>CM062621.1:34269298-34914298 GCA_025617555.3 Puccinia polysora | reverse complement strand
GAGCATAATTAAGTGGAGAGGGTCACTTGGAGGCCCTATTCTTGGCTCACCCCAAGTAATTAAAGCTTTCCAAGCAATTCCATCATATTTATATGTTGAATTGTACTTATAAAAAAAATAAGTACAACATACCCCTATTGAATGTTGTAGGAATTACAGCCAACCAAAGAACTTTCACAAAAGCTCTTGTTTTTATAACAAGAGAAAAGTTTGAGTTCTACAGTTGGTATGTAAATGCACTAAAGGAGCTGGCTTATGATCCTAAGATACTTCCCAAAGTCTTTGTGACAGACCATGAAAAAGTTCCAATTTCTGCTACAGAACAAAGTTTCCCTGAGTCAACAAGACAGTGTTGTAAATGGCACTTGTCTAAAAACATACAAGGAAACTGTAAATTGTGCTTTGATAATGATGTTGAAGGGTGGAAAAGCTTCATGTCTCTGTGGGCTAAGTAAGGGGCCTCAAAAACCAAGGAGGAGGCAGAGTTCAATGATGCAGAATTTAGATTAAGTGCCAAATAACTGCCTCTACAGTTAATCTTCCTAATTTTGGGTTGCTTACATTATGACTTGTACAAGGTGTTTCTTGGCAGACTGTGAGGATGTACTCAAGTATATGGATCAAAATATTTTCTTTACCAAAGAAACATTTGTAACAGCTTGGAATTCCAAAAACCCAGACTTTGGAAATAAAAAAACGTCTTGGGTTGAAGGGGCCCATGGTACTCTCAAACAATTTATTGCAAACTTGTTGGGAAACATGTTGGATGTTTGGAAAAGCCTAGAGGGCACAGTTTCCAATCAAATTAAATTGGTTGAGGCTGAAATAAAAAACTCTCAAATTAAGATAGGAATAGTTCTTCCCACTTAACTGTTACTGTTGGGATACAAGTTGTCTTTAGAGGCAATTAAAATTGTTTTGGAACAATTTGAGAAATCAAAGAAGAACCATGATGGGTAAGTGTGCACCAAGTCATACTGCAAGACTATGGGTTTTCCCTGTTCTCACAAAATAGGTGATCTACTAGCTTTCCAAGGATCTTTTGTGCCTGAGGATTTTCATCCTCATTGGAGGTTGAATTATGACCCGTGCAGTTCTAGTTCTGTAAGTTGGTTTAAGTTGGATTGCTGGATTGTTCAAATCACTTTGTGATTAATGCTTTTTGATAAATACTTTTTGAATAATTATTCCTACTTTAATAATATTTTATCCTTTAGAATTATGAAAGTTTGATGTTGATGAAATTCTCAGCAATTCTCAGTTCCATGAGAAGCTCAATGAAATTATGTTGGAATACCCTGAAGAATATCATGGTGGGCTGTTGAAGCACTTGATGATGGAGACCAAAAATTATCAATCAAAGCCAAGACTTGAACCTAAAGTCTTTCAATCAAGCAGAGGACGTCCAAAATTGACAGATACCCGCAGAGATCGTTCTCAATTTGAACACTTTTAGAAGCAACTTAAGTGGGAAAAGAGAATTAGAGTGGCACCAAATAAGAAAAGAAAAACAATTTTAAATCTTTTCTTTTGTAAAATTTTCATTTCTTTGGTTTGATGAACTGATGATGATATGATGTTAATTTTTAGTCAAATGCTGCAGGATCAGAATCTGAATTTCATAGTCCAGAGGAAGGGACTGAAAGTGAATAAGCTTAACTTCATTTTGATTTGGAATACTCTTCAGAGGAAGAAGATGTGCAAGAAGAATCAACCAGAAGCTCATCTCTGGTGATTATTGATGTGATTAATTAATTTTATTGGAATTTTGGCTGATTTGGTTTTTATTATAGGAGCCCAAAGTGAAATAACTCATTCAAACACGTGAGAAACTACATAAGTTCTTGGGTGAGGTTTGGGATCCAATTGGTGATGGGAATTGCGGATTTAGAGTCATGGGTGAATCACTTGGGTATGATGAACATTTTTGGTACAAAGTGAGAAAGGAAATGATTGAAACATTGGAGAAACATAAAGCATGCTACATTAAGATGCTTGATGGCTCAAAAGAGATAGAAAATATTAAAAAAAGACTTGATTTTTAAGACATCAATGCCAAGATTCCCTCTTCAAAATGGCTGGCTAAGTTAGATATGGGTAAAATAATAGCAGACACATATGCCAGACCTATATGTTTCATTTCATTGGAGTCATTTTTTTCTTATACTCCAATGAAAAAAAGTGCTACAGTTCAATCAGAGCCTATTTATATTTCCTTTGTCAACAATAACCACTGAGTTCTGTTATTAGTTGAGGTAGAAATGATTCCAATCCCACCTACTGTAGCAAAACTCTCTGCTTTCATTTCAAAGAAAGCTTCTGGTTAGGTTGATCATCTCAAAGATCAACTGTATGTGTTTTCTAGATTATAGAATTCAATTATAGAGATCATTTCATCATTTGGTTTCCATATGAGTTTTAATTCTGATGCGGCTAACTTTTAATTCTGATGCAGCTAACTTACAATTCTGATGCAGCTAAATTTTAATTATATTCATATAGAGGGTTATCACATTTTGAACATCATTACGTTGAGTGTTTTGAGTTAACATCATTATGATGAGTGTTGTGAATGAGATTTTATTGGTAAGTCAGTTCAACTTGTGTTGGGCTTATCCCATCATATAGAGTATTTTTACTACTTGTGATGAGATCAGCTTAACACAAGTTGATCTTTTTTTTTTGGTGCTTTTAATTTAGGGATTTTCAATTTACTTGTCTTTTTCTTGGTGTTTTTACTTTAGGTCTTTTCAAGTTGAACTTGTATTTTTTGGCACTTTTACTTTAGGGCTAGTCAAGTTGAACTTGTATTTTTTTGTGCTTATACTTTAGGGCTGCTCCATAGACTCTTTCATTGTTTATTCAATTTTTGGTATTCTGGTTTTCTTAAGTTTTTTTTGTTCTTTTTGTTTTTATTTTTTTTTACTTAATTTTATTTTATTTTATTTTTTAACCAAGAAATCAACATTTTTTGATCTTTTGGTTGATTTCTGTTTGTTTTGTATTTTTATTTAGTTTATTTTAGCTTTTTATTTGTTGTATTTTTTTTGGCCCACAACACTTGAAGTTGTGCGGAATGGAATACAACTACATTCCAGCCATGTACAAGCCCACACAACTTCAATTTAGTTGGGTGTTGTGCCACACAACCTGGGCTGTTGTGTGGGGGCGGCACAACTAAACTCCAGTCTTACAGTGGCTACACAACTACATTCAATCCGTTTAGCATGCCACACATCCCAAACAAGTTGTATACATGGCTCATTTGGGCCATGAATTTATCATCACCCTTCAAGTTATGAAAATAATTCTAAGATCAATTCTGATGGATTCTTTGAATAAATCATGAGATAGATAGTCTCCTTGAATTCTGGAATTATTTAGTTGTGGTTGGAATGCACTCAGTTATGGGGTGTGGTTTTGATTAGGTTTCACAAGTTTTTTTTTGGGAATTATATCTTGATTAGACTGAGATTTATTTCAAATTTGATTCTCCAAATCTAATTTCAGGGACAAGGCAGGGAAATTTATTGATTTTAAGATTAAAAATGGGTTTGAAAAAAAATTAAAATTCAGATTGATTGAATTTCTGATTAAGACAGACTGATTCTGACATACAAAAAAAGAATCAAAATTCAGTAATTCACCTCAAAACAGAAATTGAAAAAAATATTCAAAATCTAACCCAAGATTTTAATTTGAAAATGATGGCAGGAATTTCAAAAAAGAATGGATCAGGAACAGAAATGAAAAAAGGAAACTTTTTGAAGACCAAATGATAAATGAATAGAGAATAGTTGAATCCCACAACCAGCATGAATATTGGAATTAGGAAAATAATGAAATTTTCAAAGCTGGAAAGGAATATTTGTTTGGATTCAGCCATGAATTCTACCCTCAATGGTTTGAGAGTTTTTTTTTTGGGTTACTAGCAATCTTCTCAGGTCTCCAATCCTCTAATTAAAATTAAAACTACTTGGATGAATTGATCCAGATGTTTTGTTAGAAGTGATGGAAGGAAGATCATATAAAGAATCTCAGGAGATTTTTCTTTTCAATAGTGGAGGAAACAGTGAAAGATCAAATCTTAGGATGTGACCTTACAGGCCAAAGAATCAACCACTAAATTGTTGATATTTTTCACCTTGTTCATTAAGAGCCACCATGAATATTTATCTGAGGAGGAAGATGGATATCCACAAGGAGGACTAGGAGATTCCCTGTCATTCTCCAGCCCGGTTGGCCTGCCAAGTTTTCTTTGATAAAGTGATCAACTGGTTTTTCAGGGTGATTCTCAGGCCAGGAAGCCAACAATAGGTTTGATTTTGGGTTTGATCCATCCCCTCAGAATAAAATTTGATTTTGAGGAAGCCAGGAAGGCTTTGAGTGTTACTGCTTTGTGTGGGGACCCAGTCAGAGATGCAGGAGGAGATTTATTTTTCAAAAAAAAATTAAAAATTAAAAATTGTATAATTTTTTCTTTTAGCCTTGCATCTACCATTAATTTCAATGAAAAAAAACTTTGAACTGAGGTCATAAAAATGGGGGTATCACCACAGATAGTGGTGAAGTACAATCTTTTTCAGAGGCTAGATTGGGAATAAGAAGATGTAAGGAAATTTTATTGAGAAAGGAAATTTTTTATTTATTTGAATCATTTTTAACATCCACTCCAATGATCAAGAGGTATCAAAATTGAAATTTCCATTCATACCTGAAAGGGCCATCTAATGATGTTTTTCAAAATTTTGGAGGGTGGTAGCATATCCAACCAAGGTAGAAGGATTTTCAGCCAGGTTTTTGGTCTTCTTTTATTTAAAAACTGGAACTTGAAAGTGTTTGATGTAAATAACTACCTTTTCAGGGGTGGTAGAAAGCTCCCATGGGTGGTGGATACCCCTAGACCATTCAGGACCAAGGAAGAGTTTCAATTCAGTGTTTTAAAACCCAAGAGAGTTAAATCTGACTTCATGGTGCTACATGAGAATGTGGGGAGTGGATAGGTGGTGCAGCTTCCTTTAAATGGGTGAAAAAAATAATTAAAAGATGGAAAATTTGGAATTAGTTTCAGTGTGTTATGTTAATAAGTTTTAGATATACTAGGGAATCAATGATTTATGAAGCAGTACTAGTGTCCATTTCTTTTATCTATCATTCCCTAATCTTCCTTCATTCAAGAAAGCCTTGTATTAAAATTCCTAATATATCATTTCACCATCAAAATCAACTTCAATTCCCTCCATGACCCTAAAATGAGATTCTGTTTTATTACCTGGAAATAAACCATCAAACAAATTCAGCAATTTTTAAAAGTAAATGCATGCCCTGAAACCCACTTTTGTGAATCTGATGAACTTCAAAGTTTTGACTAAACCTAAACTGCTTTTGTTGTTATTCATTCATAAAAGGTTCTCTTTCCAAGTTTTACCATTTTTTTCATTCAACTTCACCTTTTTTTGTCTTCACTTCTATCAATCCATCACATGCCACTCATCTATCCAAAACTTCATCACTTCATGTCTGCATATTTCTTGTTTGGCATTCTTCAAATCATCATTTTATTTACTTTTCATCTTTTCTTTACCTTGGGTTTTCTTTACTTTGCAACTCATCTTTCTCATGATTCAGCTTGCTGAGGAATTTCTTCCCCAGGTAAAAATGGTCTGAATTGAATCCAACTTCAGCTTGTTTTTTCTTCAATTCTATCACTCCATCATGCCCCACTAATCCACCCAAACCTTCATCACTTTAGGTGTACTTTGATTTGTGAGTCATCTTGTTCACAAGTTAGCTTGCTTAGGAAATTCTTGCCTGGGCATAAAAGCCTATGTGTCTTTTAAGGAAAACAAAAATAAATTTATGGTACTTCTTTGGGGGAAAATGAAAATTTTAGCTTAAATTTACTTGAGCACGTTGGTTTTTCTCTTTTTAATGTTTGAATATTTGAGGTAATCATGTTTTGGAAATATAGAAATCTAGAAATTATTCTATTTCATGGGTGAAAAATTCTTTTAAAGCTCAAATTTCTCATCACACTGAGAGATGTGAAGATTTAGGTGACTCATTTGGACCACTAATACAAAACCTATTGAATCCTGAGAAAGGGAAAGTTTCAAAATGGAAGTTTGAAAAGAAGACTGAAAGTTTCCCAATGATGAAGATTATAATTAAGCATAAATATCCATTCATGGTGGCCAATCATGAGGAATTCAGGAATTTTTCAAAACAATTAAAACCATCATTTCAACCCAGCAGTCAACATACTGTTACAAGTGATTTTATAGAGTTATATAGTATCAAAAAGGACTCAATCCATACAAAAGGACTCAATCTATGGAATTTTAGAAAAATTAGAAATAATTGAACTTACAACTTAATTGTTGAAATCCCTTCAAAATGATGGCTGTATGGTGGTCACTAGTCACCCTTAAATGATGGCTATATGGTGGTCACTAGTCACCTTTAAATGATGGCTATATGGTGGTCACTAGTCAATCCACAGATAATCACTTGAAAATCAAGAAAAATATTTTCATCATTCAAAGAAACTTCCAGCTCTGTATATTGGAATTGAAATAAGGGATAAAATAAACCAGACCCTTCATAATTACAAGTTGATGGATATAAGCTCATCTATGAATACTAATAATTTATTCTCTAATGATGTTTAAATAAATCAATTAATTAATTTAATTCTTGAAATTCCAAAAAAATAAATTAGAGTTGGTTGAAAATCTTTCTAATTTTTCATGTGCAACCCATATCCTTGACCTTATTTTAAAGGATGACTAGGATTTTCAACTTGATGGTATAAGCAATACTAAGGTAAGGCATTAAATCTTTATGGGTTTCCAAATCAATAAAAATGCACTCTAAACTTTCCATGAATATTGTTTGAATCTAAACAAAAAAAAATGAAGGAACCTACTGTTTAAGTTCCAACATGATTGAACTCAACCTATGAGATGATTTCTTCTTCACTTACCTACAAATCAAACATTCCAGGATCATCCAATTTTTTTTTTTGAACTTCAGTTTTTGGACTTTCCTCATGGCTTGAAATTTGACTCATGAATGAATCCTTTGGAATTCCTTTTTCAAAAAGATTCTCATCAACTTTCTGGTAAAAAAAATAATATTCCAACTTTCAGACTATATTTCCTCAGTCTGAAGGAAATGGAATATCATTCCAAAGATTGATCTCAAGAATTTTTAAATAGTCATATCAATTCAATAGCTCAGCCCATGATGACTAAATTTTTTAAATTAATGGTCCAAGAATGACTAAATTTCCAGCTCTTGAAATTGTTTTTTGATTTTTACTGCAGGTTCAGATAAATACAATACAACCTGTCAAGGAGTATGAATACTAGATCAGCTCATAATCACCTAAAGGACCTCATAAGAGAAATATGTATCTATAGATCGAATATTATTCTACCCAATCATCAATTGAAGAAAGCAACTTTTACTTCCCTAGTGAAACTTTTGAAAAATCCTTTAGAAATTTCAGATTTGATGGTTTTTTTTTTCTTGAAAGTTTTCAATAGGAGATCCACAATTTCAATCCAGTCCTCCATTGGCTGAATTGGATTGATACCTTCAATTTTCTTCAAAAGAAAATTCATGTAAATTGGCAATATTTCATTTTTTTATTAAGCTCAATAGGGCATATCAAAGTTAACCAAACCCTCCATTTTTTAATGGTGGTTTTCAACCCAAATCTGCCATTTCAAAACAGCCATTAAAAATAAAAAAACCCATTTATTTCACATCAGAAATGGCAAAGTTACCTTAAAATAAATGGTTTTTGTCAAAAAAAGTATACAAAGGCCTTCAACAGCTCAACCACACGTCATTTCACATCATCACCCCTGGTTTCATCCTCCAACCTTATTGGAACACTTAATAAATCTCATTGCTTCATTTCTATCCTCATCAATTCATCAATCTCATTGCTTCATTGCTACCCTCATCACTTCATCACTCTCATTGCTTCATTGCTATCCTCATCACTTCATCACTCTCATTGCTTCATTGTTATCCTAATCAATTCATCACTCTCATTGATTCATTTCTATCCTCATCACTTCATCACTCTCCTTGCTTCATTTCTATCCTCATCACTTCATCAATCTCATTGCTTCATTGCTATCCTCATCACTTGATCAATCTCATTGCTTTGTTGCTCTTCATCACTTCATCACTCTCACCTTGCTTTATCACTGTCATCACTTTATTGCTTTCATCACATCCATCCTCTCATTTCTCCATTGCTTCATCACTTCATCCCCCCTTTCATCACATTCAAACTGTGATTGCTTTATTGCTTCATCACTTCATCCCACTTACTCTTTCTAAATGGCCCCTCAGCAACACTCCCCCCACAAGTCAACTCAACCAAAGAAAACATCCACCAGGAACTCAACATCCAAAAATCATCCCCCATCAGCTTCCAAAGGCTCAATTCAGCTCAAGAGAGCTGACCACATCATCCTGGTAAACTGGCTCAAAATTCCATCCAACTAAAATGCTTGCTTTGGATCCAACAATGAAACACAAGTTGGTGGACCTCCATCCTCTAAGTTTAATGGTTATCTCCTGATTGCCAATGAACTCAAGAATAAAACCAAAGGTAGGCTGGATCTTTCATCCAAACAGATGCGGGAGCAATTCAAGAACTATCAAACCAATTAAAAAAAAGACCACTAAATTTCAATCTCCACCCACTTTGGTATCATCAACTCCAATAAAGCAAAGGGAATCAACTTGGTGGTTGATAAGTTGGACTCTATTTGTCCTTTTTATGTTCAAATGGATGAAATATTTGGAAAGAAGGCCAATATCACCCCTTTAGCCACTTTTGATGCCCAACAATCAGATTCAGTTGATGCTGAGGACCTGGCTGTCAATGCTTGGCCTAGCAATGATGATCTCAATGAAAACTATGGTTGGCCCCAATCTGATGTGGAGGAGGATATTCCAAGAGAATCAGCTCCAATCACCTCTACATCAGAATTGATCAACAATTCAAACCCTTCCTTGGACCCCTCACTTCCTTCTTTGGATTGCTCTCTTCCTGATGTGGAAGAACTTAATGACTTGGCCAACAAGGAGCAAGTTATTCCTGTATCACCACCATTGGAATCATCTTCTCAAGTAAGGAACCAAGATCAGTTCTCTTCTGTCTGGTTAATCCTGACTGATTTAGATTGTAAAAAAACAGGCTCATCCGTTCCTGAATGGCCAAATACTCAAGTCAATGGGGCCTCCCACATCCCCTTCAAATGAGAGCAATGATGTTCCCACACAAACCTCCTCTGCAAAGCGAAAGCAAAAGGCCTCCAATTCCATCAACCTCAACCCTAATAGCCATCAAAAGTGGAGAAACACTTCAAATTTTTCTGGCTTTGAGGATATCATGGAGAAGAAAGATTCAAGTAAGTTCATTGATTTATTTTAATTGCTTTCAAAATCAAGCTCATTCCTATTCCCCTCCAAAAAACAGTGAAATCAAAAATAGAATCTGAAAAACTTTAATTTGAAAAGGAGAAGTTGGATTCTCAACTGGCTATTGATTGTCAAAAGTGGAAAGATGAGAGTTTGGCTCCTCAACACAAGTTGGATGCTGAGTGGAAAATCAAACAGGCTAAGCTGGAGTTTGAAAAAGAGGAAAAGGAGAAGGATTGAGAGCAAGACCAACTCAAAAAGGAGAGGGAAAGGATAGCCACAGAAAAAAAAGATAGTTTATTGGTAGCCATGGAATGTATTGGTAGCATTAGAACTGTGGATGAAATAAAGGAAGTTACTCAATTGCTTGGTTTGTAAATATATTTAATTTGATAAAAATTTTAAAAATAAAAACAAAAAAATTATTTTTGATTTCAACAACGTTTGAGAGTATTTTTAACACCACCAATGAACAAATCTTTGTTATTTTTATCTATATTTTTTCCCCTAAGATATATTTTGCCACTTGCCAAGTCCTTGCTAGTTTTTTGAGTTGTCCTATTGATTTGCATGGACATGGCAATCCTAGTATGGGTGGCAGGATCCACTGCAGGAAAATTAAAGTGCTTGTAATTGTTTTCTGCCCAAACCATTTTCACAATACCCTTTTGTTTGAAATCAATCCCAAAACCCAAGTCTGGGAACACAAATTGGCCTTTGGATACTTGATATTCATCCTTTTCTTCAATAAGTTGTCCATTCAATTTTTTGATTGGGACCACAAGTAAAAAGTAATAGTCAGAGACATCACCTTGGTCAATATGAGGCAAGTTTTAGAAGGATTCTGAGGTGACAGTGATGTGAGGTGAGCATTCAAAAGAATTAAGGCCAGATCCAAATTCCAATGAGGAGAAGGAAGGGATGTTGTTGTCTATCATAGCTTCACAGTTGGAATCAAATGCAAGTTTGGATATTTTTGGAAAATTTGACCCAATATTTGAGAGACCTTGTCAGACCTAAGGCTCAAAAAATAATACTCTTTAGGGGAGGATTTGACTGCATCTTTCTTCAAATATTGTCCAAATAGTTCAGAAGGGACCATCAATTTTTGCCATCCAATCACCCACATTTCCCCCCCCCCAAGATCTTGAGGGACCAACAGTGTTGAAAATTTTTTTGCATTGGTGAAGGAATTTTGTTACTGAGTTGATGTCCTTCTTCTCTTGCTCAGAGAGTTCATTCAAAGGGATAAATTGGATGATGGTAACCATAGCCTCATGATCCAATTTATCTTGAACATATACTTTTCCAGAGCTGAAGAAATGGAACGGTTTGATCTTCTGTTTGGCCCATTCCAACTCTTCAGGGGTGGGTTTTTGACTTTTCTTGAAAATGGACAGATAAAGGTTCAAGGGAAGTAGTTTGCATGAAGATCAAATAACCGTTTCATTAATTGTTTCCTCAGTCAATTCCAATGCAATTTCCAAATCCCGCATTTGGGCCCTCCTTCTCTGGCAAGCCCCTTTCTTCACACTTCTCTGTATGTTTTTCAAAAAATCTCCTTCCATCTTTTTCCCTCCCAACCGTATAATTTGATTGGGGTGAGGATCAAGATGGAAATTCATTATTTTTAACATTTTGAGTTTGGTGGGTGAAGAATGGGCCATCAAGAAAGGGTGTTCAAAGCAGTGGAATTCCTGATTGCATTGCATTGAATCAAAAAAAAATTGGTCATTATTCTGGAATAAACCACTTAGATGATCAAAAAACATATAAAATAACAAAAACCATTCTGGAAATTCTCCTACCAAAAAAAATAAAAAAATAAAAAATAAAAAAACAATCATCAGTCTGCTATAAACCACTTAGATGATCAACCAACATGGAAAATAAGAAGAATGTTGCTGGTAATTTCCTACCAAAAAAAAAAAGGTCAGCCAACTTCTCAAGAACTGGGAGGAGGAGGAGGAGCGGAAGGGGGGGCACATCACTGGTTGGTCAATTGATGGATTGATTGTTGCCGGTTGACTGATTGCTTGCGGGTTGACTGGCAAGCGGCAATTGCTCACCAATTGATCAGGGGCAGGGAGAGGAGGAGGAGGAGGGGCTCACATTGATGGGGATCCAGGGGGTACCTAAAGGTTGAATGATCAAAGGATCAGCAACTGGTGAGGGGCAGGAAGAGGAAGAGGGGGGAGGGGGCTTACCAGGGTTAGGAGGAGGGCAGGCAGTGAGTGAGGTGAGGTGAGGTGGAGGTGGGTAGTGAGGTGGAGGTGATGGTAAGGTGTAGGTGATGGGGAGGTGGTGGTGATGGGTGAGGTGGTTTAGGTGGAGGTGATGGTGAGGTGAAGGTGATGGGTAGGTGGTGGTGATGGGTGAGGTGGTGGTTGTGGGTGAGGAGGAGGAAGTTTACTGGTGAAGGTGGACCAGTTGTTTGGTGGGGTGAGGTGGTTTTGAATTTTTGGTTTTTGTCTAAGTCCACCAAAAAAAAAGAATAAAGAAAAAAGAAAAAAGAAAAAAAAAAAACAGTAGTCAGCCTAGGATTCTTGGTTAAACAACCAAAACAAAAAAGAATCTGTGATTTTATTCTTTAGCTATTTAAAAACCCAATGCTACTCATCAAAGTGAGCAAGTTTTAGGGGTAGAATACGCTCTCTCATGGCCAAAGATGAGGTAGAAGATGAGGCTGGGATGACTTGAGGAGGATCAGGAATATCTTCTTCAAATATTTTGTCCCATTCATCTTTGATGTTGGCAAGAAGGTTGTGAAGGATTACACAACTGATAATCCAGTTGATGAGGAACTTCATGTATTTAAAAGATTGGAGCTGTTTTTGCATCTCCCATAAGCTGGCCCATCTTCCTTTCAGGATTCCTATGGCATGCTCAATCCAAACTTGTGATTGGGCAAGATGATAGTTGAAATCAGTTTTGGCTTGATCATTGGTTGAAACATTGTGGTATTCCAGAACCACATATTTCCTGCTAGCATAAGCTAAATTGGCCAGAAGGTATTGATCTTGGTCAAAGTAGTTATCTGGTTGTTGGGAAATCCACATCCAATTGAAAAAATATGAATCATGACAAGAACCCAGAAGGCCAGCATGGAGGGATATGAACTTCTTGTTGTTATCAAAAAAAAGTTGTAGTGCCACAGAGTATCTATACAAACCAAAAAAAAAAATTGGTAAGTGTATTATCAAAGTCTTTGGAAAGGAAATGAATCACTTTCCTTTTTTTCTGATAAAAATAATGGTTGCCATCTAGCTTGGGTTTTTGACTCAAGGGGATAGTGGTTCCATCAACAAAACCAATGCAACCGGGAAATCCTTCAGTCTCCATTACTTGAGATATCCCCTTGTGGCCTTCTTTGGTTGGCCAAAAAAGGACAGAGCAATGGAAAGATAGGATAACAATCATGACTCTTTTGGTGTATAAGTCAATGGATCCATAACTGACCAAGAATAGATTTTCTAATTGATGAATTGCTGCTCCATTTCCATTTGATCCAAATCTACAAAGAGAAACAGCCAGTTGGATAGCTGGATCATGTTGAGTATTCCAAGAATTGTTCTGGAAGATGTGGTGGTCTTCAATCATCTCCAAAAGTTTCATGAAAGAAGGAAATAAAGTTTGGAACAGTTTCTGGAAGCTTAAGTTGGGAAGTAGGTGAAGCTTTTGCCTTTCATACATAGGGTTGTGGAGAGTTTGTCTTCTTGGAACCATGTATTGCTTGTGTAATAGAACATTCAAAGCCAACCAAGTTGATTCCAAATTGGAGTCTGAATCCAAGTCAAATAATAAAAAAAGCTCAGTCAGCTTTTTTGCATTCTCAACTTGCTTCCAGGAAGTTTGATTTGACATGTTGAAAAAGATGGTGATGTGATGATGATGGGATGTGTGTGAAGCAATGGAGATTTGAAGCAATTGAGATGTGAAGCAATGGATATGTGAAGCAATGGAGATGTGAATCAATGGAGATGTGAAGTGATGGAGATGTGAAGCAATGGAGATGTGAAGCAATGGAGAAGAGATGTTTGTCACGCACATGGATTTGATGAGTTGGAGGTGTGGATGGGTGTTTTGCATGCCATGGATGGTGGATGGATGAAATGGTGGGTTTGGTGGTTGAAACCAGCCATTTTCATGAAACCCACCATTTTGAAATAGACCAGTTAGGGGATATGTGTATTTCAGAAACCTGCCATTTTTAATGGCGGGTTTCTAATGGTGGTTTTGCTAACTTTGATATTCCCTAATGTTGATGGTTCCAATGGGTTCTATTGTATCAGAATCAGTAGGACTCATCTCCTATTCTTATAAACTTCTGGGTGATATATTTTTTTTTTTTAAAAAAAAAAGTTTATGAATTCTCTACCCGTAGTCTTGTTACGGATGACTTGAGAACAAAACTAGCCCCAGAGGCCCTTTACGGCCCAATTTGTAGCGAACATTGGATTCAAAACCCAATTACAATTTAAGTTTTTTAAACTTTACTGATCTCTATCATTCAAGAATCATGGATTTTTGACCTCATGCCTTCATATCTTGATTATCAGAAGACGATGTTTGTCATCTAATCGAATTCTCACCGAGAGCAGCCCGATGATGGATGAGCTTTCAAGTCAAAAAACCAACAGGGGCCCACTGACCAGCCCGAAGCCGCAACGCAACAGGACTGGAAATCTGGGCTTGGTTTGAGTTAGGGCCCCATGAGCCTGGGGCTTTACCCGGCCCCCGGAGGCCCGCTCGCGCTTGGGCCAGCCCTGGGCGCAGCGGGGAGGACCAGGCCCGACCCGCCAAGCACCGTGACTGGTGGTGGAGAGTGGGCCAGGAGGAGGACGAGGGAGGAGATGGACAGTCAGACTAGGGCCCAGCAAGTTAGGCAGGCTGGCAGCAGACGAAGGAAGAAGTTGAGTGGAAGGAAGGAAGAGAGAGAAAGAGAAGAGAAAGAAGAAAGAGGATAGAAAGAAGAAAGAGAAGAGAAAGAAGAAAGAGAAGAGAAAGAAGAGAGAAAGAGAGAGAAGGAAGAGAAAGAAGAGAAAGAGAAAGAGAAGAGAAAGAGAAGAGAAAGAAGAGAAGGAAGAGAAAGAGAAAGAGAGAGAAGGAAGAGAAAGAAGAGAAAGAGAAAGAGAAGAGAAAGAGAAAGAGAAGAGAAAGAGAAAGAGAAGAGAAAGAAGAAAGAGAAGAGAAAGAGAAAGAGAAAGAGAAAGAGAGAGAAGGAAGATGGCTAAGACCATCGACTTGAACCATCATCGAACGAACAAGCCATCCACATCCAACAACAAACGATCTGATCGAAAAACTCATCAGAAGGAACATCATCAACAGCATGAGGAGGACGACGAGGAAGACGACGAGGAAGAAGAAGAAGAAGAAGAAGAAGAAGAAGAAGAAGAAGAAGGAGAAGGAGAAGAAGAACTATCGATCATCCAATCTAATCATCATCCATCGATCAAAAACCCAACAAAGCATAAGAGATTAAGATCATCCATCTCATCCTCATCCATTTACTCCCACCGAACTCAATCCATCCATCATCGACGAACTAGTCATCATCATCACTTGAACCCATCAAGTTCATCAGAACCAGGTCCCTCGAACTCGAAAGAGGATCAAGATCCTACGATCAAGACAACAAACACTACCACCACGCCCACCAAGAAGAAGAGATCATCCAAACCAAGCACATCTTCAGCATTCACCTCATGGCTTCCATCCTCTACTCGAGCCTACCATCCAACACCCAATACTCGCCCGTCATCGATCTCTTCCTACTCCAAGAAACTTCCCATGTTCGCCGTCTACGATAAGGCTCGAGCGCTCAAGAACAAGTTAAACTGTCTCTCTCGACTCGCTAATGATCCTCATCGATCCTCAAACCTCTTAGGAACAACCACTCTTCCTAACCTCCTCGACCCTCGATCGTTCCCCGCATGCGGTCCGGTCTCCACCTTACTCAATCAAGGTTTAAACCCCTTCCCCTCCATCCCTACCTCCCTAAAATCCTTCCAACTCATCCGCTTCTTCTATCCCTATTCTATCTATCTCCTCCTACCTCACTCAACCATCCTTCTCATCCCCCTCATCCTCCTTTCGCACCGACGCGTCTTGGGCACTCAATCTTTTTTTTTTTTTTAGAAATCGCCAACAGACTCCCCCTCAAGGCTTTCCGTGATCAAATCAAACAAGTCAATCGTACGCGTCCTACCCTACCCATTTGTTCTCCTATCCCACCCACTCCCTCAATCTTTCCACTTCTCCACTCTCTCCTATTCACCCAAACTTCAATCTGGCCGCCCTCCAATCCTCACACCAGAGGCCGATAATACGACTCGCTCACTTCACGCCCAACAAAGAAATCAAAAGGTTCGCCGGTGATTTTCTTCCCATCCGTTCTTGACTATTGGCATGCATCAACTTTTTTTTTTTTTTTTCCTCTAACATACTCGTGTCGTCATCCTGCTTACCACACCTTGGGCTCTCTTCAAACCTGGACCATGGTTCGTCTGCTTGAAAATCATTCATCATGATCAAGTTTCGATATTCTCCTAGCTCTGATTTCCAACACAGCTTATCTCGAACGACTTTCGCTACCCTCGAGACGTACGTACTCTTGTTTCTCAAGACAGTGCTCACTCGTGATCATCATCATCACCATCATTCGAAATTCATATCCTGAACTCGATCCCTCTCAGACCTCGTCCGCCTGAGCCAGCCCTACCAGCCTACGAAGAAATCTGCGCCCGCCAGAAGCAGTTAGATCTTACGTTCGGTAAAAGGCCAGCCGTCCGACGATTTCGAATCTGGAGGAAATCCCTCGAACCGGATAAACTAGCCCTCGTAGGTTTCTCGGCTTCTCCTCATCATCAAGGCTCGCCATTAGCTTCTCCTTCTCCGTTTTGTTGGACTCGTGAATCAGAATCGATGATGATGATTTATCTCGATCAATATCCTCTCTCCTCAAAGGTTCAAAAGATCCTACAGCAACCCGGCAAGATCTCCGATCTTCCAGGGGCGTATTGTGAGGCGCACGATATTCGAAAACTGAAACCATGCCAATGGATTAACGATGAGATCGTAACGTTCTACGGGGTCATGATCAACCTAAGATCGACCGAATTCGAGAAAGATCCTAACAAGTTCCTCGACTCTCATCCATCCGAAAGATTCTTGAAGAGCTACTGTTTCTCTAGCTTCTTCATGGCCAAGTATGATCAGGATGGGTACGATGGCGTCAAGAGATGGTCTAAAAAAGTCCGTCGATCAGTTCCTTGATCTTCCCATGACTTTCATAGTGTTTTTTTTTTCTGCTTTGCACGTATATATAGTTCAAGATTTTGTGAGATTAGGAGACAATTATGCTGATCTCTTGTGCGTATTTTTTTTTTTACCCCAATCAATGCACCAATCCAATCGACACATCTTGTCGATAATCATGATTTCATAATTCAATCCTCATCATAGGTCGATCTACTCTCGAAGGATATCATCATCTTTCCCATCAACATTTGCAACGCTCATTGGACCTGTGCCTCGATCAACCTACGAGCAAAACGGTTCGAGTATTTCGATAGTATGGGAAACCGAAACCAATCCGTCCTAGCCGTTGAGTCATCCTGATCATTTGGTTGTTATTCAATTCGCTCTCCCCCTTTTTTTCACGATTTCGGTCAATGGTTGTTGGAAATGAACAGGTCAAGCCTGAACGTGTCGGCTGACGGGCTCTCATCGACGCCATTGGCTTTACAATACAAACCTTCTTCTCTTTATGACAGAACTTGAGAGATTATATCGTGAATGAAGCCTTAAATAAGAAGAATCTAACGTTAGATGTTAGTACGTGGCCCGACTTTTACTACCCGGTTAGTCCCTGTATTTTTCTATAATCATGGATGATTCGACGACGGTGATTTTTCTATAAGCCAGCAAGGAGCTTGAAAGTACTGGAGAATCCGTATGAGGCGCATGATTCAATCGATCGATCGATCATCGTCTCATTTGAGATAAAAGGAGAGGATGGAGAGAGAGAGAGAGAGAGAGAGGACTGACGTATCATACCCATATGTTGGATCTGTTGCTTTTGCCGATGGCCCGAGCGGCATGACATCCATACCTCCATCAGAACGTACCCCAGCAGGATAATTCGTTCGACTGTGGGATCTTCGTCTGTCAATTTATGGAATGCTTGAGTCGGGATTGGTCCAATGGAGCCTATGGTGGTCCGAAGAAACAAGAGTCGATCGAAGTGGATGAACCAGAGAACATCTTCGATTTCGATCAATCCAATATGAAATACATTCGTACTAAGATGGTCTATGAGGTCTCTACTCTTCACCCCTCCTCTCCCTCTTACATCCCTTCCCCCACCCCTTCCCCCATCCCTTCCCAATTTCTCATCGATCCTACTGACACTCGCGTCTTTCATCTTCCCTTCCAAAAAAAAAAAAAAAAAAAAAAAAAAAAATATGAAAAAAACTTATGCTCCAATCTCCACCTTCCTCTTTCGATCGCCTCGATTACCGCCCCTCCCCCCTTTTTTTACCGTCTCTCTGGATGATTTCTTCCCCCCCCCCCCCCCCCACTCTCTTGATGATTTCATGTTGTCATCGAATCGATAGATCGCGACGAAGCGATTCTTGAACGAGCAGTGGAACTCGTGATCCTTGATGACCCGATCATCGTCGGCACCGTACGCCCGTGGGATGACAGATCGCGATCCTCAGATCGGTCATCACTGGGCCCGCTCGGAAATCTGGGTTGATCACTCCATCGTTCCTCTCACTCACTCACTCTCTCCCACTCCCTCTCTCTCACTCTTTCCCACTCCCTCTCTCCCACTCCCTCTCTCGCTTAATTTCTTAGCGTGCTCCTATGTATGACACTTGATGGTCGTTGTCTTATTTTTTCAGATTTTAATTATTTTACTACTATTATTATTTTTTGGATCATCTTCATTCACATCTTTCCACAAAACAAAAGGTTTCCACCCAGCCTACCTCCGGCCTTGTTCGTGAATCCTCTACTCTCTCCGGTCTAAAAGCTTGATCGTATGCCCATCGGATATCTTCATTCACATCTTTCCACAAAACAAAAGGTTTCCACCCAGCCTACCTCCGGCCTTGTTCGTGAATCCTCTACTCTCTCCGGTCTAAAAGCTTTATCGTATGCCCATCGGATCCTCTCCCTTGGATGATGATCGTCGGGTGGTGATATGATCGGCCCGCAGGAGCTCGCGCGACTGAGCATCCTACTCCAACTCTGTCCGTCCCAGAAGAATTAAAAGGGATCTGCGATCGAGAATCGGAGGATTGGCCGATTCGGTCTCGGGCTCTCGGGATCGAGCAGGAGGGGTACTGATAAGCCAGCCCACCCGACGGTCCGAAAGGTTGTGAACGCCGAACCATCGGCACCGTGTGTATGTGCACGCCCCTGCATCGGGCACCGAGGGTGTCGATGGTCGGAAACCGGCGCGATCGTCACGGCCGGAGCCGGCAGAGCAGACTTGAGGATCGATCGGCGGGTCCTGATGAGTTCGGACGGGCGCAGGGCGTCGAGTCCTTCTGGCCGATCGATCCAGCCCCACTCTCCCTCTCCCTCTCTCTCGCCTACCGTCCACCCTCTTCTTGCAGCCCCTCACCATCGTCGTCACACAGGACAGTACCAGTCAGTCGTCGGGTGGTGGTGTGCGCTAAGATACCAGGCGGCCTAAGTGGAGACCATGATCCAGATCACTCTTAGGAGCGCCCCGCCTTAGCTAGACTTTAGCTTACACTTATCCGTAAAAAACAGGAAAAAAACATACCCACCCATACCTACGACGTTCGATCGAGGATCTCTCCTCCATCCTCGGATCGACTGCTCCGAGTTTTTTCCAAGGTTGTTTGTGTTGGCGTGGTCGATCTGAGTCTAGGATCGGCCGAGGGAGTCTGGCTGCTCTCGATCAGGCCGGGACGGCACGAGTGGCCGGGTGGGAGCGCGAGAAGCCCGAGAGCCGTCGTCCGTCGCCGGAAGGTTCATCCTCCGCGTCGTTACTCTTGCACCTCTCACCCAGCCTTCGGCCTCGATGGCCTGGTCTATCTCGATCGACGACGATCCTGAGCCACGATAACGGATGCGATAACATCGTCTTGAGATGTACACGAGTGCGTATTTACGTATCATCATGTACCCATCATCCATCCATCATGCAACTTTTTCTTTTTTCTCCTCCTTCCCCCTTCCCCCCCCCCCCCTCCCCTTGACAAAAAAAAAAAAAAAAAAAAATACCTATGGAAAAGTCGACCTGAATGAGGATGATACAAATCCTTATAATAATAATATTAAAAAGAGAGAGAGAACAAACAAAACCTAGAGTGATCTTGAAGCTTAAGACTGACAAGGTTTAAAGGCCGCAAGATCATGATTGATGATGGATACAGAGAGTTCCCAAGATTTTTTTAATAAGAGACTGGGTAGTGTGTCATGCCCCCAAGTTTGGGGAGGAATGCCGTCTGGCTCGGTGTGAATGCAGGAGGTTACTAAATTTGGGATTACGCCAGAATGAATTGAGCGTTGTTAGGCTAGCGGTAAACTGGGGCCTTGCCATGGCCTCGTCAGGGGTTCGACTCCCCTACAACGCAGTTTCTCTTTTTTCCACGGCTATGTATACGCTGCTGACGCGTAGCACCTACACACCGGGGCCTCCCCGGTATCCTGTGCTCCAGTGGGTCTGCAGGGTGCCAGGTACGCGTGATTTGATGTCTCGGCGCGCAATGCAGTATGCGAATATGTACTCAGAAAACCCAAAACATAGGTCCGACCCAAGGAGATGTCGATCGATGCTAGGCACCTGATCAGGTATGGACAAGTATTCTTTCTTTTGAAGCTTTTGAGACTGACTTTAAAAGACTACTTACTCGATGGATTGCCCCCCCAGATTCGGAAAACCTATTTGGAACGGGGCGGAAGGGGGGGGGGGGGGCTGGTAAAGTAGGATTCTATGTGGGTTTTTTCAAGTTTGAAATCAGATCGATGGATTTAGCTAGAAAAAAACAAACAAAAAAAAAAAAAAAAAAAAAAAAAAAAAAAAAAAAAAAACAAAACACATTACATCACATCAGAAAAAAAATCCCCCCCCCCCCCCAAAAAAAAAAAAAAACGGATTTCCAAAATCAATCGAGGTGGCAGGATACATGATATTGAGAACCTCATGGTTTACTATCAGTTTTGAAAGACCATGATGAGACCACCATGGGAAGAGGTGCAGAGCATGTAGCCGTGTTGCCCACATGGGCTCACGCTCAAAGCCTGGTCTCACACCCATGCTCCTTGAAACCGATCAGAAGATCTGTCATGGATCCAGATCGATTGGAAGATCGATCGAAATGTTTGAATGGGGTGACCTCTGCCCTCCAGAACCGAGCCGTTGGATGAGACTCGGATGCCTGGATCCCTGGATGGCCTGCCATGTCCTCAAATCTTGACTATACATACGGTAATACTGAAATAGATCGTTTAATTAACCGATTCTTGTTTTGATTTCATACGTCAACTAATACTCATCCTACATCATCAGACACCTCATCCCATCAAGTTCAACCCAAAAACTACAACTATCGCAACAAAGTAAGCATTACCTAGTCATCATTAAATCATCCTTCATCAATAGAATATGTTTTCTGCAATCAAAATGATTTTTTGTATCTCACTCTAAATTAAGCTCATGTCTATGCTCAGCTTGATTTTTTCTTGTTTTTTTTTTTTTTTTTTTTTTTTTTTTTTTTTTTTTTGCATGAATCAAGTTTTTTGTAGGTTTTTGTATTTTTTTTTTTTTTGTTTTTCATGAAAAGTCATGATTTTTTTTTTTTTCATCAAAATGATAGCCTTCCTATCATGGATAAATGAATCCAATCCAACCCTAATAGGTTATATCAGAGTTAAGAAACCCACCATTCTTTTTGCGGTGGGTGTCAACCCAAAGCTGCCATTTCTCAGTCAAAGGAGATGTCCCGCTTCCATTCATCCACTCTGATTAACTCAGCCACATCAATCAATCATCATTTGAATTGAATCTAATCCAGTTTGACCTCCATAACTCACTTGCAACCACCCTCACTCCTCCTTGCCAAAACTGGGGGGGCTGAGAGGGGCCTGCTCCCTGGCCTGGGAGTTGTCCCAATTGGGACAACTCCCCAGGCGCAAGGGGGGGGATGATCCTTGTTTAGTTTTATTTATTCATGTGTTGTAAATGTGTGACAAGACACCTTAATTAGTGTGCACATGTTCCAATTGTGATTTTTAAACAAGTAATATTTGATCCTCATTGCTGTTATAATTTAGGTGATCTCAAGGAAAGAAAGTGATCTTATTTTTTTCTGAATTTATTCAATTTGAAACACTTCATTCTTTGTCAAAAATCAAAGTAGACACAATAATAGTTGTTGAAACAAAGGCCAACTCACCAATTTGAAGCACATCAGTATTCTAGTATGATGAATTGCACACAAAAAATTGGAAAGGTTCAAATTGAAAAAGAAACTCAAACTGAAGAATTCAAAGTGGCATTGGAGCTCATACAGAAACCAATCAAAGGGGAATCATCAATTCTAAAAATTTTCCCTTGAAGCTTGGAATCACATCACTTTTTCCATGCTTACAACCTCTACACATAAAAAAATTTATGGATCAGCACTATCACACATAAAAACTGGGTGTTTATGGTTTTAGAACTGTTTTGAAATCATCCAAACAAACAACTATGTAAAAAAGATTCAGTCCATGCAAGCACAATGATATTGTGAGAAATTGAGCCAAAATAAAGTTTTAAAGGGTTCCAACAGGGTTCTAGAATGGTTCCAATGGAGTTCAACAGGATCCCCAGTTACTGAACATGTAGCCATGTTTCCTGAATTTTACCATGGTGGTTTTCTGGTCTATGTGGTACAACTAGTCTCATTGAGTTGTGGTACAACTAGTCTCATTGAGTGGCTTGATCTACTCCTTGATGATGCTACATAAAACTGAGCATGGATGAAAACTGGATCTTGAAGATAAAGGCCAAGGTTTAAAATTTTTGGAAATTGAGATCTTGTCAATAGTCAAAGAGAAATACAAATTGACTTGAAAATGTTTAGGGATTGATTTGAATGGAAGAATGTTTTTCAACGGTTGAGAGGTTAGATGAATGTGTGGAATGGTAATAAATCTGGACATAAACTCACCTGTTGATACCTTGGCAAACATAACCTTTGTGCCTAATCTGATCAAAACCAAGCAAGTCTGATTTGCAGAGGCCTACTTTAAATTCCATATTCCTCAACATTATTGTTTTGGAACCAAATTTAAGAATTAAACTATAGGGAGGAATTTTTGGGAGAAATGATGTATTGAGGAACTTTTTTTGGAAAAGGCCTTGTGGATCATCTTTAGCAGATTCATTGCTTGATTAATTTTGCATCATATTAGTCTCTTCATTCCTGGGAGTCAATTCAGAATTAATGAATTGATCTTTTATACTAAATTATCCTCAAAAGATAGGATCACAAGTTCCATTAGATAACAATTTTGAAGGTAGCAGAGGTGCAAGTCTTGAAGAAAAAAAAAAAAAAATTGGCTCAGATCTCCAAAGCATGATCTTCACTATGACCATGAATAATCATTTATTATGGATGCAAGATTTTGTTGAAAACCTTAATCATATCCAGACCATCTCCAAGATCAAGTAAGAGATTCTGGAAATCAGGATCTACTGTTACATGAACATTTGAAGTTAGGTTCAAGAATTAGAAATATCTCCAATAAACTGAATCAATTAAACTAGAATCAAGAATTTGAGGATGTGTAAATTTTTGAACAACTGGGAGAATTTTTCTAAGGTTGCCACCAAGAGCCATGAGTTTACCACCAAGGGACAGGTTGGGATACATGATGCCTTGAAGTAGTCTGAAAAAACATTGAAGAGAACGCCTATTATTCATAGATGCTTCATCCAAGATTATCAAAGAAGATGATTTGAGAGATTGAGCCATTTTAGGATTCTTTGAAGTGTGATCAATTCTTGGGGGGATTCCAAAGGTGAGATGAGCTGTTCTCCTGATTGGTAGATTAATGGCACCTATTACACTACTGTCATACCTATTCTTCCAGTTGATCTGATGGAAGCAAGGAAGACTTTTTAGAGTAAGTTTTTTTCAGACCCACCATTTCAATAAATAAAAAATTAAGAGGGTTGAGAAGAATTGAATGCATTCATTATCTGATCAAAGATTCTCTTCTGCCTATGATTCAGAAGACAGTTTTTTTGCAAGTCTGATTGATTTTTAACACTTTTACTTCTTCTTCAAGGACCCAGTAGCTTTTAATTTTTGCCTACAATGATTTTATTGATAAGGTCCTGGAAGATCAGGGAGAGCTTCTTCAACACTTGTTCCACAATTTTGGAGTATGATAGGGGTTATGGATCTTAATATATCATTTTTGAGAACTCCTTGATCTTTGATTCCAGAATTAATCAAATCATCAACCATCAAATTGAACCAGAAATTCCATAAAAAAAAAGGTCATTTTTCTGGTTGAGAGCTTGGTAAGAGAATTCCAAGTGAAATCCTAAAATGATATGGATTTATAGATTCATCTGATTCCTGCATAGTTGTTTCCAAATGATCATTTTCCTCAATGAGGCCCTTGTAAAAATCTGATTCTCTAAAATTTGAGTAGGGGATTTAATTTATCTATTTTAGTTGATCAAAGGAAGCATCACCAACAGAATTATTCAAAAAGAATCTCAGAAAATACCTTTTATCATCTTCAGAATAAAAAGTTTAAATCCACCCAATGGTGAAACCTCTCTTTCTTGGCCTCCATTCTATTCTCTGGGGATCCCAGATGAAATTTTTTGAAGACTCAGATTATATGATGGTCATTGCAGATGGATCAATATGATCAATTTTGAAATATTCAGTGAGAATTTGTTTTTCTTTGATTGATCTTTGAACAACTTAATAAAACACCTCATCTGACTCAAAATTGAATATTTGGTTTCTTGGGAGATTAATTTCTAGTTGTATAACAGCAGTTTAAATTGCAGAAAATTTGAATGAAAAAAATAAAAATAAAATAAAAAATGTCTAACATGCCTCTTCTGGAGGAGCTACCCATCTTGAATCCCTTAAAAGTTTGATTTCATAAAGGTTTCCACCAAATTAAACAGTAGCACAATCATGACTCTTATAAATTTATTTTTAGGGGTATCTTAAAGCTGAGATAACTGCACATATCTCCACATTGATGTAGCATTTTGAATTTTCCAAAAGGTAAGGATTTTAAGAAAAAAAAAACCAGCAATCATAAATGAGGAGTTTTTTATAATTCCTCCTCAGTGAAATTGTAGATTCATTTTGGCATCTTGTATATATTGGATAAATTTTTTCATCCAAAATTGTTTCAGCAAAGAGGGCTTTGGGTTGTTTCTTCTTGCATCTTCCATTCTCCATGAAAGGTGCTTCCATGTAGAAAATCCAAAATGAGCCATGTACCATGTGTCTTTTGAATGATTCTTTTGACTGCTTGGAAATATTTTAGCCCTGTGAATTTATCAGTTATCTCTGTAAAAAAAAACTCATTCCAATTTCTTTAAATGTTCTTGGTTAGTGATCATGATGAAGAATTAACAAGATCTGAGTAGAGATAGACCTCTCTTCTGGAATTCTATAAAATGATTCCTCCCCCTTTAAAAGTTAGAAATTCCATCCTTGAATATTTCTAGGAAAATATTCTTTTGTTTTTATTTGAAAGCCTATGTTACCATATCTGTTCTATGTTGAGCTTTTTGAGCAGGCAAAAGATTGTTGAAAATTTCTGGCAAATCTGGGTTTAAAGTTAAATTAATGAACAGATAAATATTTCAAATTTCCTTGACCATTTTCATCTGGTCTTGATTACAGGAAATAATAACTCTGGGACCACCAATGAAATATTGTGAAAGGATAAAACACCTACCTAAAAATAAGATAATAAAAAATATGATAATAAAAAATATGATAAATAGAAGACATTGATAAAATTACCATTTTAATTTTATTTTTTTTTTTCCAAAATAAATAAAGCATACCTCTACCTCTCCTTTCTCAATACCAAGTTTCATAAAATCAAAAATAACATAAATTTGCTTAATCATTAGCTAATTTTGATCATGAAGGATGTAGGAAAAACTGTCTGTCTCAATCTTTAAATATTTATAAACACAATATTTCTTCCACAACAAACACCACAGTGAAGAATAGAACAATCTGTATGATGGAATGCTAGATTTTTGGAATAATAATTCATATAATTGATACTATTTTTTCCTTGTTGATCTTAAGATTCTGGAAACCAACCAAATTCACCATATTGATGAAGGAAGAAGTACATAGTGGAGTGGGTCATACAGATTTTTTAATTCAATTGTCCTTTTTTAATGAGCCATTTGAGTACCCAATCATTAATTCTTGTTTTTAAAACTAAGAAGGTTCATTTCCTATGTAAAAAAGAAATAAATCCAAAAATCATTTCTTTTTTTTTTAAAAAAAAAAAAAAAAATTGACCTTCTATCCATATGGCAGGTATCTGGTCTCCTGTTGGTAGATTTTAAGCCCTTTGATAAATATTTTGAGAAGATGGATCAGCAAGCCTGATAGATTCATTATGAACAGCATGAGGTGAAACTCTTTTACAAATCTGTATCAATCAATCATATTTAAGTAGGATATTTTGATTTCCCATAAACAGATCTTGGAAAAATTTAGAACATATCTATGCCCACTCTGCAATTCATTTCCTGTTTCAAAGATTTAAATTTTTTTAAAAGAATGGATATTCTTTTCCGTTAGAAATCAGATTTCCAAGTTTGTGCTGGATGGTTCCATTAACTCTGAAAGTGTATATGCCCCTGTTATGTCTTTCAATGCCATACCAGGTATTTTGGTCAATACCCATTTATTTTATAGCAAAAATAGATTTTATGATCCAGATATCAGGAGGGAGTTGGTTCTCAGGATGAGGGTGATTCCCTTTATCAAATTTTAAAAACTGCATCAAATAATAGGGCAGACTTTGCTGTGATACTAAATAGTTTCAATATAAACAGCATGTTGAACTTGTTTCATGTTGAAAGAGGATTGATTGGAAATGTTGACACAATCTAGTGGGACTTGGAGTGTATGGTTCAAAGTGAGTAGGTATAATCCTTCCCCAGGAAAAATGATGGATATTTTTTGCTTCTCAAATGTTCTCTTCAGTTTCAACCATGATTGGATTGCCAATCATTCCTAAATTCCACATGAATCAGATTGCAGGGAAGCATGGTCATTTTCATAGTTCTTTTGATCAAAATTTTCAATATTTTAATTTTTATTGATCTTCATATGGTTTAAAGAAAAATTTATATTATAGTTGGTGTGGAAGAATTGAGGGTGAGTTTCCCTAGAAATATACATGTTGAAAATTTGAGGAGCAGCATAAAGATTTTGGTGAGGAGGCAGAGGAAGGGCAATTGAAGTCAGTATATTGTAGAATAAATCTGGATGAGTAATGTTTGAAATGAAAGAAGATTGAGGAGGAAATGCAAATATATGATTGTGGGGTTGAAAGGGAGATTTGGAAATTTTTAAAGATAAGGACTGAGATAATGATCATGTGTTGATCTGGTATGGTATGGAGATGTCAATAAATAATTGTGCCTTCAATGTAGCGTATGCTTGGAAAGGTATGCTAGAGGTGGGAGCAAAGGAGGGTTTCCCATATCATTTTAATGGTTCTCATAAAAAAAGAACATTGGAAATTTATTGTTTAAGTTAAATTGGAACCCAAAAGTAAGGCAGAGGTGACCTTTTTTTATGTGTTGAATTTGGAAAGTGAGTCATTGTGTGTTTGGATTTATTGTAGGAAAATCCTTGTTGAAATTTGTATTTGAAAATCAGCTCCAGTGTGTTGAATTCTGGGTTGAAGGGAATTAAATCAAATTGGGATGGAGGGTTATTTATTTAAATGTTCAATTTTCAAAAAGAATTATGAACAAGTGAGGAATTATTGTTAATTACATGGGCTTTCAATGTTCTCTTTTACATCTGTTTTCCTTGTTAAATTTTTTGTAAAATGGTTATAAAAATGTTGATGGAATTTATTTCAAAGCAATTGCACCTGGGTACTTCAAAAAAGTAGATGAATCCCAGGAATAATCATGGTTCATACTGAACATTTGACCATTGAGCTCCCTTGAAATTTGACCATGGTCAACAACATCACAGTCCTGGTTTTTCCATTTCCTTCCAATTATCCATGATTGATTTCCAAAATAGGGTGTATCAGAGTTAAAATTTTTGAAAAACTAAATGGCTGATTTCAGGATTGTCAATTTATTTTTCATTTAAAAGCATTGATTCATTGTTTGTTTTGATAAATTTTTTTATTTTGAAAAATTGATATTTTACCTGAACTAATCTATTTAAATTTTTCAAAATTTTAACTCTGATAAACCCTGATAGTGTTGGTGAGTATTTAAAATTTGAAATGCTGATTTTACTCTTTATTTTTCCTGATTTTTTGTTTGAAAACTATATTTTTCTCATGATTTTTCCATCTTTTAGATTGAGGGATTCAACCAAAAAAAACTAGGAAAATTGTGCATGTTCCAATGGATTATAGAACATTTTGAAGGTCTGCCTCTTACACCAAATAAAACAACAGATAGAAAATCTGTCCTCAAACCTTGAAAGGACGCAAAAAATTCCCCAGAGCTAGAATTACATGAAAAATAAAAAAAAATTGACTTTCAGGGATCTTATACAAGTGGTTTTCAAAAATTGCAACATGCCCATCTCAGCTAGTCAATTAGAATTGGAAATAAACACCAAGAAATAAATCTTGATAAAATTGGCATTAAAAAAAATGAGTAATCAACCAATATATCCTTTTTTTCATCAAATGTGTTCTTTAAAACTCCTTCAAGAGATATTAAATGAGAAGGAATTTTGATGTTGCAAACTTTTCCAATTTTTTTATCACCAGAACCTGTTTTTGTGAGTACTTGTACTGTTTTGATATTTTTTTTATGAATTTTGAGTTTAATTTTCACAAACTTTTTGATAGTTTTGTAATGAAAAAAAAGATAAAAAGCTATCTGAACATACCAATTGAAATGATTCCATGCTTTTTTGGCGGTTTGAATTTAGTTTGTAACAAGTACTTAGAAGTACAGGGGCTGATTTAATGTTATTGGTTCTGCTAATTGTTTCAACCCACTGTACTTGTTACATGTGTTTTCCTTTTTACACATGTTGTCCTTGTTAATTGTTTTATTTTTAAATGTGTTTTCCTTGTTAAATTTTCTTTCCTTGTGACATCTGTTGTATTTCTTACATGTGATGTCCTTGTATGTGGTAAATAGGATAAAACAAACCTTATATACTAACAAATATGTGATTAAAAAGTATGAAATAAATGAAGACAAACCTTACATATGCACATAAATCAGGCTTTGTGACTTTTTGCTTTTGTTTTTAAAAAAAAGCACAAAAAAATAGGGGACAGAACTGGATGCAAGAGGTGCATAATACAAAATTGTTAAATGAATAGGAATCCAAACAAATTGATGCTGGGTGAGGTGTGGTAATTTTTTTGAATCTTTTAATATTTATAGAATATAGATAAATATATTTGGAGGTTTGGGAGGACAAAGTAGAACCCCCCCCCCCAATACATGATAAAGTCTCTCATGACTGGTGGTATAAAAAAAACATGAATTGATCCAAAAAAAAGAAAAGAAAAGAAAAGAAAAGAAAAGAAAAGAAAAGAAAAGAAAAGAAAAGAAAAGAAAAGAAAAGAAAAGAAAAGAAAAGAAAAGAAAAGAAAAGAAAAGAAAAGAAAAGAAAAGAAAAGAAAAGAAAAGAAAAGAAAAGAAAAGAAAAGAAAAGAAAAGAAAAGAAAAGAAAAGAAAAGAAAAGAAAAGAAAAGAAAAGAAAAGAAAAGAAAAGAAAAGAAAAGAAAAGAAAAGAAAAGAAAAGAAAAGAAAAGAAAAGAAAAGAAAAGAAAAGAAAAGAAAAGAAAAGAAAAGAAAAGAAAAGAAAAAGAAAAGAAAAGAAAAGAAAAGAAAAGAAAAGAAAAGAAAAGAAAAGAAAAGAAAAGAAAAGAAAAGAAAAGAAAAGAAAAGAAAAGAAAAGAAAAGAAAAGAAAAGAAAAGAAAAGAAAAGAAAAGAAAAGAAAAGAAAAGAAAAGAAAAGAAAAGAAAAGAAAAGAAAAGAAAAGAAAAGAAAAGAAAAGAAAGAAAAAAAAAGAAAAGAAAAGAAAAGAAAAGAAAAGAAAAGAAAAGAAAAGAAAAGAAAAGAAAAGAAAAGAAAAGAAAAGAAAAGAAAAGAAAAGAAAAGAAAAGAAAAGAAAAGAAAAGAAAAGAAAAGAAAAGAAAAGAAAAGAAAAGAAAAGAAAAGAAAAGAAAAGAAAAGAAGAGAAAAGAAAAGAAGAGAAGAGAAGAGAAGAGAAGAGAAGAGAAGAGAAAAAAGAAATAAAAACAGCCTTGGGTCTTCAAATCAGGCTTGTTTTGGTGTCAAGATTGAATCAAGAGATAAAATAAATGAAACATGAGCAGTTAAAAGAATCTAATAATAAGGGGGGTTCCTTGCAATTACAATCTATTCAAAAACCAAGAGTGAATTTAAAATATTTTCAATCTACAATCATTGGTATCAGAAGCCACAAGATCATAATTAATGATATATGATCAATGCAGATATTTTTAATATTTTTTAGAAAAGATGAAATGAGTGGGTTTAGAAGGGAGTATGGATGAATCAAGGATATAATATTGTACATATCTATATAGGGTGAAATATATTATGATGATACACATGGATAGAGGATTTTTTTCTTACATTTTGAAAATTTCTTGGTTTTTTCAAATTTTTTAACCAGAAGAGAGAAAGGGATTGGAAATATTCATCAATTTAGAATAATGTGGGCCCAAATTTTCAAATCTATCAAAAGATAGGGAGGAAAAAACAGCCCAATTCTTTGAGATAACTGGTCTCTGTAACCCAAATGATCCCTTTGACTGGTAATTTCTTTTTTTTTTTTCTTTTTTTTTTTGAAGGAGGAAAAAATAAATTGAAGCTAGACTGAACATATAAAAAATATTTTAAAATATTCATATTTTAAATACAATCAAAAATCAAATTTTATTATCTGTGTCTTAATCCCCGACCTTCTAGGATTCAAATGGACCACAATACTGAAATCCAAATTTTCCTGAATCAAAGGTTTCCCTCCACCTTGTGGATCCCTTGATTTTAAGCAAGGGATCCAAATTGGATGCAATTCTAGAGCTTGCTGAGGATCATATTCAAACTTGAATCAAAATTTATGTAGGAAACTTTCAAAAATAAAAAAAATGTGGGTGAAGTTAGGGAATTTTAAGTTTATTGGGAATTGAGTGGGAAATAAGTAGAGCCCATCAAAGAAGATAAAAGAGACAATTGCTTTTTGAAATTTTAAGCAAGAAGGAAACCATGGCAAGGAAATTTCATCCAGCAATTTCTGGGAGCTGGTATGGACTGTTGGTTGAGGTGCCTTCTAGCTTATTTAAAAATTTCATCCCAGAAATCTTCCATGAATTTTGGGTTTTGGAAGAGTGATTTTGAATACATTTTTTCATAATTTCAAATTTTCAAATATCTGGCCCAAGATGATTGCGGCTGCCTTGAAAACACATTTTCAATCTCCTAAGACATCTTGAACATGGGATATATGGGTAATGGATTTTTCTGGCTAAATAAAATCTTTGTATTGAGACTGAATTAAAAAATTCATATTGGGTAATATCAGCATTAGGAAATCTGCCATTTTTTTAATTGTGGGTTTCAAACCAAATCGACCATTTGAAAACCGCAATCAAAAAATGAAAAAACCACTTATTTCACAAAAGGGGTGTCAGAGTTACCCAAAAAATAAGTGTTTTTTTTTAAATATAGTATATAAAGGCTTAGGTTGGCTTGAGGACCTTAGATCCTCTTTATTTACTCTCCTGTAACTGATTTTCTTGCTTGCTCACCTCTCAGACCATCTTTCTCAAATTGAGCTTTGATCCTCTCACAATCATCCTTTGATCAATTCAGAGATCCCCCTTGATCCTCCTCCTTCACCATCACCATCCAATCCAAGTGGATGGGGTGACCCCAAGGCTGAGGTGATGTGTAATGTGGGCTTGATGGAATACCAATTGGTGATTGATCAAGCCATGATCCTTGGTTATCAACTCCTTCAGCCTCAAAAAATTGATCCATCACACCTTTTCAATCCTCCCTCTACCCCTAAGAAAATCAAAGGCTTGAATCAATAATCCCATCCACCCTCCCTTGATTTGTGACATTGGAATGTCAGTTTTATTTATCTTTGTGCCACTCTGGTTCTTAAAATTCACTTAGCCTTGAACACCCAACAAACTTTTTTTTCCTGCAAATGACTTCATGAACAGGCCAGTAATTCATTTGAGTGTACTCTACAACTGTAGAGTTTTGTTTTATTATTCAAAGATTTTCCTATTCAGGCCAAAAATGTGGATTTTGAATGAACTGCAGCAACAAAATGCAGGCTTTGTGTGCATACAAGTTGGTGGCACTGGGCACAAGTGACTTCTGCAAACTTTATTCCCTGGAGGAATGGAAAGACTTCACCTATGATGATGATCTCTTTTTTTTGAATTCTTTGATCCTTTCAAATCCTCTCACGCTTTAATTAAACCTCATTTGTTCACTTATTCTGAAACAAACATATACCAAAATTAGAGTTTTGGTACACCGTCAGCTTTGGGAACCCTTTATTGGATGCAATCAGAGCTGGATGGACTGAGGAGCTAGTTAAGTATTACACCAAGCCAAATATCTTCAGATGCACCCTCAGTTTTTTTTTCCCCTTCACCTTCTGGTATTAACCCAACCACCAAATTTTTATTTTCATTTAATTAAATTGCATGTTTCAAAAAGATTGTGCCAAGAAAAGCCATGACATTTATCAACTTGACTCTTGACTTGGATCCCAAAACATTTCCTCTCAATCAGAAAATCTATGTTGATGCTACCCACAATACAGTACTGACTGCTATGGTTGTTGCACCCAATCTAACAACCCTTGCCCAATCTGGTCCCTTACCAACTGATCAGTGCCTTGAGTCAAGTTTTTTTATTAGTACCCAGGTATAAGCATAGTTGATGTTACAAAATCAAGACATTGCCAAGCAAATAGAAAACATTGTGCTTATTGTATCCTTGTTACATTTGGAGCTCAACTTGCTGCCCAATTCCTGACTTGTACATCCGCACCAGATTCAAGCTCCACCAGTCAACACATCAGGTCAGTTGAACCTTTCTCCCTCCCCACTGGCGCAAAGAAGATTGAAGATCAATAAAGCCTGCTGATTGATGATTCTCTTAAACTAAAACTGCTGGGAAATACTACTAGTTTTATTTTGAATGATGCCATCATAACTTTAGACAGGTTGGGGGGATTTCATATGTATAAACTAATGAGAATGTGAAACTTGAACAACTTCATCTCTGGTCTGAAGACTTTATTGTTGGAGATTTATTATAAAAAAGTTTGCTTTGGTCATTAATCTTGCTTTTTCATGTAACCTTGGAACAGCAACCCCCCCCCAAGAAAAATAATCCAAAAAATACTCAGGAGAAAATACACATTCCATAAAATAAAGAAAAAAAAAACTGTCTTTAAAAAATCCAAATCAGAAAATTGTCTATCTTCAAAAATTCCTTCATATCCAGTACCTTTTTCTTCTCTTTTTTTTTTGTTTGGAAAAATATAAATAACAAATCAGCTTTGAAATTCAGTTTTTCAAATAAGAATGAGTTTTAATTAAAAGAAAGATAATTCTCCCTCTGATTACTCCTTCAGTTTCCCCTTTCCCTTGTAATTTTCCCCCTTCCTTTTTCTCAAAGGGTGGATACAGATACAAAAAATAATATAAAGGAAGAACTTATTTTATTAAAATTTTATCATTAACCATCTGATTTTACAAAATCTTCTTCCTTGGATTTCTTCTCTTCACTTTTATTTTTGCATATTCAAAGCCTGATGGATCCTTTTTGGTAGAAGATTGAGAAATTTCATTTTGTTTTTTGAGAGCTCCTTTGCGTCTTCCTCTAATTTTCCTTGCTTTCTTTCTTGAATTTGAACAAGTTTTCACCTCCAATCAAAAATCTTGTTGATTTCACCCAGATAAAAACGTTTTTCCCCAGCTTCAAATATCTATATTTTTTCAAATATGTCATTGAGATATAGACTTTCATTGATGGCCTTGGAAGTTTCTTGATTAAAATCTAATCTTGAGGTGCAAATTGAATATCTACCAACTTTTATTTTTTATTTTTTCATTTTTTTAGAGAATTAATAACTTGGTATATCAGAATAAAGTAAACTTTAATCATTCCGGAAAAATTTAAAAAGGACCTGCTGAAATAGCTGGTTTGAGGTGCTGTTGGGGATGGAATTATTCAATTTGAAATAGCTCATTTTTTATCCTTCAAACATTGAATTGGTGAAGGCAATCCATTCCCATGTATGAAATATAATCAAAATGGATAAAATTTGTTTATTTTTCAGAAGTTCTGGAGAATATATGAATGAATTTGGCATCATAATGGGTGAATTTCTCCTGGTAAGCATTTTCAGATTTTGATTGGAAAAATAATAGCCAGTGTTTTGAGAAAACTTAATACTCTTCCAGAGGTTTGAAAAGTTTTCTGAAAAGTTTTTGAATTTTCTTAGACATTTCCCAATTACAAATTAAATGATAAAATGGGATAAATGGATTAAATTGAATTAATCAGGTCTTCATTCTTGTCAGTGACTAGGAATTTGGGTTCCTGATGATCTAAGATGTCTTAAAGTTTACTCAGGATCCAATGGTACTTTTCTTCCCTTCATTTAAAGAGAAAAAATAAAACAACAAAGTAGGTTCTATAAAACCTGTTGGCCCCTACAATAGGAAGGAGAGGCATTGAAATTTTTTTGGTTTTATATGTGCGGTCCAACATAAGAACAATTGGGAAGAGTGTTTCTAATTTTATTGATTCATGGTAAGAAATTAATAAGGAGTCAATCTGTGCATTAATTTTTTTAATTCTATGATTAAAATTTGATTTTATCAGTTCTAATAGCAAGGATTGAATTGGTGATTTTAAATCTTGAAACTCTTTATTTATCTTTGATATATTGTTTAAGATGGTACTGAGATTGTTATTAAAAGTATCAGAAGTTGCTTGAATTAGATTATTGAAGATTTTTAAATTTGGAAATCCTACTTGCTTTAAATAAGTTTCAGTATCTTCTTGAGGCCCCTAAATCTTTCTATGAACTGGGTTGGTTGATGGATCATGTGATAAATGATTTTTATCAGGGGATCAAATTTTGAATTTAAAAACTCCCAATTTTTCCTAACAACTTTGAGAAATTTAAAAAGGAAAATTTCTTTTCCGGTTAGTTAAAAGCTTTTTGAATCTGAACTGGTTTCAATGGATTTTTCTTTTTAATCTGAACTAGTTTTATATTCCCCAGATTTGTCACATGTTTTTGCATATATTTTCTCTTTTATATTTTTAAATCTTCTGTAAATTGCATATCCATGGGTTTTAGCCCAATTTTGGATAGATTTAAAAAGATCCTCCTTTTTATTATATAATAATTCAGGATTTCAAGCCAATGGGATAAATTTAGGGGTTCCAATTGATGAAGAAGGGGCAGGAGATGGGGAATCTGTGGGAACAGTTCTCAAAATTTGATGGATGTTTTATTCAGACTTTTTACTTTTTTTCTCTTGATGTGCATTTATTTTATTGAGTTTTATTTATTTTATAATTAGATGAGATGGAAATTTGGAAAAATATGAAAATTTTGATGAGGAGTGATATTTCTGATTTTTTCTATGAAATATTTTAATTGAGAAGGATTGATATTGCTGGATTCAAGATTTTTGTAAATTTTGTTGAGGTGTGGTCAGGGATGATGAGTGGTGTTAAGTAGTTTTTAATGATATTGAATGGTGTTGACTGGTGTTGAGTGGTGTTTTTTTGAGGAGTGATGATTTGTTTTGAGTGTTTTAGTGTTGTTGAGTGGGTTTTATTGGGTGGTGATGAGCGGTGATGAGTGGTGCTGATTGGTTGTGGAGATGTGTTGGATGTTCAGAGTTGACAGGTGATGTGGTGGTTGAGAAGAGGATTTGAGTGCTCCAAAATGTGATAAGGGACCAGGAAATAATCAAAAATCATATTGAATATGAAATTTATCATGAAAAATAAGCCAAACAAACCCAAAAAGGGGTTTGGTTGATGATTTTGAGGCTATATTTTTGAGGGGGAAAAAACTGCTCCAAAAATTCATACAAAAAAATATTTTTGAAGATTATGAAAATATTTATATTAGCCTATTACCCCAGAAATTTCAAGAGATCAATGGAAAAATTTCCCAAAAAATAGTTGATAAAGGTCCCCAAACAGCCCTTAATGATACTAATTTTGGGTTCAAGGTAGAATTGTCGAGGTTTGAATGTGCTCAAAAAGATCCCTAATTATATTTTCTGATTGATCCAAATTTTCTCTGCAGGAGTTCCATATAAAAATGAACAAAACACCAATAGAAGAATGTTCAAAAAAATATTACAAAAGATGTATTTTATAAATTTTTTGAATTTTGGTAATTTTTTGAGAGGCAAAAAAAACTGGTGATTTTTGAAGGAATTTTAAAGGGGATTAATACCTCTCAAACCTCCTCATAAATATTTTCTGAATTTTCTAGAAGCATCTCTACACAAACTCAGAATCAAAAATGAATTTATTCAAATATTTAAAAACCGTGTGCATTTAAGGGTTTTAGCATGAGAATATTGTGCCTGGGAAGCTTATAAACTGTGTGAGTTTAGGGATCAGAGGTATGAGGAAAACAAGCACTTCAAATATTTTTTGAATTAATTTAGGATCTGATGGAACACAAATTACTCCTTTCAAATTGGGCACCATGAAGCTAACCAACCCATTTGAATGTGGTAAGTAGGCTTCAAGTTTCAGCCAGCTACTATTGTGAAGCTAGCTGACAAAAGTACCACAAAAATCAAAATAATAACAATAGATAATAAAACATATAAGGATTTTGAAATAAAAAATTATGATTAGAGGAACAGATTCTCCACCCAAAATTAGGCTGGCTCACTCACTGGACCCACCCTCAAAATCAAACTCCTTAAGCCCTCAATTGAATGTACCAAAAATAACCATGGCACCAAGTTGGCACCTTTTGGCCACTTGGATACTTCATGTGAAACATTGGTGATATGTTACCCCACTCAAATTCAGTCAGAAACTGAGTTTTGAGCATAGTTTAGAAGTTATGGACACATTTGTGTTTTTTTCAAATTCCCACATGCAGCCATACACAAAACTACCAGGCCTGAGTCATGCATGCAGCCCTTTACTTCTAATTTCTGTGCACAGCCATTTCAAATCCAGGCCACAGTCAGTACACAAGCTGAAATCTGTTCCAAACGCTGTCAGAGCCTGTTGCAAATTCCCTGGTGCAAGAATCAGGTTGGCATGGGAACTGATACTCATCGAACTCAAGCATGATTGATTGGGATTTAAATGAAGAAGGTGACAGGAGGAGTACAAGTGATGAAGAAATGGAGAGATGGTATGAAGCAGTCTGGGAGTAGGTTGTTGAATAAGGATCTTTTGACTCCTACAAGATTAAGACCAGGAAGGGGCAAGGTGGTATGAGTTTAGAAGACTGGTTGAAGGTTTTCTTGACCTGAGATGACACCTCCTGGCTGAGGGACTAACCAGTAAGAAGTGGTATACTAATTCCTTGGGTGGAATTAGTCCAGGGGGGAAGGAGAGGCCAGTATATTTGAGAAGTGAGAAGGAGGCCTTGAGGGATGAGTGACTGGTCCTGTAGGTTGGATTTCCCATGGTATTAAATGTTAACTAATTGGGCTGGAGGCTGTAGTTAACTGATTGGGTGATGGGCCTGTCCAGGAAGGTTTGACATGTACTGATCTTGAGTCCTGGGAGAATGAGATGACCAGAAAGTGGTGAGTATTTACTATGTATATACTAAGTATTTAATATGTACTAAACCATATAACAACTGTGTTGGGGAGAGATAGAGGATGCACCAAGCCATAGAGAGAGGGAGAGATCCTGGGAAGGTTGAATTGATTACATGAAACAGTGGTAAGGTGTACAGTGGGTAGACAAAATTAATGGAACTGTTAGCCCTGAATTGGCTGCTGTACTTCCAAGTACTTATTTCAAGCTGATTTAACCCTCAAAAATAGCATGGAATGATTTAAATCAGTATTTTTAGATTGCTTTTCATCTGCTTTTTACTTAAAACACTATCAAACTGTTTGCAAAAATGGAATTCAAAATTCATAAAATAAATCAAAACAGCAAAAATACTTGGAAAAACAGGGTATAGTAATAAAAAAATTGAAAAAGCTAGTACCATAAAAATTCCTTCTTGTTGAATATCTCTCAAATAAGGATGACAAGGAACACATCAGATGAAAAAAAAGGTTATATTGGTTAATTATACATGTTGTAAATTCCAAGTGTAATCATGGTTGATTTCTTGACATTCAGGTCCAATTCTGATTGACTAGCTGAGATGGGCATGTTTCAATTCTTCAAAAGCACTTGGATAAGCTCCTTCAAAGGAAAATACTTGTATTTTTCATGTATTTCTATCTCTGGGGGACTTTTGGTGTCCTTGCAAGATTTGAGGGAAGATTTTTTATTTGTTGGTTTGAGAGGGAGATCTTCCAATTGTTCTACAATCCATCTAAACAAGTGCAATTTTGCAAGATTTTTGTTGGTTGAATCCCTGGATCTAAAGGATGGAACATAGTCAGAAAAACATGGACTTCAAAACAAAACAAAAAAAAAAAACAGGAAAAATAAAGATTAAAATGAGTATGTCAGATTGTAAAAAAGTTACTCACCATCACTTTTTTAATGATTGATCATGAATAATTGGGTCAAAATGGCAAAAACAAGACAATGATTTCATTGACCATGGTCAACTGTTGAGGGAGCCCAACAGTGGAATGTTCAAGATGAAGCATGATGATTAATGGGCTTCATTTACATTGTTTGAAGTGCCTGGGTGTGGTTGCTTTGACAAACAGTCCCACAAATTTTGTCTACCCACTGTACATGGACATAGAGATTATCCCATAAAGGGAAAGGGTGAACCTGGTAGAGGGAGATGGAGACTTCAAGATATGCAGGAGTACTATCCAGTGGAAGATACAGGAGTAAGTGAAGTTTTTTTTGAGCTAAGAGTGAAGCTGATGCAACATTGTATTGTTTTAGTTGGAGGAGTGCCAAGACTGTGTTATGACAGAGCCCAAAATTTCCACAGAAATCCATGACATCAAGGCTGAAAAAAACAGACAACAGAAAGGAATGCATGTTACAATATGCATGAAAATCAATCAAAACTGTCACCCAATACTTGGATCAGTTTAAAAATGAAAAAAATACATGTGACAAACTCTTGAAACACTGATTGATGGAGTCCTTTTGACCAAAATCAACTTTCACAGAGCTCTGAAGCCTTCACAAGTAACACTTTCACCGGCCAAATAACATAAGAAATGTGCAGGAAAGTAATCAAATTTGATTAATGAGAACATCACCAGAAATTAAAAATATAAAAATCAATCCACCAAAATGGAATGTATACATGGTTTGAAGGCTGATGTTGCCTGCCATTATCACACAACAAATGCTAAAAAACAAAATATAGATATATATCATATTTCTTGAAAGGTGACTATGCCATCCATGCAACACCACCAAAAACAGCCTGTGGGCCATGCATGGCTTCACTTCTGGCCCCAGAACAAGGTTTCTTCTCTCCCATTTACCTTTATGGACCTCAAAAGGACCCCTGATGAACTGAAGAATGGATAGATGCAAGCCTCTTTTGAGGCTGTATATCCCCCACCTCCTTATTATCATAGGCTCAGATACTACTGTGCCATAAAGGAACCAAATAATTGTGAGGATAATTGAGTGATTTTGATGGATTTGGCCTGGCCCTTCAAGCCTCATAACTCAGCCCTTTGGACCATGGTATGTCCCCAGAGAACCCCAGTAGGCTCACAGTCTACCCTTCAGGCTTTGTTATCACAGAAACCCAGCCGTCCACTATCTACCCAGTATGTTTTCACTCTCTTCTTTGGCTGTTTTTCAACCCAAGCCCAGGCAATCTACATAATTTTCTGGATAACAATTTTCTTGTACCAAGGCTCCAATGTCCCAGGTGCACAGATTATAAGCTTAATCCCCTGAGGAGAGGTTTTCAAGATCCCCAGTATTAACTTTAGCAAGTCCATTTATTTATTTACTCATCAATTTATCCATCAATTCACCCTTCCACCATACCCAACCATCTCCCTGCATCTGATTCATCCCAAATATTTATGGATCATCAATAAGATCTACCCTGAATGATAGATTTATTCTTACCACATCAGATCTAGTATCTAAAGGATTGCAATTCCATCTAGTAGGCTGACACCAAGAATAATACTGCAGGCTGACCTGCTCAACCAAAAAAAAATGAATGAATGAATGACAGACTGACTGAAAGAAAAAAAGAGGATGAGATTGAAAGAAAAGCAAATAATGAGAGATACATCCATAAATACAAAGAGACACATCCATACTTGCATACATATACATACACATATACATATCTATAAATATGAAAAGATTGAAAAAGCTCACACACCCCACCCAGAGTTGAGGTCCTTGGTTTAGTATTCATTTATCAATGTTGTTGTTTATGCACCTCTTCAATCCAGTTTATTCCTCTTTCTCTTTGGTTTCATTTTTTTTCAGCTGCTTTTTTTTTCTCTGACTGGTTTTTTTTTTCTCTGTCTGCTTTTTTTTTCTTGGTTTGCTTTTTTTTCTCTCAGTCCACTTTTGTATGAATATGTACATCCAACACGTGTATGTAACAAGGAGGAGACCAAACAAATGTAACCAGCAACAACACATCAACACCTGTAAAATGGAAAAGACAAGGACAGCACATGTAACAGAGAAGATGTAACAGAACAGATGAAACAGAGGACATGGACAACACATGTAATGAAAAATGATTGCTCACTTGGTTCAAACTTTTGGTTTGAGCATTGAAAATTTATATAAACCCCCTGCCATCCCACTTTCATGTGCTTCCACCTCAACCCAGATATCAACACCAACAAGGATTTTCCTATATTGACATTCAGAAACAAAATGAGTCACTATCCAAATTCAAATAGAAGAAGGTCCTCCTCCCCTTACTTTGTGGCTGCAAATTCACTATGCCAATCACATTCCAAAAGCCATCTTTATGAAACCCGTCACCATCATATGGGGCCCTCTTCCTTATTCCCACCCCCACCATATCCTCCCACCAATGCTCTACATATAAGGCACAATTCTTGATTTTCATCCCCAAACAATACCGGATCAACACATCTTCATTATCCCATTCCTGATCTTTACAACTTGCCTCATCACCATCATATGGGGAACTTTTCCTTATTCCCACCTCCACCATATCCTCCAAAAAATTATCTACATATAACGCACAATTCTTTATTGTCATCCCCATACAATACCAGACCAACACATGATCATTATCCCATTCCTGATCTTTACAAATTTCCACCTCTCCCTGAAAACCGCATCAATCAGTGTAGACTTGAACCTCCTCCTGATTCCATTTCCATTTCAAACATTACCCATCCTGGTTTAATCTATGATCTATCAAATGAAAGTTCACTTCCTCCCCCTCCTCAAAACAATTTTTATACTACTCCTTAAAATCCCAACATTCCTATTTCTGTGGAAAGTCACCCTCATTTTTTAACATCAATTAGGATCTCAATGTTTCTTAGGACCATTTGGAGCTGAATCAACATCAAATTAATGAACATTTTGAGCAACTAAACTATGAAAATGTACATTTTTCCCTGAAATCTGCATCACTTGAAATTGAAGAATACCTGGAAGGCCAACCAAAAGAGACTATTCTTCAAGGTGATCCTATGGAGCTCACAAAATTGGGGAGCAATCCAATCATGGTTGAAACTGAATAGAAAATTCAACAAGTACAGATTAGTCACCCTTTTTCCTTGTGGTTGATGGAACCAGCTCTTTTTGAACCATACAATCTATGGCCCACCAGGTCTTGCCAACATTGCCAAGCAATCCTTTTCCAAAATGAGACAAGCTCCCTGTGCTGTAGCAATGTACATGTGTTAGTAAAGCAGCAAATACCACCACTTGAGTTGCTCTGTATGTTCAAGATTGCTACTAGGGATCATCATTCCCATGAGGATCAACTGCTCTCCAATTTCAGACTGATAAACTCCAATTTTTTCTTAAAATCAATTGGTCTTAAAAAAAATACGTGCAATGCCCTAAATTTCCAAACAAGGGGAATATACACTTTTAGGGTGAATGGAACTATTCATTATAAAATTGCTAGTCTAAATCTCATTGGTGGAAATCACTCATCATTCCTCAAATTGTGTATATATTACAGGGAAAATGAATTGCACAATTGCCATAGATGGGGCTCACATGTGGCACAGGATTTGTTTCTCAGGATTCAAGAGAGTTTACACCAAAATAATGGTTTGATGAATATGTTTCAAAGATTTTCTCCTGAGGTTGGTCCAAATCAATCCATCAGTCTTGCTGATCCATCTTTACAAAATACAGATCAAAGAGTTTACAACCTACCAACAGGAGACCAAATAGCTGCAATATGGATAGAAGGTATGTTATTTCCTATTTTTTTGGGTTTCAGATCATGAAATTGAAACATTTTTCTAATTGATTTGAATTGAAAGAAGGTAATGATCCTGCTCAATTGACCCATAGAGATTTTTTGATCAGGAAATCAGATGGCTCCCTCAGCAGAATTAGTGAACTTAGAAAATTTTATGACCCTCTGCACTATGTTCTTTTTCATCCTCATGGTGAATATGGTTGGTTTCCAGAATTGAAAGATGAAACAGGAAAGAATAGGTTCACTGCAATGAATTATTATTCAAGTTTTCTGGCATTTTTTCATTCTGATTACTCCCTTTTGCACTGGGGTGGTCAACTCTTCCAAAAATATTGTGTTTACCAATACATAAAAATTGAGAAAGAAAGATTATCCTATATTTGAAATCATCAAAATAATCTAAGGTTTCAAGAATTTCTATGGTTTTGTGGATGCAATAAACCATGGGGTTGAGTTTTTTCAGGGAACAGTTAAGTTGGTTTATCTGCAATTTTTCATGTGAGATTTATGTATATCTTTTACCAATACTTATGCATAAATTGATATTTTCTTATTCTTAGGTTGTTGTTTTATCCTTCCTCAATCATTTATAGGTGGCCCAAGGGACATGAAGGCTTAATAGCAGGATTCTATGGCAATATTTTAGCATAGGAGAAAGCCTGAAATTTTTATAACAGTCACATGTAACCCAGCATTTCCAGAAATTCTACATAATCTTTTTCCAGGTCAAACAGCACAGGATAGGCCAGATATTGTAACATTTGTTTTCAACTCAAAATTGAAAAGGATCTGTGATGAAATATTCAAGGATGGAATCATTGGAACCACAATGGGATGCACTCATGTCATAGAAGGCCAGAAGAGAGGCTTTCCAAATGCTCACATCTTGGTGATCCTGCATCATGACCACAGGCCCGGAACAGCTGAACACATTGACATGATTGTTTGTGCAAATATTCCTAATAAAAGCACTCAGCCTCATCTTTTTCCACAAGTAAAGAAACACATGATACATGGACCATGTGGTATTTTGAACCTTGAATCAAATTTCATGGATAATGGTACATGCAGGAAGAGATACCCCAAAGCCTTCTGCCCTGAAACCATCATGGTTGAAAGTTCCTATCCTGTCTATCAATGATTCCAAGATGGAGTTAAAATATCTCTCTCCCAAAACCAAAGAAGGTCTCTCATTGATAATTCCTGGTTTTTCCCTTAAAATCCCTATCTCTTGGCAAAGTATGAATGTCACATCAATGTAGAAGTATGTGCAGGTATCTCAGCTGTCAAATGTCTCTACAAATGTGTCTATAAGGGCCATTACCGTGTTACTGTGGAGTTTGGTCAAAACTTGGATGAAATCAATTGTTTTAGGGATTCAAGATGGGTTGCTTCACCTGAGGCATTCCAGAGAATTGTTTCCATTGAATTTTCTGCTATCTCACCTGCTGTTATACAACTGGACATTCACCTACCTGACCAACAAGATGTGTTTTTTGAACCTGATGAAGCCCTGGATGAATTGTTTCAAAGATGAAACCATTCTAAAAGTCTTCTGAAAAAATATTTCAAAATAAATTTAATCAAACCTTTGGCAAGGACCATCAAATATTCTGATTTTTGACAACATTTCACATGGAATCCCCAGAGAAAAGAATGGAGGCCACAACAGAGAGTTTTTTCAAATGGAAGGATTTATACTGTTTATCCTGCTGATGCTTAGAGGTGGTATCTCAGATTGTTGTTGAATATTTGTGTTGGTGCAACTTCTTTCAATCACCTAAAGCAGTTAAATGGAATCTCTAATACAACTTTCAGAGAGGCTGCCTTGGCAAAGGGTCTACTTGAGGATGATCATTGTTTGGAAAAAACAATGGAAGTAGCTGTGGAATCTCTTGGACCTGCTGAGCTAAGGAGGTTTTTTGGAATGCTGTTAGCACTTTTTAAGCCTGAAAACCCACAACACCTATTGAATTTTTCTTTCAATTTGATGGTTGATGATTTAAATTGTTCTGGAATCACAGATCAAAGAGTTCTCATCAACAAAATATTAGAATCCATAAACCCTATTTTATTTCAAAATTTTGGAACAAGTGTTGAAGAAGCTTTTCCTGATCTTCCAAGAATCAATCAATCAGTGGAGGAAACAAGGAAAAACAGGAACTGGATCCTTGAGGAAGAACAAAATTCTGTAATAAATGAATCAGACTTGAAGAACATTTCTCTTCTGAATCATAGACAGAAGCAAATATTTGATCAGATCATGAATGCATGCAATTCCTCTCACCCCGCTTACTTCTTTACTGATGGACCTGGTTGGTCTGCAAAAAAACTTCCTATATAAATGCTTTCTGGCCTCTATGAGATCATCTGGAAGAATAGTTATGGCATGGGCTGGTAGTGGAATAACTGCCATGAATCTACCAAATGGAAGAACAGCTCATCTCACCTTTGGAATTCCCTTGAGGTTAAATCAATCCTCTGTATCAAGAGTATCAAATAACTTTCAAAAGGGTGAAGATCTCAAAAAGGGCTTATTTTATAATCTGGTATGAAGCACCTATGAGCCATAGGCATGCTCTGGAGTTGGTTGACAGGCTACTTCAAGACCTCATGGATTCTAACCTACCTTTTGGAGGAAAATTAATGGTTCTTGGTGGTGAGCTAGCTAGCTAGCTAGTACTTTAGGCAAATTTTAACTGTGGTTCAAAAATTTACACATACCCAAATTTTTGATGCAAGTTTGGATGATTCTTCTTGCTGGATAAATTTCCAGGTTTTTCACCTTACTTCAAATATGCCTGCTGCAGGGGATCCTGATTACCAGGATTTCATACTCAATGTTGGGGATGGTCTGAAAATTTTACAGGTTTCAAACAAAAGTTTTCTTCCTCATCACACGCTTATTCATGTTTATAGTGAAGATGAAGCTTTGGGTAGATTAATCAACAATGTTTTTTCATACTTGCACCATTGCTACCTTCAAGATGGTTATCTCATGGACTGTTTTATTTTATTTTTACAACATAAATAAATTTCTATTGGATTCTCTCCCCGGAAATGAAGAAAACCAAACTAGGAAGACTTATCACAGCCATGAATCTGTTGAAGATGATACTCAAAATCTATACCAACAAGAGTTCCTCAACTCATTATTTCTTCCCAACTTTCCTACTCATAGCTTGAATCTGAAAGTGGGTGTTCCTATAGTTAATTTGACAAACATGGACCATACAATTGGGCTTTGCAAGAGAACTCACTTGATTGTTGTCAGATTGGCAAGGAATGTTATAGTTGCAAGGATTGCAACTGATGATTCAATAGGAAGGCTGGTTGCCATTCCCCACATCCCCTTGGTTACTGACCCTGATGAAAATGACCTCCCTCTCAAGTTGATTTTCAAAAAGTTTCCAGTCAATTTGGATTTCTCATTGACAATCAACAAATCTCAAGGTCAGACAATTTCCAACGTTGGTCTTTATCTGCAAGATCCAGTGTTCAGCCATGGTCAGTTATATGTAGCATTGTCAAGGAGTAGGTCCAGCCACTCAACAAGGGTAGTGGTCACACACAGAGCTGACAACCAAATTTCATTTGAAACTGATAACATTGTTTACAATCAAGTTTTAAATACTATACATCCCAGAAACTGATTAATTTGAAATTTGTATTTTGTTTGAGTTACTCCTACATCAAGGAATTTCCATTAATCTTTTAGTGCCATCTTGAGCTTATTGAAAATCAAGAATGACATGTATTTTTGAACTTAATAATCATGATTTAATTTGAAAATTAAAGATTGTCTTCCGATCAGCACCCAAATATTATTAAAGCCCAATCAGTCCCCAATTTGAATCCCAGAAACTAAATGTGTTTGAAATTTATATTTTGTTTGAGTTGCTCCTTAAATCAATAGATTCACAATAGCTCAAACATGATCTAATGGAAAATGCAAAAATGTCTTCATTTTTCACGTTTTTCCAATCAACCCACATTCCATCCAAATTATCAAATTCCAATCAGTCCCCAAATTTGGGGGCAATACTCTTCTAGTATATATATACATACATATATATATATATATATATATATGGACCCAAGGGAGAAGCATGATTTATTCCACTTGAAACCAAGATCCAAACCTAGGCTTGCTGCCCATCGCTGGTTTTTATTTATTTATTCACGTTTTGGTCAAAAAGCCACACTGGTCAGCCAGTAGTTGGCTTATCCCGGTGGCTTGCCACCCTGATCGAGTGGGCCTGCGCGATCAGCCACGAAGGCGCCTTCGGCCGCTCGTCGAAAGCAACGGAGGCCTCTACGTGTGCGTGTGCGCTGCTAGCCTGGTGGGCAAGCGGCCTGCCTGACCGGCCTCGGCCCACCCGAGCCCTCTCGAGAGAGGCCCTGTCGTTGGTCCTCACCGCTCCGGAGCGTCCTTCGGCTCTGGGTACCTGCGCGGAAGGTCTGCCTGGTCCAGCATAAGATGCCAAATCGATTACCATCAAGAAACCAATAAAAAAAAAAAAAAAAAAAAAAGCAAAAAGTGTGATTTGAAGTTTTTTTTTTTTTTAAAAAAAAAAAAAAAAAACAAGAAGAAGAAGAAGCCAAAAGCAATAAGGACAAGGATTTGAAGGTCAAGCGTTAGGACTACTTGACGATCCGGTCCGCTCGAGGGGTCGATTAAGGTCCGCGAGTTACCAAGAGGTCACTCACGACGACGACGACGGCAAGACGGAGGAGGAGGAGGAGCGCTTATTCACTGGCCTGGGGCCCAGTAGCGTCCCGTCCAGGTCCTAGATCGACCTCGCCTGCCCAACAAGCTCATCCAAAGCCGGGGCCATCAAGCAACCGCGTGGAAGCCTGGCTGGACTGGCTGGTCGTGGGAGACGATGGTCATAGATTAGAGAGTCAGGCACGGGCGTCGAGGATCGACGTTCGCAAGCTCGGACCGACTTATTCTTTTTGTTTCATTTCTTTTCTTGGGTGTGTATACGCGGGTGAGTGAGGGGGGAGGAGAAGATATAGGTATGTATGCATATGGATCGGTTGAGATGATAAGTTAGCGTAAGAGGGCAAAGGATCTTGAAGCTCATGTAAGGACGGAAGGCGAGTCTTTTGGATGCGATCGGATGGAGCGAGACGACGATTGAGACGAGAGAGAAGGAGGAAAAAACAACAACAGACCCGAGAGAGAGAGATGTATATATTAAGGTCGTATAGCGATATAGATCTAAGAAACAAAACACTTCAAACCAAGCCGTGAGATCAACCAACATTCCTACCTTCTCTCTTTCTGCTCCTTCCGCCCCCCTTCATCCGTAGTAAGGGCTTCCTCCTTCCCTCTCACTCACTCTCTACTTCTGTTTTTTTTTTTGCACGTCATCTATGATTCACCGGCGTCAACAAGAGAGAGAGAAAAAAAATAAAAAACGGCTAAACTAGCAAGTAGTAGAATCACAATCTCCTCTCTCTCGTTTAAGATCTGGGTTTTATTTTTCGTCATTTTTTTTTGTTTTTTTTTTTTTCAAACTTGATACAACATTTGCAATCGTTGAGAAGTTTGAGGTGTCAGACTAGACAGGGTTTGAGACCATTGTGGATCCCCCATGGCGTTCTTGAAAGCGTGTAATAACTAAATCGTTTGTTGTGATTCATCCATGCCCACCATCACGATTTGATTATTTTTTTTTGTTGAGGGAAGAAACCAAAGCCAGGGAACCAAAAGTAAGTTAGTCACGAACGATCGAGAAAGCACGGCGATTCAAAAAAAATCATAGTAGTCCATACTCATCCCGTAAGACAAGATAAAAGACTGACACTCTTGAACTTCAAGCTCAATTCGGTTGATGGTCGACTCCACCGACCCACGGCATTCAGCCAAAATCCAAACGAATCAGTCAGCCCATGAGGATTGATTTCACTACATGTTTTTCAAAAAAAAATGTTTATAGGATAGAGAGACATTTGCAGAATCAGTCATTGGCACCATCTGTTCCATTAATCGAATTTCTAGTTCGATTTCGGGTTTATCTTGCAATGAGATTTGGAAGACTAACATGGCTAAACACATCCCTCTAAAAGCCGAATCCTTTTCATCGTTATCCTTGATCTCAGCCAAAGCTTGACACCTATCAAAACACAAATGAAAAAGAAAAAAAAGGGGAGCCCACCGATGATCAGGAACCACAACGACCCACTTAGTTTCGAGATACGTAGGAGGGGGAAATAGATCAGAGTGGATGAGGATTAGCGAGCGCTGAAGGAAAGAGTGATATACCATTGGCGAATGAATTTATCGATGTGAGGTGCGATCAAATGAGGACAAGCCAAGGATAATCTACCGATGGTGACGGCTGAGTTCTCAGTTAAACTTCTGGCGACTCGATTCGAATTCAACACGGGTACTAATCGACTTAGTAATGGTTCTACAAACTCCGTCATCTTCTCTCCTGCATATGATCGCACATCACGACGGGGGGGTTTTTTATTTAATTTTTTGTTCGTTCCAAGGAAAGGAAAAGTGAAAACGAGTGAAATGGCCCGATCAATTCATCAACCAAGCTGTCCATCATTTTTTTTTTTTTTTTGGAGGAGGAGTAGGGGGCTTAAGTGGAATTTCATCATGGGAGAAAGAAGGAAACCTGTCAGACTGACCAGCTTTGATAGCCACTTCACCAGCAGCCCAAGCGGCATTATTACAAACGCTAGTCAAAGTTAAGGGAGTTTCAGCATCGATTTGACGAATGACTTGGGGCATGAAGGTAGGTAGGTAGGGCTCTAGTAGATGATAACAAGAGATTGCACAATCTCCCACAAGAGCAAAGGCTGATTGACGAACTGAAGGTTCTGGGAAATCGGCGTTCAAACAAGTACCTAGCAACGATAGAATGGAAGGTAAGATGGTTTGATTGGAATGACTACTCTCAGCGGCGTTCGGATTGATGGGCTGGGTGAATAAAGGATCTCCCATTCTACTCGAGTAGGCCCGGATCTGTTGATTCTGATTGGCTTCGTAGAATTGACTGGCAAGGGTTCCTAAACCTTGAGTCAAACCACTCAAGAGGTCTAGAGCGACGATCAAAAACGTTTTGTCCGGTGGTTCGTACTCTCCCGGATGTTTGATACATAGAGCATATCCTTCAAGGTTATTGGCCACGATCCTGACGCATCTTTCGAAGACGGCTGGAGCGTAAGGTAAGAAGGCAGGACCGATGGCGATCACGACCGAAGAGAGGCACTCGAGTAAGGGAATCAAATCTTGTTCATCATCTGCTAGCTTTTGCCATCGTTCGATCAAGGGTGGCATCAGGATCTGTAATAATTCTTGAGTGGCCAGGGCGGATCCGACGGAATCGGCTAATGTGCCCAGGGCATCGTAAAGGATCAATAGATTCTTGTGCTGGTACTTGCGAAATGCCATCACGAGACTGTTTAGGATCGGAAGTAGATACGGTTCTAATTCTTCACCGGCTTCTTCCTCTAACGTTGCGAAGGCACTACAACCAGCTTCCTGAACTCTCTTGTTTTTATCCAATACACAAGTTAAGAGCTACTTCCCCCACCCACCCCATAAAAACAAAAAATTAGGACGAGTGGGGACAGAATAGAATGAGCTAGAGTGCTACTGCTTGCGACAGATTTATAATCATTTGGGATTACTGACGCCTTCCATGACGGGTAGAAAGACCGTTTGTTTATGCTCTTGACTTGCACCGGGTGAGATGATCCAACTAGCGTATCGACCTAGAGTCCAACAGGTGATGGATCGAATCAAAGCTTTTCGATCTTTTAAACACGCCAGGAGGATTGGAACTAATGTCGAGAGGTGTGGTTCCATGCCACTCAAACATCCTGTCAAGTCGAGGGAAAGGAAGGGTGGGGGTTGGGACCGAAAAAAAAAAAAAAAAAAAGAACCGCTTGTTAGCGCTACGAATGAGCATCTCCGGGGGAAGGCCTAGACGTGGGTATTGTGATCCGATCCAGGTTCAACGGATTGAAGCGATCATGAATCCACGAGGATAGACGGAGGGGGGTGATGATTACCTTCAGCAATAGCTCCAAGTGCAAGGATGGCAGCTTCCTTATGTTCCCACTTGGGTTGGAAGAGGTATTCCTTGAGTAATGGTAGTAAGAAATCGAGTAGATTGTTTTCAAAGTTGACGGCGATGACGTCCAAGGCGGCGGCGCTACACTTCCTTAGGTTCCACTCGGCGTAGAGATCATCTTCTTCTGAATCGACCTCCTCTTCGATCTCGTTCTCATCACCCTCGGGTTGATGGTGATGATGAGCCGATTGCTCGGTTCGATCGTCGTGACGATCGGGATTCGAGTTAGGATGAAGGCCATCATCGTCTAGACTCGTCCTAGGGTCTTTGGGGCCGTAGAATCGAGGTTTGATATCCTGTTCTCGATCGGGGACCGTTTCATCCTCCTCATCATTATCCAAGATGACCAAATCTTCCTCGGAGTAGATCATCCCCTTGAGGAGGACTGGGATGATCTTCTCGAGATAGTTCGCCAAGTAATTCTTCAATCGAACGTCCTCACCGAACGCCAACCAAAACTCACAAGCCTCGAGTGCGACGGATTCGTCGGACTCTTGGGTCGAGTAGAGCATGAAGTCGACCGTCTGGGATAGGTTGGGGATGAGCAAGTCGGGATTCGAGCTGAGTAGACTGACGAGAGCCGAACAGACGTTCTTCCTCACGTCGGGTGATCGATCACTTGCGGATAGGAAGAGGGCCTCGAGGTAGGATGATAGGTTATCGGTCAGACTACCATCACCACCGGTCTGGATGAAAGGGTTTAGGGAGATGAGAGCGTAGGCTCTGAGTTTCGAATCGGCAGAGGTCTTGAGATGATGGATGAACCTAGGAATCATGATATCCAAGACTCGGATGCCGTTGATCTGCATCCTCTCGAGCTTCCTGGGAACATCCTCGCAGATCTTGGAGAGGGTCGAGAAGGCACCCTCCTTACCGAGTGGTTCGTTGGCCTCGATGAGTTCGATGAGGGACTGGAGTGCCTCGGGCCAAGCCTGAGGGCCGAATTGCATGACGATGGTCGAGATGAGAGTACCGGCGGTGGCCCTGAGGATCGGGGTTGGATCGGAGAGTAGCTGGGATCCGAGGACGGAGGATTTGACGTAGTCGAGGGTCAGTCGTTGCTGGGGATCGAGCGAAGGATGCGGGGCGGCAGGATCGATCGGCTCGAGGGGTGAGTTTGTAGGAGGGATCCGACGGAGATTGTTCTTGAGGATGAGGCCGGCGACGGACCGAAGCCTCGGGTTCTCCTGGGGCATACTACAGAGGATGTAGGCGAGGTAGGAGTTATAATCGGGGACTTGATTGAAGGAATCGAGTTGCTAGACCGGGGATGGGAGGATGAGCAGGTTGAGTGAGATGGTCAATACAGGTGGGGAGTGGATGGATATGGATTTGATTACCTTTGTGACGGATTGCTGGATGGTCGTATCGGCCGAATCCGAGTTCCGAAGACAGGTCAGGAGTTGAGAGAGTCCATCTGGTTGGGGGATCCAGTTGGACATGGTTGAGAGATCGACGAGACGATGGATGTGGAATGTGGAATGTGGAATGTGGAATGTGGAATGTGGAATGTGGGTGTGGTGGTAGAGAGAGGGCAGTGGTTTATGGTCTGAGTCTCAGGTCTTGGGAACGGTCAAGAAGCCTTTCTTTGAGCTTGGCGAGTTTCGAGTCGGCGGCAGTTGGTAGCGCGGCTGACGGTTCAGTGACCGACTATCGACTCGCGCGCGACCACGACCAAGCGGGCATCGCATCTACCCCGCCAGTGACAACATATTTCAACCCAATGGCAGACACCCACAGACCTCCCTAATCCGATAAGCCACCCATCCAATTCCATCTTTCCAAACCTCTGTCCTCTCCCTCGAGAGTCTAGAAATCGATGCAAAGTTTTCATTCGGTCGCGATCGTCTTAGACTCGATGCACTCTCTCAATCGATCGTTGGATCTTTCAGTCCCATTAATCCCCCAACTTCCGACTCAACTCATCATCACCGCGGTATCAATCCAAGCCTCGGAAAACTACTATCCAACCTCCTCGAGTCGATCGAGTCTTCGAAGATCTCTCGACGATAGAATCCCCAAGCTTGGTTTCTGACACAGACCACCGAGGCTCAAAGTTGATCTATACCATCCTACTAGTCTTTTGCCCCCAAATTTGGGGATGGATTGAATAAAACGAAATTAACATGAACAGATGTGATATTTTATAAGTAATAAACGATTTTAATCAAGTTTCAAATTAAGTGAATGGATTTTTTTTTTTTTTAAAAAAAAAAAAAAAATGAAATATACGATTGTTCAAGTATTTCAACAGATAAGCAAGTAAACAAATTTTGGTATGTGATTTCAGTGGGTGATAGAATTCAACACCTCATGCTAAACCAAAAATTCATTTCCTGATTATTTTTGTAACCTCTACTGTTGGATCAAATTTTAAAAAATCAGGAAAGGCTTTTCCAATTGCTGTTCCATGGTTTTGAAACATAATGAGGACCCTGTGATCTGTGATCCAAGAATTAATCAGAACTCCCACCATGAAATTGATGCAAGAATTATATGAGAAAAGTTGAATTTCTGGCATAAGAAATTCCATTACTTGCTTTAGGTTATTGAATGATGTAGCGTAAACATAATTATTCAAAAAAAATATGACAAACTATGTTTCTGAATCTGCAGGATGAACGGTATAAATTCTCCCTATCCAATAACCAATCTTAAAGTGCCTGAAATCTTTTCTGAGTGGATTGAATGTGAAATATTATTTAAATTCTGAATATTTCATTGTACTTGAAAAACTATCAATTGAATTTATTTTGAAATATTGTGTAAGAATATTTTTTCCTTGTGTGGATATTTGAAAAACTTCATCCATGGATTCATCTGGTTCAAAAAAAAACTGAATTTGGAAACAAAGATGAATATAAAGCCTTAAAAAAGAAGTTGAAGTAGCAAAAGATTTTAAAGAAAAACCTCTGCAACATTTCTCTGGAACACCTACCCACCTTGAATCTCTAAATTTGGCAATATAATCCAAATAAGCACCAAAATCAAAAGTATAAATATCATATCCCTTATAAATTTATTTTTGGAGGTATTTATAAACCAAGATACCTGCATATATCTCTGCATTCAAGTGGAATTGGTACTCTCCCAAAATTTAAGGATTGTAAGAAACCCCAGAGGAATTATCAATTTCAAATTTTGTATGATGCATCCTCAGTGAAATGGTAGTTCCATTCTGGTGTCTTCTATATTTGGAATAACTGTTTTTAATGACAATGAAGACTGGATAGAAACCAATTTGAATGAAAAAGCTCCCAAAAATTCCTCTGGAGGAGCTTAACCTCTTGAATCCCTAAAATGATCTATTTCATCCAAATCTGCACCAACATCACCATTAAAGCAATCATGGCCCTTAAAAATGTATTTGCAGATGTATTGAACAGCCAAGATACATTCACATATCTATATTTTTATGTGGCATTAGTGCTTTGCCAAAAGGTAAAGATTTTAAGTAAAAAACCACAAATTATCAATGTGGAAATTTGTATTATTCCTTCTCAGTGAAATGGTAGGTCAATTCTAGCATCTTTTATATGCTGGAAAGCTTTTTTCACCCACAATTGTTTCAGGATAGAAGGCTTTGGGGTATTTCTTCTTGAATTTGCAATCATAGATGTAAGCTTCTTTCATTTTTGAAGTACCACATGGGACAGGTGTCATGTGTTGTTTCACTGCTTGAAAATGGTTTTTCTCTATGAATTTATCATGTCTCTGCACAAAAAATTGTTAAAATTTCTTCAGAGTCAATTTCTTTGTATGTTCTTGGTTTGTGATCATGTTAAAGAGTTAAAAAGATGTGAGAATGAGGCAGACCTCTCTTCCAGAATGGTATAAAATGAGTTCTTCCCATTTTAAATCCAAATATTCCATCAATGGGTTTTGATTTGCAAACCTGTGTTACCATATTGGGATATTTTATGGACCAGTTTTAACATTTAACTGATGAGATGGATGATGGGTCCACTACTGAGAATTTTTGGATGTGTGATTCTGTATCAAAGAATTATTTCTTCTATTTTGATAATGGTTGGAACAGATATTATATTCTTTGAATAATAAATAATTTTGGTCAAGTGAGAAATGAGAGGAATGGATAAAAAAGAATGATGTGAACAATTTTTCAAGTATTTCAACCAATAAGCATTTTAAAAAAATTATATAAAATTGAAATCTTGGTATGTGATCTCAGTGATGGATATAATTCAACCGCTCATGGTAAACCAATTAAATAAAAAAAATTGAAATGAAAAAATAAGATAAATTTGAGATGATTTTAATTCAGTGGAAAATTTTGGAAATGGATTAAAAATAAAATGATGAAATCATAAATTTTTTTGAGTATTTAAATGGTCAAGCAATTCAAAAAAAGTATATATAATGGAAATCTTGGAATTTAATTTCAGTTCTGGAAAGTGTTCCATACCTCATGGTAGACCATGTTTTCAGTTTAAGATGAGATATTTTTTTTTGTTTTTTTTTTCAACCAATAACCACATTGAAATTCTGGATCAAAACCTTGAAAATTCAACATATGATTGCCCATGGGCAAATGCTTGAACTTGAAAAAATAGAAACATGTAACTTCCCATGGGTGAAGGCTTGATCTTGAAGATAAATACTAATATTTGAGATTTTCTGAACTTTTGATTTGTTAGTTATGAGGAGAAACCTTTGGAATAAATAATGAATTAGTATAATTTTTTTGATGTAAATTTTGAGTGTTTTCCTTAAGAGAACCATGGTAGAATTCTCCAAAATTTCCTTAACTATTTTATGATGTGTACACTTTTGAGGAACAGGTAGAATTTTCCCAAAATCACCACCATGAACTTTTAATGTGCCTCAAAAAGGTAAATAACAAACCATTAGGTCTCAAAGGATTCTGTCAACCAACACAAGAGTATGCTTATGAGTCATAGATTCTTCATCTCACCCACCAGGATCATCAATAAATAATTAAGAGGGCTGAGATGAATTGCATCAATTTAATTTGAGCTCAAATATATTCCTCTTTCTATTATTACAAAGATTAATCTTTTTCAAATCTGATTCATTTATAGCAGCATTTTTTATTATTCAAGAATTCATTTCCTGTTTATTCTTTTAACCTCTGCTTTTTTAATCATATTTTGGATAATCAGGAAAGGTGTTTCCAATTTTTGTTCTGTGGTTTTGGAATATGATTTAGTTGATTAATCTGATATTTTGTTTTTTGAGGATCCTTTGATATGTGATTCAAGAATGAGCTAAAGGCCTCCAAAATGAAATTTAAGCATAAATTCCATGGTAAAGGTGGGATTTCTGGCAGGAAAAGTTCCAATAGAATTCCAAACAACTTTCTTGGCTTGAGAAAGTGAATCTCATCATCAGAAGTTTGCATTTTTGCTTCTATATGATGATTTTGCTCAAGTAAAAGCTTGGACAAAGATTTATCTCTGAAAAAAAAACATAATAAATTCTTTTGACTTGCTTTAGGTTATTGAATGAATTAGCACCAACAGAATTATTAAAAAAATCTGAGAATCTAAATTTCTGCATCTGCAGGTTAAATTGCATAAATTCTGCTGATTCAATATCCAATCTCACAGTTCCTGCAATCTTTTCTGAGTGGATGAAATGTGACTTATGATGAAAAGTCTGAATATTCCATAGTACTTGCAAAAATATCAGTTGCATTTATTTTGAATTGTTGTGTAAGAATATTTTTTAATTTTTTTTGATCTTGGAATAACTTCATTCATGAATTCATCCGGTTCAAATAAAACCCTTTTTTTGGGCAGGAAGATGGCTATTCAGCCTTAAAACAGAAGTTGAATTAGCAAAATCTTTGAATTAAAAACCTTGATATGTTTCACTGGAGGAGCTACTCATCTTGTGTATCCATAAATTAGTCTATTTAAGCCAAATTCACATCAAAATCAACAGTAAGAATAGCATAGCCCTTATGAATGTGCTTTTAGAGGTATTTAACAGCCATTATTCCTTCACATATCTCTGAATCAATGTGGAATTGGTAATATGAAAAAATCTAAGGATTGCAAGGAACCCCAAAGTAGTCATAAATGAAAAGGTTTTCACGATTCCTCCTCAGTGAAAAAATTGGTCCATTCTGGTGTCTTCTATAATTGGAATAACTTTTTTTACTGACAATAAAGGCAGGATAGAAACCAAACTCTCCAAAATGCCTCTGGAGGAGCTTCCCATCTTTAATCCCTGACATAGTCTTTTTCATCCAAGTATTCACCAAAATAAACATTAAAGAAATCATGGCCCTTAAAATTTTATTTGTAGATCTATTGAACAGCCAAGATACCTTCACATATCTTCAAATTTATCTGGCATTTGTGCTTTGCCAAAAGGTAAGGATTGTAAGTAACAAGCCACAAATTATCAACAAGGAAATTTGTATGATTACTTCTCAGTGAAATGGTAGGTCCATTCTGGAATCTTCTACATATTGGACAACTGCTTTCAATCAAAATTGTTTCAGGATAGAAGGCTTTGGGGTATTTGTCCTTGCATTTGCAATCATAGATGTAAGCTTCTTTCATTTTTGAAGTACCGCATGGGACAGGTATCATGTGTCTTTTAATTGCTTGAAATTCTTTTGGCTGTGTGAATTGATCAGGTAGCTCTGCACAGACAATCATGCCAATTCATTCAGATGTTCTTGGTTGTTGTTCATGGTAAGGAATTAACAAGATGTGATCATGAGGCAGACCTCTTCCTGGAATACTATGAAATGTTTCCTTCCCATTTTCAATCAAAATATTCCATTCATGGGTTTACATTTTCAAACCTGTGTTACTATATCTGGATTTTGTATGGAAAAGGTTGGCCATTTAACTGATGAGATGGATGATTGATCCACTACTGAGAATGTGTGGACCTGTGATTGGGTATCAAAATTTTATTTTGAGCATGATTGGAAACAGAATAGTTTCTGGATGGTGATCAAACTATAAAAAACTCATGATTTGGGGGTTGAGAAATAATTGATGATTAAGATCAGGATGATTGTATGTGGTTGGAATTATCAAGTGATGGCAATAAGAATTGTGAAGAATATGATGAGGATGTGAGTGGTGTGATTCATTTTGATGCAGCATGAAAGGAAATGAAGAGTTTTTTCTCTGTAGATTTGGAAAATGACTCATGGTTGTTTTATGCAGAGGAATAAAGGATATAAAAAATGTAGGTTGTGGTGTGTCAAGATGAGGAAATGCAATAGCAGGTGGTATTTATGCAGAGAAAATCACACCCAAGCTGTTTGATGCTGCATTGAAGGTGATCTCCTTGGTTAAATCCCCCTGTTACACTGTTGTCTGTAACATATCTTGCAGCTCATTGATATTGCACTGAAGGTGTTCTCCCTGGATACATCCCCCCTGTTACACTTTTTTCTGTCACATACCTTGCAGCTCCTTGATGTTACACTGAAGGTGTTGTAGGTGTGTATGTGGGTGTGTGCAATACTTGTAAAAAAAAGCAGACATAAACCATATGTTGTATAAGTACATGCCAATTATGCATGGAGTTGTGTGATATATATACTGGGGAAAAAAAGCAGACCAAAAATTATGTGTAAGTACATACATGCAGAAATATGTATATACACATGCAGTGAAAACAAAATTGCACACCATAAAAAATAATTAGATTCAAAAAGCAGAAAAATTTAGATTCACATGGAGGGAAAAAAATCAGACACTCAGAAAGAAAACAAAAAAAAAATGTTTAATTCAAAAAAAAAAAAAAAAATTGAGATATATTCACATGGAGTGAAAAGAAAAATGGAGACCTGCAGAAAAAAAACTACATAAAAAAGTAGAAATTTCTATTTTTCACATGGAGGGCAAAAAAAAGCAGACACTCCAAAAAAAAAACACATTGAAAAAAAAACCAACATTCAGATGCATGGCATGCACAACCAACGCCAGTACATGAACAGGTTCCACGCACCCAAGGCAAACAACACCAATATTTATTGGGGGTGCAGGACCCAATCTTTTTAGTATATAGTAGAGATAAAAAACTCCCCCCCAAATTTGGGGAGGGGATTCCCAGTGTGAAAGCTTGGTGGAGAGGCATCAACCCCGGCTCAGTGGCTAACATTGCAGAGGGCAACATTGGCTACTCAATTGTTTTTTTTTCAAAAAATCTTGAAGTTGGTATTTGGTGACCCTTAAAAGACCCAATCTTTTGACCAGTCCTTTGCCCCCAAATTTGGAGGAATGGATTTAATAATAGTAAAAAATTGACCTTGGAACAAAGGGGGATAGTTTTTTAAAGGATTTTGATCCAGTGGGAAATTTGGGGAATGGATTGAAAAAGAAAGAAATGGAATGTAATTTCAGTGATGGATGGCTGTTAAAACCTCACTAAAATATTCTTCTCACCTTGCAACCACCACCCTTGTAAAATTGCTGGACGAAAAGCTTGAAAATTCAAACTATGCCCATGGTTGAAAAATGGATCTCAAAGGTAAAGAGCAAGAGTTCTGAACTTGATATTTTTTCTTTTTTCTCAATGAGAATGCCAGATTGACTTTAGAAATGTTTTCAAACCAATCTGACAGGTAGGAAAGTTTCATCTGGCTCAGGAGTAAAGGGTAGGTTTGAAATTGGGCAACACTTTTACTATGGAATCAATCACCTGTAAACTACATTGTGGGGAAAACATCACATTTGTTCCCAATCTCACAAAGACCAATCAAGTTTTATTTCAAATACCAAACTTGGGTTCAAAATCCCTATTATAGGGGCACCCACTTTCAGATCAAAGCCATGAGGAGGAATGATTGGAAGATATGATGAATTGACAGACTCAGATTGTTGGTAAAAATTTTGAGCTTCATCCTAAACAGAATCATTTCTTCATTTAACCTTGATGATCTTTATCTCCCTCATTTCCAGGCAATTTATTCAGCAGCAATCAATTTAGATTGTATACTGAGGGATTCTTGCAACATAAAATAACACAACTGCTCAGGTAACCAGTATCAATGTATTGTATCTATTGAGCGGGTTTGCAAAGAACATATTGATGAATATTTTGAAAGCATGAGCTTCATTATGTTCATGAATGACCATGTGTTGAAGCAGAAGTTTTCTATTTGAAACTTGTAGAAAACTGAGAACATCCCGAAAATCACTCAAAAAAATTTGATGATCAGAATCACCTGCAACACACACACACACACTTCAACTGAGATGAAAAAATTGAAGATATCTACAGCATCCAGAATTTTAAAAAAATCTTGCATCCACCCTTTGAGGATGTTTACCATTTTGAACAACAGTTAAACATTTTCCAAATTTAATCACCAAGAACCATCAAGTTTCTTCAAAAGATACAACTAGAATCTGTTTGGATCTTGGAGTAGTATGTCAACCAACTTCAAGTGCATGCCTATGCACCATAGGTGATCCATCTCAGATCATCCAAGAAGGTCCCTTCAGAGCTTCACCTGTTTTAAGAATTCTCTATTTATTCATGAAACAGACTCTTGATTCAACTTCAAAAGGGAATCCAAAAGATGAGATGAGTGGTTCTTCCATTTGAAAGATTAATGGCATCTGTGCCACTTCCAGAACATCTCATGGCTGCTTTACCTGCCAATCTGATCAAAGCCAGCAAGGATTTAAACCATGAGGTTTTTTCTTGACCCACCAGGACCATCAATAAGAAATTAAGAAGAGGGTTGTACCATGAAACGTTTGGTGAAATTTGCTAGCAAGAGCCATAAATTAACCTCTGGTTGGATCTCTGTCAAACCTGTAGTTGAATCTATGCTCATGCCCAAACTAAGTTTTTGCTGAATGTTCACTGCACACAATGCACAGTGAATTTGTATCAAAGATTGAATAAATCTGGAACTGAGCTTGGCAAGAGTTTTAAATGAAATTGGTGGTAGGTTGGGCCTGAGCTCCTTGATGGCACTTTCTAGCAGGTAACATGAAGGTTTTTGGTGGTGTTGAGAGGAATTTCATGCATTAAATATGAGGTAAAACATATGCTTCTATGAACTATTAACAAGATCAAAGTTTTGAAGATCTGAGATTTATAGAATTATTTTTCTCTTCTGAAAGGACACAGTTCCTGTTGACTCTTTCAAACTCAAACATTTGATCAAACCTTGGAAATTCAGGAAAATCTTATTCAATAGTTATTTAATTTTTTTTTGAAATATGATTGGGGGTGATTGATATTCATATTTCATTTGGGAGAACTATTTTAAATTTAATCCCAGAATGAATTAAATCATCCCCTGTCAAATCAAACCAAAAAATCCATAGAAATAGTGGGTTTCCTGGCTGAAAGAGTGCCAGTAGGATTCCAAACAAACTTGGGAGTTCAATAGAGTGAATATTATCATCAGCTTCTTGTTTTTATTTATTTATTTATTTATGAATGATGATCATCCTCAATTTAACCCTTGGAAAACAATGCATCTCTGAAAGTTGCATGATAAATTTCATTGAATTGCTCTAGGTTATGAAATGAAGTAGAACCAACAGAATTTTTCAACAGAAATATGTGAAATCACCTTTGAAAATATGAAGGATTAACAGTTGAAATTCTCCCAATGTGATAGCCAATCTGAAATTCCATGAATTATTTTCAAATTGGATTGAATTTTAAGTACTGTGGGAAGTGTGAATGTTTGATTGTCATGGAAAGGCCATCAATTGCCTTTCATTTTAGAATATTGAGGGAGCATAGTTTTTACTTGTGATGATCTTTGAGAAAAACTTGATCCAGGGCTTCATCTGGTTCAATAAAAACCTGTTGTTGGTGAGGAAGAAGAACTTCCAGCCTTATCAAAGAATGTTGGATAGAAAAAAACTTGAATTAACAACCTCTACAACATGCCTCTGGAGGAGCTTCCCATGTTGAATACCTAAAACAGTCTATTTAATCCAAATCTGAACCAAAATCAAAATTAACACAGTCATGGCCCTTATAAATGTATTTGTAGAGTTATAGAAAACCCAAGATCCCTTCATGTCTCTTCACATTTATGTGTCATTGGTGCTTTGAAAAAAAAATTAAAGATTGTAAGTAAAAAAACCACAGATTATCAATTGAGGAAGTTTGTATGATTTCTCCTCAGTGAAATGGTAGGTCCATTCTGGCATCTTTTATATATTTGATAACTGCTTTCAACCACAACTGTTTCAGGGTAGAACGCTTTGGGGTATCTCTTCTTGCATCTGCCATGATACATGCAAGGTGCTTCCATGTTCCAAAAACCACATGGGCCACGCATCATGTGTCTTTTGACTGCTTGAATTTATTTTTACTCTGTTAATTGATCAGGTATCTCTGCAAATACAATCATTTCAATTTCTTCAGATGTTCTTGGTTGGTTATCATGGTGAGGAATTACCTAGATGTGAGCAAGAGGCAGACCTATAGTATTCTAGAAATCCATAGCATGAGCTCTTCCCATGGGCAATCAAAATATTCCATTCTTGAATATCTCATTGCTAATCTTCTTTAGCTTCAATTTGAAAACCTTTGTCACTATATCTTTGTATTGTAACACAGGTTCATGATTTAACTGATGAGATGGGTACAGCTACTGAGAATGTATGGACCTGTGATTCTTTATCAAAGAATTATAACTTATATTTTGAGAATTGTTGTAAACAGAATAGTGTCTGGATGGTGACCAATCCATAACCAAGTTCTGAGTTGGGGGTTGTGAAATAGTTCATGATTAAGATCAGGGTGATCATATGTGGTTGGAGTTCTCAATTGATTCCAGTGAGAATTTTGAAGAATTTCATGAAAATGTGAGTGGTGTGATTTGTTTTGAACCACCATGAGAGGAAGTGAAGAGGTAATTTTGAAAAAAAATCACAGTTTTTCTATGAAAATTAATCAAGGATATCAAGAATCAATCCAAAAAATATCTTGTGGTGTAGGAGATGAGGAAATTCTATAGGAGGTTATATTTATGTTGAACAACTTACACCCAAAGTAGTGCTTGCCATTATCCTCTGTTACATGTCTTTCAGCTACTTGATTTTAAACTGAATCTTTTCTCCTTGGCTATAACCCCCTATTACACTTTTTTTGTTTCAGTGTGTACAGTAAAATACTTGGAAAATGTATGTATACACATGGGATTGTGCAATACTTGGGATAAAAAAAGTGGAAACATACCTTATGTATGTTGAATAATTAAATGAAGATGTATGCACATGCATTTGTTGATTTAATGGGGAAAAAAGCAGACACCAATCTAGGATGCAAAATATGTATTTAAATTGGTTCCTGTTTTTGAGACTAAAAAAAGAAAAAAAAGGTTATATTCATTTTTTTTTTTGAAAAAAAAAGTAAAAAACAAAAAATTAAAATAAAAAATAAAAAATTGAAATTCACAAGAAAAAACCAAATTTCAAAGAAAAATATTTTGCATTCAAAAGCAAAAAAAAATTGAGATGCATGGTTTGAATCCTCAAGGTTGGTAAGTTGAATTACCAATGCAGGACCAAGGCAAACAATGCAATTATTTACCAACGGTGCCAGATACATTTCTTTTTATTTTAAAAGAGACTAGTCTTTTTCCCCCCAATTTGAAAGCCCATTGGGGGAAAAATGTGGACTGAAAACTGGATCTTGAAGATAAAGGCCAAAATTTGAAATTTTCTGACCTTGAGACTCATCAATTTGCACAGAGAAGGCCAAATTTACTGGAAAATTTTTGTGGATTAATTTGAATTGAAGGATGTTTTCATCTGGTTCAGAAATCAAAGAGATGTGTTGAATGGCAACCACTCTTCCCATGAAATCATCTGCTTTTATCTTGGAAAATATTAAATTATATTCCTCAACATTATAATTGGGGCATCAACTTTCAGAGTTAAGCTATAGGGAGGAAAGTTTTGAAGAAATAATTTATCAAAAAACTCTTGTTGGTAAAGATTTTTTGTGTCATATTCAAAAGAGTCATAGCTTGAATAAGGTATCATTGTATTATTCTCATCATTCCCAGGGATTTAATTGAGTATTAATTTATTTATTATGTTTACAGAAATCTACTTGCAACATAGAATCAAATTTTCTATTAGATATTAATTTTTCAAGGCAGCAGAGTTGCAAGTCTTGAAACCAATGTTGATTAAATTCTTCAAAGCATGATCTTCACTGTGAAGATTAAAAACCATGTTTTCTGGAAGCAAGATTTTTTTTTATTTTTGAAGTGTTAATCATATTGAACCATCTCAAACATCAAGTAAGAATTTCTGAAAATCAGGGTCACCTGCATCAAACATATTTGAAGTTATGTTCAAGACTTGGACATATCTCCAGAAAACTGGATTGACTAAAATGGAATTGACAATAGGGTGTATCAAAGTTAAGCAAACCCACCTTTTTTCAATGACAGGTTTCAACCCAAATCCACCATTTCAAACCTGCCATCAAAAATAAAAAAAACCCACTTATTTCACATCAGACGTGTCAGAGTTACCTGAAAATAAATGGTTTTTTTTCAAATAAAGTATTTAAAGGTTTTCACCACCTTAACCCATCATTCCACATCATCACCCCTGGTTTCAACCTCCAACCTCATTGGAAAAATTCTACCTCCAACCTCATCCAAAAAATTTGATTCATCACTCTTCATCTCTTCATTGCTATCCTCATCACTTCATCACTCTCATTGCTTCCTCACTCTCATTGCTTCCTCACTCTCATCAATTTCTAACCTTCATCACATCCTAACTCTCATTTCTTTCTCCCTCTTTTCACTTCATCACTCTAATCTCTTCATATCATTGCTTCATCACCCTCATCACATTATTGCTTTCATCCCATCCATCCTCTCATCACTTCATTGCTTAATCCCCACTTTCATCACATCCTAACTCTCATTGCTTCATTGCTTCATCACTTCATCCCCACTTTGAAAAAATCCCTTCATCACTTCATTGCTTCATTGGTTCATCCCTTCATCCCTTGTAAGATTTTTAAATGGCCCCTCAGCAAACATCCCCCTGAAATTCCACTAAAAAATCCAATGGACCAAAGAAAAAATCCCCCAGGAACTCAAAGTCCAACAATCCTTCCCCATCAGCTTCCAAAAGCTCAAGTCATCTCAAGAGAGCTGATCACATCATCCTGGTAAACTGGCTCAGATTCCCTCCAAATATGACACTTGCTTTGGATCCAAAAATGAAACCCAAGTTGGCCGGCCTCAATCCTCTGAGGTTAATTACTATCTCCTGATGGACAATGAACTCAAGAATAAAACAAAAGGTAGGCTGGATCTTCCATCCAAACAGATGCAGGAGCAATCAAAGAAATATCAAAACAAGTACAAAAAAGCCCATTCAATGTCAATATCCACTGGCTTTGGTATCACCAACTCCAATGAAGCAAAGGAGATCAACTTGGTGGTTGATAAGTTGGACTCCATTTGTCCTTTTTATGTTCAAATGGATGAAATATTTGGAAAGAAGGCCAATATAACCCCTGTAGCCACTTTTGATGCCCAAAAATCAGATTCAGTTGATGCTGAGGACCTGGCTGTGGATGCTCAGCCTAGCAATGATGACCCTTATGAAACCTATGAGTGGCCCCAATCTGATGTGGAGGAGGATATTCCAAAATAACCAGCTCCAATCATGTCTAAATCAGAATTGATCAACAATTTAAAACCTTCCTTTGAACCCTCACTTCCTTCTTTGGATTTCTCTCTTCCTGGGGTGGAAGAAATTAGAAAATTGGCCAATGAGGAGAAAGTTATTACTGTATTGCCACTAAAATCAACATCCGCTTAAGTAAGGAACCAAGTTCTTTTCTCTTCTGCCTGTTTAATCCTGACTGATTTAGTTTTTAGAAAACAGGCTCATCTGTTCCTGAATTTCCAAAAAATCAAGCCAATGGGGCCTCCCACATCCCCTTCAAATTAGGGTGATGAAATTCCCACACAAAACTCCTCTGCAAAGGAAAAGCCAAATGCCTTCAATTCCATCAAAATCAAAGCCAATAGCCATCAAAAGAGAAGAAAAAAAAATCAAATTTTTCTGGATTTGAGGATATCATGGAGATGCAAGATTCAAGTAAAGTCAGGAAAAACTAACTGGCCATTGGATACTTGATATTTTTACTTGTTTTCAATAATTTTTTCCATTAAATTTTTTGGTTGAAACCACAAGTAGAAAGGAATAGTAAGAGATTTCACAATGGTCAATGTGTGGAGAATTCTAGAAGGAATTTGAAGTGAAGTTGATGTGGGGGGTGCAGTCAAAATGAGTGAGCCAGGATACAAATTCTAATGAAGAGAAAGAGGGAATATTGTTGTCAAGCATGGTTTCACGGTTGGAATTGTGTGCCAGTATGGCTAATTTTCTGAACATTTGGCCCAAAATTTGTGACACTTTGTAAGACCTAAGGTTCAAAAATTTAAATACTGGGGGAAAGATTGAATAGCTGCTTTCTTCAAATAGCTTCCAAAAGTTTCAGAAGGGTGCATCAATTTTTGCCATCCAATTGCCCACAGTTTCCCACCCCAAGGTCTTGAGGGATCAACTGTCTTGATAAACTTTTTGGATGGGTGAAGGAATGTGGTTACTGAGTTGATTTCAGGGACCAACTGTATTGAAAAACGTTTTGGATGGGTGAAGGAATGTTGTTATAGAGTTGATTTCCTTCTGATCTTGCTCACAGAGTTTATTCAAAGGGAAAAATTTGATTATTGCAACCAGAGCCTCATGATTGGATTGTTCATGAACAAATGCTTTTCCAGAGGAGAAGACATGGAATTGTTTGTTCTTCTGTTTGGCCTGTTCAAACTCTTCAGGGGAGGTTTTTTGAAAGTTGTTTCTTTTTTCAGCAGTGATGGCAGGATACACATCCAAATGCTGTAGTTTTTGCTCTGACCATACAACATATTCATTGATCCCTACCTCTTTGATCTCCAAATAGATTTCAGAATCTTGGTATTTAGCACTCTTTTGCTGACAAGCCCTATTCTTCCCACCTCTCTGTATGCTTATTGAATCATTTCATCCCATCTTGTTCCCTCCCATCCAAATAATTCAATTGGGGTGAGGATCAAGAAAGGATTCAAGTGATTGTTTCAAATTTTGAGTTTGGTGGGAGAAGGATTGGACAGCAGGGAAAAAGGCAGTTGTAGATGGAGCAAGTGGTCGAAACGTGTGTTGCATTGCATGGAATCAAAAAACAAAAAAAAGAAAAAAGAAAAAAAAATACCTTAGTCTGGTATAATCAACATAGATGATCAACAAACATAGAAAATAAAAAAAATACCGGTGAATTCCTATACAAAAAAAATAAATTAGTCCCCTATTAATCATCAGGGAGCAGGAGGAGGAGCTAAAGGGGGGAAGGAAATCATCCTCCTCCTCCTCCCCATTGATCAATCAATTGTTTGCAGTTCAATCAATCAATCATTTGCTTGCGGTGTGATTGATTGATTGAACCACAAACAAAAAATCATTTGTTTGTGGTTTGATCAATTCCTATACAAAAAAAAAGATTCCCCAATTAATAATCAGGGAGAAGGAGTAGGAGCTAAAGGGGGGGAAGGAAATCATCCCCCTCCTCCTCATTTTTGATCAATCTGCAAGCAAACAAATTTTTGCTTGCCCTTTGATTGACAAGGAGGAGGAGGAGGTGAAGGGGGGGGGGGGCAGGACATCATCCCCCTCCTCCTCCTTGTTGACCAATTGTTTGAAGTTAGATCAATCAATTTTTTACTTGCAGTTTGATTGATTGATTGAACCAAAAACAAACAATTGATCAATCAAACCGCAAAAAAACAATTGTTTACTTGCTGTTCAATCAAGCAATCATTTGCTTTCCAATTGACCAATGAGGAGGAGGAGGAGGAGGAGGAGGAGGAGAAGGAGGGGGATGAAGGGGAGGAGGAGGAGCAGGGGGGTGCTTACCAGAGGTGCCAAGCAAGGAACAAGCAAGTAAAAAACAATTTAACAACCTTCTAAAAGGAGGAGGAGGAGGGTGGGGGGGCTTACCTGGGTAGCTGAGCAAAGAAAAAGGGGACCTGGATAAGGAGGAGGATGACCAGGTGAACTTGGAGGTGGAGGTGGATTGTGAGTTCCGGATTTGGGGATGCATACCTTTTTGAATCACTGGTAGAATTTGCCTCAATTGAAAACCAAGAACCATGAATTGACCACCAAAGGGTAGATTGGAATCCATGATGTCTTGTAGTAGTCTTTCAACCAGCTCAAGAGAATGCCTATGATTCTTAGGTGTGTCATCCCAGATTATCAAAGAATTTAATTTGAGAGCTTGAGCTTTTTTAGAATTCTTTGAAATTCTTGATACATAGTTTTGATTAATTTTCAAGGGGATTCCAAAGGAGAGATGAGCTGTCCTTCCATTTGGTAGATTCATGGAAGCTATTCCATTACCAGCAAATGACAGAGCTATTTCCCCTGTGGGTATGATAGAAGCCAACAGAAATTTATAAATAAATATTCTTCCAGAGCCACCAGGTCCATCAATAAAGAAGCAAGAAGTCTGAGAATAGCTGCATGCATTCATTATTATGTCAAAAATATGTCTCTGTCTATGATTCAGAAAACAAAAAATTTCCAAGTCTGATTGAGATAATGGTGCATTTTGTTCTTCATGAAGAATCTAGTTCATGTTTCTTGTTTTAACTTGAACTGTTTGGTCAATTCTTGGAAGATCAGGTAAATCACCTTCAAAAATGGTTCCAATATTTTGAAATTTTATTGGGTTGATTTCTGTTAAATTTTTAATTAGAGAGAACCATTTGGTCTATGATTCCAGAATGAACCAAATATTCAAAAATTGAATTGAATTATAAATTCCATAAGAAAAGTGGGTTAACCTGTTGACAAAGTGCTAAGAGAATTTCAGCCTAACAGATTCCAGGACCCTTGCAATCCTTTAACTACTGTAGGTGATAAGGTTTGAATAAATATGTTATTCGGGGTGATTCCATAATACTCCATGAAGTTGTAGGTATACTGATGCAAGGAGGTGGTTTGGTGCAGGTTAAGGGCGCATTAATCAATAAATATTTTATTAATCAAGTAAAAGGAGGGGTCAAAGCAAGGGAATGGGGGTCTTAAAATCATCTATTCAGGGGATTAAGCTCATAATACATGGACCTGGGACTTTGGGACATTAGTACAAGTGTAAGCAGGGAACTATTACCCAGAAAAATATATGGTATGGCTGGGCTTGGGTAGAAAAACAGTCAGAGAAGAAAGGGATAACTTACTTGGTAGAGGTTTAAAGCCTAGGTACATTCAATAAATGAACTTGAGGGTGATTAGTGGGCCTATTATGATTATTTGAGTGCTTAACACAGTGCAGAAGTAAAGCTAAAAGGGTTGGAATGTCTCAAAAAAAAAGGTCAAACTAAAGCCATTAATCACTGAATTATCCTTAATGAGTAATTTATTACTTTGTGGAATATTTTCTGTGGTTGTGATGAAGAATAGAGGTCTGCGGGATAGATAGCATTTAAAGAGGCTTTTATTTACCCCTTTTCAGTTGATCAGGGGTAACCATGAGGTTTCAGCAGGTTAAATGGAAGGGTGAGAAACAATTTTCTAGGGCCAGTTGGGCAGTCAGGCATAGTCTGAAGGTTGCTTTTGGTGGTTTGGGAAGGATATCCTTGTCAATTGTCAAGGAATTCTTGATTTTTATTACGTAACTTGATTCAGGAAGTGACATTTCAAATCTGTGTGCACCTTTCTTGTGTATTTTTCTTTGTATTTTATACAGAGAGTTCCCTTAAACTTAATTGATTAAACCTGATTTTCTGGAAATTTATAAGTCATGTATTTATGTTGGGTGTATTAATTATTTTGGGATTGGGAAGCATGTGAAAGTTACTTTTGACCATTCTTAAGATTTTGGAAAAAGTATTTCAAAACCTCTTTTGGAGGTTTTTTAAATATCTTTCCTGTCATATTTTTGACTTATCTGTAATTTTTAGAAAGGTTTTGATGGATTTTCATGTATGCTACAAATGCAGACTTCTTTTCATGAATTTTTAAACTTCTCTTTTACAGGTTCTCATGATATTTATGTTCCTGAGATTTGAGGTTATGGCTGTTAGCCTGGGTACTGGCCATGGTCCAGTTTTGGAAATGGCTGTGTGCTTGTCTCCAGCCTGTTGAGGTGTGGGAATTTGTGCATGTGGGATTTATTTTTCATGGGTATGGGATTGATAATTCATGTGGGTAGGGTTGGTTTTTCATGTGTGCAGGGTGGGTCTGAAGCACTTTGTGGGAGTACAGGTATTGCAGAGGAATGGAGGTGCAGGTTTGGAAGTGCAGAGTTGCGGGATTCCAGCTGGTTTGGTACTCTGAAAGATTTCTCTGTAAATATCAGCAAGATGACAGAGCCTTGCCAAAAACCTCCTCAGATGATAGGGATGCATGGATTCATCAGCTTCCAGCATAGTTGATTCCAAATGATGATCATCCCTAAGGAGACCCTTGGCCAAAGCTTCTTCTCTGAGGTTTGAGTAAGAAACCCCTTTGAACTGTTTTAGGTTATCAAAAGAAGTAGTGTCACCTGAATTATTCATAAAAAATCTAAGAAACAAACTTTCTGCATCTGCAGGGTAAACAGTGCAAATAATTCCAATTGAAAAACCTCTCTTTCTAGGCCTTTAATCTCTTCTCTGGGGATTCCAGCTGAAATTAAGAGGAAATTCAGAGTTTTTAATTTTTATTACCATTGGATCAATGGCATTCCTTCTGAAATATTCAGTGAGCATATTTTTGGATTTTCTTTGTCTTTGAAGAAATTTGTTCCGAGCTTCATCTGGCTAAAAAAGGACCTATTTTAGGCCAGGAAGATGAATATCTAGCCTTATGAAAGAAGGTTAAATAGCAAAAAATTTGAATCAAAAAAATCTCCAGCATGCCTCTGGAGGAGCTACCCATCTTGAATCCCTAAAATGGTTTATTTCATCCAAACTTGCACCAAAATCCACAGTGACACAATCCTTTCCCTTATAAAGGTATTTGTAGAGGTATTTTACAGCTGAAATACCTGAAAAAATCTACAAATTTATGTGGAATTGATACTTTTCCAAAAGGTAAGGATTTTAGGGAAAAACTCAGAGATCATTAATGAAAAATTTTGTATGGTTCCTCCTCAGCAAAATTGCAGGTACTTCTTGGTACCTTCTGTATATGGGATAACTGTTTTCACCCAAGATTTTTTCAGTACAGAAGTCTTTGGGGTATTTCTTCTTGCATCTGCTTTTATTCATGCAAGGTGCTTCTATTTTAAAAATAATGCATGGGCCATTTATCATGTGTCTTTTGACTGCTTGAAAAAGGTTTTGATCTGTTGATTGATCAGGTATCTCTGCACAAACAATCTTGTCAATTTCTTCAGATTTTCTTGGATGGTGATTTTAGTGAATAATTAACAAGATGTGAGCATGAGGCAGACCACTCTTCCAAAATTCTATAACAAGATTTATTTCAATTTTCAACAAAATATTCCATCCTTGAATATTTCATTGAAAGTATTATTCAGTTTTGAGTTGAAAACCTAAGTTACTATATCTTCTCTATCTGGAGCTTTTGTCCCAGGAAAAATATTATTTTGAATTTCTGGAAAATCTGGATTTCAATTTACAATAATGAACCAATCTGGATTCCTAATGTTCTCTACATTTGAAATGGCATCTTTCTATCAGGATTTCATATCTCTGGTACCACCAATAAAATATTGTGGAAGGATAGAATGCCTACCCAAAAATAATTTCATAAAAAATATGATAAATATAAGACATTTATTAAGTTATTATTGTTCCTGTATTTAGGCCAATTTTCAAATTGTGACCCTGGGTTCACAAAAGGGCGCAAATGGATATATATACATGTATATTGATTTTTTTTTTTTACTTTTTTTATCTTATTTCTTTGTTTTATTTTAAGGTTAATGTTAAATTCACGGCTTCAGTTGTGTAGGAGTTGTGTCGTGCCCCACACAACCTGTGGGACTTTTGTAGGGCCCCACACAACCTGTGGGAGTCGTGTAGGGCCCCACACAACCTGTGGAAGTTGTGTAGGGCCCCTCAATGCGTGGGGCCCATACACTACTCCAAAAAGTTGTGCTAAACACGCGCAACCCCTGGGGGGGCATATACCCCCCATAATGGGCATTTTTGATTTTTGTACCCCTGTACACAACCATATTATTTAATATTTAATGTTTATTATTTATTATTTATTATTTATTATTTATTATTTATTATTTATTATTTATTATTTATTATTTATTATTTATTATTTATTATTTATTATTTATTATTTATTATTTATTATTTATTATTTATTATTTATTATTTATTATTTATTATTTATTATTTATTATTTATTATTTATTATTTATTATTTATTATTTATTATTTATTATTTATTATTTATTATTTATTATTTATTATTTATTATTTATTATTTATTATTTATTATTTATTATTTATTATTTATTATTTATTATTTATTATTTATTATTTATTATTTATTATTTATTATTTATTATTTATTATTTATTATTTATTATTTATTATTTATTATTTATTATTTATTATTTATTATTTATTATTTATTATTTATTATTTATTATTTATTATTTATTATTATTTATTATTTATTATTTATTATTTATTATTTATTATTTATTATTTATTATTTATTATTTATTATTTATTATTTATTATTTATTATTTATTATTTATTATTTATTATTTATTATTTATTATTTATTATTTATTATTTATTATTTATTATTTATTATTTATTATTTATTATTTATTATTTATTATTTATTATTTATTATTTATTATTTATTATTTATTATTTATTATTTATTATTTATTATTTATTATTTATTATTTATTATTTATTATTTATTATTTATTATTTATTATTTATTATTTATTATTTATTATTTATTATTTATTATTTATTATTTATTATTTATTATTTATTATTTATTATTTATTATTTATTATTTATTATTTATTATTTATTATTTATTATTTATTATTTATTATTTATTATTTATTATTTATTATTTATTATTTATTATTTATTATTTATTATTTATTATTTATTATTTATTATTTATTATTTATTATTTATTATTTATTATTTATTATTTATTATTTATTATTTATTATTTATTATTTATTATTTTATTATTTATTATTTATTATTTATTATTTATTATTTATTATTTATTATTTATTATTTATTATTTATTATTTATTATTTATTATTTATTATTTATTATTTATTATTTATTATTTATTATTTATTATTTATTATTTATTATTTATTATTTATTATTTATTATTTATTATTTATTATTTATTATTTATTATTTATTATTTATTATTTATTATTTATTATTTATTATTTATTATTTATTATTTATTATTTATTATTTATTATTTATTATTTATTATTTATTATTTATTATTTATTATTTATTATTTATTATTTATTATTTATTATTTATTATTTATTATTTATTATTTATTATTTATTATTTATTATTTATTATTTATTATTTATTATTTATTATTTATTATTTATTATTTATTATTTATTATTTATTATTTATTATTTATTATTTATTATTTATTATTTATTATTTATTATTTATTATTTATTATTTATTATTTATTATTTATTATTTATTATTTATTATTTATTATTTATTATTTATTATTTATTATTTATTATTTATTATTTATTATTTATTATTTATTATTTATTATTTATTATTTATTATTTATTATTTATTATTTATTATTTATTATTTATTATTTATTATTTATTATTTATTATTTATTATTTATTATTTATTATTTATTATTTATTATTTATTATTTATTATTTATTATTTATTATTTATTATTTATTATTTATTATTTATTATTTATTATTTATTATTTATTATTTATTATTTATTATTTATTATTTATTATTTATTATTTATTATTTATTATTTATTATTTATTATTTATTATTTATTATTTATTATTTATTATTTATTATTTATTATTTATTATTTATTATTTATTATTTATTATTTATTATTTATTATTTATTATTTATTATTTATTATTTATTATTTATTATTTATTATTTATTATTTATTATTTATTATTTATTATTTATTATTTATTATTTATTATTTATTATTTATTATTTATTATTTATTATTTATTATTTATTATTTATTATTTATTATTTATTATTTATTATTTATTATTTATTATTTATTATTTATTATTTATTATTTATTATTCATTATTTATTATTTATTATTTATTATTTATTATTTATTATTTATTATTTATTATTTATTATTTATTATTTATTATTTATTATTTATTATTTATTATTTATTATTTATTATTCATCAATTATTTTTATATTATTTATTAGGGCGTGTCAAATTTAGCAAACCCGCCATTAGAAACCCACCTTCTTTTCACCAAACCCGCCATTTTTATTCCCGGGTTTCCAAAAGACACACACCCCCTAACTGGTGTATTTCAAAATGGCGGGTTTCATGAAAATGGCGGATTTCAAACATCAAACCCGCCATTAAAGCTGCCATTTATGCATCATCATCCATCCACCATCCATTTCATTTAAAACACCCATCCACATCAGCAAATCCATACCAATCCCATCTCCATTGAATCACACAAAGATCATCTCCATTGCTTCACATCTCTATCAATTTTGACATCTCCATCTTCACACAAATCCCGTCATCATCTCATCACCCCACATCACATCACCATCTTTCTCAACATGTCCAATAAAACTTCCCGCCAGCAAGTTGAAAATGCAAAAAAGCTGACTGAACCTTTGCTACTGTTTGACTGCCATTCAGACTCTGATTCAGACTCCAATTTGGAATCAACTTGGTGAGCTTTGAATTCTCTGTTGGAAAAGCAATACATGGTTCCAAGAATACACACCCTCCACAACCCTATGTATGAAAGGCAAAAGCTTCATCTCATCCCCGAATTAAACCCTCAATTCAATCCAGCCATCCAACTCACTGTTTCTCTTTTTAGATTAGGATCAAAGGGAAATGGAGCAGCAATCCATCAATTGGAAAATCTATTCTCAGTCAGTTATGGAAGCATTGACTTATATACCAAAAGAGTCATGATTGCTATCCTATCTTTCCATGACTCAGTCCTTTCTTGGCCAACCAAAGAAGAAGGCAAGGAGATATCTCAAGTAATGGAGACCAAAGGCTTTCCTGGTTGCATTGGGTTTGTTGAAGGAACCACCATCCCCTTGATTCAAAAACCCAAGCTAGATGGCAACCACTATTTTGATTGCAAAAAAATGAAACTGATTCATTCCTTTTCCAATGACTTTGATAACACCTTTCATCACAGAACTGACCAAATATGTTTCATCTTTTTGTTTAGATACTCTGTGGCCCTACAAATTTTTTGTGATAACAACAAGGATTTCATATCCCTCCATGCTGGCCTTCCAGGTTTTTGTCATGATTGATATGTGTTCAATTGGATGCGGATTGCCCAACAACCAGAGAACCACTTTGGCCACAATCAATACCTTCTGGATGATTCAGCTTATGCTAGTGGGAAATATGTGGTTCCAGAATACCAGAATGTTTTGTCCAAAAATCAAGGAAAAACCAACTTCAACTATCATCTTGCCCAATCAAAAGTTTGGATTGAGCATGCCATAGGAGTCCTGAAAGAAAGATGGGCCAGCTTAAGGGAAATGCAAAACCAGCTTCAAAACCCCAAAGAACTGAAGTTCCTCATCAACTGGATTATCACTTGTGTAATCCTTCACAATCTGTTGGCCAACATCAAAGATGAATAGGACAAAATATTTGAAGATGATATTCCTGATCCGCCTCAAGTCATCCCTGTATCATCTTGTAACTCATCTTCTTCTATGAGAAAGCAGATGTTACCCCTCACCCTTTCCCACTTTGATGAGTAATATTTTGTTTTGAAATAGGTAAAAAATGTTTTTTTTTTGTTTTGGTTTTTCAACCAAGAATCCTAGGCTGACTCACCCCGTTTTTTTTTCTTTTTTTTTCTTTGACAAAACTGACCCCACACCTCACCCCACCACACCATCCACCCCACCCCACCCAACCACTGCTCCACTCTCTTCCTCAACCACCACCTCCTCCTCACCCACCACCTCCACCTCACCCACCACCTTTGGCACTGGTAAGCTCTCTCTCCTCATCCTCCCCATCATCAGAAGCTAACCTGCTCCTTCACCCCCCCCTCCTTGCTTGCCCGCCGGCCCCACCTTGCTCCTTGCTTGCCCCCTCCTTGCCCGCCAGTGGCACCTTGGCCCCCCTCCCTCCTTGCTTGGCTGCCGGTGCCACCTTGCCCCCCCCTCTCAATCTGCCGGCCCACACTCCTTGCTTGCCTGCCGGAGCCATTGCCGCTGCCCGCCCCCCTCCCCCTTGCGTTGGCCATGCTCCCCCCCTTGGACGCCCCCCAAAGCCTGCCTGCCTGGCCAACCCACCTCCCCCCCCCTCCCTGGTTCCCGGGCCCGGCCTACCTGGCCCCGGGCCCAAACCAAAAACCAAAACAAACCCAACCCAAAGGCCTGGCCCAATTCCCTCACACCCTGTTTTTTTTTTTTTTTTTTTTTTTTTTTTTTTTTTTTTTTGGTGATCACGTTTCTGGTGAACTTGGGATCAAGTCCAGGTTTGGTTTCATTTTTTTTGATCCAATATTGTTTCACTGATGATGTCCATTTGACTGACTGTTTTTTTTCAATCCCTCAAATGCTATTGGTGAATGTCCAATTCTTCTCCCACCCGCCTCACAATGTTACACAAACAATCAAATCCCATCTTGTTCCTCACCCCAATCAGAGTATATGGATTGGAGGGATAAAGATGGAATGAGATGGATTGACCAACATAATGAAAGGTGGGAAGAATAGGGCCCGTCACCAAAAGAGAATTCAAATGAGTGATTCCAAAATATCTTTGGAGGTTTCTGAGGAAGGTATTAATGAGAAGGTGGTCTGGTCTGGTTGGAAACTGCCTCCTTTGAATGTGTAACCTTCAATTGTTGCCAAAAAGAAAAAGAATAGTCAAAAACCCATCCAGGAAGAGTTTGAGCAATCAAAAAAAACAATCAAATGGTTCCATTTCTTCCACAGTGGAAAATTAATTGTCCTCAATCAATCTGATCACCAAGCCCTGGTTGCAATAATTGAATTTGTGCCCTTGGAGAAACTCTCAGAACAAGATAAGAAGCACATCAAGTTTGTCACCACTTTCCTTCATGGTTCAAAAAAAATTTGTAAACCCAGTTGGTCCTTCAAGAGCTTGGGGTGGAAAAATGTGGGAAGTTGGATGGCAAAAATTGATGCACCCTTTGCAGTTATTTGGAAATTATGTGAAGAAATCATATATTAGATCTTCTCCTCAAGAGTATGCTTTCCTCAAGCTTAAGGCTGACAAAGTATCCCAAATTCTAGGAAAAATATTTTGAAATTTGGCCAAACTTTCCGTCAAAGCTAACTGTGATACCATGAAGGACAACAGCATCCCCTATTTCTATTTGTTGGAATTTGGTTCCAAGCCTACACCTTTTGATTGCTCCCCACACATCACTTTCACCTTGGATTATTTTTACAACTCTCCTCATATCAACAAAGGCAACATCTCTGGATACTCCTTTTTACTTGTGGTTCCAACCAAGAAATTAAATGGTCAACTTATTGAAAATATGGACAAATATCAACTATTGGATGGCCAATTTGTATTTCCTGACCTTGGCTTTGGAATTTATTTCAAGCAAAAAGGTATAGTCAAAATGATTTTGGTGGCTAATAAGTACAAGCACTGTACCTTTCCTGCTGTGGACACAGCAACCCATACCGGAATGGCTATGTCACTTCAAATTAATAAAACAACTAGAAAAACTTTTAGGGACTTGAATAATGGCCAAATTTACTCTAGAAAAAAATATAAATAAAAACAAAAAAGATCTGTATGTTGGTGGGGTTAAGAATACTCTCAAACGTTGTAATCAAAAATATTTTTTTTGTTTTTCTTTCACCCATGCAAATATATTTAAAAGCGCAGAATTCAAGTTATCTGCTGTATTTCATCTACTGTTCTACTGCTACCTGCAAGGCAAGGCTACTGATACCTCATCCTTTTTTTTTGGTTGCAAGTTGTTACATCTCCTTTTCCAGTTGTGCTTGCTGTTGATTCTTCTCCTTTTCCTCTTTTTCAAACTATAGCTCAGCCTGTTTCAACTTCCACTCAGCATCCCAATTTTGTTGATGAGCCAAACTCTTGGCTTTCTGCTTTTGAACATCAATTGCCAGTTGAAAATCCCCCTTTTGTTTTTCAAACACAAGTTTTTTGGATTCAATTTGTGATTTGACTGTTTTTTTGCATGGGAAAAGCAATGAGCATCATTTTGAAAGCAAGGATATTCAACGAATGGACTTACATGAATCTTAATTCTCCATGATTTATTCAAAACCTGAAAAACCAGACGTGTTTCTCCTCTTTTGATGACTTTTGGGGTTGATATTGATGGAATTGGAGGCCTTTTGCTTACCCTTGGCAGAGGAGGTTTGAGTCTGAAAGTTGTCACTAGTGTTTGAAGGCAATGTGGGAGGCAACATTGGCTTGAGGTTTTGGCCATTCTGGAATGGATGAGCCTGTTTTTTTACAATCTAAATCAGTCATGATTAACCATAAAGAAGAGAAAATAGCTTGGTTCCTTACTTGAACCAATGTTGAGGGTAATGGAGACTCAGGAGTATCTTTTTTGGCATCAGCAAGGTTGATGAGATCTGCTAACCCAGGAAGAGAGCAAATCAAAGAAGGAGGGGAGGGATCCAAGGTATGGTTTGAAAAATCAATCAACGCAGAAGTAGACGTGATTGGAGCTGATTGCGTTTGAATATCCTCCTTGGCATTGGATGGGGGCCACTCCAAGGCAAAGGTTTATTAAGGATCACCATTGCTAGGCTGAGCATCCCCAGCCAAGTCCTCAGCGTGGTCTGAATCAGATTTTTGCGAATAAAAAGTGGCTAAAGGGGTTATTTTGGCCTTCTTTACAAAGATTTCATCCATTTGAATATAAAAAGGACAAATGGAGTCCAACTTATCAACCACAAAGTTGATTCTCTTGGCTTTGTCAGAGTTGGTGATACCAAAGCCGGTGGAGATTGACATGGAGTGGGCCTTTTTGTACTTGGCTTGATGATTCTTGAATTGCTACCTCATCTTTTTGGATGAAAGATCCAGCCTACCTTTTTTTTTGTTCTTGAGTTCATTGGCCATCAGGAGATAACCATTGACCTTAGAGGATGGAGGTTGGCCAGCACGTGTTTCATTGTCCAATCCAAATCAGGCATCATAGTTCAAGGGAATTTTGAGCCAGCTGACCAGGATGATGTGATCAGCTCTCTTGAGCTGACTTGAGACCTTGGACGCTGATGGGGGAGGATTTTTTGAGCCCTTGGAAGCTGATGGGGGAGGATTGTTTGTTGTGAAGTTCCTTGGCAATGTTTGCTTTGGTGTGTTGGACTTTTGTGTGGACTTGCGGGGGGAGGTTTGCTGAGGGGTGATTTGGAAAGAGTAAGGGTGATAAAGTGACAAGCAAGATATATTGATGAGAGATATGAAGTGATGAGAGAAATAAATTGACAAGAGGAATAAAACAATTATTGGATTCTTTGGATGAGGTTGGGGGTACAAGTTCTTGTTGGAGGTAGAGTGATGAGAGCAATGAAGGGATGAGAGCAATAAAGTGGTGAGTGATCAAGTGATGAGAGTGATAAATTGATGAGAGTGATGAGAGTGATGATGAGAGTGATAAATTGATGAGAGTGGTGAATCTTCTTATGATGAGGCTGGAGGTAAAAAAATTTGCAATGAGGTTGGAGGTAGAAGGAGGTAGGAAGCCAGGGGTGGATGATGTGGAAAGGTGGCGGAAGCCTTTAAATACTTTATTTGAAAAAACCCACTTATTTCATGTTAACTTTGACACGTCTGATGTGAAATAAGTGGGTTTTTTTGATTGTTAATGGCGGGTTTGAAATGGCGGATTTGGGTTGAAACCTGCCATTAAAAAATGGCGGGTTTGGTTAACTTTGATACACCCTATTATTTATTATTTAGTGGAGGATACACAACTTGATTTTAGTTTTTTAGCTTTAAAAAAAATTCTATTTGAGTTGTGTAGCATGCCACATGGCCCATTTGAGTAGTTTAGCATGCCACACGGCAAATTTGAGTTGTGTAGGGTGCCACACGGCCCATTGAGTTGTGTACACAACTCAAAGAGTTTTGAATTTAACATTAACCTTAATTTAATAAAAATAAATAAATAAATTAATACATTAAATTAAAAATAGGGCATTATTTTTCTCACGCATCCAATTCTTTATTCCATGCATTTTGACGTTGGCCTGCGGTTGTGCCCCTTCAGTATTTCACGCAAAAATACTTTATTTCACACAACTTTCAAGAATTCATTTTTTTTAAAATTCTGACTGCGCATCCCGGTAGAAAAGGTTTTTAAACCCCTAACCAAAGTATTTTTTTAATTTTGGAGCCATTAGAAGCCCTTCAAAAATGCAATCAAAAAATGAAAAAATTCTGTAAAAACAAATTTTTGCATGGGGTTTTGAATCATCATTATGGCTATTTTTATTGTTGTTTTTGTCATTTAAGCTTCCATGAATTTTGTAAAACATTTAAAGAGTCTTCTAATATTTTTTTCATATTTTTTGGATGTATCCTTTGACCTTAAAAAATTCCTTCAAAAAACACAAACAATCAAAAAACATCAAATTTCTCTTTGGACATTTGAATCCTTTTATTTTCCTTTTTATTTCATTTTTTTGGGTAATTCAAGCTATTAAAACTTTAAAAAAAAAATTAAAAGAGCATTAAAATATTTTTTTCAGATTTTTTTGATGTATTTTTTTACCTTAAAAAATTCTTTCAAAAAGGCAAAAAATTCAAAAAATTCAATTTTCTCATTTGACTTTTGGATCCTTATGTTTGCCATTTTGACTTATTTCTTTTGGCGTTTCAAGCTTCGAGAATTTTAAAAAACTATTCAAGAGATTTTTAAATTTTTAAGTATTTTTGGATGTCCTTTTTGACCTTTAAAAATTCCATCAAAAAACCAAAAAATTCAAAAAATTCATTTTTCTCACTGGATTTTTGAATCTTTTTGTTGGCCTATATAATTTATTTTATGCGTGATTCAAGATTTCAGAATTTTGAATGTTAAAAAAACAAAAAAACAGTTCATTAATAATTTTTGAAGATCATCTGCATTCTTGCATACACCTTACAAGCTTCATTCAAAAAATTAAAAATAAACAACAAATATGCATACAAATATTCAAATTTATTCAACTATGATTGGTTTTATTTTTCTAATTGATTTTTGTAGAGGAAAAAAAAAATAATTACAAAGATCCAAATATATCTGAAAAATGGTTTTCCAATATTTGGAATTCTTTCTCACAAAGCTTTTTCAAAGTGGATCTAACCTGGGAGCTGGCCAATGATCAGACTTGAACTTGAGAAGTTTTTGAATTTGGAGCGGGAGTGGAATTCAGAGGAAGATAAGTTCAAGGCATTAAAGAAGAAAACAGAACCACTGGAAATTTATATGTTTCAGCCAGAAGGAAACCATGGCATGGAAGTTTCATCCAAATCTTTATGAGAGCTGCGCCATAAAGCTGGTTCAGTTGCCTTCTTGCTTCTTGGAAAGTTTCACCCCAGATATCACGCAGTAATCTTGTTTCCTTGAAGATTGGGTTTGAATCAAGCTCTTTCACCATTTCTTTCCTGAATTAAATCCAGTCTTCTGAGATCCTCCCCAAGCAAATGGCTGCTGCTCTAAATTCACAGTTCCCATCCCCTATGACATGTTTAACATGGGAGATATGTGGAATGGCTGTTTTTGGAGAAATGGAATATTTGTATTGGAACTAAAACCAAAAATAAGAGTTTTTTATAACAGAAAGTATAGACTAAATATAATAATCACTTCTTCAATTGATAATTGGTCAAATATTCCAGAAGAATAATAAGATAATGTGCAGGAAACCTAGAGGGAAAAACCAAAAGAAATCAGACAAAATCAAAAGATGAGAAAATACCAAATGTACTCACTTTCTCACTGATTGTTGGGGCTGCTAATAGCTTCCCCCCAGGAGGATGGTATGGAGCATCACCATCTTCATTGGATACCTTTAGTCTCTTGATTCTTGTCTCAGGATTTTATTCAGGAGAAGCAACTTGCTTATACACAATGGTTCCAGACCTCTGATAAAGGTTTGAGTGAAAAAATTAATGAAAAATAATATCCAAAAAATTATCCAAAAATAAAAGAAAATGAAAGCCCACCATCTTAATTAAATTTAAATCTGGCAGCTCTTCATCTGCTGAATCTTCCCCTTCATCCAAATCTGGAACCTCTTCATCTTCCAAATATTCTTCTTCAGTCAGCAATTCACTCTATGTTAAAAAAAGAGAAGGACTCATCAAAAAGAACAAACCATTTCAGAAAAAATAAGTATAGTTATAAGATTACCTCCTTATTTTTTCTGAAATGGTTTGTTCTTTTTGATGAGTCCTTCTCTTTTTTTAACATATAGTTATAAAATTACCTCTTCCTCTTATTCCTCCTTCTTTTTTCCCTTCCCCTTCCCTTGGATGGCCTTGCAACTTTTTGAAACCTGAAAACATAAGAAAAAAAATTAATTATGAATGTTGATATATTTTTTTTCAAAAAATTGGTGACTGACCTTCAAATTGGCTATGAATTTCTTCTTTGGCCTTCCTCTCCTCTTGTTTTCTTCTGAATATTCAAAACCAGATGGATCTCTTTTGCTTTAGGACTGAGAGATCTTCTTGAAATTATTGGCTGATCCTTTGAGTCTTCCTCTAACTTTGGATCTTTGAGTGGAATTTGGCTCTTCAATCAGTGTAAGTTGATATCTCCCACTGTACAGCTTCATGCTTTCAACAAGAAAATATAGCTGTTCTCCAGGTGGTAACTTGCTGAATGCTTCAAAATTTTTAGTGAAATATAGGTTTTCATTACTGTGTTTGGTTGGAACTCCAAGTTTTTCTGAATCTTCAGTTGATTCAGGGTTAACAGTTAACTGGAGATAGGAAAATCAAAATCAATCAGGAAATTATTCATTTGAGCTTGAATCCCCCCCCCAAAAAAAGAGAAAACTTACTGAGATGGTGTCACACGGTGGTATGTGACACCATAACAACTGCAAAGTTGACTGGCTTTCATCCAGTCTCATAGCCCTTTGGTTAAGGCCTTGCCTTGCAATTGGTTCACAGTTGTGTGAAGTATGACAGTAGACTGGATAACCCTGTTGCGTGTTCAATTTACAATCAGGAAAAGTTTGTGGGAGGCTTGCTCCTGTCACAATTGTTGGGTTTTTTGCCTGTCAACAGCAAGACTCCCAAGTCTTGGTGGCTCCTTATGGCGTTCAGGAGTGTTTCTGAACATGGCCCCACGACTGCAAAGTGGGTTAGTGCCACCAGCCATACACACTTTGTGACCAAGTGCCCTTAAACCCAGGGGTACTGTCACATGGTGATATGTGACACCATAACAACTGAAAAGTGGACTGGCTTTCATCCAGTCTCATAGCCTTTTGGTTAAGGCCTTGCCTTGCAATTGATTTGCAGTTGTGCAAATTATGACAGATGGGAGCTTTGACATGCCATTGAGGATGAAAATCATCAAGTTGGAAGAGTTCACCCTTTCTGATGGCCAATTTGACTTTGTGAACACATAGTATACCCATGTAAGAAGAGTAATCACAGTTTTTGCAATTTGTGGAAGAATCAGGAACTTGATGAGATGAATGAAGGATTTTGAGGGTAAAGTGGCTGATATTTCCAGAAAGATGATCCACACAGTGAGGCAAACCAATGAGATGCTTGAATTCTTGCTGAGAGGCTTCAATGGCTCTCTCATGGGTTTGGATGGTGATGGAACTGTAAATTTTTTGAACTAAATTATAGAAAGAGCCAATAGAAAAATTGATGAATCTTTTAATGTAGGAGTGAGAACCTTCTATTCTTGACATACTTGGGTTTCCAAAGTTAAAGTATTTGTTTTCCAAATAGGAGAAAAATTTTCTTTTTAGAGGAATCCAGTTTTCAAGAAGGTAGTCAGAAGTGGGAGGATTACAGACCAGAGAAAGTTTTGTGAAGTTTTTGTGATTGCTTGATTCATATTTTGAATAGAACAAATGATGCCCTTGTTTATGGAATAGCTTCCATTCATCTTCAGATTTAAAGTTCTTCCTGCAATGAGTTTGAATATTCTTGAAAATGTGCCAGACACAGAGAAGATGATTAGAGGAAGGGAAAACTGATTCAATTGAGCTAATAAGTGCTTGTTCCTTGTCTGTCACAATCAAATGAGGTTCTTTATGTTCAAATATTTCCAGAAGTTGAGTCAGGGCCCAATCATAGTTCTGTTTTTTCTCTTGAGATAAGAAACAGAATGCAACTGAGAATCTTCTAGCAGAATTGTTTATCCCAAGAATATGAAGAAGGGGCATTCCAAATTTTTTGGTTTTCTATGTACAGTCCATCATAATGAGAGTAGGGAAAAGGTTGAGAATTTTAATGGAATCAGGGTGTGAAATAAATAATTAAGTAATTTGACCATCCAAATTTTTCATTTTGTAGTAAAAAGAAGAATTCCTGAGTTCCAATATTTGTGCTTCCACAGGAGTTTTTCCATCAAGGGAATTTTTTTGTATTTGGGACCTTTTGTTGTAAATTGTGGGGAGATTTTTATCAATAGGTGAAAATGAGTTTTGTATAAGAGAGTTAAGAATTTTCAAAGGGGGGACTCCTGCTTTGAATAAATTTTCAGCCACCTCCTTTTTCTCCCCTTTGATTCTTCTGTGGATGGGATTAGTGGAAGGATCAATGGAAGGTGGATGGTTGTGCTCTGGACATGTAAACTTCATCACCCAAAAACCCAATCTTGTTGAAAAATTCCCTGATAACCTGATTGGAAAATTGGTTCTTTTTGAAAAATTCCCTGATAACCTGATAGGAAAATTGGCCTTTCTTGATTTTTTTAATTTGAAGGTATCTTTGCTGGGTTTATATTCCCCAGATTTATCACATCGGTAAGTGTAGGCCTGATTCTTGAAATTTGATACTCTGGTAGATATGGCATATCCATGGGACTTGCCCATGATTGGATAGCCTCAACCAGCTCCTCCTTTTGATTAAATGATAGCTCAGGAGGAGCGGCCAGAGGAGTGGAATCAAGAGTTTGAGTAGAAAAATAAGGATAAAGAGGATTTGAATCACTAGTTTGATTAGATGAGATAATGGAGGATGGGCCTGGTGAAACAGTTGAAACAGTTCTGAAAATTTGGTGGATGTTTTCTTGAGACATTGGAAAAAAAGATTTTCTTGTTTGGAAGTATCTGGAGTATTAAGTTGTTTTGATGAGTGGTTGGTGGTGTGGTGCTTGTTAAATATTGAAGTGGTACTCCTGTTCATCTTCTCTTCCCTTCTTTCCATCCTGGCTCCTGGCTGTCACAGTTTCCACACAAGCGCGCTCAAAACTCCCACAGACACCCACACTACCAGGAGACTCACAACCTGGATCTCAAATCTAACTCAAACTCAACCACAATCTCAACTCCTCAACTCACACACAATGCCCACTCAACCAAAACCTCAATCACTCAATTTTCTTTTCTTTCCTTACTCTTTATTGTTTCTTTTCTTTTCTTCTATCTTTTCTTTTCCTCCATTTACTTCTCTCCTTTTCATCAAAAACCATCTTCAACCTCTTTGACGCCCTACTGCCTGCATTTTCCATCATGTATATGTCTGGTAAGGCCAGTGTCTCAATTCTCTCAACCATTCTTCACTACCAAGTACCTGGTAACCTAACTCTCAATCACTCAACATGAAATCATCAGCTGATCTTCTCCTCAACCTTTGACGCCATCAGCAACTCTCACAGAAACTCTTACTCTCACCAACAAATCCTGTTGTCTTCCAATTTCTTCAGATTCAAACTCAAACTGCCTGATAAATCTATAAGTGTGAAAAGGTGTGGTGTGGTGTGCTGTGGTGTGCTGTGGTGTGCTGTGCTGTGGTGTGATGTGGTGTGGTGTGATGTGGTGTGGTGTGGTGTGGTGTGGTGTGGTGTGGTGTGGTGTGGTGTGGTGTGGTGTGGTGTGGTGTGGTGTGGTGTGGTGTGGTGTGGTGTGGTGTGGTGTGGTGTGGTGTGGTGTGGTGTGGTGTGGTGTGGTGTGGTGTGGTGTGGTGTGGTGTGGTGTGGTGTGGTGTGGTGTGGTGTGGTGTGGTGTGGTATGGTGTGGTATGGTCTGGTGTGGTATGGTGTGGTATGGTAGTGGGATGGTGTGGTGGGGGGTGATGGGAGGGTGGAACAGTTCAAGGGGGTGGTTTATAAAATAATTGGGGCAATCCAAAATGGGTGGTGGTCCCAGGAAAACTTTCAGTCATATTGAATATATGCATGTGAAGGGCTCAAAGAATAGTGAATTTTTCAAATTTTTTGGCTTTTTGATGAAATTTTTAAAGGTCAAAAATGAAATCCAAAAATCCTGAATTCTTTTTAACAAGCTCTTGAATAGTTATTTTGAAATTCTAAAATCTTGAAACACCAAGAAAAAAACCAGTCAAATGGAAAACATAAGGATCCAAAAGTCAAATGAGAAAATTGAATTTTTTGAATTTTTTGCTTTTTTGAATGAATTTTTTAGAGTAAAATAATACATCCAAAAAATCTGGAAAAAAGATTTGGATGCTCTTTAAATTTTGGTCTAACTTTTTTATAGCTTGAATTAACCAAAAAAATTAAATGAAAAGGAAAATAAAAGGATTTGAATGTCCAAAGAGAAATTTGATTTTTTTTGATTTTTTGTGTCTTTTGAACAAATTTTTTAAGGTGAAAGGATATATCCAAAAAATATAAAAAAAATATTTGAATACTCTATAAATAGTTTTCAAAAGTTCTATCAGCTGAAATAACCAAAAAAATCTACTAAAATAGCCAAAATAAGGATCAAAAAACCCATGCAAAAATTTGTTTTTACGAAATTTTTTCATTTTTTGATTGCTTTTTGAAGGGTTTCTAATGCCTTCAAAAATACCAGAGATTTTGATTATGGGCTTAAAAACCCTTGCTACGGGGCTGCGCATTCAGAATTCAAAAAAAAATCTTGAAAGTTGCGTGAAATAAAGTATTTTTGCATGAAATACCAAAGGGGCGCAATTGCGCGCCAATGGTGAAATGCATGAAACAAAGATTTGGATGTTTGAGAAAAATCATGCCCTAAAAACATGAATATAAAAAAATATAAAAAAATAAAATGAAATAAATAAATAAACAAAAAATAAACAAAAAATAAATAAAAAATAAATTAATTAATTAAATTCAAAATATAAATATAGAAAAATATATAAATAAATAAATTTAAATGAAATGAAATTAATAAAAAATAAATAAATATATCAAAAATAAATTAATTAATTGGATTAAATTAAAAATAAAAATAAAAAAATTATATAAATAAAATGAAATAAATAATTAAATTAATTTTTTTTTTGCCACTAACTACCCAAAATGGGTTGCGTGGTGAGGTTTGAAAATGGCCATTCACAACTTACCTGAGCTGCAAATGGCTTCTTGCAACTCAAATGGGTTGCCAATATTTTGTGTTGCAAATTTGGCCATGCAACCCGTTTTGGGTAGTGAATGGGGGTTTCAAGGTCCCAAATTTAACATTGGCCCTGTATTTTTTCAGAAAATATATAAAACCCACTCCCTCTCCTTTCTCAAAACCAAGGTTCATAGCATCAAAAATACCATAAAATTGTGAAATTCTTAGCTCATTTTGATGATTGCAGATGTATGAAAACCTATTTTTTTCAATCTGTACATATTTATCAACACAATATTTCTGAAAGAGATGAACACTTTGCTTGATGGTGATTATCTTGATCATATTCAAAAATAATTTGATTGTTCCCCAAAGTGGAAAACTGAATGAAGGTCTCTTGAGGTTTATCTTCCAACTGTCCTTTAAGATCCAGATCAACAGAATTTTTTGAAACATAACAATTTTTATTTTTGTTTTTTTGAGTTGGAAGTTGGAATTATTGTTGTGAAAAAATTTAAAAAAATTTTCAACAAAGATTGGAACTTTGTAATATGTGAATTTTTTACATTCCTTTGGGATTAAGTGTTAAAGTTATGTTAATTTTCAAAGTTTTTTTGGATTGGAATGTTTTTGTTATCTCCTTGAACTATTGGTGATGGTGGTGGAAGGGTTGCCTCATGGAAGAGATGTGTATGTGCTCTATTTGAAATAGAGTAATTATGATACCTTTTACAGGTGGTGAATTTTGTGGGCTAAATGTATTGTTGGAGGGTTGAGTTGGAAAATTGTCAATATTATCAAAAATATTGTGAGATGGGTGATGGGATAAATTTTTATCTTGGAACTTTCAGTGCAGTGCTCTTGCATAGCAGTCCAGAATTGAATTTAAATTCTCCAATATCAGAGTAACAATGGCTGGCTGGTTGACCAATTTAAGGAGGGAGCAAGCCAAAGATAATCAACAACAAAATCCTACACTTCACCTTCAAATATTCAGCTTGATTCCATCAAACAAAATCAATCCCCTCTTCATCAAAATTCCTCTTCTTACTTTTTCTTTCTTCCTTTTTTTTCTGTCTCTGCCTTTCTTGAATCTCTTTCTTGCTTTTCCTTCAATGAATACAGTTTTGGCGCTCAATTGGCTTGGTGAGATCTTTATCTTCTTCCTTCTCATCTTGTTTCTCTCCCTTTCCAATTCTTCTGACCGGCCACTTGCGCCTTGCTTCTCAACCTCACTTTGTCTCCTAACTCAATCACAGTCCTCTCACCACCTTGAAGTCTTATCTGCTCTTGAATTCTCTGGTTTTTTGATCTCATAAAGTCAAATTAAATTCCAATTATCTTTATGGTTCAACGCAAAAATTTCACAAGGACCATGGAAATAGAGAGTTCTGGAAGAAAAATATTCCATCAAGTTATGTTCAAATCAGCCATTAAAGCAATACCAAACTCAACAAAAGAAAATCATGAAATCTGGAAGGACTGAGTGCAGATGATATCAAAATTATAAGGAATAAAGCAGCAGATTGAGGACCCAAAATGGTTACTACCACCATCAATTGACTTAGAAATAAAAGTCCTCATAATGTCAAAAATGGAAGGCCTAAATCACAGCAATGCAGTTACCTCTTCAAAAATAATTTCAGAAAATGGATTGCGGAAATACATCAGAGCCAGGTTTGAATTTTTCCCAATCAGCAAATAGGGCTTGAATCTTTGAAATTTTTCTCTATCATTCCTTTGCTGAATAATCCATTGAATATTTCACAGCTAGCACAAGAATACTAATCAAAATTATGCTTGAATTTTTCAGCTTGCTACTATGTACAGAGCAACCTTTCAAAGTGCAAAATACAGAAAAAGAATAAAAAAACAGAATAAATAATAAAAACAAAGCAAAAATAGCCAAGGAGTGTGAAAAAGCCAGAAATTATTGTAAATTTAGATTTCCCACACAAAATTGGGTAGGGTCACTCACTGGCCCCACCTTTGAATTCTTACTCCTTAATACATTAAAAGAATATATTAAAATGGCCCCAAAATCAGGAAATCACCCTTGAACTTTTGGGCCAAGTGAATATTTAACACCAATCTTGCATATAGACTTCACAACTAAAGTTCAGTCAGAATTGCGGAATTATGTATAGTTTAGGATTTATGAGCTAAAAGGGGTTTTTTCAAAATTGCTGGAAACAGCCTGCGTGCTCCCAAAAATCCCTGCATAAATAAATTAATCCAGGACCCGCATTCAAAGCCCACAAAAAATTCCTGCACAAAGAAAATCTGATCCACACTTGTCAAATCAATAATACACAGAAATACCAATAGGTACCACACTTGACCTCTGCAGGATAGAAGGATCAACCATGCATATGTAGTGATGTGAAATGCATATTATATTATAAAAAACTATAAAAAGTCAAACAAAAATGTTGAAAATCCCACTAGAAAGTATTTAAAATTAAAAATCTAATAAAAAAAAGTACCACAAAACTAACAGATACAGATCTTTGAGGACCACAAAAAATATTGAGAGATCTTTCAATAAAATAATAAGACAATGATAAAAAATCAAAACACCCATTCATAAGCATTTTAGTCAACTATAAATGGTAGAAAAATGAATTGAATGCAGGATCAACAAATTAACAAATAAATAAATTAACACATCCTGATCCAAAAATCATGCACTTATCCTACAGATCCAGGATCAGCTGATCTACAGCACCAAGAGGAAGTGTAAAACCAGCCCTGGATGACTTTATAACCTCATCACATGATCCCTATCCTCTCTACATGCCCTGAGAAGGCTCTCTTAACCCCAAAACGGTATCTATACAGAACCTTTTTTTGGCTCTTTCCCCCAAAGTAATCCATCAGTTATCATCCAGAAACCGTGGAATAAGTTATCAAGTGCTTTTAAAGTTATAAGCAATTAATTTATGGCATCATTCTAAAGTATAATAGTGTTAATTCATAGACACCATTACTATTTTAATTAAAGAAATAATCAACAACCACCCCACCTTTTATCTGTAACCCTTCAACTATACACCATTACAGGTACCCAGTAAGTGAATACTAAAAGAATTGAGTTATTTTCTCTCTGCTTTGGATTTTTTGCTACCATAGCCCATCCATACCACTTTATTATTGGGTGTTACCCCTTACTGTTAAGTCATAAGGAACCCACTGTTCCAGGGTACCAGATTCAAAGCTAATCTCCTGAAGAAGAGGTTTTAAAAGACCCCTGGTCTGTATAAACTGTGGCCCCTCTTTAAATATCATTATCAATCATATTAAAAACCCTCTAACCAAACCACTTAAACCTGGAACTGTTAACAATCATGTATATCCTTTTGGTGATTGGTCTTTTTTTATTTTTTGGAATAGTATTATTATTTAATTCCATCACTTCTAGTAGATAAAGTAATGCAAGGTTCCTTGTATCCAGGAGCTGACAGAATTTTGAATAAATATTCCTGATGATATTCTGGCTTATCTAATTCATTTAAAGTTTCCTCTGAACCTCCACAACTTATGGCAACAAATAATGCACTCAGATAAAGAACTTTCAGTGAACTTGGTGATTAACCATATGATTGAAATTCATAAAAAATCCAAATTTTCAATGAAGCATTCATCAAAACCTCCAAGACTGTGCTAACCCTTTCCAAGACTGCGATTCAAAACAACTTACCCACTGCACTCATGGATATAATAATCCAAACCACTCAGATCACTCAGAAATTCAATGCTGGCACAAGCACAACCAACTGGACCCAGAGTGGTGGCAGTAAAAAAAAGAAGAAATGGAGAGAATGGTCAAAGAATTGAATCAATAAATGAAGTAAAAATGGCTCACTTTCTTGGGCTGGTAGCTCTGTGGGTTTCAGAAGGGGACTTAGATTCCACAATCATACTTGACAGCAGTGCAACCAACCATATGTTCAGCTCAAAGCAATTCTTATTATCATTAAAGGAGGAGAACAGAGAATCAATTAAAACTGGCAAAGAAGGAGCTTCAATTTCAATTAAGGGGAAAGGTATGGTCTCTCTCAGATGGAAGAAAATAATTTTCACCCCATAGAATTGCCTGCACATCCCAGAAATTTTCATCAACATTGTGAGTCCTGCAGTTATGGATCAGTATGGGCGCATGATGCAAGTGATCAGAGGATCTTTTTCTGTGAAAAAAGAAATAAACATAGCCTTTGAAGTTTCAATTAAGAATAAAATTTACTCAATTCAACCCCCTAAGTATGTTCCAGGAAATCCCAAATTTCATTTCTTGGCCAAATCCAATACCCTCATGGAAATACATTGGAAATATGGTCACACCAATCTTAATGGGCTGAATTATCTGATAGCTACCTCCCTCAATCTTTTCCTCCAAAATGAATTACTTTCAATGTCCCAACTTCTTAGTTTTCAAATTCACCAAGAAATACTTTGAGAATTAATCAATTTGAGTTACAAAACTTATTGAGAAAATTCCCCTGGATCTGATTAGACCTATCTAGCCTCAAAGATTAAACAGATGCTCCTGAATTCTTAACCTAGTGGATAAATTCTCCATATAAATTGCAGGTGTTCCCATTTGCTCAAAAAGCAACACAGAGGAAACTGTGATAAATATCCTCAACTCCAAGTATTACTGGCTCAACAAAAACCTTGATGCAATATGTAAAAATTCTATGAAAATCATTTGTATGCGAGGAATTCAAATTTGAACTCAGATTTTTTTTAAAAAAAACTTCATTCAATGTAAGAAAAATGAGGAAAATTATAAAATTTATTTTTTTACACAAAATGAAATATTTTGGGTGGAACATAAATATATTTGTACCACAGATAAAAAACATAAAAAAAACTATAAATATACCTATTTTATGATGGAAATGCAAATATAATGAATTATGAAAACAAAAATATCATACAGTACATAATTACTTAAAAAAAAATATGAAAAAAATATTTCTCTGGAGAAAAGTCAATATTCCTAATGGAATTTAAATACTGTTGTACAAAAAATAAAAAAGAATATGAAATTCTGGTTATATATATTTCATGAGGGGAATGAAAATATTTTGAAATAATTCAACAAAGGTTTCATAAAGCGCACAAATAAAAACATCAAATGTAAAAAATTGATTATTGAAAAAAATCAACTTTTGATATTTGTTTGATCATTCCTGCACTCAATGGAGTTTCTTTTTAAATTTTCTATTCTACTTAAATTTCTCTCATGAAATGTTTAGATTTGAAATTTTTTTTATGTATTTTTTATTTTTGGTAAAGGTACTTGCATTCCATTTCAAATGATATATTTTTTTTAAATAAATAAATTTTTTGTTTCATTATTCTGATTATTTTACTCAATAAATTATTTGTTGGAATATTACAAAATATTTGAATACACCTTAAATTATAGGTATATGTAGAATTTTTCTATTTTATTTCATGTGGTAAGGTATATAGATCTCAATGGAAATTTCAATTCTTGTTTAAAGAAATAAATTTTTGGGGTTTGAAATTTTTATCTTTGTACTCCATGAAAATTTTCTTGAAATATTTCAAAATATTTGAATCATTTTTATTAAAGAGATGTATTTAGTATTTTTGTATTGTTTTTTTTATTATTGGTAAAAAGGTATTTAAATTCCATCCAAAAGCTGGAATTTTCTTCAAATTAGTATTTCCCATATATTTTTTAAAATTATTGATGTACTTGATGATACTTCTCTTTGCATATTTCAAAATATTTGAATTACACGAATTAAGTAGGTATTTTTATTGTTTTCATCATTTTCATCATTTTTTATATTTTTTTTTCTAATTTTGGCAAAGAGGTGTTATTATACCACTGGAAATTTCAAGGAAATTTACTTTTTATCATATTTCTTATTTTTATGACATTGTATAATTTCTTTTTTAAACCTGAGGTCAGATTTAAATTCCTTGCAAGAAATTGATATTCATATCAGTTTTACATATCAAATTTACCCAATTGGTGTCCATATTGAATTCTCCGAAACAATCCACCCCAGACAGACCCTACAGGGGGTCTGGATGCCTTAATTTAGCCCCTCAGGGCCTCAATTAATGTTTACAGGCCTTTGGGGGGCCAAAATACCATTAAATGCTGTGTTTCTTACCCCAGGCAGCCCTTTAAACCTTAAAAATCCTTCATGCCTTCCTGGGGTGGGAAGGTATGTCAAAAGGCATGATTTTAGAAAAATGGTTCTATTATTACACCAATGATGCCTGTTGGCATCATTTTAACAATTTATTTTCTAAAATAAAGCCTTTGGCCTGTGGTTAGTAATTCTTTTGGAGTTATTATAGCCTTTGTCAAAAAAATAAAGAAATAAATAAAGAAAACACCTTAGTTGAAATAAGAACAAAAAAAGAAGCCAGTTCCAGCTAGTTGTTGGCAGCAAGATCAATAAGGAACAAACAAAAAAAAATCAAAAAAAAAAACTGAGAAACTAATAAAAAAGGAAAGAAATGCAGATCAGCATCAATCAGATGGCAGTTTGAAACAACTAAATAATTTATTGAAAACAAATTTACTAATCAATTTTGAATCAATTTTTGAATAAAGATTTTTTTTATGGTTGAACCCTTTTATGGAATTTTAATCTTTCTCCTCAGACACTAGCTCATCTTCAAAAAAAAACCACATTTGTGAAGCATCATCAAAAAATCAAATTTTTGATACCCATTCCAGTGGTGTGCACTCCTATACAGGAGGGAAAAATCATGAATTTGAGCTGAAAGAACCCAAACGTGCTCTAGGGGCCTTCCCCTGCCACTAATTGATTGAAAAATTCAATTAGAAAACTGAATTTATTATTGATTATATAATTGAATCTCTAGTTGATCAGAAAATTGAAGCAATAATTTATTATAAGATTGATTGGAAATCAATTAGAAATCAATAGAAAGAGAGGAGAAGTTAAAAGGCAGGGCTTAACTCGGGGAGGTCCAAGGGGGGGTGAGGAGGACCCAGGAAGGACCTTCTGGTGGATAGGGAAGGGTAAGGATCAGAAAGTAGATTCAAGGATGGATTAAAGAGGGGACTCACCTGGAGATGGCTGGTTTGATGGCTGTTTATAAACACAAAAAAGAAATTAGACTGCCAAAAACAATTGAACAGTGATAAGCCTCAGGATAAAGACGCAACATGTGTCAGCTTCCTTATACCAGGAAAATTGCTGTCCTTTAGCTACAGAAAGTTATATTGCTGTTGGAATAACAATAATTCCAAGAAAGAATGTAAAATGCTCAAAAATAGTAATATGGTAAGAGTAAGTGCAAGTTTTGATATGGTTTGGTTAAAAATGTTTTCAATATAATTTGTAAGAGGGGCCACGGCTCATACCAAGCTGGGGATATTGACAAAAAACACCTCTCTTCAGGGGGCTAATTTGAGAAGTATAAAACCCTGGAGCAATGGGATCCTTAAGAAATAATTCAAAGGGGTAACTCCCAAGGGAATGAAGGTATGCCTGGGCTTAAAAGCACTCGGAAATGGTCAGGGAAGAAAAGAATTACTTTGAATTGGTTGACTCTTAAGTGTACTGCAGAAATTCACAATTTGAAAGGGTCTCAGATCAATAGTTGGGGTTTTTGATGATTTTCTTCACTGGAATTAAGAATGGGTTCAGAATTATTCTTTAAAATATCAGACTGGGGCCATATCACCTTTTCATCTCTTATAAAAACTTGATCATGGATGGAAATTTTTCTGGATTGATAAAAAATTACTGTGGTTTAAAATAACCAAACGTTGCTGTATATATACCTTTTGGGGTGAAGGGGCCTTCTCAGGGCATGTATAGAGGATTGTGCTTGAGGGCTAAGGCTAGCAGGCTGTCCAGGGCTAGTTTGGCATGCATTCTTAGTTCTGTCACTCAGCTGGACCTTTCTGTGTCATATTTATGTGTTGAATAATTGTCAGAACCTGTTAAGTGTTAATTTGTTATTTATGCAGTTCTGACATATTTCTTAATTTTGTATTTTATTCTTTTGAGTGACATGGTCAGACGTGGATATTTTTAGATTCTCAATCATTTTCTGATCATGTTTTTAATTTTGAATAGGGTAATGTTGAATTCAAAACCCATTTGAGTTGTGTAGCCCCCACACAACAGTTTGGTGTTGTGTGGCACCACACACAACTACATTTGAGTTGTATGGGGTTTTACACAACTCAAATGTAGTTGTGTCCCCAGAAATACTTGCCTTCCCAGTCAGAAACTTCATGAATGGAAACCAGAAGGTGGAACACCATGTTCCTACAAAGCCTTCTTATCATTCATTTCTAGAGGTGAAAAACTACCAGATGAAAAGTTCAAGCAAATCTATTAGGTAGCAAAGAAAATTTGCAATATGGGAGTGATATTGGAAAAAAAATGGGGAAGTCCCAAGACAACCAGGTAGCCTCAAGAGGTCTAACGTAGACCCTTGGATTGATTTAAGCGCAGGGTCATCCATGCTGAAGCACATTTTTCAATCTGAGGATGTGATCAAAAATACAATTCAACTTAACCTTCCTAGATAGCAATTGATTTGTGATCCACCTTAGCAGAATATTTTGAATCCACTGAATCCTTGAAAATCTTTCAGGATTCCTTGGGTTCCTTGTAAGTGAAATTGTGCTTTTTTTGAAAGCCACTACCATTGGGGGCTTTTACACTTAGCTGATTAGAGTTGTGTATGGGAAACCATGGCTCAAATGGGCCATGTGGGCCCTTAAACAACTCCCACACAACTGGGGGATGTGAATTTATCATCAGACTTGTTAATAATTTTTAAGGGAACCTTGTGATATGTTTTGTGGTTCATAAAGATTTGATAATACTGTTTTTGTGACAACCATTATTATTGTTTTCCCTATTTTGTCCATTTTATAATTTGATTTTTAGGTGTTTTATTTAATCGTTGAAGGTCTCAAATCTCTCTCTATCCATCAGTCAGGTTTTTACATATACAAGCTGCGTGCATAGGGGTTGTAGCATTTTCCTGCTGTACCTAGTTCTCAGAAGTTGTGCAGGCAGATTTGAGGCAGGCATGATTGATAGCTGCGGGTGGGAATCTGGAATCCAAAGCCAGAAGTGAATTGCATGCGGGTTTCCTGACAGGTGCTTGCATTTTGAGTGTCAGGCGCGTGCAACCCTTACTGTATGGGGGTGGGGCTGCGCGCAGGAACTGTGACAGAACAAAAAGACGGCTTTAAATCCTAAACTATATACAACACTCTAGGTGTAGCACTTGGAACTTGTTTTGGTTTGGTTTTGACTTTGAGAAAAATCTTTTTCTAATTTGATTAGGAACCTGAGATATGGGGAATGTCAATTCTATGACCAGGGCAAAAATGGAGGCACATTCTAGCATGTGCCACCCTGTAAAAATGTTTGAACTTGGTTACAGCCAGGTTGTAACTCTGTGCTAATTCAGGCAATATATCCAAATAACTCCCAAATACACACACATCAACTTCTTTTGAAATACTCTATAACCACTTTGAAATCAAATTCCATTCATGCTTGAAAGGAGGTTCAATTTTAACTCAATTCTTCTTTGAAATTGCTAATATATTTTGGTTATGTGTGGTCGAAAAATCAGTTTGGTATAGGTTATACAAATATTTTTAAATTTTTTTATTCTTGCAAATTCATTATAAAATTTGAATTACTTTCCCAAAAACATTTCAAGTTAAATAAATAAATCAATCTTGGGAGAATTCATTTCTGTTACTCTGGAATTTCAAATTTGGAGAACAACCCCAGTCAAGCTGTTTCCTTATTAATTTTAAAAAAAAATTCTATCCTGTTTTGAAAAATTTTCTTTGAACTAACATGCTCACAAGGATGGGCCAGTATATGCATCAAAACTTTTATAGAAACCCCAGCATTGCAAGATTATTTACTGGATTCTTTAAGCTTTGAAACTTTTTCTCATAAGTTTATTATTTCCAACAAAAAATGATCTTTAGAGTGTAATTAGCTATTTTATTCATACTACAAGAATATTGCACAACTTTGATTAAATTTTCAGGGCCTTTTTACCCATGTTTTTGGTTGATAGTGAATAGAAACATCAATCTTGTTTCTGATTTTTGGTCATTTTCAGGACTTTAAAGATTGAATTTCTGAACAAAAAATTGAAGAAGTTTATTATTTAACTAAAAAATAAAAACATTTTTGTAGCTAAACTTCTTAAATAATCACAATTTATTTCAAATTAAATATATATATATATATTTTTGGTTAATCTTGTTGGCTTTTTATGCAAAGCTGAATAATTAGCTTCATAAAGCCCACAACAGGAGTGGAATAAAATAATCAGTGAGTCAGTAAGATAAAACTAATCTATAATTTCTTTCCAATTTTTTTTCCTCTTGCAGATAATCCATTTTGTTGATACCATTGTAGAAAGTCAATTTATTAGGATATTTTCAAAGCTTTAATTATGTACCTGCCATCCTTATTTCCCCGCAGGTTTCTTGGTGTGATAAATCCTCATGATGGGGTGTAATCTGGTGTTTTTTTTTTTTTTTTTTTTTTTTTTTTCATTGACTCCACAACATCTGCCTTTTACCAAATAAATTTTAAAATATCTTTCAAAGGGTGTTTTTATACTACAGTATTGCTAATTTTTCAAATAGAATTTTTTACCATTAAATTATTCAAAATTTCTGGAAGCTACCCTTTAAAAATCCTTGGTAAATTTCTTTCCATATGATGAATTGTCTCTAAGTTTTTATGAGTTAAATTTGGTTGGTTTAGTATGCAACCATCAATTTTCTTGTAATGTTTCTCAATGTTTTTACAGGTAGATATAATTCAGACAAAAAAATTGCAGATTTTCTCTTGAAAAAGACAGGACACAGATTCAAGGTATTTAAAATTGTGGCAATTGGGTTGCAGCCCCTTCAAGATATAATTACAACCCATGTTTGATGGAGTTATCCATGTTGAAAATATGGGATTTGGTGTTTCATTGTCTGTTTAAAGGATTCCCAATATGAATTAATACCAAAGACCCTTCAAAATTGAGATATAAATGTACCCAAGACCTTTGGGCAAAGTTCTTGGGGACACTCTAAGCATTTAGGATTGAAAAAAATGGCATGCATGTACACAGTGTCCTTGTGCATGGCTCCAAAACCTTCTTCCAAATTGGATTCAATTTTTTTTCTGAAAATAAATCATACTCCAGTTCAATCAAAATTGTTTGGAAAGAATTTGGCAGTAATAAAACCAAAAAATATCCCAAAAAATTTCATATTAAACAATCCCCTATCTGAAAGTTTTTTGGTATATGGTATTCCAAATGAATTCAAGTTGTTTTAAAAACTTAACCAATCATTTGTGTTTGATTTTTCCATTTAAAAATTTGTTCTTGATCTGGTTTGATTAATTCATTCAAAAAATGAATTTCTAAATATCCCCCCTCCTTTTAATTCAGCATTAATAACAAATAAGATTTTTCCTGTACAGAAAAAACTCCAAATAAATTAAATTTTTGGTTTTGGGATGAAATCTTGGTCCAAAAGTCTTTTTGATTGGTTTGGTTCAAGCTGGTGACCTGCTAGTAATATTTTGTTGTTTTACAAATCCTTGGCACACAGAAAACTGGATTTAAAGAGCTTAATGGATGATTTTATACATTTTTTTTTAGAGAAAAATGAAAAAAATGTGGCAGAAAAAAAAAACAGAGAAAGGATGAAATAGGCCTGGGATGAAACTCAAATTGGATTGAGTTTGTAAAAGCATTAAGCAAGCATTCAAAAAGTTGAGAGTCAGTTTGATTTTTTTTAGTTTTCTGTTGGATTGTTCCTGTCAAAAATCTTTGAGCCTGGTAAAAGTATTAATAGGTGAGCAAGTTCAAATAAATTTCTGAATTTTTTTGGCTGGAAGATAACTTTGATAAATGATAGGTTCCATGAAGAATTTTGAATCAAAAATTTTAAAGTAATATCAATTTTTCAATTAAAGAATTTAATTGATGCCACCATCTGGTCTTGTAAATGCTAAAATTGAGTAATTGGAAAGTAAATCCAAAGAACAGGATAACTTCAAAAACCAGTTAAATTATTTTTGAAATGATAGAAGAAATTGAAGGCTAGGTTATGGGCACAACCAAAATTATCAGTTGTAATTACTATGATTCATTTTTTATCATCTGCCTTGAACATATTTTTAATTTGATTGCTATGGAATTTGAAGCTAATGTCCTCTCTTAAACCTGGGATGCATGTGCATTGTATCAGAGTTAGAATGGGATTTGCTGTTGGTTGGAAAAGAGTTACATGTTTTTTTATTTTGGAGATATTGTTTTCTTAGCCTCAATTTATAGCAGAGTTATTGCTTTCAGCAAAAACAAATTACAGGCAGGCATATGCTAGCATGTAACTTTGTTTTTCCCCTGGTGTATGTAATGAAAAAATTGGAGTATACTATCAAAACAAGTGGTTTCAATTTGATTATTTATTAGATTTAATATAATTTTAGTGGTTGCCGTCAAATGTTATTGATTATTAATATTTTAATCAATTCAATGCTCAAAAGGGAAAATAAGATGTTTTGAAAATACCATGTTTTTTAATTTTTTTGGATAAATATGTTTTTTTTGAAATTTTTAATGCTTTCATTAATTTTCAGTTGCATCATTCATTTCTTGATTGCATTGCTTTTATATTAGTCATTTTTTTGCTGTTAATGTTGTTTTTGTGAATTTTTTAATTCTTATTGTGTTAATTCAAAATAAAATGGGTTCATTTTCATTTGAACTCAGTTACTGTCTTTTATGAATTTATGTTTTGATGTTTATTTATTTTTTTGCTGTTTTATTTTCATTTCTTAGTTTTATTTTTCCTTTTTTCATTTTTTTCTTTTTTCTTTTTTCTTTTTTCTTTTTTCTTTTTTCTTTTTTCTTTTTTCTTTTTTCTTTTTTCTTTTTTCTTTTTTCTTTTTTCTTTTTTCTTTTTTCTTTTTTCTTTTTTCTTTTTTCTTTTTTCTTTTTTCTTTTTTCTTTTTTCTTTTTTCTTTTTTCTTTTTTCTTTTTTCTTTTTTCTTTTTTCTTTTTTCTTTTTTCTTTTTTCTTTTTTCTTTTTTCTTTTTTCTTTTTTCTTTTTTTTAATTTTTTATTTTAATTTTTTTTATTTTAATTTTATTTTAATTTTTTCTGTTTTTTCTGTTTTTTTCTGTTTTTTTTTTTTCACCATTCTCCCTGTTAGCACAATGGAAAACTTAGCTTAAGTTGTCCATTTTTCCAAAAGTTTTTCCCCCGCGCGTCTCATGTACCAGCAGGCAGAGTTTTGCGGGGGTTGATCTTGCCACAAGCAACCATTGGTGTGGTGGAAAACTTAGGCTAAGTTGTCCATTGTGGCATCAGTTGTTCCCACCCACACTTCCTTTACTGGAAGGGGGATTTGCGCAGGGGTCAATCTTGCTGCAGCCAACTGCCTGTGCAGTGAAAAAATTAGTATAATTTTTCCATTGTGCCAACAGGGGAAGGAGTAGAAAAAAAACCAAAAAAAAAATCAAAAATCAAAAACAACTAAAAAAGTCAAAAATAAAAAAAATAAAAAAAAACATTAAGAAAGTCAAAAAAAAAATCAAAAAATATTCAATGATATTCAAGAAAATCAAAAAATCAAAAGAAAAGCAGAAAAAGGAAAACATAAATAAGTAAGTAAAAAATGAAAATAAAAATAAAAATAAAAATTCAACCTTTCAAAAATTTACAAAAAGTTAAATTAAAAAAAAGCCTTTTTTTAAAAAAAGGTGTAAGAATAAATTTCAAGAAAGGTAGAATTATTTTTCATGCCACTGATCCATTTTCCCATGCGGTTAATGGGTCTGAGGGCATCTAGCTCATTGTTTTGGAATTTTTTTTTGGTGATGATCTTCTAAAAAAAAAAGTCTCCAAATCAGGCTGATACCTGGCACTGACATGAACTTTCTTGATTGAGGACAAAAAAAATTCTATAAATAATAATTAAATTTCCTTTTATTTGATAGAATTGATAACATTGATAACATTTCATTTTCTAGCTTGACACCAATCAAAAAAAATCCCATGTAACATAGCTCTGAACCAAATTTCTTAACACTGGTAAAATAGATATGGAATTAAAAGTAAATAAATAAATTTCCAATTCTTCTTTTTATGCAAAAATTTTAAATTCAATTCATGAATTACATAAGTATGTTTCGTGAATCTTCTGGGACCATACACAAATAAATTTGATGTTTGAATCCAAAACCAAAACAAAGTCAGAACAGGTTTCACTCACCATCCAAGGTGCTACACCTGCCGGCAGGTGCATCCTTTTTTTTCATGGTGAGTTAGATACCCTAGGCCAACAGAAAACAAGTGTAGGACAGGAAAAACATAAATTAATCCCATGCAGGTTGCCAAATGTGGAAAGCTAATTGGTTGAGGAAAAGTAGATTTCATGGATTACCAAACACAGAGGAAGGGAAGAGATTAGAAAAGGGACTCATGGAACAAGGCATGGCTTACCAGATTTGGATGGCAACAAGACAGTATCTTTTGTAGAAAGGTGAGTAAGCAAAAATTGTGGGACCATATTGGGCCAATAAATTTTGGGACAGAATGCAGGATGAAGTTGAGGAGCCAAGGGGATAAAATTCATTTTTGAGGATTGCATAGGGGTTTGCCATGGAAAAATTTTCAAGGATTCTGGAGATGGCAAAAGAGGGTGCCAGAGGGGGGTTCTACCTTGTTGTGAGAAACTAGTTGTAGGAGATGTCAGTTGCAAAAATGGGAGGGACCCTTATCTGACCAATGATGCAGGCAAGATAGTAAAGGTGTTGGTATAAGCTAGCAGATTTCAGACAACCTTCAGAGGATGGACTGGGAGTGGTATTTGAGACTGTGTTTTTCTGCTGTTGTATTTAATATATAAATGGGAATGTAGAAGGGTTATCATCAAAGAATCCCAAGATAACAAAAGGTTTAATATTTCTAAGAGACTTATAAAAAGACAATAGACCCAAAATTTTCAGAGGATTATTCTACACCAAAATCAGACTATTCATCAAATTTTCACTCAATCTTCAGCTTATTACCTTCCTTGCTACCTTTTAATTGCTGCTACTTTAGCAAGCAGCAAAAATTTTATATTCTGCAGAAGATGATTGCAGAGTTCTACCCAAACAAATGGAGCAGGCAAGCTGAGTGAAATTTTTTTCCCAGAATTCTGCACCACAGCTGTTAGTGGGGTTCCTCAAGAGGAGATGTGTGGTAGAAGCTGGTAACCTTAGGAGGTGGATGGCAGTGAGGTGGAGGGAGGAGTTAGGTTGGTGGTGAGGAGGTGGTTGTTGTTTTTAATTATGTAGAAGGAGCTGGATTCTGATGGGTTGGAGGAGGGAGGTAGTTGGTTGAGGGGATGGGGGGTGACTGGTGATCAAGGGAAGGTGTTTGAATGAAAAAATCAAAATTAGAACCAAAAGAAAAATTTCAGTATAACATCCTCTCTCATTTCAAAAGATGAACTATGAGATTAGACTGGGATGGCTTGAGGAGGAGAAGGGATGCCATTTTCAAAGATTTCATCACATTCATCTTTGATGTTGGCCAATAAGCTATGGAGGATAACACAGCAGAAAATCAAGTTGATAATTATCTTCATGTATTTGGAATTTCCAAGCTGCTTCCACATTTCTCTTAATCAGGCCCGTATTCCTTTCAGAAATCCTATGGAATGCTCAATCCATACTTGTGATTGAGAAATATGAGATTTGAAATTGGGGTTTTCCTTGAGCATTGTAAGAAAAATTAAATTATGCTGGAGACATATATTTTCCACTAGAATAAGCTGAAGCTTCAAGAAGTTATTGCTCTGAATCAAAGTATCTATGTATTTATTCTGAAATGCAAATCTGATTGAAAGAAAATCAATTGTGACAGGAAGCTGGAAGGCCAGCATGGGCATAATTAAATTTTTTTTTTATAGAAAAAATATTTCAAAAGCAACAGATTATCTAATTGAACAGAAGAAGGATGGCTTGTAATTGTATAATAAAATAAATTTTAAAATTAAAAAATTTATTGCCTTTTATTAAAATCAATTTTTTTTCCATCAAGCTTGGGATTTTGACTCATGGGGATGGTGGTACCATCAATTGGGCGCATCACAGTTAGCAAACCCGCCATTAGAAACCGGCCATTTTTTTGACCAAACCCGCCATTTTTAATGGCAGTTTTCTGAAATACACATACCCCCTAACTGGTGTATTTCAAAATGGCGGGTTTCATGTAAATGGCGGATTTAAAAAATCAAATCTCCCATTAAACACGCCATTTATGCATCATCATCCATCCACCATCCATCAAATCTTAAAAACCCATCCACATCAGAAAATCCATACCAATCCCATCTCCCATCTCCATTGCTTCAGGCTCATCTCATCTCCATTGCTTCACATCTATATTGATTCAAATCTCCATTGCTTCACATCTCTATTGCTTCACATCTCCATCTTCACACAAACCCCATAATCATCTCATCACCCCACATCAAATCACCATCTTTCTCAACATGTCCAATCAAACTTCCCGCCAGCAAGTTGAAAATGCAAAAAATCTGACTGAACTTTTGTTACTATTTGACTCCAATTCAGACTACAATTAAGAATCCAATTTTGAATCAACTTGGTTGGCTTTGAATGTTCTATTACACAAGCAATATATGGTTCCAAGAAGACAAACAATCCACAACCCTATGTATGAAAGGCAAAAGCTTCATCTCCTCCCCAAATTAAGCTTCCAGAAACTTTTACAAACTCTATTGCCTTCATTCATAAAGCTCTTGGAGATGATTGAAGACCACCACATCTTCCAGAAAAATTCTTGGAATCCTCAAGGCGATCCAGCTATCCAACTGGCTTTTGCTCTTTGTAGATTGGGATCAAATGGAAATGGAGCAGCAATTCATCAATTAGAAAATCTATTCTCAGTTGGTGATGGAACCATTGACTCATACACCAAAAGAGTCATGATTGCTATCCTATCTTTCTGTTGCTCATTCCTTTCTTGGCCAACCAAAGAAGAATGCAAGGAGATATCTCAAGTAATTGAGACTGAAGGCTTTTCTGGTTGCATTGGGTTTGTTGATGGAACCAAAATCCCCTTGAGTCAAAAACCCAAGCTAGAGGGCAACCATTATTTTGATTGCAAAAAAATGCAACTGATTCATTTGTTTTCCAATGACTTTGATAACACTTTTGATCTCACACTGACCAAATATTTTTTGTCTGTTTTTTTAGATACTCTGTGGCACTAGAACTTGTTTGCAATAACAACAAGAATTTCATATCCCTCCATAGGTTCTTGTCATGATTCATATGTGTTCAATCCGATGCGGATTGCCCAAAAACTAGAGAACTACTTTGACCAAGATCAACACCTTCTGGCCAATTCAGCTTATGCTAGTGGGAAATATGTGGTTCCAGTGTACCAGAATTTTTTGTCCAACAATCAAGGAAAATCCAATTTCAACTATCATCTTTCCCAATCACAAGTTTGGATTGAGCATGCAATAGGATTCCTGAAAGGAAGATGGGCCAGCTTAAGGGAAATTCAAAACCAGCTTCAAAATACCAAAGAAATGAAGTTCCTCATCCTCTGGATTATCACTTGTGTAATCCTTCACAATCTTTTGGCCAACATCAAAGATGAATGGGACAAAATATTTGAAGATGATATTCCTTATCCGCATCAAGTCATCCCTGTATCATCTTGTCCCTCATCTTCTTCTATGAGAGAGCAGATTTTAACCCTCACCCTTTCCCACTTTGATGAGTAAGATTTTGTTTTGAAATAGGTAAATTTTTTTTTTTTTGTTTTGGTTGTTCAAAAAAGAATTGTAGGCTGACTCACTCTGTTTTTTTTTTTGTTTTTTTTTTCTTAGAAAAAACTGACCCAAAACCTCACCCCACCACACCACCCACCTCACCCCACCAAACCACCGGTCCACTTTCCTCCTCACCCACCATCTCATCCCCACCCACCACCTCCTCCCCACCCACCACCTCCTCCCCACCCACCACCTCCTCCCCACCCACTACCTCCTCCTCACCCACCACCTCCTCCTCACCCACCACCTTGTTCTCACCCACCACCTCCACCTCACCCACAACCTTTGACACCCCTGGTAAGCTCTCCTCATCCTCCCCATCATCAGAAGCTAACCAATTGTTCCATCTCCTCCAGGCACCTTCAGATCCTCAGGTAAGCTCCCCCCCTCCTCCTCATCCTCCTCTTCCCTCCATCCTAGCTGAATCCTCCCTCTTGGTTGCTCCTTCACCACCACCCCCCCTGCTTGCTTTCCAGCCCCACCACCGCCCCCCCTCCTTGCTTGCTTTCTCCTTCACCACCCCCCCTCCTCCTTGCTTGCTTGCCAGCCCCACCACCTCACCCACCACCTCAATTTCTGGGCCCACCCCCCCCCCCTTTGTGCATGATGGCCCCACAACCTTTCCCACCACCTTTATTGCCGGGCCCACCACCGGCCCCCCTTCTTGCTTGCCAGGCCCACCACCTTGCTTGCTGGGCCCACCCCCCTGGCCCCTTCTTGCTCACCGTCCCCACCTCTGCCCCCGCCTCCTTGCTTGCCCATTGGCCCCACCTTGGCCCCCCCTCCTTGCTTGCCCACTGGCGCAACCTTGGCCCCCCCCTCCTTGCTTGCCCACCAGCGCCACCTTGGCCCCCCCTCCCCCTTGCGTTGGCCCCACCCCCCCATCAATGCCTTCCCGGCCAACCAACCTCCCCACCTCCCTGGTTACCAGGCCCTGCCTACCTGGCCTCAAGCCCAACCCCAACCCAACCCAAAGGCCCGGCCCAATTCCCTCACACCCCAGTAATTTTTTTTGGTCTTTTTTCTTTTTTTTTTTGGGTGCTGATGTGATTTTTTTTTTTGGTGATCACCTTCCTGGTGAACTTGGGATCAAGTCCAGGTTTGGTTTCATTTTTTTTGATCCAATATTGTTTCACCAATGATGTCCATTTGACTGACTGTTTTTTTGTGTTTTTTTTTTCAATCCCTCAACTGCTATTGGTGAATGTCCAATTCTTCTCCAAGCCCCCTCAAAATTTTACACAAAAAATGAAATCCCGTCTTGTTCCTCACCCCAATCTAAGTATAGGATTGGGAGGGAACAAGATGGAAGGAGATGGGTTGAAAAACATACAGAGAGGTGGGAAGAGTAGGGCTGCTTGCCAAAAGAGGCTTCAATCTTGGGATTCAGAAATGTCTTTGGAAGTTTCTGAGAAAGGTATTAATGAAAAGGTTGTCTGGTCTTGTTTAAAAACACGTCCATTGTATCTGTACCCTCCCATTGTTTCCAAAAAGAAAAAGAATAGTTGAAAAACCCCCAAGGAAGAGTTTGAACAAGCCAAACAAACAATCAAACCCTTCCATTTCTTCCACTGTGGAAAAATAATTTTCCTTGATCAATGTGATCACCAAGACCTGTTTTCAATAATTGAATTTGTGCCCTTGGATGAACTCTCAGTTCAAGATAAGAAGGAAATCAAATTTTTTGCCACTTTCCTTCACCATTCAAAAAAATTTGTCAACCCAGTTGGTCCTTCAAGAGCTTGGGGTGGAAAAATTTTGGCAATTTGATGGCAAAAATTGATGGACCCCTTTGAGTTATTTGGACGCTATGTGAAGAAATCATCCATTCAATCTTCCCCACAACAGTATTATTTTCTCAATCTTAAGGCAGAAAAAGTCTCTTGAATTTTAGGACAAATGTTTCACAATTTGGCCAGACTTCCCTTTGAATCAAACCCTGAAATAATAAAGGAAAATGGCATCCCCTCCTTCTCATCACTCAAATTTAGATCTTGGCCTACTCCCTTTGACTGCTCTCCGCATGTCACCTTCACATCCAACTCTTTTTACAACTCACCTCAATTTGACAAAGGTGACATCTCTGATTATTCCTTTTTACTTGCAGTTCCAACCAGGAAATCAAATGGAAAACTTATTGAAAACATGGATGAATATCAAGTATCTGATGGCCAATTTTTTTTTCCTGACCTGGGCTTTGGAATTGACTTAAAGAAAAATGCAGTGGTCAAAATGGTTTGGGAAGCCAATAAGTACAAGCACTGTAATTTTCCTGCTGTGGAGACTTCCACTCATACAAGAATGGCCATGTCAATGCAAATCAACAAAACAACTAGAAACACTTGCAGGGACTTGGGGAGTGGGAAAATATACTCTGCATCAAAGCAAATAGATTTACAAGCCCAGCATTTGAGTAATCTGCTTTAATTCATCTACTGTTCTGCTGCTACCAATATATGCTGCAGCCATCAACCCCTTATCCTTTTTTTCTGTTTCCAGTTTTTCCCTCTCCATTTGCAGTTGCGCTTGCTGTTGATCCTTCTCCTTTTCCTCTTTTTGAAATTCTAGCTCAGCCTGTTTCAACTTCCACTCAGCATCCCATTTTTTCTGATTAGCCAAATTCTTGGCTTTCTGCTTTTGAAAATTGATAGCCAGTTGATGATCCCACTTCTCCTTTTCAAACTGAAGTTTTTCAGATTCAATTTGTGATTTCACTGTTTTTGAGAGGGGAATAGGAATGAGCTTGATTTTTGAAGCAAGGAGAATCCAATGGGCTTCCTTGAATCTTGCTTCTCCATGATCTCCTCAAAGCCCCAAAAATGTGAAGATTTAATCCTCTTTTGAATTCTATTGGGGTTGATGTTGATTGAATTGGGGGCCTTTTTCTTTCCCTTTGCAGAGGAGGTTTGTGTGGTAACATCATTTCTCTCATTTGAAGGGGATGTCAGAGGCCCCATTGGCTTGAGTTTTTGGCCATTCAGGAATGGATGAGCCTGTTTCTTTCAAATCTAAATCAGTCAGGATTAACTGGACAGAAGAGAAAAGAACTGGGTTCCTTACTTGAGCAGATGTTGATGGCAATGGTGATACAGGAATGACATCCTCCTCATTGGCCAAGTTCTCCAGTTTTTCCACCCCAGGAAGGCAGCAATCCAAAGAAGAAGGGGAGGGGTCCAAGGTTGGGTTTGACTCCTCAATCAATGCAGAAGTAGATGTGATTGTAGCTGATTGCGTTTGAATATCCTCCTTGGAATTGGATGGGGCCACTCATAGGTTTCTTTGGGATCACCATTGCTAGGATGAGCATCCCCAGCCAAGTCCTCAGTGTCAACTGAACTGGATTGTTGGGCATCAAAAGCAGCTAGGGGGGTGATTTTGGCCTTCTTTCCAAAGATTTCATCCATTTGAATATAAAAAGGACAAATAGAGCCCAACTTATCAACCACCAAGTTGATTCCCTTGGCTTTGTCAGAGTTGGTGATACCAAAGCCGGTGGAGATTGATATGGAGTGGGCGTTTTTGTACTTGGCTTGATAATTCTTGAATCTCTCCCTCATCTGTTTAGATGACAGATCCAGCCTACATTTTGTTTTATTCTTGAGTTCATTGGCCATCAGGAGATAAACTTTGACCTTAGAGGATGGAGGTCGGCCAACAGGTGTTTCATTTTCCAATCCAAAGCAAGCATTGCAGTTGGATGGAATTTTGAGTCAGTTTACAAGGATGATGTGATCAGCTCTCTTGAGCTGAGTTGAGCCTTTGGAAGCTGATGGGGGAGGATTGTTGGATGTTGAATTCCTTGGGGATGATTGCTTTGGTCCATTGGATTGTTTAGTGGACTTTCGGGGGGAATATTGCTGAGGGGCCATTTAAAAATAGTAGTATGGATGAAGGGATGAAGGGCTATGAGAGTTTTTAAATGGTGAGAGTGATGATTTGATGAGAGGATGAGAGTGATGAAGTGAAAAGAGGGATAAAGCAATGAGAGTCAGGATGTGATGAAAGCAATAAATTTATGAGAGTAATTAAGTGATGAGGATAGTGATCCAATGAGAGTTAGCTGGATGTGATGAAAGCAATAAACGGATGAGAGAAATGAAGTGATAAGGATAGTGATCCAATGAGAGTTAGCTGGATGTGATGAAAGTAATAAATGGATGAGAGTGACAAACTGATCAGGATAGTAATCCAATGAGAGTTAGCTGGATTTGATGAAAGCAATAAAGTGATGAGATTGATGAAGTGATGAGGATAGTGATGAAGAGATGAAGAGAAATGAATCAAATTTTTTTCCAATGAGGTTGGAGTTAGAAGGAGGTGGGAAGCCAGGGATGGTTGAATTAGACAGGTGGTGGAAGTCTTTAAATACTTTATTTGAAAAAACCCACTTATTTCCAGGTAACTCTGACACTCCTGATTTGAAATAAGTGGGTTTTTTTGATATATAATGGCGGGTTTGAAGCCTGCCATTGAAAAATGGCAGGTTTGCTTAACTCTGATACGCCCTAATAAATCCAATAAAACAAGGAAAACCTTAATTATCCATGAAATGAGATATCTCCCTCTGCTCTTCCTTGTTTATTCATCAAAGGAATAATTAATGGAATCCTGAGATAGAAATCATAACCCTTTTGGTGTATGAGATGTCAAAATGAGAATAGTTTTTCTAATTGATGAATATCTGCTTCATTTCAATTTTATCCCAATCTACAGATATAAACTGCCAGTCAGATAGCTACAGATATAAACTTCCAGTTGGATTAATACAGATATGAACTGCCAGTTGGATAGCTTGATGAAATTTAGGATTTCAAGATTCATTTTTATATACCTTATTATCTTCAATTATTTCAAAAAATTTCTTGAATGACACCAAAAAAGTTTTCAAAAGTTGTTGGAAGCTCAATTCAGGGAATAGATGGAGCTTTTGCCTTTTCATACATGGGATGATGCATGGTCTGTATTCTGGGACCATGTATTCATTCTCCAATTTAGAATTCAAGGATAAATAATTTCATCCAAACCAAGTTAAGTTCTGAATCATATTCAAATATTAGAAAAAATTTAGTCAGCTTGATTCTATTTTTAACATGATCTTGGAGAGTTTTTTTGTGCATTTTGAGAGTAATGTAAATTTCATTTGGATCAATGATTTTACATGGAAATAAAATGATTAGTTTATTATATTGTAGGATTGATGAGTTCATGATGCAGTTCAGATGATATTGTATTTTGTTATTTTATGTTTGAAGAAATAGTAAGTGATGGGATGTGTGTGTATTTGACAATGTCAAGGTGTGAATGAGTGTTTTGCATACCATTGATGATGGATGGATGTTTATGCATAAAGTTGATGCATAAATGGTGGATTTTATTTTTGAAACATGAAATTCAAAATGGACCAGTTAGGGTTTATGTGTATTTCAGAAACCTTCCATTAAATTGGCGGGTTTGATAAAAAAAAGGTGGTTTTTCTAACTCTTCTACACCCTGTCATGATTAAAAACATAAAAGAAGAATGGAAAAACTGTAAGTAAAAAAACTCAGTGGGAAAATTTGAATATTAAAAAATTTCTCAAAAAAGAAATCCTGAAGCACAAGAATAACAGAGAAGAAATCAAAAATCCATTTCTTAGAATAAGATTTAATGTTTCTGATAGGATGTCAATGACTTTGTTCAAAATTCAAAAAATTATTCAAAATTTCTAAATATACCTATTTTGAGAGAGAAACTAAAATATTTTATTTTTTTATATTTCTTTCATTTTTTTCACTTGATTGAGTTTATTTGGAAATTTTTAATGAAATTTGAATCACTCTCATTGAATAGCTTTATGTATCATTTCCTTCCTTTCTTCCTTCCTTTCTTTTTTTGAAAAATGATATATACATTCTATCAGAAACATTAATTTTTATTCATAAAAACCAATTGTTGATTTTATCATTATTATTCTGCTACTTGATAGATCATCTGTTGGAAAATTGAAAATTAATTAAATTTTAATCATAGAATAGGTTTATGTATCATTTTATTTATTTTTATGTTTCACATAAGGTATTAACATCCAACTGAAAATTTAAATTCTTATTCAAAGAAATAACTTTTTAGTATTTAATGTTTCCCCTTTCTCTTTTCTTTGTCCTTGATGAAACTTATTTTTTTAATATTTTGAAATATTTTAATTATTTTCATTAAATAGATTACACATAATTTTTATTTTTATGTTTTTTAATGTTTGTTAAAAAGGTATTTACATTCCATGATAAATATGAAATTTTCTCCAAAAAAAATGTCTTTGATAATTTTTATAATCATTTGTTTAATTTATAATGTTTTTGTTTGAAATATTTCAAAACATTTGAACTCCCAGAATCAAATAGGTCTATGTGGCGTTTTTCTATTTTTCTTATGTTTAGTAAAAAAAAATTAAATTCCACTCAAAATATTCTGTTTTGTGTAAATAAAATGAATTCTTATAATTCTTCTTATTTTTCTCATACTTCATAAAGATTTTTTTCCAAATATGAGCTCAGAGTTGAAATGCTTTCAAAAAAAAATGATATTGATTGTTTTTTCAAATCTCAAATTAACTCAAGTGATTTCCAACATTGACTTCTCCAAAAATTCTACACCAAGGCCTTAATTCATTTTTTCAGGCCTTGGGGGAGCCAAATTTCCCTCACAAGTCACTCTCACCCCAATAGTGCCTTTAAACCTTGGGTAATGTTAAATTCACAACTCATTTGAGTCATGTACACAAGTGAAATGGGCCGTGTGGCATGCTACACAACACAAATGGGCCGTGTGGCGTGCTACACGGCTCAAATGGGCCATGTGGCATGCTACACAAACCATTTGAGCTGTGTAGCATGCCACACATCCCATTTGAGTTGTGTGGCAAGCTACACAACTACAATCAAGTTGTGTGACAAGCTACACAACTACAATCAAGTTGTGTGGCAAGCTACACAACTACAATCAAGTTGTGTGGCAAGCTACACAACTACAATAAAGTTGTATAGCCTCCACACAACTTTACTGCAGTTGTTTATCCCCCACATGATGGTTCAGTTTTGTCAGCTGGCTACTATTCAGAACCAACTGACTAAAGCCCCCAAAAATGAAATACATCAATTAAAAATAAATAAATAATAAAAATTAAGAAATAAAACCTTAACTTTTAATAAATGTAAGGTACCACCTATACACCCTACAGCCCTGTTCCGCACCACATAGAGCCCAAAGAGCGTCAGCATGTGGTGGGGAATAGTATGAAAACAGATAAACCAACAAAGAATCCAGAAAAATGAGCCCTGAACCCCTTTTAAAACTGTATCAAAGGTTGTCAGGGCCCCTTTAAAAGGGCCTGTACAGTAGGTTTGGACCTGAAAGGGTACATGTTAGTTACTTTAACACCCTGAGAGTGTGTACTCAGGATAAACAGAGGCCTATCTTTGTGCTAGATAGCTCACAAGGTACCAAATACCCATACAACACCCCCCTTGTGTACCTGGTAACTAAAACTGTACATAAATAAACATTATTAGGAGTGTACTGTCCAATTAAGTGACTGTAAAACATCCCAATATGGACAAAAGAGCCTCAGACTCGAAATAGTCTTGCAGAATGAGGTCATTAAGAGTACAGAAACATGTATCAAGCTCCAAGTATGATGACATAGGGCTTCCTGTACCTCTGTAGTGACCAGAGCAGGTCTACACAAACACACTGATGGCTCCCTGGCCTCAGCACTAGCCTGAGTCACCCTCCTGTGGCTTTAATTGAATACCTTCTTTGGTAGATACAATGAGGTCATTAAAAATACAGAAACATGTATCAAGCCACAAGTATGATGAAATGGGGCTTCCTGTACCTCGATAGTGACCAGAGCAGGTCTACACAAAACACACTGATGGCTCCCTGGCCTCAGCACTAGCCTGAGTCACCCTCCTGTGGCTTTAATTAAATACCTTCTTTGGTAGATACAATGAGGTCATTAAGAATACAGAAACATGTATCAAGCCCCAATTATGATGACATAGGGCTTCCTGTAACTCTGTAGTGACCAGAGCAGGTCTACAAAAACACACTGATGGCTCTCTGGCCTCAGCACTAACCTGGGTCACCCTCCTTTGGCTTGTAAAAGGGCTGTACCATGAGGGGACCAAAACAATATAAATAAAGGCTCTTCCCCCGGCCATTTCTAACTCATTCATCCAGCCATATAGTCATTATTGCTTCAGATATTTTCTTCCTCAAGCCATCAAACCCTTATAAGAAATGAGTGTGTGATCCTGGACCAATTTCTGATAAAATTATAGACAGAACTCTTGAATCATTACCTTTTGGCCAAAATCAATATCCAACCATTCAGCCTGCCTCAGAACTAGCCTCCAGCACCCTGAATCCCTGCATATTGGTCCATCCATCAAGCATAAGTCCGGATATAGACCTAGTAAGTGATCCTGCTGACTTATACTCTTTTTTTAGGTTCTGCATAACCCAAACCCCAAGGAAATTACACACAAACTTCTTGAAAGGAGTCCTTGTAAACCCCATAGGCACCATAATTTCACCTATATTGTCCTTAAAAGACATATACCTGTGTTCCAGAGGTTTCAAAAACTCCATTAAGCTCTTGGCCCCTCCTTTTAAGTTTATTTTTATAAGTATATAAATAAACTTAACCCTTTTAGCCAAAATATATCTCTGGCATTTTTTTAACATTTTCACTCTAAACCTTCCATCACCTCTAGTAGCTAGAAGAAGCTAGGTCATTGGCATCTAGTAGGCTGAAAAGTTTTGTGTGGCACCACACACAACTACATTCAAGTTGTGTGGGGTTGTACATAACACAAATCTAGTTGTGTTCCGTGCCACACGACTAAAATCATTGATAAAAATAAGTAATTCTTGCACAACCCCAGGGGGGTTGTATACCCCTGTACACAGGTCTGAATGGTTTTGTACAGGGGTAAAAAATCAAAAATGCCCATGACAGGGGGTATATGCCCCCCCAGGGGTTGGGCATTGTAAGACTCCAAACAGTGCCAAGCTGCAGGCAGTTCTGTGGAGGGGAAAAGTGCTGTTTAGGCTGCCCTCCTAAGAGGTACAATAATATTTAAATTTAACCAAAATTGAGATCCAGGAACTTGTAAATAAGGAATCAATGTAAGGGATGAGTTTGGGAATAGTTGGTAGCAAATGGAATCAACACTATCTGAGGGAAGATGGTGCAGGGAAAGACTTGAACAAAATAAGTCAAAGTTTTGTTCAGAGTTCAATGGAACAAGGCAGTTGTTAGTAACAATGCCCACAAGCTAATAACTCTGGTTGTCAGCAGGAGATTAGGAAAGATCAACTCAATGCCAACCAACCTCCAGGTTCTCAATAAACCTTCCCAACTCTCCACAATCAAGCGCTTGAAGGGTACCAGATAACTGTGGGAAGGGGAAATCAACAGATATACCCAGGATAAAGTTTGCAGATGAAGGGAAAGAGACCCTCCACAATGATCAGATTATTGATTACTATATGAGATGGATTGGATGAGATGAGATGCAAAAAGGCAGGGGAGAGCCCCTCCTTTTATAGAAAAGAGGTCTGTAGACTATTTACAAGAGATATTTACAAATGAGAGCGGATTTTTTTTTTTTTTTAGGTTTTGGAGTATGGGCAACAGGAACTGCCTTACATGGAAAAAAAACATAAGGAATAAGTGAAGAGGAAATGGAAACCTGCCTGCGTTGAGGACAACGGTGGGAGCCAATGAAGGATTGCAACGGGTTTGACCAGCCGCGACTGCAGTTAGCAAGGGAGGATTGTTGAATGTGGTGCAAAGTCACCAACAGCTGCAAGCTTTTGCTTGCAGTCATTTGTTGGTGGCCATGCAAAGGTTGCAACAGCCTCAAACAACAACCATGATTTGCGGGCGTCAGAGCTGAATTGGGCAGAGCTGGGGTAGAGCAAGGTGATGAATGCCATTGCAAGAAGCAATGGTGTCATTGGTGTCAACCTTGGCATTAGGTTGATGCAAGGTTATCAACTGCAAGGATTGGGATGAGATTGGTCATGGGAATGACCAATTGGGTCAGGTGAAGCAGACTGTTCCCGTGACCAATCTCATATGGTGATCAGATGGGTGACAGGTGATGGTCATGGGGTCTCCAACAACCGCAAGAAACGCTTGCAGTCATTGGTCAATGGCAGAAAGGATGGGGAGCAGAGCTGGAAAGTTTGACCAATTGAGATTTGATGACCAATGAGATTGAGAGATCCTTGGAGGAGGATGATTGGATGTTGGTGAAGAGTTGAGGAGGGGATGGCCGCCCGCGCGCACTTGGCCAAAAAATACAGGTAAAGCATGTGCAAGGGGGGTAGTTGAACAGAGGAGGAAGGTGTTGATGACCAAGGAGGGCCTTCCTAGACCGCTAGGACAGGGAAGAGCTGAGAGAGTGGGAAATGAGTGGGTACCCATAGAAACACCAGCAATAATAATAATTTAATTTTTTTTTGTTGATTGATGACTGATGGATATAAAAAAAATCATAAAAAATTTTAAAATTTCTTCAGTGGTCCCAAGGTGTCCAGATTTGGTCACCACATCTCTCCTCAACTTACAGAATGTCCCTAGTCTGCACCCAAGTTTGATGATAGATATAAGAAGGAAACAAAGATGATTGAAACCAGAGAATGGCCATTTGATCTTGAGAGGGTTTGAGGAGTTGGAAAATATCTTGATCCATCCAAAAGATCCCTAGAGGCAGCAGAGATAAAAACACAGAAGGCATCCCAGGTGCTCATGTATGTGGCATACAGTAGAGTTTACAAAAAAAAGCAGCAAATAATCCTGGTGGTGCACAATTGGGAGGACTTACTTCTGAGATAAGTTGCCTCCACAACAATGAAACTTCTTAACTTGATCATCAGAGAACCTTCTGGCCAGTTGAGTACCATCCAGCTTCTCCAAAGCATAAGATCCACCTCTAACTTGGAAAACCACCCAATAAGGACCATTCCAACAATTTGAGAGAAGCTTTCCCCACTGGTTCTCCAAAGATTTATTATAAGCTAAAACTAGATCACCAGGGTTCAAGGAGTCCCTGATTTGATTGGAGTGCTTGTCCTCCCAATACTGGACTGATTTTTCTCTGGACTCCATCATCTTCTGATAAGATTCATCATGAACATCTTCAATTTGCTTCAGTTTCTTGGATCTAGCAACTAATAGATCAGTAGTTGAGGACACCTTGTCCCAAGGGATACCCAAGAAAGATTCCATTTCTAGATCCAAAGGAAGAACTTCTCTTTGGCCAAAGATCATTTCATAAGGTGAGTAGCCAGTAGTTCTTTTGGTGGAGATTCAATCAGAAAAGAGAAACAGAGGGAGGAATTTGCAACAATGCTTTCCACTTTCACCAGCAAGCTTAACAAGTGCAGCCTTCAAAGGAGCATGGCCTTGTTCCACCATGCCTTGGCCTTCAGGATAATAAGGAGTAGTAAATCTATGTTGTCCAGGAAGAGATTGGATCATTTCAGCAAGTTTGCCACCAAATTCAGAGCCACCATCAGTAGAGTAAGATTGATCCAGGCCATAAGGCATTGTCCAGGTCTCATAGAGGAAAGCTGCAACTGATTCAGAGCTAAGATTCTTAAGAAATTTTGCTTCAAAAAATCCAGAAAAATCATCTCTAGCCACAATGAGGTACTTAGCACCACCTGCCTTAATATGAACCACATCCATAGCAATCCTTCCAAAGAAAGTGGACTCCCCATTAGGATAACAAATTTCTTCTGGATGCCTAAGATCAATTTTTTGAAAAACTTCAAAACTCTTGCACCATTGAGAGACAGATTTCTTCAGAGATGGCCACCAGAATTTTTTGGATAATTTTCAATAAGTTTTGGTTTCCCCACAATGACCAAGACCTTCATGAAGACTTTCAAGAATATAATCTTGTTTAGAAGGGATAGTAACAACAATAAGAGCACAAGGATTTCCTCTTTTCATAAGCCTAGATTTTTGGACAAAGAAATTAGAGGAATTTCTTTTAATAGATTGAAATTCTTTAGCAGAGAGATCAGGAGGTTTTTGAAGAGTTAAAAGTTACTGCTCTAATTTAAGCCAGAAACCTTGTTGAAAGCCAGAATAATCTTGAGAAGAGAAAGAGAAGACAGGTTGGATAAAAGGTTCTTCTTCATCAAAATCCATTCCAACATCAGATTCATTGTCTCCAAGAGGTCGTGAAGATAAACCATCAGGAATAGTGAAAGATTTCCCTGGCCTGTGAAAAATATCAAACAAAAAAAGCTGGATAAAGGCCACCCAACAAGTCATAGGAGCATTGTTGGGGATGCTGGGAGCATTGATCATTTCAATGATGGATTGATCATCAACTTGCAGTTCAAAATTTTGGCCCCAGAGAACAGTTTGAAGGTTCTTCATCATTCAAGCCACACCACAAAGTTCCAATTTGGGCTGAGAGTACCTATACTCTACATCTGAAAATAGCAAAGATTCATAAAGAGCAGGACGGTCCCAACCATTTTCATCTTCCTGGGTAAGAACAGCCCCAACAGATTGATGACTAGAATTGACAGCCAGCTTGATCTTGCCAGCCCCAGGTCTATAGGAGATCTTTTTCAAAACTATATCTTTTCCCACCATCATTTTGAGAAACTGAAAAGAATGTTCACAATCTTGGGTCCAAATCCATTCAGCATCTTTTCTGGTTAGACAACATAAGGGTGCACATATTTTGGATAAGGATGGGATAAAGATTCTAACATAAGTGAAAACACCTAGGAAGCCCCTAACTTCAGTGGGATTGATTGGAGTAGGCCAAGAGATGATCTTGTTGGCTTTGGCTGGTGCCATCCTTCTTCCTTCCTTGCAGACCACATGACCAACAATTTTCAGAGCAGGGACACAAGAAGCCAGTTTGGATCCAGAGACAGTAAGGCCAGATTCCTCGATTTGAAACACAATCCTTTCCAAAGTAGTAGCATATTCCCAGATAAAACAAAGAATTCCTGAATGCCAAGGTAAGAGCTCATTATGATAGTCAGAAACTGGACCTTTAATTCCACCATCATCAATAAAGATAACAGCATCATCAGGGATTTAATCCTGGAGGATTTACATCATCTGAGGCTGATAGACTGCAACCAAATTAGTGGCACCTTGAGGCAATTGAGTAAGTTGAAGACAACCAAGAGGAGTATCAAAAGTAGTGAGGGGGTGAGAAATAGGATGTAAGGATTGTTTGTCATAGCCACCCATAATGTCCCCTAGACCATAGCAAGAAGATCTCTCAGATAAATATTTGACAAATTCTTCAGTAGAAGGAGGAATACCAGAGTCTTTAATAGTAACTTTATTAAAAGTTTGAAGATCATGAGCTATTCTAAGTTTACCATTACTCTTGAGGAAACAGAAGACAGGGCTGGAATAACTAGAGGTTGACTGCTCATATAGGCCAGTACAAACTTGTTTGCGGACCAACTTGATAAATTTGTCAACTTTAGCAGCAGGGATAGGGATCTTCTTTTTCCAAGGATCATGTTCAACTACAGGGATAATATAAGGGAGGCCATAGGATTCTTTCAAGAGACCTCTCTCTTCTTCACAGAAAGCAATAGATTTTTCCCTTAGAGATAAGACGTTTTTGATCAAACTTAACTCATCAGGAAGAAGCCATCCATCTGGACCAAAGTTGACCACCTTCAGACATTCTTCAGTGACTTGACCATTGGGAGCAAAGGGACCAGTAAGGGATTGAGGAAGGCCACAGTAAGGATCACAAGATAAGGGAGGACGCATAAGAGGAGGATTGAGGTTGAGAGGCATAGGCTGGTTGACTGGTTGGACCTTCTTGGCAACTGGCTTCTACTTGGTGGAAAACAAGAGAAGTTCTTGTTTACTCCAAGAGTTTACCAGTGAGACTTGATTACAAAAACTGAGTCCAATTTCCAACATTTTCCACCTCCAATGTTCTGCAATATCCTCAAAGGGTGCATTTTCCATAAAGGGAGAACCAGGAGATAATACGTTGATCACATGTGTGGCACAAGGTAGGTTTTCAAAGACAATGGTAGAAGGTTGCCCTGGCAGTGCACAATTGGGAGGAATTACTTGTACCCCAAATTGCCTCCACTGAAGCCCATACTCCCCCATACCAAAACCACCAAGAATATAATTGAGATCAGGATCTGGTTTAGACTCATTACAGAGATTCAAACCGGAACTGAGAGAAGATTGATCAGACCTAAGAGTACAAGGAAAAAAGACACAACAGATCTAGAGAAGGAAGGGAAAGAAATATTTTTGGATTTTTCTGTTTTGACATGTTTTTGATTTTCAATATTTTCTAGTTTAGATGAAAACGATTAAAAGAATTAAAAATAAGCCTGAGGGATGAGATTTGACCCTTGAGTTGAATTCTCAGGCTGAAAAGAACTACAACTATTAGTAGGATCAACTATTCCCATAAAAAATGAGAGGAATTGGAATTGTCCTTCTGCTTCCCCTTTAAAGATGATTTAGAAGGATGACCAGGAAAATCTCTTTCCCAACAACCAGAATCCAAAGAACAGAGGGGAACTTCAATCTTTCTACCATCAGCATCAGGGAGAATAATTCTCTCCCCAACTTGATCAGAAAACATCAGGGTAGCACCAAAATCCATCAAGAAAGGATGTCCCAAAATCATAGGTCCTTCCAAACAAGTGATCCAAAAATGACAGGTTCCAAAAATATTTTGACCAATCCTGACTGGAACATCTTCTGCAATACCAAGCAATTGACAAGATTGATTACCTATCCCATAGACTGCAGAATTTAAGCTGACCCTAGGACTGAGTTTGAGTTTACAGGCCATGGAATCCAAAATTAAGTTGAGCTGAGATCCAGAGTCCACAAGAGGAGAAACAGTTTTAGCTGAGTGACCAAGATAAAAGGGGAGGAAACCAAGAGGACAGGAGTAAAGTCTGGATATGAAGAAGGACTAGTTCCCCCAGAGTCCTCCATCAAAGGGCCAGAGGAGACCTTTAGTTCTTCAGGACCAATCTCCACATGTTGACAAGAGACCCATTTCTTCATTCCTTCAGCAACATATTGAGAGATTGACAGGAGTTCAGCCACAGATAGATCAGGAATTTTTAGATCAGAAATTTTCTTTAATACTCCTTTCACAGCATTGGGGTGGTCCTTTGAGATTTCCCTTTCATATCAAACTTTGGGCTGGGTGGAGGGAGGAAGTTCAGGTGAAGCAGGAACTAAGATGGGATCAGAAGGTTGAGGTGACTTGGATAAAGGAGGGGGATCTGAGTGATCTGGAAACCTTTCCATTAGTGGCTCCTTTTCCACCTCCATGTCTTCTATATCAGAGGAAGGAGGCTCAGGTTAGGATTGATTTTTGACTGGTTTTTGAAGAATTGAAGTTGGAAAGGAAGGGGCTTTGTGAGGTTCAGGTTCCTCATGTTGTTTCCTTGCTGGATCAGGTTGATAAGTAGTCCCAGCAAGACTGGAGGAAGAGATAGCTGGAGGGTACCAAGGTTGAAGAGTACCACAAGAAGATTGGAAATCAAAGGAAGAAATGGATGCTTTCATTGGAGGTGGGGGCTGATAAGAGGCCACCACATGACAAATAGGGCAAGATGAATTGAAAGGGATCAGAGCACCATTAGGAAGAAAGAAATTGTTGCTCTTCTGCTCCACCAACTTTTCCTTTTTATCCTTCTGGAGCTCCAAGCATTGTCCAGTTCTATGGCCTTCCCTATGACAGTAGTAACAGACAAGGGTAGATTTAGGGACAGAAGTAGAGGGTTTAGGAGTAGCAAGAGAAGAAATCTTTTGATCTATTTTGTTCTAAAAAGCTCAAAGTATCTTGGTGATTTTGTGTAGAGTAGTAGGTTCTCAAGTAAAATTAGGATCTGCTTTGGGTCTTTTATCTGCCATCATCTTATTCATAATATTGTTGGATTCTTTAAAAGAAGGAGCATGGACTGTTTCAGTGGTTCTAGGTTTTTCAAAAGTTAAAGCAGTCTGACCTTTCATAACTTCATCCACAGTACTCCTAAGGATAAGGAAAACAGGGAGCTTGAATTTATTGTCCCTGGTTGTGATCATAGACCCAGATTTGACCAATTTGTCCTTAATCCTTTCCTGCACAGCCAATGAAAAAGATTGAAAGAATTGTGCTCAAACTTTGTCCACTTAATCAATGTGATTGTTTTGGATAAGATAGTTTTGGATAGGATCCCAAGACTTCCTAAAAGACTGGTAGTCAGAGGCTGAAGAGACACCACCATTTGAGATCCATTCAGAGACAAGAGCATCCAAGTCCTGCAAGGTAAACCGGGCTACATCTATTTTACCCCAATATGCCAACATTGCTTCTCTTAGAAGCGTCCAGTCATGGGATTAAAAACCCTTGAACAACTCAATTACTTCCATAACTTCATCAGAAGAGATAAATAATTGTAACTGATAGGCCATATTGTATTTGCTTGCTCCTTCCACTTCAGCAGCCATTTTGTAAGAGCCCAAGAACCGTTTGACATTTACCTCATTGAGCCCTAAGTTCTTGTTCTGAGGTTTGATCTTGACCATCTTTGGTCAAGCAGAGGTGGTTTGAGTACCAGTAGATTCCATTTCAAATAACAGAATTCCTAGAGGATGCAAAGAGCAGATTTCCAAAGTGGCTCACAAGTGTGGCAGGAGTAGGGTTTCACAAAAAGCAACAAGTACCTTTCCTGGATGGTGCACAAATTTGGAGGACTTACTTCTAGGATTAGTTGCCTCCATGCATCAGATCTAAAAAGAGAGACAAACAGAAAAAAAAGCAAAGGAAAAAATATTGGATTTCAAATTCTGATTCCAAGTTTTGTTGATGATGGGACTGTAAATCCCAAGGTTGCTGGTTTGATCCCAGCCCAGGGGAACAAATGCAAGACTTCAAACGGTGCTAAGCCGCAGGAAGTTCTGTGGATTGGAAAGGTGCTGTTTAGGCTGCCCTCCTAAGAGTTACAATAATATTTAAATGTAACCAAAATTGAGATCCAGGAACTTGTAAATAAGGAATCAATGTAAGGGATGAGTTTGGGAATATTTGGTAGCAAATGGAATCAACACTATCTGAGGCAAGATGGTGCAGGGAAGTCAGCAGGAGATTAGGAAAGACCAACTCAATCCAAACCAACCTCCAGGTTCTCAATAAACCTGCCCAACTCTCCACAATCAAGCGCTTGAGGGGTACCAGATAACTGTTGGTGGCTGAACAAAACAAAATCAATTTGTTTGTGTCTAGAAGCAAAGCAATAACATATTTTAACAAGAATAACCCAAACCTTCTCCAGGAACTCAAGAGTAGCATGGCGGAATTCAATTTTTAAAGAATAAAGGGAGGTCTAACACTCCAGGTTTCAAGCTTGAAGAAAACTCTCAGTCAAATGTGACTGGATCTTGAAAGGTGATCAGGGAAAGATCAGACCATTATGGTTGGAAAAAGGGATTAATAGTGGTATAACACCCTCAAGAATTCCAGCAGACAGAATTATCTTCAACCAGAAAGGCTATGGTTGGTGATAAGGATCAAGGTCACAGATAGACTGATCAAGGTTTGAGTAAGGAGGCTCAAAGGATCAAGGGGAAATCAACAGATATACCCAGGATAAAGTTTGCAGATGAAGGGAAAGAGGCCCTCCGGAATGATCAGATTATTGATTACTATATGAGATGGATTGGATGAGATGAGATGCAAAAAAGGCAGTGGAGAGCCCCTCCTTTTATATACAAGAGGTCTGTAGACTATTTACAAGAGATATTTACAAATGAGAGTGAATTTTTTTTTTTTTTTTTAGTTTTTGGAGTATTGGCAACAGGAACTGCCTGACATGAAAAAAAAAAAAAAAAAAGATAAGGAAAAAGTCAAGAGGAAATGGAAACCTTCCTGCGTTGAGGACAAGGGCGGCGGTAGATGAAGGGTTGCAACGGGTTTGACTGGCCGGGGAGGATTGTTGAAGGTGTTGCAAAGTCACCAACGGCTGCAAGCAAACGCTTGGGGTCATTGGTTGGTGGCGGTGCAAAGGTTGCAACGGCCACAAACAACAACCACAATTTGCGGGCATCAGAGCTGAATCGGGCGGAGCTGGGGTAGAGCAAGGTGATGATGGCCGTTGTGAGAAGAAACGGCATCATTGGTGTTGACCTTGGCATTAGGTTGATGCAAGGTTATCAATGGCGAGGATGGGGATGATATTGTTCATGGGAATGACCAATTGGGTCAGGTGACAGGGACCGTTCCCGTGACCAATCTCATATGGTGATCAGATGGGTGATGGGGGCTGGTCATTGGTTGATGGCGGCAAGGATGGGGAGCAGAGCTGGACGGTTTGACCAATCAAGATTTGATGACAAATGAGATTGAGAGATCCTTGGAGGAGGATGATTGGATGGTGGTGAAGAGTTGAGGAGGGGATGGCCACCCGCGCGCACTTGGCCAAAAAATCCAGGTAAAGCATGTGCAAGGGGGGAAGTTGAACAGAGGAGGCAGGCATTGATGACCAAGGAGGGCCTGCCTAGACCGCTAGGAAAGGGAAGACCTGAGAGAATGGGAAATGAGTGGGTACCCATAGAAACACAAGCAATAATAATAATTTAATTTTTTTTTGTTGACTGATGACTGATGGATATAAAAAAAACCATAAAAAATTATAAAATTTCTGCAGTGGTCCCAAGGTGTCCAGATTTGGTCACCACAGCGTTTTTGTAACAACCCTTTGGAGTGGTGTATGGGCCCCCCCACATTGATTGGGTCATGTGGGGCCCTAAACAACTCCCACAGGTTGTGTGGGGCACTACACAACTCCCACAGGTTTTTGGGGGCCCTACACAACTCCCACAGGTTGTGTGGGTCCCTAAACAACTCCCACAGTTTTTGTGGGGCCCTACACAACTTCCACACTACTGGGAGTTGTGAATTTATCATCACCCTTAAACCTTGAAAAGGTGTGGCAAACCTGAAATGTATAAAATAATGCCTTTTTTGTATTGGCACATCTTTTTAAGATTAAACACCTTCCTGGGGGGGGAAACCACACCGGAAGGCATGAGCTTTGAGAAAATATTGGTATAATTACACCAATGATTCATTTTGGCATGATGCTAGTGATTCTTTGGCATGAACTCAACCTTGGACAGAAGAAAAAGAAACACACTTCAAAATAGTGTAAAATTTCCAAAAAAAACCCAAAAAATTGAGCTTATGAAGCAAAAAATTTTTTTTATTCAAAAAATATGTAAAACAGTAGGAAAGATCCCAACCAAAAATTGATTTGCGGATAAATATTTAATGAAAAATTTTGATAATGTTCAATACACTGTCATTATTAGTATTCATAAGGGTAGATTGATAAATAATTTTCCTGTCAGCTCTCTGATACCAGGAACCTTGCAGTCCTTTAGCTACAGAGAGTGATAAAAGAACTTGGAGCAATAATATTCCAAAGAATAAACACTTTAAAGCTCCAATAATGGTATGGTAAGAGCAAGTGCAAGGTTTATTTGGTTTGGTTATAAATATTTTAAATATAATATAAAAAGAGGGGCCACAGTATTATACTACTTGGGATCTTTACAGAATAGCAACCTCTCTTCAAGGGGCCTCCTTAGGCAGTTTAAGAACCTTGGAATAAATATGGGTGCCTTAGAAAGGACTTATTCCACTAATGGCCGGGCTTAACAGCACAAGTGGCCTAGACAGGAAGGGAAACACTCACTCTGAGCACTTGACCACGAAAATCCTGGAATAATTGGAAGGGTTTCAGAGCAGATGGGGTAGATTGCTCGACTAAACTTCAAGGGTTGATTGGTTAATAAAGGTAAATAATACTACTACAGACTAAGTCATAAATCACTTGCTTATCTTCATATAAGCACTTGATTAACAATTACACCGTGTCTGATTGATAATAAATAATTCCTGATAACTGATTAACTTCTTGGAAACAGGAGGGCAAAAGAGCCTGTTTAAATATTCCTTTTTGGGTGCTTGAGGACCTCTAGAAGGGGTACTAGCCTTGGGCTGAGGCTAGGGGGGCAATCAGGGCAAGATTGACACGTCCTCAAGGTGCTGTTAGCCTGCTGGCCTTAGATCTGTCAAGGAACAGCTCCTTTTTAGCTGCAGGATCTGTTAATCAATAGATTAGTCATTTTGCTGATCCTGCACTGATCCTTAATTTGTACAGTAAGTACTGGTCCAAAGTGAGCAGACGTGGGTGTTTATTGATTCTCCATCTTCTGCTGATCCTGTATGTAATTTTTAATAATTTTTACGACCACTCCTTATGTAGTTTCGTGGTCTTTGAAGGTTCTGATCAACTTATTTCGTGGTGAGTCTGGATCTTTATTTAATTAATAAAAAATACTAGAAATTAGTTAATAACTAATTTTAATTGATTTTTAAGGTTTTTGAACCATAATCTATGCTCGTGTAGTAGCTTTACATATGTAGTGTAAATCCTACTGTATTGTAGCTTCTCTGAGCGGTACCTGGATGTCATAGGAGGCGCGGGGATGCGTGCGGGAGTTGGCGTACGCGGGAGTCCAATGCGGGCTGCGTGCGGGAGTTTGCGTACGCAGGAGACCAGCGCTAGGGACGCGGGGCTGCGTGCGGGAGTTGGCGTACGCGGGAGTCCAACGTTGGGCTGCGTGCGGGAGTTTGTGTACGCAGGAGACCAGCGCTAGGGACGTGGGGCTGCGTGCGGGAATTGTGACAAAACACAATTTCCCGTGTAACTCCTAAACTACACACAACACCTGGATTTCGACTGAAATTTAGGTGTGAAACCTATACATGACATATCATGTGAAATATTAAAATGGCTAAAAGGTGCCATACTGGTGCCGTGGTCATTTACCATTTTGTATTAAATTAGTTAAAAAATATAAGGAGTAAGAATTCAAGGGTGGGGTCAGTGAGTGACCCTACCTTATTTTGGGTGGGGAATCCATTTCTGCAATAATATTTATGGATTTCCTACTCCTTCATTTTATAATAATTTTATTTATTCATTTATCTTTATTTTGTTAATATTATTATTGTTGCTGCTTTGTCAGGTTGCTCTGTGCTAAGTAGCAGGCTGACATTTCCTTGGGGGGAAAAAAGATTTGTGACCTGGGGAACAATGCGGGACCAATTAAATAAAATTAATCCTGAAGCCCACTAAGAGAAAGACCAATGGCAGAGATTTTTTCTTTATTAAAGGAACCAACAGATAAGATGATTTTTGTGGGAATATCAAGTGCAAAAAACTGGAGTCTTTTTTTAAAAATACTTTTTATTAATTTTTTTTTCCTTGAAAAAATGGTTTGTTTTTTGATTCAGGGATTGTGAAATGATTCTAATTGTTTCTGAAGAAAAATTAGAGAGAGGGGGCAGGGGAAGAGGGGAATAGATATATATAAGGCCAAGGGAATTTTTTATATATTTGTGAATAAAAAATACCTTCCTTTAGGTTTAGAGTAAAAGAAAGCCTCCAATAATTCACTTAAGCTCATAGATTATTCTTCATGATTGGTACAAGGGATACTGCAAGTAATCCTATCAGTTGATGGGAAAATTATCCTTGGAAAGAATTAATAGTCCAACTTCATTTATTTTCTAAAATCCTTAATCCCCTGATCTCTAACTAGAGGAAATTTTGAACTTCCCCATCAAGAACCCATAAACTCAAAAAAAAAAAAGAGAGAGACCATAGCAATACCCCAGCTGCATGTGTCCAAAAAATAGATGAAGAAATTTGAAAGTGTATGCCTCTTTTTTTAGCATTAAATTTTTGTTCCAAATCTTGAAAACTTTACAATTTTATAGCTTCTGTAAGCTATTTATTGGTTGGTAACCTGCCATTGATTCATAATTGGATAAAAATTGGAGAATGAATGAGAAGAATGATTTTATGGAATCTCCAATTCATTTCTATCAAAATTGAATTGATGGATGCTTGAAATATATTTTATGCAATGATAATAAGACTTAATCCAACCATCTATAATTAAATATAAGAATTTTAGCATAATTGTTATGTTTGAAGTATATTTCAGGATAGATGTGAGGTTGAAAAGCTTAACCTTATTTCTTTTTTCTGATGATCATGATATAGATAATCCTGGGAAAAGCTTTTGATTTCTTAGATTAAATTCTTGAGGATATATGTGAGGTTGAAAATCTCAAACTTATATTTCTTTCTGATGATTATGATATAGATCATCCTGTGAAAAGTTTTTGATTTCTTAGTTGAAATTCATCTTGAGTTTTTTACTGATTTTGTCTAGTTCATTATCTCAATGGAACAGAAAAATCCACAAATAAATATATTTGTTTTATTGCAGCTGGTAAGACTGAAAATATAAAATAATCTACATTTTACTAGAATTAATTATTTATTGTGAGAGATTCTGAGTTATGATTTCTTGGATTTTTCATTCTCTTGGTTTTTTTTTTTTTTTGAGAAAGAGAAATTTAGATGATGGCTGACCCTGATTATATTCAATCTAAGTTTTTTGTTTGCAATTATCTGAGGGGAAGGCTGCTGATAAAAGGTTTGGTGAAAGTATTAAATGAGGAAATTGCATTTTTCCAATTTATTATTTATTTATACTTTTCACCAAATTTCATCAAGTGAGCCTGATGTGCAGAGGCAAGAATGGGTTTTTGAAATTTTGAATTATTATTATTCATAGATTGTGGATCTGATGTTTGAAATCTTCCATTTCTAAAGAAAGAATTTAGGTTTAATTGTCTTTTTGAAAGCTACCATTAAAAATTTTGTTTTGTTTAAAAAACCTTTATGTTTGCAATGGTGGTTTTCCTAAATTTTTTAAATCCTATTTGATGTTTAATTTTTTAAAGCTATTCCTATATTTACTTCCTTTTTTCAACATGGTGCTTCCCATCAAATTCAACCTTTTATTTTAAAATTATTTTCAAAAATATATTAAAATTTCAAGTTCCAATATTTTTATGTGTTATTTGCCGATATTTATTCCTTTGATTTTTTATTTTTTCTTTATTTTTTGATTTATTTAAATTTTTTCAGATACCTTTCACCCATCTCAACTATTATTTTACTGGTGGATATTCAAATTTGAATTCAAAATTACAATTAAAATTTTATTTTCATTTAAATTTGGCCTTTACTGCCAGATCAATTCCCTCCTTCCTGGATCTTTTTCTCAAATTTTTGAATTATAAAATTTGAATTATATCTCTCCAATGGACAGGATAAATTTATTTACAATGAAAAAAATTCAAATTAAACTGTAAATAGAATGATGAATTATGGCACAAGAAAGTATTTCCATTTAGATTGGTTTTAGTTCTATTGATTTTGATTTAACTTAATGCAAGAGTTTTGAGTAAAAATAAACCATAATAACTGCAAACTTTTTTTTGATTTGCACTTCATTTTTGAGTTCAAATTGGAACTAAAAAGCACTAAGTGGCTAGTGTTCTTTGGGTTAATTCCATGTTTCAAAATTCAGAACTCTATACTGGGGAAACAAAGGCTAATGCTGAATTCAAATCTATGAAAATTAATATTAGGCCCAAAATTTGATGTGAGCTACCTTCAAAAATAAATTTTGAGCTTGATCAGATAGCTCAAACTTAAATATAATTCAGGAAGCCATTCCTATGCTTGAGCCATGCACATCTAAATTTTCATTCATCCCAAAGTATATGAAGTAGTTATGTGACAGAACTTAATGAAATATGACTTGGAAATTTGTGAAAGCCTTACTCAAAATGAAAGGAGATATGTAGAAATTTTCCCATTTGAGTTAAGGATTTCATTCCTGATTTGAATCAGGAAAGTTCCAAAGGCATGGATTTACCATTTTTTTCATCAATACATGGTCTTTTGAATAAATCCAGGCCATCAGATATCATGTTTTGGAGATTCCAAAAGTTTTGAAATATGGAAGGTGTGAATGTATCCTGGTCCTTCAAAAAAGAAAAAAGGGCAAATGTGTCAATAAATCAAACTCATACCAAAACTTCCCCTTGTTTCTTTCTCTTTTGATTTTTTTATTTTTTTTATTTTTTTATTTATTTATTTTTTATTTTTTTGATTTTTTATTTTTTTATTTTTTTATTTATTTTTTATTTTTTTATTTTTTTTATTGTTTAATTTTTTAATTTATTAATTTTTTCATTTTTTTTATTTTTTTATTTTTTATTGTTTTAATTTTTTAATTTTTATTTATTTATTTTTTTATTTTTTTAGGGCATTAGGTTTTTCACGCCCCCAAACATGGAAAACACGCAGTTTGGACATCCCCACAACATCCTGTAACGTTCCCCACCCACATGGTAAACCTGGAAAAAACACGGTTTTTGGGGGTTGTCAAAAAAAAATATTGGGGATAGGGGGCACCTCAAACCCCTGTAGAATAAATCCTAAGAACTTTGGCCATTTTTAAGGCCTTCAAAATTGCCCCCAAAAACTGAAAAAAAACGCTGCACATCCCAAATCTTTTCACATTTTTAATATTTTTTTGTTGATCATTTTTAAAAATCTGAAGAGACAGAAATTTCCAAATATGACAGGTCATTCAATTATAATTTTTTAAGAATTTAATTACTTCAATTTACCACCAGAAAATGGGATTTACATAAAAAATGAGACATTATTTTCAATTCTTTTTTTTTTGTTATTTTTCCATGAGATTTTCCAAATTTTGAGTTTGCAGTATTTTAGTGGGCATTGTGAAGGGCCCAAAACAATTACCTGGGGATTTTTTTTAGCTTATTGTTTCCCAAAGAATTCATAATTGAAAACACAAAAGTGGTGTTTTTTGCTCTAAATCAATGGTTTTTTGCTCTAAATCAATGAGTAAAAGAAAATTATGAAAAATTGAGTGAGAAAAGAAAACAGAAAAATGATTCAATCAAGAATAATTTGTACTACTTTATTATTTTTACTACAAGGAAACAAAATCTTCAAACTAAGTTCCAAGTTATTATGAATCAAATCTTCCCATTATTGTGATTCCTTGCTAGCAAAAGCCTTCCAAAGGGGATCTAATTGTGGAGCTGGCCACAGTTCAGAATTATAGTGGAAAGAAACTATGTGCTGAAAATCTTCCAAAATAATCAAAAATATGAGAGATGTTTGAGAATTGGCAGTTGGAGGTGAATTGAGTGGAAAATAAGTTGATGACATCAACTTAGATAAAAGTACCACTCGCCTGTTGTATGTATCTGCAAGCAGGAAACCATGGCAAGGGAATTTCATCCAGTAACTTTGAGGGGCAGGTCCAGAAGTGTGGTTGAGATTTTTTCTTGCTTTGTAAAAATTTTCATCCCAGACTTTATCCATGTATTTTTCATCCTGGAAGATAGAGTTGGATTCCATTTCCTTGATCATTTCCTGATGTATTGAGCTCCAATATTCAGATTTACGCCCCAAATTAACTGCTACTGATCTAAACCCACAGTTCCCATCACCAATCAAGTCTTGAAAATGCAAAATTTGTGGTATGGCTGTCTTTGGGAAAATGAATTTTTTAATTGATACTAAGTAAAAAAAGATCAGTATTATTTAAGATGAAATGGAAAGAAAAAACAATTCATACTGAATTTATCAATAGCCACCACTTCAAAATTATCAGAAGATGAATAAGACAATGTTGTGACCTTCATCCCAAAAAACAAGGGGTTAATAAGTGAACCATAAAGGAAAATTAATTCAGAAATTTATTCACCTTTTGTATTTAAGAGGCTGTGGCTTTGGGAGCCAAGATTGGATTCTCTGGAGGCCTATAAGAATCTCAATCTTCATCTTTTTTTTTTTCTTGATCCTCTTCAAAGTCCGGGGACTCAAATTATGTGAAACAACCCTCTTATTGATGATGGTTCCTGACCTCTGAGTGACAAATGAAAATATATGGAAACTAGAAAAAGAATGCTGATCCCCCCAACCAAAAATAAAATTACTAACTGTTGTTATTATATCCAATTCTTCAAGACCTTTGAGTTCTTCTCCATTCAATTCCTCTTCTTTTATAAACTCATCCTGTTCAAAATGCAATGTTAGCCTAATTACAAAAAAAAAAAAAGAAATCACCTCTTGCTCTGATTCATGTTTCTTTTTTACCTTGGCCTTTTCATGGTCTTCCATTCCTTTCCTTTTCCTCAGTCTGAAATTATAGCAAACCAATTTCCAACCATATGCTGTTAAAATCAATTCAACAGAAAGGGATAAAAAAACCACAAAAAGAAGAAACTTACTGTTGAATTAACCACTTGGTTCTTCCTTGGTCTTCCTCTTCTCTTAGGTACTTCAACATATGCAAACCCAGATGGATCCCTCTTAGATGAAAGCCAAGAAAATCTTTTGCTTTTATTTGGCGCTCCTTTGGGTCTTCCTCAAATTTTCCTTTCTTTCTTTGATAGGGGTTATTGGATGGGAGTCATTTGATACTTCCCTTTTGACAGTTTCATCATTTCTCCAAGTTAAAAAGGTTGTTCTCCTGGACGCAATTTAAGGAATTCTTCAAAGAGTTAAATTCTGAAACCGGTGTATGTTGATTGATTGGGAAGGTGATTCATGAGATTATTGAAAAGTTTTGCATTGCCCCTTCTCAGCAAGCTATGAATAATTCCAAAATGAAAGAAAACACTTCAGAAATCAATTTTGATATTATTTTTTTCTCCAAGAAAAGAAAACATACTGCAATAGGAGGTTTTAAATGCCACTGGGGATTAAAATCATCAAGAAAAAATTGTTGCTTCTTGAGATTTGCCTTCTTCACTTGGTTTACAAAAGGAATCCTCAGGAAAGAAGAATAATCTTAATCAGAAGATGTGGTTTATTCTTCTGCTGAAATGTGAAAGGAATGTACAATCTTGAGAGAATAGTGGATTATTTGTCCTGAGAGGTGTTCAGCACAATATGGGAGAACAATTAAGTTCTTGAATTCTTTCTGAGAATTTTCAATTGCAGTTTCATTGATTTGAATTGAAACTGAATGATATATTTGGTCAACTACATCAGAAAAGGGACCAGAAGAAGTTGTGATAAATCATTGAACATAAGATTGAAGCCCTTATATTCTAGATGTGCTGGTATTTCCAAAATTCAGGTGCTTGTTTGCAGAATATGAAACAAATTATATTTTTAGAGGAAGCCAGTTGTCAAGAAGGTAGTCAGAAGTAGGGGGATTCCAGACTACAGCCAGTTTGGTAAGATTATCTTGATAAGAATTTTCATATTTGGATTTTAACAGCATATTCCAGTTTTTTCTGAATATCATCCATTCTTCTTCAGATTTGAAGTGTTTTCTACAATGTTTTTGAATTTTTTTGAAGATATGCCAGACACAGAGTAAATGATGAGAGTTGGGAAATAAATTTTCAATGGAATGAATCATGGCTTGCTCTTTGTCAGTCACAATTACTTTGGGTTCTACATGTTCTAATAATTTATGAAGTTGTTGGAGACCAATTTATAGTCTTCCTTTCTTTCTTGCAAGAGGAAACAGAAACCAAAAGAGAATTTTCTAGAAGAATTTCTGAACCAAACAATGTGAAGAAGAGGCATGTAAAATTTGTTGGTTTTATAGGTACCATCCATCATTAATACTGATGGAAATAGTTTGGTTAATTGGATAGAATCTGGGTGAGAAATGAATAAATAATTAATATGACCATTTTGATTATTGATTTCATATGTGAAAGAAGAGTTTCTTAATTCCATTATTAAAGCTTATATGGGCAATTTTCCTTCCAGTTTTTCTTTCTTAATTTTTGATCTTTTTTCATAGATTGTACTAAGGGTTGTGTGAACAGGAGAATTGGAGGACTGCATTAAGGAATTAAGAATTTTCAGGGGAGGAACCCCAGCTTTGGTTAAAGAATTGACCATATCCTCTTCATCACCCTGAAACCTTCTATGAAATGGATGGGTGGATGGATCAGTTGATGGCGGATGATTGTGATCAGGGCATTGGATTTTTATTTCCCAAAGACCAGACTTCTTGTAAAAGCTTCCAGAGAATTTGAACAGACAGTTTGTTTTTCTAGTTGATGAAATTCTTTTTCTATCCAAATTGGGTTTATATTCCCCAGATTTGTCACATTGGTAAGTATATCTTTGCTCTTTAGTATTGGAGACTTTGTTGGAAATGGTACATCCATGGGATTTAGCACACTCTTGAACAGCATCCACAAGGTCCCCCTTTGAATGATATGATAATTCAGGTGGAGGAGCCAAAGGGGTGGAATCATGGGGGTTTTATAAATCAGTTGAAGAAGTAGAAGGAGAAGAAGAAGAGGCAGATAGTGGAGCAGAAAAATAAGCAGCAGAGGCAGATAGTAAAAGTGGGTTGATGTGTTGATCAGACATTTTTTGTTTGGGATTTTGATTTTGAGATGTTTTTCTTTTTATGAAGACTTGATTTTTTTTGATTTTTTATTGATTTTTTCAATTCAGGGGGGTCTATTTAGTGGAGGTGGATTGTTGAATTTGATTGGTTGAGTTGTGTGGAGTAATGATGTGTGATTGGTTGATTGGTGTTGAGTTGTGATGATTGGTGATGGTGGTGATGATGGTGTAGTGTGGAGTGGATTCTGTATTTTGAAAGGTTATGTTGTGGTTGAGGAGAGGATTTGACCGCCCCAAGAGGTGATTAGGATGCAGTAAATCATTCAAAATCATATTGAATATCAGATTATTCATGTAAAAGAGCCCAAAAAGGCGGACCTACCCCAAAAAGGGGTTTAAACATAATATGTTGAGGTTAGACATTTGAGGGCCAAAGAAAGGTCCAAAAAATTTGGAAAAAATATATTTATGTTTCATTTGAAGTGCATTTCCAAAATTTATAATCATTTTGTCCATAAAAAGAATCAAAATAGTATCAGAAATTGCTTCAAAATGCACCCAAAAACGTACACTTCACATTATTGTTGTAGATGCATCAATTTGTTTTGGGTGAATAATTGATCCTAAAAACCCCCAAATAATCTTTTTGGGCCCTTCAAAAATCCCACTAAAATAATGCAAACTGAAAAGTTGGAAAATCTCATGGAAAAATAACAAAGAAAAGAATTGAAAATAATGTCTCATTTTTTATGTAAATCTCATTTTCTGGTGGGAAAGTGAAGTACTAAAATTCTGAAAAATGATAATTGAATGGCCCGCCATATTTGAAAACTTTTTTTTACTTCAGATTTTTCAAAATGATCAACAAAAAAAGATTAAAAATGTGAAAATATTTGAGAAATGGAGTGTTTTTTTTTTAGTTTTTTGGGGGCAATTTTGAAAGCCTTAAAAATGGACAAAATTCTTAGGATTTATTCTAAAGGGGTCTAAGATGCCCCCCTATCCCCAAGTATTTTTTTTTTTGAAGACCCCCAAAAACCGTGTTTTTTCCAGGTTTACTGTGTGGGAGGGGGACGTTGCAGGACATTGTGGGGATGTCCAAACTGCATGTTTTCCAGGTTTGGGGGTGTGAAAAAACTAACACCCTTTTTTATTCCTTTATTTATTTATTTATTTATTTATTTATTTTGATTTTTATATTTATTTTTATTTTTACAGTTTTATATTTTTATATTTTTCTATGTCTTTTGGGCAATGATAAATTCATGACTCATTTGAGTTGTGTACAAGACTGAAATAAGCTGTGTGAAACGCTAAACAACTAAAATCAAGTTGTGTAGCCTCCACACAACTTGATGGTACTTTTGTAGCCCTCACACAAAGGTTTGGTGCTGTGCAGCACCACACACAACTACATTCAAGTCATGTGGGGTTGTAAACAACTCAAATATGGTCATGTTCTGTTCTACACAGTTACAAGAGTTGCAGGCCAAAAAAAAGTAATGATAAATAAGAAAAATCAACAAATCAAATAAATTGAATAAAAATTCAGAAGGAAACAGAAATCAACAAAAAATTAAAAAATTGTTGATTTCTTGGTTAAAAAAACAAAAAATCTTGATATTTTGGTTAAGAAAAAAATAGAAATAAAAAATAAGGTGCATAAAATTTATGCAAACTTGCCATTTTTTAATGGCGGGTTTCAACCCAAATCTACCATTAAAAATCAAAAAAAACCACTTATTTTAAATCAGACGTGTCAAAGTTACCTGAAAATAAATGGGTTTTTTCAGATAAAGTATTTAAAGGCTTTCACCGCCCCAAACCATCATTCTGCATCATAACCCCTGGTTTCAAACTCCAACATCATTCAAAAAATTCTAACTCCAACCCCTCCAAAAATCTGATTCATTGCTCTTCATCTCTTCATGGCTATCCTCATCAATTCATCACTTTCATCACTTCACTGCTCTCATCACTTCACCACTCTCATCACTTCATCACTCTCATTGCTTCATCACTCTCATCACTTCATCACTCTCATGGCTTCATCACTCTCATGGCTTCACAACTCTCATCACTTTCTCACACATTATTTCTCTCATCAAATCCATCCTCTCATTACTTCATTGCTTCATCCCTTACTTGTTTTAAATGGCCCCTCAGCAATCCTCCCCCCAAAAATCCACTAAAAAATCCAATGTACCAAAGCAAACATCCCCCAGGAACTCAACACCCAAAAAATCTCCCCCATCAGCTTCCAAAGGCTCAAGTCAGCTCAAGAGAGCTGATCACATCATCCTGGTAAACTGGCTCAAAATTCCCTCCAACTACAATGCTTGCTTTGGATCTGACAATGAAACACTAGTTGGCTGACCTCCTTCCTCTAAGTTTAATGTTTATCTCCTGAGTTTCAATGAACTCAATAATAAAACCAAAGGTAGGCTGTATGTTTCATCCAAAAAGATGCGGGAGAAATTCAAGCACTATCAAACCAAGTACAAAAAATCACACTCAATGTCAATCTCAACTGGCTTTGGTATCACCAACTCCAATAAAGAAAAGGTAATCAAATTGGTTGTTGATAATCTGGACTCCATTGGTTGTTTTTATGTTCAAATGGATGAAATCTTTGGAAAGAAGGCCAATATCACCCCTTTAGCCGCTTTTGATTCCCAACAATCAGATTCAGTTGATGCTGAGGACCTGGCTGTGGATGGTCAGCCTAGAAATGATGATCCTGATGAAACCTATGAGTGGCCCCAATCTGATGTGGTGGAGGAGATTCCAAAAGAACCAGCTCCAATCACGTCTAAATCAGCATTGATCAAGGATTTAAACCCTTCCTTGAACCCCTCACTTGCTTCTTTGGATTGCCCTCTTCCTGGGGTGGAAGAACTTAACAACTTGGCCAATGAGGAGCAAGTTATTCCTGTATTGCCACTACCATCAACATCTGCTCAAGTAAGGTACCAAGTTCTTTTCTCTTCTGTTTGGTTAATCCTGATTGATTTAGATTGCAAAAAAACAGGCTCATCCATTCCTGAATGGCCAAATACTCAAGCCAATGGGGCCTCCCACATCCCCTTCAAATGAGAGTGATGATGTTCCCACACAAACCTCCTCTTATAACGGAAAGCAAAAGTCCTCCAATTCCATCAACATCAACCCCAATAGCCATCAAAAGAGGACAAACACTTCAATTTTTTCTGGCTTTGAGGATATCATGGAGAATCAAGATTCAAGTAAGTGAATTGATTGATTCTCCTTGCTTTCAAAATCAAGCTCATTCCTATTCCCCTCCAAAAAACAGTGAAATCACAAATTGAATCTGAAAAACTTCAATTTGAAAAGGAGAAGTGGGATTGTCAACTGGCTATGGATTGTCAAAAGCAGAAAGTTGAGATTTTGGCTCATCAACCAAAGTTGGATGCTGAGCGGAAAATGAAACAGGCTGAGCTGGATTTTCAAAAAGAGGAAGAGGAGAAGGATCAAAAGGAATACCAACTCCAAAAGAAGAGGGAAAGGCTAGCCACAGAAAAAAAGATATGTTATAGGTAGCCATGCCTTGTATTGTTAGCAGTAGAACTTTCAATTAAATAAAGTAATTTACTCAACTTCTTGGCTTGTAAAATATTTTCTTTGATAAAAACTTTAAAAATAAAACAAAAAATTATTTTCAAATACAAAAATGTTTGAGCCTATTTTTAACCCCATCAATGTTATTTTTATTTACATTTTTTGGTCTTGAATATGTTTGACCGCTTTTCAACTTTTTGCAATTGTTTAGGGTTGTCTTGTTAATTTGCAAAGACATAGCCATCCTAGTATGGGTGGCAGTATCCACAGAAGTAAAATTACAATGCTTGTACTTGTTTGCTGCCCAAAAAATTTTTACTATACATTTTTCTTGGAAATATATTCCAAAGCACAAGTCAGGGAAGACAATTGGCCATTTGATAATTGATATTTTTCCTTGTTGTCAATAATTTTTCCATTCAATTTTTTGGTTGGGACCACTAGTAAAAAGGAATAGGAGGAGAAATCACCTTTGCCAATATGGGGAGAGTTGTAGAAGGAGTCTGAGTTGAAGGTGATGTGAGGGGAGCAGTCAAAAGGAGTGAGGCCAGATCCAATTCCAATGGAGATAAATAGGGGATATTTTTGTCCAGCATGGTTTCTTGATTGGAATTGTGTGCCAGTCTGGCTAATTTTCTGAAAATTTGCCCTAAAATTTGTGATACCTTGTCAGACCTAAGCTTTGAAAATTTAAAATCCTGGTGGGAAGATTGAATAGCTGATTTCTTCAAATAGCATCCAAAAAGTTCAGAAGGGTGAATTGATTTTCACCATCCAATTGCCCACATTTTCCAACTCCAAGATCTTGAGGGACCAACTTTGTTGAAAAAAATTTTTGATTTGTGAAGGAAAGTTTTGACCAAGTTGAGGTCCTTCTTTTCTGCTGGGTAGTTTATTCAATGAGACAAATTCAATTATTGCAACAAGAGAGTGGCAGTTGAAAGGATCAAGAACAGAAAAGTTTCCAGAGCTGAAGAAATTGAATTTTTCAATCTTCTATTTGGCTTGTTGAAACTCTTCAGGGGTGTGTTTTTGAGTTTTCTTTTTGGCAGAAACAGCAGGGTACAAATCCAAAGGTTGTAGTTTTTTCAAGACCAAACCACTTTTTTGTTAAACCCTTCTTCATTTACTTCCAAATATATTCCAGAATCTCTCATTTGAGCACTCTTTTGCCAAATATCCCTCCGCTTTCCACCTCTCTTTATGTTTTTCAATCCATCTCCTTCCATCTTGATCCCTCCCATGCACCTGCTGCGCTTGGGCTGAGGATCAAGAAGGAAGGGATCTGGTTTTATAATGTTTTGGTTGGGGTGGGAGAAGCATTGGAGGTCCAGAAAGGTGGCAGGAGTTGACAGAAAAAGGGGTCAAAAGGTGTTTTCATTACATGCCATCCAAAAAAACAAAGAAAAAAAACAATGATTAGTATGATATAATCAATGTAGATGATCAACAAAAAAACTATACTGGAGGTGGGGGGGCTCAGTTGGCCAGGCTTGAGGGAGAGGGCGGTGGTGGGGGGGCTTGGTTGGCTGGGCTGGAGGGAGCGGGGGGGCGGTGGGGTGGCTTGGTCAGCTGGCAGGAGTTGGGGGCGGCTTGGTTGGCCAGGCTGGTGGTGGGGGCAGGCTTGGTTGGCCAGGCAGGAGGGAGAGGGGGGGAATTGCAGGGGCTTGGTTGGCCAGGCAGGAGGGAGAGGGGGGGCAGTGGGGGGGCTTGGTTGGCCAGCAGCTTGGTTGCTGGGTTGGCCAGGAAGGAGGCAGAGGGAGGGGTGATGGGGAGGATTGGTTGGCCGGCAGCTTGGTTGCTGGGTTGGCCAGGAAGGAGGCAGAGGGGGGGGGGTGGGGGGCCTTGGTTGCCTGGTTGGCTGGGTGGTTGTTGGTCAGCCAGGCAAGAGGGTGGTTGGCTGGGCAGGAGAGAGAGGGGGTGGGCGGTGGGGGGCTCAGTTGGCCAGGCTGGTGGTTGGGGTGGCTCAGCTGCTTGGTCAGCCAGGCAAGAGGTGGGGGGGCTTGGTTGCTTAGTTGGCTGGGCATTTGCTGGGGGGGGGGGTGCTTGGTTGGCCGGGCAGGAGGGAGTGGGGGGTTTGCTTGGTCAGCCGGGCAGGCGGGAGAGGGGGGGGCGGGCAGCAACCAAGAGGTTGGGGGGCATTGACCCAGTGCGATGGTGGGGCCAACAGCAAGCAAGAGGGGGGGCAGGGAGTGAGCAAGGGAAGTGAGGGGGGGAAAACAAGAGGAGGGAGGGTCCAAGTCAGCAAGAGAGGTAGGGAAAAGGAGGATGAGGAGGAGGAGGGGGAGCTTACCCAGGGTACCAACCAAGGGATGAGGGGAGTTGATTGGTGAGGTGGAGGTGGAGGGTGAGGAGGAGGAAGAAATGGGTGGTGGCCAAAGTGGAGAAGTCAGCAAGAGTGGGTGAGAGGGAGGGAAAAGGAGGATGAGGAGGAGGGGGGAGCTTACCTGGGGTGCCAACCAAAGGAGGAGGGGAGTTGATTGGTGAGGTGGAGTTGGAGGGTGAGGAGGAGGAGGGGAGGTGATTGGTGAGGTGGATTTTGAGGGTGAGGTGGAGGAGGGGAGGTGATTGGTGAGGTGGAGGAGGAGGGTGAGGAGGAGGAGGGGAGGTGATTGGTAAGGTGGATGTGGAGGGTGAGGTGGAGGAGGGGAGGTGATTGGTGAGGTGGAGGAGGAGGGTGAGGAGGAGGAGGGGAGATGATTGGTGAGGTGGATGTGGAGGGTGAGGAGGAGGAGGGGAGGTTATTGGTGAGGTGGAGGTGGAGGGTGAGGAGGAGGAGGGGAGGTTATTGGTGAGGTGGATGTGGAGGGTGAGGAGGAGGAGGGGAGGTTATTGGTGAGGTGGAGGTGGAGGGTGAGGAGGAGGAGGGGAGGTGATTGGTGAGGTGGATGTGGAGGGTGAGGAGGAGGAGGGGAGGTGATTGGTGAGGTGGATGTGGAGGGTGAGGAGAAAGAGGGGAGGTGGGTGAGTGGTTTGGCATTTTTGGTTTGGTTTTGTCTAAGTCCGCCAAAAAAAAAAAAAAAAAAAAATGATTCAGCCTAGGATTCTTGGTTTAACAACCAAAACCAAAAAAAAAAATGATGTGATTTTTCAACTATTTTTGACACAAAGGCTAATCATTGAAGTGAGCAAGTTTGAGGGGTAGAATCTGCTCTCTCATGGCAGAAGATGAGGGACCAGATGAGACTGGAATGACTTGAGGAGGATTGGAAATATCTTCTTCAAATATTTCCTCCCATTCATCTTTGATGTCAGCCAGAAGGTTTTGAAGGATTACACAATTGATAATCCAGTTGATGAGGAACTTCATGTCTTTGGAGTTTTGAAGCTGGTTTTGCATTTCCCTTAAGCTTGCCCATCTTCCTTTCAGGACCCCAATGGCATGCTCAATCCAAACTTGTAATTGGGCAAGATGATATTTGCAGTTGGTTTTGGCTTGATCATTGGATGAAACATTTTGGTATGCTGGAACCACATATTTCCCACTAGCATAAGCTGAATTGGCCAAAAGGTATTGATATTTCTCAAATTAGTTATCTGGTTGTTGGGCAATCTGCATCCAATTGAAAACATATGAATCATGAAAAGAACCTGGCAGGCCTGCGTGGAGGGATATGAACTTTATCACAAACAAGTTTTAGTGACACAGAGTATCTATACAAACCAATAAAACATATTCGGTCAGTGTGTTATCAAAGGTTTTATCAAAGGCTTTGAAAAAGAAATGAATCTATTGCCTTTTTTTCCAATCAAAATAGTGGTTGCCATCTAAATTGGGTTTTTGACTCAAGGGAATAGTGTTTTCATCAACAAAACCAATGCAACTTGGAAAGCCTTTGGCCTCCATTACTTGAGATATCTCCTTGCATTCTTTTTTTGGTTGGCAAAAAAAGGACTGATAAATGGAAAGATGGGATAGAAATCATGACTCTTTTGGTGTTTAAGTCAATTTTTCCATAACTAACTGAGAATAGATTTTCTAATCAATTAATTGCTTCTCCATTTCTGTTTGATCCCAATCTAGAAATAGAAACAGCCAGTTGGATAGCTGGATTGCATTGAGGATTATTAAAATTCTTCTGGAAGATGTGGTGGTCTTTAATAATATCCAGAAGTTTCATTAATTAAGGCAATAAATTTTGGAACAGTTTCTGGAAGCTTAAGTTGGGGAGTAGATGAAGATTTTGCCTTTTGTACATAGGGTTGTGGATAGTGTGTCTTCATGGAACCATGTATCTCTTTTCCTATAGATAATTCAAAGCTAACCAAGTTGATTCCGAATCAGAGTCTGAATCAGAGTCAAATAATAAAAAAATTCCAGTCAGCTTTTTTGTGTTTTCAACTTTCTGCCGGGAAGTTTCGTGGGGCATGTTGAAAAAGATGATGATGGGATTTGTGTGAAGCAATGGAGATGTGAAGCAATTGGGATGTGTGTGATGCAATGGATATGGGATTGGTATGGATTTGCTGAGGTGGAGGTTTGGTTGGGTGTTTTGCATGCAATGGATGGTGGATGGATGATAAATGGCGGGTTTTATGTTTGAAACCCGCCATTTTTATGAAAACCACCATTTTGAAATACACCAGTTAGGGGGTATGTGTATTTCATAAACCCGCCATTGAAAATAGGGGTTTTGGTCAAAAGAAAGGGCGGTTTTCTAATGGTGGTTTTGCTAACTTTGATATGCCCTCATAAAAATAAATAAATAAAAATAAAAAACAAAAACAAACCAAAGAAAAACAACCAAAACAGAAAAAAATTAAATAAACAATGAAAGAGTCTATGGAGGAGCCCTAAATTATAAGTTCCAAACAATACAAGTTCAACTTAACTATCACTAAAGTAAAAGTGCCAAAAAAAACAAGTTCAACTTGAAAAGCCCTCAAGTTCAAACACCAATAAAATACAAGTAACTTGACAAGCCCTAAAGTAAAAACACCAAAAAAAAATTCAACTTGTGTTAAGCTGATCCCATCACAAGAAGTAAAAATACTCCTTATGATGGGATCAGCCCAAAACAAGTTGAACTGACTTACCAGTAAAATCTCATTCAAAACACTCATCATAATGATTTTAACTCAAAAAACTCAACATAATGATGTTCAAAATTTGATGACCCTTTATATTAATAAAATTTTAGGATCAGCCTCAGACCAAAACCAAATGATGGAATTAAATTGATTTCTATAAATTAGAATAAAAATTGAGTTGATCTTTGAGGTGATCAACCCAACCAGAGGCTTTTTTAGAAATCATGGAACATGGTTTGGAAACTATGGGCAGGATTGGAATAACATCTCCCTTAAGTAAAAGCTGGACCCAATGATAATTATTAAAAAATGAAATTAACATTGGGTCTGATGCTTCTTTTACACCCATTTTCATAGGAGTATAAGTAAAACATGAATCCAATGAAATGAAACATATTGGTCTTCCATAAGTATCTGCTATTATTTGACCCATTTCAAGCTTTGAAAGCCATTTTGAAGAGGTAATCTTTTCATTGATGTCATTAACATCAATTCTTTTTTCTATCCTTTCAACATCTTTAATGCAGCCAAGGATCTTAGAATAGCATGTCTTATCTTTCCTCAATTTTTTAATTATTTTTTTTGTAAATTAAACCATCCATGCTCATCATACCCAAGTGATTTAGAAATGACTCTAAATCCACAATTTCCAACACCAACCATATCCCAAACCTTCCCCAAGAACGTTTGTAAGTTCTCAGGTATTTTATTGAGGTAATTCACTTTTGGTTCCTACAACCAAAATTAATTACCCAAAATCCTAATCTCATTAAATAAATTTATACTCACCAAAGATGAGCTTCTGTTTGACTCCTCAATTTCTTCTTCTTCCTTCTTCAAAAAGGAATCTGATTCCAATGGAAGGGACCCTAATTAACTTTCATTATCTTCCACTGAACTATGAAATTCAGATGAAAAGCCTTCCTTGCCCCACATAAACCATTTTACCATTAGTTAATTAAAACAAACAAATGATAACCTCTAAAAATAAAATACTTACAATATTTTGTCTTTTCCTATTTTTTTTCCCTTCCAATTCCTTTTTGCTGCTTAATTTCCTTTTCAAAGTGTTCAAATCAAGAATGATCTCTGCGGTTATCTGTCAATTTTGGCTGAACTCTACTTGATTGCAAGACTTTTGGTTCAAGTCTTGGCTTTGATTGATACTTTGCGGTATAAGACTCCAAATGGTGCTGGCCGTAGGCAGTTCTTTGGAGGGGAAAGGTCCTTTTTTGGCTGCCCTCCTGAATGTTACAAAAATATTTAAGTGTAACCAGAATCAAGGTCCAGAACCTGGTGAATAAGGAATCAACCAGAAGGGATGAGTTTGATAACACATTGTATCCAAGGAACAACAATATCTGAGGCAAGATGGTGCAGGAAAATACTTGAACAAAATAATTTTGAGTTTTGTTCAGAGTTCAATAGAAAAAGGCAGTTTTTAAGTAAAAAAACCCACAAGCTAATAACTCTGGTTGTCAGAAGAAGATTAGGAAAGATCAACTCAATCCCAACCAACCTCCAGGTTCTCAATGAACATGCCCAACTCTTGGAAATAAAAAGCTTGAAGGGTACCAGATAACTGTGGGTGGCTGTGAAAAACAAAGCAATTTGTTTTATGAAGCTCTGGAAGCAAAGCAATAGCTAATTTGTACAGGAATAACCCAACACTCCTCAAGGGAATCAAGAGTAATGTGGCAAAATGCAGCTTCTAGTAAAGAAAGGGAGGTTTAACACTCCAGATTTTAAGCTTAATAAAAACCTCTTAGTAAAATTTCACTGATTCTGGAATGACAATCAAAGAATGGTTCAGAACAGTATGGTTGAAAAAAAGGATCAAGGAGTGGTATAACACACTCAAGAATTTAGCCAAATGAATTCTTCTTCAACCAGAAAGGCTATTGATTGGTGATAACAAATAAAGCCACAGAGGGGAAGATCAGGGATTTTAGTTTAGAGGCTCAAGGATCATATGGCAATGATGGATATACCCTGGATAAAGATGACAATAGAATTCTCAGATAAAAGGGGGGGCAGATGGATGCACTCCCCATGGATTTATTGAATGACTCATATGATGGATGATACAATAATGATTGGGAAAAAGGCAGGGGAGAGAACCTCCTTTTATGGGCAAGAGAAGCTGTTGGCTATTTACAATTGGATGACACAGATGATAGCGGGAATTTTTTTTTTTTTTTTAGAGGTAGTTAGATGAAAGGAATAAGGAAGATCCGGACATTCAAAAGAATGAACATGAAATGAGGAGAAAAAAAGAGAAACATGAAACAGCCCGCAGCAGAGTTGAGCGGCAGAAGGCCACATGGACAACCAAAAGATGAGAATTGCAAGGCGTTGAGACGGCAAATGCAATGGTGATAGAGGGATTATTGGCTTCAAATGGGCGCCAGCAGGCTGGAAGGCAATGGAGGCAAGTGACAGAGGGATGGTTAAATTTCAATGAGCATCAGCAGGTTGACAGACAACAGCTTGCAACAGCCACAAGCAAAAAGATGAGTGCAAGCAGCCATCCCATGGATGAAAAGGGGGGATGTATTGGCCGCAGGATCATGATGATTATGGGAGGATTGGGCTTTGAGAGAATCCAAGCCCAAGTTGAGAAGGATGATCTGAGAGGTGATCAAGCAAGCAAAGAAGGGTGAGGATGGTTTATCAAGAGGATCTAAGGCCCTTTTGAGCTTAAAAACAAGGGGGTCAACAAATGGATGTGGGTCCTGGTTTATGGATGGAGAGGAGGATGGAGGATAGTTCAAGTGCGCTTGGCCAAAAGAAATTGGGTTTCAAGCACAAAGAGGAGCAATTGAACGCAAGTACTGGGGGCCTGAACACCCCAGGAGCCCTTCCTAGCCCACTAGGACAGGGGGAAGTTGGGAAGAGGAAAAAAGGAAGGTTTCTATACCAGCACAATTTTTTTTTTTTTTTGATAGACAGATGAAAGATTAAATATTTAAAAAAAATTAAAATTTGCCCCTTTTTTCTGAGGTGTCCCAAATTAGTCACCACAGCAGTCTTCCAAATCAGGTACTTCAACAGCTCCTGGTGATCTCTTTCAGGATTTCCCAAGATCATTGCATTGAACTTCTCATGTAACTGAGAATTGTTGAGCAATTCATCAACATCAACCTTCCAAAATTCAAAGTTTTTTAAATTAGGAATCATCCATCAAAAATAATTTATATAAATAAATTAATCCCATTAAACCAAATCACAGAACTAGAAATGCAAGTTTCATAATAAAACCTCCACTGATTTTGAACATCCTCAGGCACAATCAATCCTTGGAATTCTAGCAAGTCACCTCTCTTGTGGGAACAGGGTAAACCCATAGTCTTGTAGTATTAATTGTTGCACACTCCCCCATCATGGTTCCACTTCAATTTCTTGAATTGTTCAACAACAAGTTAAATTGCCTCTAAAGAAAACTTGTATCTCAACAGTAACATTTCAGTTGGAAGAACTATTCCTAACTTTATTCAAGATTTTTAAAGCAACACCTGAACTGATTTAATTTGATTAGAAACTGTTCCATCTAGGTGTTTCCAAACATCCAAAATTTTTCCCAAAGAATTTTCAAGGAATCATTTGAGAGTAGCATGTGCCCCTTCCACCTGAGACATGGTTTTATTTCCAAAGTCAGGGCTTTTGCAAGTCCAATTTATTACAAAGATCTCTTTGATACAGAAGATGCTATGATCCATATACTCAAGCACATCCTCATTGTCTGCCAAGAAACACTTTGTACCCATCATAATGTAAGCAACCCAAAACTAGGAAGATTAACAGTAGAGGCAGTGATTTGGCACTTACTCTAAGTTCTGTATCATTGGCCTCTGCCTCCTCCTTGGTTTTTGAGGCCCCATACTTAGCCCACAGAGACATAAAGCTTTGCCATCCTTCAAAATCATTATTAAAGCAAACCTGACAGTTTGCTTGTATGTTTCTAGACAATTGTCCCTGACAACACTGTCTTGCTGAGTCAGTGAAACTATGTTCTATAGCACAAATCAGAGCTTTTTCATGGTCCTTCACAAATACTTTTGGAAGTATCTCAGGATTATAAGCCAGCTCCTTTAGTGCATTTAAAGACCAACTGTAGAACTCAAAATTTTCTTTTGTTATAAAAACAAGAGCTTTTGTGAAAGTTTTTTGGTTGGCTTTAATTTCTAAAAAATGCAATAGGGGGATGTTATACTTATTTTTTTTTTTTAATAAGTAAATTTGAACATAACAATATGATGGACTTGTTTGAAAAGCTTTAAGGAGCCGGGGTGGTCCAAGAATAGGGCCTCCAAGTGACCCTCTCCACTGAATTTTGCTTGATGAACCTAACCTGAATCACCAAGTTGTTCAAAGAGGACCTCCATAACATTTTTTCCCTTTATTTCTGCAAGCACTACCTTATGCTTAGTGTTATAGATTGTTTGGTCATCAACATATGTTCTGCCATCAATATTGCTCAATTTTCTTTTGAGTTGAAGTGTATTTATCCCATCATTCATGCCTTCCCTTAAATTTTCTAAGGCCAATCCAGAGATTTTCCTGAGGTGACGATGCACTGAGGGGTGTGGAGATGGTTTTGATTATTATTTTGATCATTTCTATAGGAGATTGGCCACAAGGTTTCTGCATTTTTCTGACTTTCACAGATTAAAAACTTGAACCCAACCTTCCTTGTGTGAGTTTTCCTTGACCATTTGGTGAGTTATTTCCCAGAGTAGGAACTATGTCTATCACAGGCTAAATCCACACATTTATCATGCTTTGAGTTGAAAACTGTTAAAGCCTAACCATGCTTCATTGCTCATTTTTGACAATAGTTTTGTGCCTCTTCCCTAGCAGGAAAGGCACTCACAGGAGGTGGTTCAAGTGGATCTGGCACCAATTAATTGGTTATATCATAGTTACATAGTTACAAATCATTTTCCATCAATTCAAATCAGCAAAAGGCAAGAGTAACATAAAATTTTACTCACCACCAGAGGTCATATCCATTTTTGAAACATTTTTTTCCTCAATCATAACCCTAGATGAGGATGCTATTGGGGCTTCCAATGTTTCATTACCCAAATCCTTCTTTTCTGCAGCTTTGTTAATGGCACTATCAATGTAGTCCTTCAAAGCAGCCATGTCATAAACAGGAGGGCTTGCCACTGTTCTCATAATGCAAAAGAAATGCAATGGTATTTCAGTATTCAATCCAACTTTCAATTGAACAACTACAAATTTTGCTCACTTTTGAGTTGAGAAAGATCAAGTTGAACAATGGGCTGTAAAAATTTAATTTTTGGTTTTCCAAAGGGCGAGTTGAGAGTGTACTTTGTGGGACAGGGAAAATTTCACATATTTTATTTGCCAAAGGCAATAATTCTGTTTGCAGTTTCACTTTAGGGTTTATTTATGGTTTCTAGGTGTGTTCCAATAGTCCCACATAGTATGTGTTGATCCCAAATTTGGGTTGATGAAACCCAAATGTAGTCCAGGGGGTCCCAAAAACTTTGGCATGACCCCCAGGGGGTTGTATACCCCCGTACACGTGTCTATTGAGTTGTGTATGGGGGTACACAACTCAAGAACACAGCTTAAGGGGGGTATACAACCCCCTGGGGGTTGCCCGTGTTTGGAACAACCCTTTGGAGTTGTGTCTGGGGATGTTTTGTGTTTTTAGCAACCCATTCAATGCAATTATGGGCCCCCACACCTTGAATGGGTTGTGTAGGGCCCTGAACAACTCCCCCACAACTGGGTGTTGTGAATTTAACATCACCCATTTTTTTTATTGTTTTATTTTTTTTACTAGATTATTTCCCCCAAGTTTGGGGACTGATTTGAAATTAATAATTTGGATGGAATGTGGGTTGATTGGAAAAATGTGAAAAATAAAAACATTTTTGAATTTTCCATTAAATAATGTTTAAGATAATGTCAATTTATGGATTTCAGGATTAAGTCAAACAAAATATAAGTTTCAAATAAATCAGATTCTGGGATTTAAATTGGAGAATGATTGGAATTTAATAATATTTTGGCGCTGATTGGAAGACAATTTTCAATTTTCATATTAAATCATGATTAAGTTGAAAAATACATGTCATTTTTGATTTTCAACAAAATCAACATTACACTAAAAAATACATGGCAATTTATTGATGTAGGAGTAACTCAGACACAATATAAATTTCATATTAATCAGTTCCTGGGATGTATAGCATTTAAAAGGGTGTATAAAAGTTAGCAAAACCACCATTTTTTTACCAAACCTGCCGTTTTTAATGGCAGGTTTCTGAATTAAACATACCCCCTAACTGGTGTATTTCAAAATGGCTGGTTTCATGCAAATGGCGGTTTTCAAAAATCAAAACTGCCATTTTCATCCATGCACCATCCATCATATGCAAAACACCCATCCACACCTACAACTCAGCAAATCCATACACATCACACACATCTCATCTCCATCACTTCACATCTCTATTGCTTTGCATCTTCATTGATTCACATCTCCATTGCTTCACATCTCCATCACATCACACAAATCCCATCATCATCACATCATCATCTTTATCAACATTTCCAATCAAACTTCCTGGAAGCAAGTTGACAACGCAAAATAGCTGACTGAACTTTTTTTATTATTTGACTCTGATTCAGACTCTGATTCAGACTCCAATTTGGAATCAACTTGGTTAGCTTTGAATTCTCTATTGGAAAAGAGATACATGGTTCCATGAAGACGCACTCTCCACAACCCTATGTGTGAAAGGCAAAAGATTTACCTACTTCCCAACCTAAGCTGCCAGCAACTGTTTCAAAATCTATTGCCTTCATTCATGAAACTTTTGGAGATTATTGAAGACAACCTCATCTTCCAGAAAAATTCTTGTAACCCTCAACACAATCCAGCCATCCAACTGGCTTTTTCTCTTTTGATAGTGGGATCAAATTGAAATGGGCCAGCAATTCACCAATTATAAACTCTATTCTTGTTCAGTTATTGATCCTTTGACTTAAACACCAAAAAAGTCCTGATTGCTATCCTAACTTTCTGTTGCTTGGTCCTTTGTTGGCCAACCAAAGAAGAAAGAAAGGAGATACCTCAAGTAATGGAGACTGAAGGCTTTACCGGTTGCATTGGTTTTTTTGATGGAACCACTATCCCCTGGAGTCAAAAACCCAAGCTAGATGGCAACCGCTTTTTGATTGGAAAAAAAGGAAATAAATTCATTTCCCTTCCAAAGCATTTTATAATACACTGACAAAGTATTTTTATCTGTTTGTGCAGTACTCTGTGTCACTAAAACTTTTGTGTGATAAAAACAAGAAGTTCATGTCACTCCATGCTGGCCTTCCAGGTTCTTGTCATAATTTGTATGTTTTGAATTGGATGCGGATTTCCCAACAACCAGATAACTACTTTGACCAAGATCAATACCTTCTGGCCAATTCAGCTTATGCTAGTGGGAAATATGTTGTTCCAGCCTACCAAAATGTTTCATCCAATGATAAAGCCAAACCTTATTTCAACTATTGTCTTGCCCAATCACAAGTTTGGATTGAGCATGCCATAGGAATCCTGAAAGGAAGATGGGCCAGCTTACAGGAGATGCAAAACCAGCTACAAAATTCCAAGGATTTGAAGATCCTCATCAACTTAATTATCTGGTGTGTAATCCTTCACAACCTTCTTTCCAACATCAAAGATGAATGGGACAAAATACTTGAAGAATATATTTCCAATCCTCCACAAGTCATCCCGGTCTCATCTTATACCTCATCCTTGGCCTTGGGAGAGTGGATTCTACCCCTCACACTTGCTCACTTTGATGAGTAGCATTCAGTTTTTAAATTGGGAAAAAACAACATCACAATTTTTTTTTGGTTTTGGTTGTTTAACCAAGAATCCTAGGCTGACTCTGTTTTTTTTTTTTTTTTTTTTTTTTTTTTTTTTTGGTGGACTTAGACAAAAACCAAAACTTCCAAACCACCTCACCCCACCAAACTACCAGTCCACCTTCACTGGTCCACTTCCTTCTCCTCACTCACCACCTCCACCTCATCACCTCCACCTCACCCACAACCACCACCTTCCCATCACACCCCCTCCTCCTTCAGTTGGCACCCCAGGTAAGCTCCCCCCCCCCTCCTCCTCATCCTCCTTTTCCCTCCCTCTCACCCACCCTTTCTGACTTCTCCACCTCACTAACCACCCATTCCTTCCTCCTCCTCACCCTCCACCTCCACCTCACCCATCAACTCCCCTCCTCCCTTGATTGGTACCCCAGGTAAGCTCCCACCCCCTCCTCCTCATCCTCCTTTTCCATCCCTCTCTTGCTTACTTGGCCCCTCCCTCCTCTTGGTATCCCCCCTTGCTTCCCTTGCTTGCTCCCTGCCCCCCCTCCCTCTTGCTTGCTTTTTCCTCCCCCCCCATCTTGCTTTCTCTCCCTCCTTCCCAGCCAATTGACCAAGCTTGCCCCCACCTCCAGTCCAAATTATCCCCCCCTCTCCCTCCTGCCTGGCCAAACCACAGCCCCCACTCTTGCTCCTGCCCAGCCAAACAATCAAGGAAGCTCTCTCCTGCCTGGTCAAACAACTTCCCCCCCTATTTCTCCTTCTCGGCCAAATGACCGCCCCCATTCTGCCTGGCCAAACAACCACCCCCCTCTGCCCGGCAAAAAGACCTTCCCCCCTCTGCCCAGCAAAAAAACCGCCCCCCTCTTCCTGGCCAACATTTTTTTTTTTTTTGGTTTCTGCTTGGACCAGTATAGTTTTTTTTTTGATCATCTACCTTGATTATATCATACTAATAATTGTTTTTTTTTTTTTTTTTTTTTTTTGGATGCCATGCAATGCATACCCATATTTACCCCTTGTTCTGTTGACTCCTGCCCCCTTTCTGTACTGCCCATTCTTCTCCCACCCCACTCAAAATGTTATACAGACGGATCTTTTCCTTCTTGATCCACACCCCAAGCGCAGCAGGTGCATGGGAGGGATCAAGATGGAAGGAGATGGATTGAAAACCATAAATAGAGGTGGCAAGCAGAGGGCAAAAGAGCAAATGAGAGATTCTGAAATCTCTTTGGAAGTAAATGAAGATGGGTTTAAAGAAAAGGTGGTTTGGTCTTGACAAAAAATACAACCGTTGGATTTGTACCCTGCTATTGCTGCCAAAAAGAAAACTCAAAACCCCACCCCTGAAGAGTTTGGAAAAGCCAAACAGAAGATTGAACAATTCCATTTCTTCAGCTCTGGAAAAGTTTTTGTTCTTGATTGTTCCCATTTCCACTCTCTGGTTGCAATAATTAAATTTTTCCCATTGAATAAACTCTCCCAGCAAGAAAAGAAGGACATCAACTTGGTCACAAAATTCCTTCACCAATCCAAAAAGTTTGTCAACATGGTTTGTCCCTCAAGATCTTGGGGTGGGAAAATGTGAGCAACTGGATTGCAAAAATTGATGCACCCTTATTCAATTTTTGGAAGCTATTTGAAAAAATTAGGTATTCAATCTTCTCTCAAGTATTTTAAATTTTTGAACCTTAGGTATGACAAGGTATCACAAATTTTAGGCAAAATGTTCAGAAAATTATCCAGACTGGCACACAATTCCAATGAAGAAACCATGCTGGACAACAATATCCCCTCTTTCTCTTCATTGGAATTTGGATTGGGCCTCACTCCTTTTGAATTCTCCCCTCACATCACCTTCACCTCAGACTCCTTCTACAACTCTCCCCTCATTGACAAGGGTGATTTCTCCTCCTATTCCTTTTTATTGGTGGTCCCAACCAAAAAATCAAATTGATGGATTATTGAAAAAAAGTATGAATATCAAGTATCCAATGGCCAATTTGTCTTCCCTGACTTGGTATTTGGAATTGATTTCAAAGAAAAAGTTATTTTCAAAATGGTTTGGGCAGCAAATCAATACAAGCACTGCACTTTTCCTGCAGTAGATACTGCCACCCATACTACAATGGCTATGTCTTTGAAAATTAACAAGACAACTCTCAAAACTTTCAAAGACTTGAAAATAAGTCAAATATATTCTAGACCAAAAAATATAAATAAAAATAAAAAACATTTCTTCATTGGTGGGGTTAAAAATAGGTTCAAGAATTGTTTTAAATAATTTTTTGTTTTTATTTTTAAATTTTTTATCAAAGCAAATATTTTAAAAGCCAAGAAATCAAGTCATTTCCTTTATTTAATCAACATTTCTACTGCTACCAATACAATCCATGGCTAAAAATCACCTATCTTTTTGTTTTGTGGCTAGCCTTTCCCTCTCCTTTTTGAGTTGGTCTTCCTCTTGATACTTCTCCTTTTCCTATTTTTGAAACTCCAGCTCAGCCTGTTTCATTTTTCACCCAGAATCCAACTTTTGTTGATGAGCCAAACTCTCAGCTTTCTGCTTTTGACAATCCATAGCCAGTTGACAATCCCACTTCTCCTTTTTTGAATTGCAGTTTTTCAGATTCAATTTTTGATTTCACTGTTTTTTTGAGGGGAATAGGAATGAGCTTGATTTTTAAAACAAGGAGAATGCAATGTGCTTACTTGAATCTTGCTTCTCCATGATATTCTCAAAGCCAGAAACATTTGAAGTGTTTCTCCTCTTTTGATGGCTATTGGGGTTGATGTTGATGGAATTGGAGGCCTTTTGCTTTCCCTTTTCAGAGGAGTTTTGTGTGGGAAAATCATTGCTCACATTTGAAGGGAATGTGGGATTCCCCATTGGCTTGAGTATCTTTCCATTCAGGAATTGATGAGCCTGTTTTTTTACAATCTAAATCAGTCAGGATTAACCAGAAAGAAGAGAAAAAATCTTGGTTCCTTACTTGAGCATATTGTGATGGTAGTAGCAATACAGGAATAACTTGCTCCTCATTGGCCAAGTCTTTAATTTCTTCCACCTCAGGAAGAGAGAAATTCATTAAGGAAGTGAGGGTTCCAAGGAATTTTTTAAATTTTTGATCAACGCTGATGTAGACATGATTGGAGCTGATTCTGTTGGAATCTCCTCCTCCACATCAGATTGGGGTCACTCATAGTTTTCATTGGGATCATCATTGCTAGGTTGACCATCCATAGCCAGGCCCTCAGCATCAACTGAATCTTATTTCTGGGCATCAAAAGAGGCTGAAGGGGTGATATTGGCCTTCTTTCCAAAGATTTCATCCATTTGAACGTAAAAAGGACAAATGGAGTCCAACTTATCATCCACCAAGTTGATTCCCTTTGCTTTATCAGAGTGGGTGATACCAAATCTGGTGGATATTGACATTGAGTGGGCTTTTTTGGACTTGGTTTGATAGTTTGTGAATTGCTCCCGCATGTTTTTGCATGAAAGATCCAGCCTACCCTTGGTTTTATTCTTGAGTTCATGGGCCATCAGGAGATAACCATTGTAGGAATTAGGTTGGCCTACTCATATTTCATTTTTGGCTCCAAAGCAAGCATCATAGTTGGACAGAATTTTGAGCCAGTTTACCAGGATGATTGTATCAGCTCTCTTGAGCTGACTTGAGCCTTTGGAATCTGATGGGGGAGGATTTTTGGATGTTGAGTTCCTGGGAGATTTTTCCTTTGGTCCATTGGATTTTTTAGTGGACTTTTGGGGGGAGGATTGCGGAGGGACCATTTAATAAGAGTAAGGGATGATGCAATGAATTAATGAGAGGATGGATGTGATGAAAGCAATAATGTGTGAGAAAGTGATTAGATTGATGAAGCAACTAGATTGATGAGGTTATGAGAGTGATGAAGCAATGAGAGGAGTGATGAAGTGATGAGGATGGCAATGAAGCAATGAGAGTGATGAAGTGTTCCAATGAGTTTGGAGGATAAAACCCTGGGTGATGATGTGGAATGACACATTGTTGAGCTGGTGAAGGCCTTTATATACTTTAAATGAAAAAACCCACTTATCTCATGCTAACTTTGTCACATCTGATCTGAAATAAGTGGTTTTTTTTGAGTTTTAATGGCTGGTTTGAAATGGCGGATTTGGGTTGAAGCCTGCCATTAAAAAATGGCAGGTTTTCTTAACTTTGATAAGCCATATTGTAAACAATTTTATAAGTTTCAAATGAAATTTTGGCTTAAGCTCTGTGTGTGACCACTACCCTTGTTGAGTAGCTGGACCTGCTCCTTTGCAATGCTACATATAACTGACCACGGCTTAACAATGTATCTTGCAGATAAAGACCCAAATTGGAAATTGCATGACCTTGAGATTTGTTTATTTTCAATGCAAAAGCAAAATTTACTGGAAACTTTTTGAAAATCAACTTTAAAGGGAGGCCATTTACATTAGGGTCAGTATCCAAGGGGATGTGGGTAATGGAAACCAGCCTTTGTATTGAATCACCGGTTTCCATCTTTTCAACTACAACATTCCTTTCAAATCTGAAAAAAATCAAGCTAGTTCCATTGAAAAGCCCATTGTATGGTCCATTTTTTTAAAAATAATTATAGGGGCACCCAATTTCATAGTCAAGCTATGAGGAGGAAATTTGGGAAGAAATAATGTGTTGAGGAACTCTTTCTGGTATAGATTTTGAGTATCATCTTTAATAGAGTCATGGCTGTAATAATTCTTCATAGTTTGGTTTTCTTTGTTTCCAGGGAGAGAATCCAAAATCAATTTATCTATGCTGTAAACTTCTATATTTTTGGAACATAAAATAACATGGTCCATGAGAAAACCATCTTCAAGGTAGCAATGGTGCAAGTTTGGAAAAACATTTTTTATTAATCTACCCAAAGCTTCATCTTTGCCATAACCATGAATAACCATTTGATAAGGAAGAAAAAATTTGTTTGAAACCTGTAAATTATTCAGACCATCTCAAAAATTGAGTAAGAAATCCTGGTAATCAGGATCCCCTGCAGCACACATATTTGAAGTAAGGTGCAAAACCAGGAACTTTCTCCAGAAAGAAGAGTTTCCAAACTCGCATCAACAATTTGGGGACATTTAACTTTTTGAACCACAGGTAAAATCTTGCTAAAGTCACCACCAAGAACCATTACTTTTCCTCCAGAAGTTAGGTTAGAATCCATGAGTTCTTGAAGTAGCCTGTCAACCAACTCCAGAGCATGCCTATAGCTCATAGGTGCTTCATCCCAGATAATCAAAGAAGCCTTATTGAGAGATTCATCCTTTTGAGAGTTCTTTAATACTCTTGATACAGAGGGGTATACAGAGGAGTTTTTCAACCTCAAGGGATTTCAAAAGGTTAGATGAGCTGTTCTTCAATTTGGTAGATTCATGGCAGCTATTCCATTACCAGCCCATGCCATATCTATTCTTCCAGATGATCTTATAGATGCCAGAAAGCATTTATATAGGAAGGTTTTTCCAGACCCACCAGTTCCATCAATAAAGAATTAAGAGGGGTGAGAGGAATTGCATGCATGCATTATCTGAGCAAATATTTGCTTCTGTCTATGATTCATAAGAGAAATCTTTTTTAAATTCTGATTCCCTTATTACAGAATTTTGTTCTTCATCAAGGATACATTTCCTGTTGCTCCTTGGTTCCTCCACTGATTGATAAGTTCTTGGAAGATCAGTAAAATATTCCTCAACACTTGTTCCACAATTTTGAAATACAACAGGGGTTATGGATTTTAATATTTCATTGGTGAGAAATCTTTATTGTGTGATTCCAGAACAAAATAAATCATCAACTATTGAATTGAAAGAAAAATTCCATAGTTGCTGTGGTTTTTCAAGCTGATAAAGTTCTCACAGCATTACAAACAACCTCCTTAACTCAGAAGGTCCAAGTGATTCTGCAGCTTCTTCCATTGTTTTTTCCAAATGATGATGATCCTCAAGTAGACCCTTTGCCAAGGCAGCCTCTCTGAAAGTTTTATAACAGATTACATTTACCTGCTTTAGGTGATTGAAATAAGTTGCACCAAAAAATTTATTCAACCACAATCTGAGATACCACCTCTCAGCATGAGCAGGATAAAGAGTATAAATCCTTCCAATTGAAAAACCTCTCTGTCTTGGCCTCCATTCTTTTCTCTTTGGATGCCATGTGAAACTTTGTGGAGAATCAGAATATTTGATGGTACTTTCCAAAGGGACAGTTGAATTTCTTTTTAAATATCCTGTCAGCATAGTTTTAGAATGGTTTTATCTTTGAACCACTTAATCCAACGCTTCATCAATTTCAAAAAACACATCTTTTTTTTCAGGCAGGTGAATGTCCAGTTGTATAACAGCAGGTGAGATAGCAGAAAATTTAAAGGAAAAAATCCTCCATCATGCCTCAGGTGCAGCAACCCATCTTGAATCCATAAAACAATTGATTTCATCCAAGTTACAAACCTCCACAGCAACATGTTCATGGCCCTTATAGAAATATTTGAAGATATATTTGACAGCTGAGAGACCTGCACATACTTCTAAATTGATGTGGCATAAATACTTTGCCAAGAGATAGGGATTTTAAGGGAAAACCCAGGAATTATCAATGAGAGAACCTCTTTGGTTGTGGTAGAGAGATATTGTAACTCCATATTGCTTTCTTCAACAGAAAGGATAGGAATTTTCACCCATGATGTTTCTGGGGCAGAAGGCTTTGGGGTATCTCTTCCTGCACGTACCATTATCCCTGCAAGTTGATTCAAGGTTCAAAATAACACATGGTTCATGTATCATGTGTCTCTTTTTGAAAAATATGAGGCTGAGTTCTTTCATTAGTGATATTTTCACAAGCAATCATTTCAATGTGTTCAGCTGTTTGGGGCTTGAGGTCATGATGCAGGATAACCAAGATGTGAGCATGTGGAAGGCCTCTCTTCTGGAATTATATGACATTAGTGCGTCCCATTGTGGTTCCGAAGATTCCATCCTTGAATATTTCATCACAGATCCTTCTCAATTTTGATTTGAAAACATGTGTTAAAATATCTGGCCTATCCTGTGCTGTTTTACCTGGAAAAAGATTGTTTACAATTTCTGGCCATGCTGGTTTACATTTGACTTTTATAAAAAGATCAGGCATTCTCATATGCTGAACCATTGCCATAACATCTTGAAATCAACCCTTCATGTCCCTTTGGCCACCTATAAATGATTGAGGAAGGATAAAATAACAAAATATCAAGTTATGCATAAGTATTGGTAGAAGATAGAAATAAATCTCACATGAATCTTTTCAGATAAACCAACTTACCTTTTTCCTGAACCAACTCAAACCCATGGTCTATTGCATCCAAAACACCATAGAACTGTTCAACCCTTAGATTATTTTGATGATTCCAAATATAGGATAATCTTTCTGTCTTGATTCTTATATATTGGTCAACACAGTATTGTTGGAACAGTCCACCACCCCAGTGAAAAAGGGAGTAATCAGAATGACAAAATGTCAGAAAATCTGAATAATAATTCATTGGAGTGAACCTATTCTTTCCTGGTTCATCTTTAAATTCTGGAAACCAACCAAATTGACCATGAGGATGAAAAAGAAAATAGTGCAGAGGGTCATACAATTTTCTCAGTTCACTAATTCTGCTGAGGGAGCCATCTGAATGCCTGATCAAAACATCTGTATGGGTCGATTGAGCAGGATCATTACCTGTGTGAAATTAAAATCCATGAGAAAAGGTTTGATTTCATGATCTGAAACCAAAAAAAATAGGAAAAACCAAAACTTCTATCCAACTTGCAGCTATTTGGTCTCCTGTTGGTAGGTTTTAAACTCTTTGATCCATATTTTGAGAAGATGGATCAGCAATCCTGATGGATTAATTTGGACCAACCTCAGTAGAAACTCTTTGAAACATATTTATCAAACCATTATTTTGGTGTAAAATCTCTTGAATCCTGAGAAATAAATCTTGTGCCACATGTGAGCCCATCTATGCCAATGGTGCAATTCATTTTCCCTGTCAAATATATACAATTGAAGGAATAATGGGTGATTTCCACCAATGGGACCAAGACTTCCAATTTTAGTTAAGGCAAAATTGGAGTTCCTCAGTCTGACATTGGAGAGCAGTCAATTCCCATGGGAATCATGATCCCTAGTAGCAATCTTGAAAATACGGAGAAACTCAAGTGTTTTTCTTTGCTTTTATACTAACACCTGTTCATTTCTACAGCACAGGTAGCTTGTCTAATTTTGGAGATGTATTGCTTGGAAATCTTGGCAAGACCTGGTGGGCCATAGAGTGTATGGTTCAAAAAGAGTTGGTTCCATCCACCCCCAGGCAACAGGGTGGCTAATCTGTACTTGCTGAATGTTCTCTCTAGTTTAAACCATTATTTGATTGTTCTCCAATGTTTTTAGATCCATAATATCACCTTGAAGAATAGTCTCTTGTAGTTGGCGGGCCAGGTATCCTTCAATTCCAAGTGATGTTGATTGTGGGGAACCATGTTCATTCTCATAGTTTATTTTCTCAAAATGTTCATTAATTTTAGGTTGATTCAGCTTCAAATGGTCCAAAGCAACATTGAGATCCTCATTTATGTTAAAAAAATGAGATTGAATTTCCACAGAAATAGGAATGTTGGTATTTTGACAAGTAGTATAAAAGTTTTTTTTGAGGATGGGGAGGAAGTGCACTTTCATTTGGTAGTTCAAAGAATAAATCAGGATGATTAATTTTTGAAATGGAAATAGAATGAGTAGGAGGTTCAATTCAATTCTGATTGATCCTGTTGGAAGGGAGAGGTGTTAAGTTGTAAAGATCAGGAATGGGCTAATGATCATGTGTTGGTCTGTTATTGTATGGGGATGAAAATAAAGAATTTTGCCTTCTATGTAGAGCATTTTTGGGGGGATATGGTGCAGGTTGGAAAGAGGAAGAGTTCCCCATATGATAGTGATGAGGCAAGTTGTAAAGATCAGGAATTGGATAATGAACATGTGTTGATCTGGTATTATATGGGGATAACAATAAAGAATTGTGCCTTCTATGCGGAGCATTTGTGGGAGGATATATAGGAGGTTAGAATAAGGAAGAGGTACCCATATGGTGGTGATGGGTGTCATAAAGATGGGTGTTGGAATGTGATTGGAAAAGTGAATTTGCAGCCACCAAGTAAGGGGAGGAGGACCTTCTTCTATTTGAATTTGTATAGTGACTCATTTTGTTTTTGAATGTCAATATAGGACAACCCTTGTTGGTGTTTATATCTGGGTTTAGGGGGAAGCACATGTAAGTGGGATGGAAGGGGGTTTATATAAATTTTCAATTCTCCAAAAAAAAGTTTGAAACAAGTCAGCAATCAGGATTCATTACATGTTTTGTCCATGCATGTGTTGTCCATGTCCTCTTTTTCATCTGTTCTGTTAAATCTTCTCTGTTACATGTGCTGTCCTTGTGTTGTCCATGTTAAATGTGTTAATGTGTTGTCCCTTGTTAAATGTGTTTGATAACCTCCTGGTTACATAAATGTGTTGGATGTAAATACAAAACAGAGAGAGAAAAATCAAACCAAGAAAGAAAAAAGTGGACTCAGAAAAAAAAAGCAGCTAAAAAAAAGCAAACCAAATAAAGAGGGCTGAACTGGATGCAAGAGGTGCATACACAACAACCTCAAGAAATTAATACTAAACCAAGGGCCTTGACACTGGGTGGGGTGTGTGAGGGTTTTCAATCTTTTTATATTTATATATTTTTTCATTTTTTTTATTATTTTTTGGGTAATGTTAAATTTGCAACCCTACACAACTTGTTTACAACCCATATTGTGTCTTGTGGGGTGGTTTGCAACACAATTTATTGGTTAATGGCTGCTCCCAACCCATTTGGGGTGAGAAAAAAAAAAGGAAAGACATTAAAAATAAAATAAATAAAGATAAATAAAAAATTGGAAAAACAAAACAAAAACACCAAAAAAATAAAAAAAAAATTGAAAAAAAAAAAAAACTCAAAGGAAATTCAAAAAATTTCACCACTCTTGTGACATTAATGCACAGCCCAAACAAAAAAAAAAAAAGTAAAAATTCTATGGACCAGCCCTAAACTAAAAACACCAAAAAAAATCTTCAACTTCTGTTAAGCTGATCCCATCACAAGAATTAAAAATACTCCTTATGATGGGATCATCCCAAAACAAGTTGAACCAACTTACCAATAAAATCTCATTCAAAACACTCAACATAATGATGTTAACTCAAAACAGGAAACATGATGATTTTCAAATGTGATGAAACTTTATATTGATAGAATTAAAAGATCAGCATCAGAACCCCAACCCAAATGATGAAATTGAAATGATGTTTATAAATTAGAATACAACTTAAATTGATCATTTAGATGGTCAACCCAACCAGAAGCTGTTTTAGAATTCAAAGAAGCATTTTTTGAAATAATGGGTGGGATTGGAATCATTTCTCCCTCAATTAAAAGATGAACCCAGTGATTATTGTTGAAAAAGAAAATGAAGATATTATCTGATTGTTCTTTTACACTCATTTTAATAGGATTATAAGTAAAGCATGAGTCCAATGAAATGAAACATATTGGTCTTCCATAATTATCAGCTATTAATTGGCCCATTTAAATCTTTGCAAGCCATTGTGAAGAGGGAATCTTTTGAGTGATGTCATTAACATCAATTCTTTGTTCTATCTCTTCAGCTTTGTCACTGCCTCAAAGGATCTTAGAATAGCATGTCTTATTTTTCATCAATGTTTCAATCATTTCATTTTGTACTTGAAACCATCCATTCTCATCATACCCAAGTGATTAAGCAATGTCTCAAAATCCCCAATTCCCATTTCCAACCAGATCCCAAACCTCCCCCAAGAACCTATGTAAGTTTTCAGGTATTTGATTGAGGTATTTTACTTTGGGTTCCTATGATTGAAACCTACTTAGCCACAACATTCTGTTCACATTAATTAAAGCAACACTCACCAAAGATGAGCTTCTGGTTGACTTGTCTAATTCTTCTTCTTCCTTCAAAAACAATTCTGATTTCAAACAGAAGGAGCCTGATTCACTTTCACTCTCTTCCTCTGAACTATGAAATTCAGATGAAGAGCCTTCCTTGCACTACAGAAATCATTTTCCCATCAGCTCATTAAAACATAAAATGAATATTACTCAAAATAAATGACTTATTATCTTTGGCCTTCTTAGTTCCCTTCTAATCTTCTTTTCCCTCTCAAGTTACCTTTCAGAATTTTTAAATTTTTAAATTTCACAACAAGTAACTTTCAATTTGGGTCAACCATGGCTGGACCTTAAGAAATTTGGCTCAAGCCTTCTCTTGGAAATCTAATTTGCTGTATACTTGACCAAGTAATTTAAAATCTCCTATCTAACTTGTTGAGGTTTTCCCATAAGCATGAAATTCAACTTGTTAAACAATTGAGATTCATCAAGCTATGGATCTGTTTCAATATTTTAAAAAGAAAAACAATAATTAATCTGTCAATCCTATAATTGCTGTTAATCCTATAATTTCTACCCTTCAAAAAACCCAAAAAACCAACTTAATTCACTGGAAGGCTCATAGTCTAACCTCCACCAAGGATGAACATCCTCAGGCACCACAGATCCTCTTGATTCCTAGGATTTCTGCTAAGATGTGGGAAAAGTGAAAGTCCATTGTTTTTGAATATGAATTTGAGCACAACTTTCCATCATGGTTGTGCTTTAACTTCTCAAATTATCACCTAATGAGTTTAATTGCCTCAATTGACAATTTGGAACCCAAAGTTGAAATTTCTTTTGGTAGAATGGTTCCTAAATTTATTTGAAAATTCTTAAGTGAAACATGCACTGATTTGATTTGGATTTCAATCAATCCTTTGAGGTTTTTCCACACATCCAAGATGTTCCCCAAAGATCCTGCAATTAATTTTTTGAAAGTAGCTTGAAACCCTTCTACCTGAGATGTTTTTTTATTTCCAAAGTCTGGGTCAACACAAGTCCATGCTGTTAAAAAATTCTTTTTGATAGGTAAAATATTCCTTTCCATACAATAAAGCACATCCTCACAGTCTTTCAAGAAACACTGTATACAAGTTTCAACATAAGCATTCCCAGAAGAGATGAACAGAAGAAGCAATAAATTGGCCCAATCTGACTTCAGAATCATTGAATTCTGCCTCCCCCTTGGTTTTAGAGGCCCCATAATTATCCAGAAGAGAAACTTTTCCATCCTTCATTTTCATTACTGAAGCAAAATTTTCAATTTGCTTGAATATTTTTAGACAAGTGCCAGGAGAACTACTGTCTGGATGACTCAGGGAAAATATGTTCAATAGCACAAATCATAACTTTTTCAGGTTCCATCACAAAGACCTAGGGAAGCCTCTTGGGATCATAATTCAGCTCCCTTAATAAATTCAAATCCCAACTGTAGAACTCATACGTTTATTTTTAACAAAAAAAAAAGGGCTTTGTAAAAGTTTTCATGTAGGCTGTCATTCATACAACATGCAATAGAGGGATGTTGTACCTATTTGTTTTATAAGTACAATCCAAAAAATCAATATGATGGTATTTTTTTGCAAAGTTTTTATAGACTCAGGATTAGCCAAAAAAAAGGGCCTCTAAGTGACCCTCTCCACCAAATTTTGACCTGGAAACCCACTGGATTTCCTGGAGAATTTGAAATAGAACATTCACAACATTTTTCCCATTGAGTTTTGCTTTCTGTACCTTCCACTTAGTGTTATAGATTGTTCTATCATCAATGTATTCTCAACCATCAATCTTTCCCAATTTCCTTTTGGGTTGAATTTTATTGAGCCAATCTTTCATGCCTTCTTTAAGTTGATCCAAGGCTTGACCAGAGATTCTCCTCGATTGAGGATGCACTGAGGGGTTTTCAGATGGTTGTTGATGATGGTGTTGGCCGTTTTTAATGGAGAGATTCCACATGGGATCTACTACTGTACAACTTGCACGGATCATGAATTGACAACCAACCTTCCTTGTATGAGTTTGCCTTTGCCATTTGGTGAGGTACAGCACCTCATATACTCCAAATCTGTTGCATGCTAGGTTGACATATCTATCATCTTTTGACTTGAATTTTGTCAATGCATAGCCATGCATGGCTGCCCATTTTTGAAAATAAATCTCTTCATCTTTACTACTAGGAAAGGCTCTCACAGGAGGAGGTTCAAGGGGTTCTGGCACCTCTTAGCTAACCATGTTAACATTAGTATTTTTCAAGACAAATCATTCTCAGTCAAATGTCATATGAAATGTGACCCACCATCTTGAGTCAATTCGAGTTGTGAAGAAATGTCTTGTTCCTCAATCGTAACCCTAGATGAGGATGCAATTGGGGCTTCCAATGATTTCTTTTCCAACTCCCTACCCAAATCCCTAGATTCAACCTAAGCTTTTTTAACAACACTCTTAATTAAGTCCATCAATGCAGCCATGTTTGAACCAGGGGGTCTTGGGCTTACCACTGTTCCCATAAACACAAAAAAATAATAATTCAAAGGCACTTGAGCATTCAATTCAATTTTCAAATTTAACAAATCCAAAGTGTGCTCAATTTTGGTTGACAAAAAGAACATTATCCATATCCAACAGGTGATTATTGTGTATGGTTTGTGAAAAGACTTTGTTTTGCCAATAGTCAGAATGTGGGGTACAGTTTCCAAATTTTTTTTTTTTGGGTCCAATTATAGTCCCACATAGTATGCCAGATCCCCAATCTTGGGTTGATTGCACTCAAATGTGGTCCCAGCGTGCCCAGGTACCCCAATCCCCCCCCCCCCCTCATATGGCCCGTTTTGGGCTATTTTTGCCCCAAATGGACCAGGAAAAATAGGTGCAAACCCCCACTCAGAACTTGTGCATCCGCTGGCAGGTTGCAAATTCCCATTTGCAACTTGAAAGGGGTTGTGAATCCCTGATCACAACTCAAAAAGGGTTTCAATTGGGGATGCACAAGTCATGAGCAACTTTACTCACTCCTCGTTGAGTTTTGATTTGCCATTCAAAATGCATATGGGTTTTTGAACAGCAATTCATACCCCTTTGCAACCCCAGGGTTGTGAATTTAACATTGCCCTATTTTTTTGCTTTTTTTTTTTTTTTTTTTTTGTGTGTGTGTGTGTGTGTGTTTTGTTTTTTCTTGATTTTGTTGTTTTTATTTATTTATTTTTTCTCACTTTCCGTTTTAATCATCATCATCTTTTTATTTCTGTTATCACTCTTCTTTTTATTTTATTTTTGTACCCACCTCTCTCTTTATTTTTATTTTGTTAATCTATCGATCCTTTCAACTATTATTATGATTTCTGTTTTGATACAATTTGATCATTGATTCGAGGATAAAATTGGTGAAGAACTGGGAATATTTTCAAAAGGCATCATATGGGCCTTTGTGTGAATCGATAGGATGGTCATATTTATTTATCCATTTTCCTTCATAATGATATCTGGTTGATGATCAACGAGAGACTAAGATCAACTTGATCTCTTAGACAACCCGTCAGGTTGGATCGAATCTTTCTTGCTCTTGATTCACTTGGTGTATTTTGATGAAAAGTCTTCTCCAATCTCCTGTGCTTGGTGATGCCGTTAAGTGCTCAGTGTCATGGTTCTTCAATTGCGACGGTGATGTGGTTCTGATGCGAGTGTAGAAGTGTGTAATATAATGAGTGTTGATGTTTGTTTTGTAAGTTGTGCACTGACGAGCGCTGCCAGCCACCCTCGTCGTCCTCAACCTTTCCTTAGGGTTTCTCTCTCCCCTCTCCTCCTCCAAGTTGCAGTCTTACCCCAATTTCTCCCCCTCAGCCCAGCCTTACTACTACTACTACTACTCTCCCCCTTCATCTCTGGCTTCACTCAACTTCTTCTCGTCCCACCCAACAACCCCATCTCCATCTCCATCTCCATCTCCAACCACCCACCACCTGAGCATCCGATTCGGTTCGCTCCACTCCCTCCTACCTCGGCTCACCCTAGCAGTCAGGACATACACGCTCAGGATGTCAGGTCAAACTAATTTCTTAGACGTCAGTCCTTTTCTCGGTCCCACTCTCCAGCTCTTCACTTCTCAGTCATAATGACGCCCCTATCTTCTTCGATCCTCTATGCGTGAACGATGAATGTCCGACCTAGCGGGCCTGTGAAATCGTCCGACAAGCTATCGATGAGGATCTCAAGCAGAACTGGGAGGAGAGCTTGAAGCTTTACAAAAACGCGTTGGATTACTTTCACATGGCCTATAAATGTTCGTCTTGTGAACTTCCACTTCTCCCGACCATCTCAAACCACAACCTCCCTCGTCACCCCATCCCTTCACTCGATCGACCGAATGCTTGAGCTCTCAAGCGTAGAACTCGCCAAAACCCATCTCAGTCATCCCGACCCCTCCCCTTTCTTTTCTTCCTCCTTGGAGCCTCTTCTCTCTCTCTCTCTCTCTCTCTCTCTCTCTCTCTCTTCGGGCTACTATGGCGATCCAACGTTAATTTTATTGACCATGGTCTTGACTACCGGTAATCTCACTAATCTCTCTCATCATACTCTCCTCCACGTTGGTCAGATGAAAAGAACCCAAAGCTGAAGGATTTGATTCGGACCAAGATGGAAGAATATCTAGACCGGGCCGAGAAGCTCAAATCTCATATTCAAGTAAATCCAACATGACCAGTCCTAATCCTCTTCATAATCGATTGATTAATTTAGTCTAAAAGAAAATCAGGTCAAAGCAACAAGAGAGCTTCTGATCACCCTTGGTGATATACATATGAATAATATCGTCAAAAGAACAAAAACAAAGCCCGAAGATCTGATTTCCTTCACAATCTTTCTCTCGATCCCGATACATTTGATTGACCATAGACTCCGGATGACAAAAGAGGCAGACAAGCAGTAGGTGCGAATGGAAAAGGCACAAATGGCGAAGGATCCGGATCGGGGTCAGCTGCGGATTCTTTGAATGAACGTAGTAGGCGGGATCAACTCATGCTTTTCGTCATTACCGTCTTGATATGCTTCCAAAAACAGAGCAAACGTAGATGGGGATGACGCGGATACGAAGAAATTGAGAGGCGCCCTCTCAGGTAAGAACTAGATGACCTATCTGCATTTTGGCTTTCTCTCTTCGGATTTCTTCGAACGGATAACCTTTTTGATCCCTTACTCTCACTGTCAAACCGCCGCTAATCCGTTCTTCTGCTCCTTGTTCTAATTCGAAAAATAGGTGCGATCTTGGCTGAGACACCCAACGTTAGCTGGGATGATGTGGCCGGACTCGAAGGAGCTAAAGAATCTTTGAAGGAAGCCGTCATCTTACCCATCAAGTTTCCCCATCTATTCACTGGTAAACGAACGCCCTGGCGAGGTATTTTGATGTATGGACCACCGGGTACTGGAAAGAGTTATCTGGCTAAGGCTGTTGCGACCGAAGCAAAGAGTACCTTCTTTTCTGTTAGTAGTAGTGACCTCGTAAGCAAATGGATGGGTGAAAGTGAGCGGTGCGCATTATTCATCTTGTCTCATTAACCGACGTTTTGGCGGTCCTTTTTGTTTTGGTTCTCATCAATGTGTGAAAACTCATGTACGGTTATATCCTTTTTTTTTTGGGGGGGGGCTATCTTGATTTTACTCAGATTGGTCAAACAGCTCTTCACAATGGCAAGAGAGAATAAACCCGCGATCATATTTATCGATGAAGTCGACTCTCTATGTGGGACCCGAGGGGAAGGCGAATCTGAAGCGGCTCGCCGGATTAAAACTGAATTTCTAGTTCAGATGAACGGGGTCGGCAACGACGCCGAAGGAGTGCTCGTGTTAGGCGCCACGAATGTTCGTCAATCCTATTTTTTATATATACCTGAAATCCCGACCCCAGGCGATGGTCACTTCACAATCCTTGAGCATGTTTTTGCTTTCGTTTTAATTCATCCAGTTGATGCTCGATCCTCCAAAAAAAAAAAAAAAAACATATGACAAGCTTAGATCCCTTGGCAATTAGATATTGCAATCCAGCGACGGTTTGAAAAGAGGATATTCATACCACTACCCGATCCCGAGGCTAGGAAGCGAATCTTTGAACTAAACGTTGGTTCGACGCCTTGTACTCTAACCCAACAGGACTATCGTGAATTAGCCGCTCAATCACAAGGGTAAGGTTGTCTTCCTATCGCTTTACGCGTCCCTTCGATCGTTTCTCACTTGGATCCTCAACCCCCGTTTGATCCCCCTTCCCCCAACAGATACTCTGGTTCGGATATTGCGGTCGTCGTGCGAGACGCGCTCATGCAGCCAGTCAGAAAGGTTTTGAGTGCCACTCACTTTAGGCCCGTAAGTTCTTGATGGACATGCATACGGACGAGGCTTGATCTGCCCGCTTACGCTCTCCTCTCTTAATTTGCCTCACTATTGTCCGCTATCATCGGTTCTTGGGGTATGGTGCGGCGTGATATTCCCAACCAGATCATGGTCCCAAGCACCGAAGATCCATCGATCTCGATCCGGAAGTTGACGCCTTGTTCACCAGGAGATCCATTGGCGATCGAGAAGACTTGGAGCGAGGTCGAAGCTCACGAATTACTCGAGCCACCGTTGACGTTGCCGGACTTCCTGAAAGCTCTACGGAGCACGTTACCCACCGTTCGAGAGGAGGATATCAAACGACACTTGGAATTCACTCATGAAGCGGGTGCCGATGGGGCTTGAATCTTGGTTTCGTTTCCTCCCCCCCCCCCCTCGTCCCGAAGAAGCGGTTTTTTGTTATTTTTGTTTTGTGTTTTGGATTGTCACCTTTTTTTTTTGGTTCGGTTGGTCGTCGGGGGCTCAACGATCTCAATGAAGTCTTAATGAAACTTATATATATATATCTAGGTGTATGATTAGAAATTTGAATATCGGTTGTGTATTGACGTACTCTTATACTCTATCTGTCCTTTTGGTTGATCGAGCGCGTCGTCCTGATGGATATGTCTATGTAACGGTCATCAGATGACTCGAGTTTGTGATTCACTCTAACTCCACATGTCCTCTTTTTTCTCTCTGAACTCGGTGCGTTGGCGTCATTCGCGTCTCACCCTTCATCATCATCCCTCCCCTCTTCCCCCCTCCCTCACGTTCGATCGGGTTCTTGGTTCGCATACGCAGTAGAATTTCCACCACCTCCGGCCCGTCCTGTTGATCCTCCTCGAAGCTAAGCAACATCACCCATCCAATCAATTTTCTCCTCATTGTTATCATGATCATTCGTCAACTGTCTCGCACGTTTCCTCGGTCAGGGCCTTTTCTTTCTACATCACTTCCCCTCGTCTTCAAAATGACTTGAACCATGCGCTCGTCTTCGTGGTTGCGTAGATCAGAATCCTCGCCCCCCGTTAAAAAAAAAAAAAAGCAAAAAAAAAAACAAAAACTTTGCGCGTTGGTTTCTAGAGAAGAGGGCGTCTTGTTGGGCTTGGATCATGCGCAAGGACGTGCCGCTAGTCCCTTTCGCTCATTCTTTTTTTTTTTTTTTCCGCTTGGGTGATCGACTCGATCATCCGACGTATGTATGTACATACTTACGTGCATGGTGTACGAGTTCCGAGTCTTGGTCCAAGGTCTTGAACGATAGAAACAAATCAATAGGACCTTAGGCCTCGGAGAGATAAAAAACCCACCCTCAACGTTTAGTGAAAGTTGGAAGTCAGATCATCCGTCTTGAGTAGAGGCCGTCCACCCGTTGGACCCACCCACCCCTGACTGCATACTTACTGCTTTTATAAATTTAGTAAACATAAAAATCAAGGGTGATAACACTTTTTTTTTGTTGAAAACTATGGAAATAATGACTAGCTGGAGTCATCATCACATCAAAGGTCAGCCTCCTGGATACCAAGGTCCTTGCTACCTTCTAGCTACCAGAGGTGATAAGAGTTTAGAAATAAATAAATCACTCAGAATGAAGCAGCAAGGATCTGTATCAAAATTGATAAAAAAAAAGCAAATGCAAGGAGGATTGAATTGGTGATTGGTGATTGTTATTGATAAATAAATCAAAGGAGGGGTCACAGTAATGTACTGGGGATCTTTCACACCTCTTCCTCAGGAGATGAACTTTGTAACCAGGATTATACCTGGTCTCCTCAGAACCTTTAACAATAATATTCAAGGAATAATTGCCCCAAGATACTACCAAGAAATACATGGTGGAGTGGCAGAGCCTTGTAGCAATACCACCACAGCAGAGAGGGAATAAATGACTTACTGGTTTAGGATTACTTTCCTAGGGTACATGCAATTACTTACACGAGTGGGTCTCAAGCCTGTTCTGGGGTGTTGGATGACTGACAACTGCATAAATTGGTTCATTAGTGGTTTGGGATCAGCAACAATCATCAGAATAAAGCCATAAATCACTCACCTTATCCCTCATAAGTACTTGACCACACTGGTACTGTTTCTGGATGGATCACTAACCGGGTCTTGGGCTCTAAACATCATCAAACGTGTCCCTTATCTAGGCCATCTTGACTGCCAGCCTGTCCTTTGGAGGGATATAGGGGCCAAAGGGGGTGGGTGATCAGGCTAGCAGTGCAAGCAGTGGTCACCTAGCACCTGCTCTAGGTGCTGTAGTACTAGTAGGAGATCAATCAGTCTGGAATTAGATTTATTTCTAAGAAACATTTTTTGATTTTTGATTGGGAAAAACTACCAATCGTTCACCTGATCTGTTTTGTAGTCATGTATGTCATGAGAACTTTTCACATCTGATTAGAAAATTCAGGTTTTTTTTTTTTTTAGAGATTCTAAGGACATCATGGGATCAAAAACTTCCTGTTTATGTCACTCTTAGTGGGATTTCAGTCCATCCAAAATTGTTAATTATCAGTTTTGTACTTTTAGGGTGTTCTGTTTGAATGATTTATTTAAATTGATTGATTTGGTAATCTGATTAGGCATTCAGATTAAGATAATTTCTAAAGACAATTCCAAGTCCTGGAGGTTTCATAAATGTCACATGAACTGGGTGATTAAGCCCTTCAGACCTGTTAAGGATTATTTTTGAAGTTCTATCTATTTCTTCAGATAATTTATTTAAAATGCTTCCCTTGCTTATTCAAGTGATCTGAGTGAATATTCAAATTGAGGAGAGTTTCAAAGAAAATTGGGGTTTTTTTGAGCTTCCCATATATGTCACATTAAGTGGGGGGTTGAGACCTCCAAAGTTGTTAATGATCATTTTTGATATTTTAGGTATATATTTAAAACATCTATTTAAATAAGTTCTTTCAACTTTTTATGTATCTTCACTTGATATTTTTATGTTTTTAATTAGGGTAATGATAAATTCATGGCTCATTGAGCCATGCACATGGTTCAAATTGGGCCATGTACAACCCCCCACGGCTCACGGAGTCTTGTGGCCCACCCAGCCCGGTCTGCCGCCGTTTGGACGTACACACAACTACATTTGAGCCATGTCAAGTTGTACATGGCTCAAGTGTAATCGTGTGGCATCCCACACAGCACCAGACCGCAGTGAGCCAAAAAAAACAAAAAAAAAGGAAAATGAATGAAAGGGTACTAACACAACCATTAAACTAAATAAACCTCCCAAAAAAAACAGAAATAAACCAAAAAATCATAGAATGTTCATTTTTTGGTTAAAAAAAAAACAAAAGAAATACATAAATAAATAAAAAACAAAAAAACAAAAAAACTGGTACTATCCAATGGAATAGCCCTAAAGTAAAAAGACCCAAAAAAACAAAAGTAACTGGACTAGCCCTAAACTAAAAACACCAAAAAAAAAAGACAATTAACTTGAAAAGCCCTGAAGTAAAAACACCAAAAAAAAAAAAGACAAGTAACTTGACAAGCCCTAAAGTAATTTCAACTTGACTAGCCCTAAAGTAAAATTAAAAGGGCCCAAAAATTAAAGAAGTCTTTTGACCAGCCCTAAAGTAAAAGTGCCCAAAAAAATACAAGTCTTTTGATCAGCCCTAACGTAAAAACACCAAAAAAAACAAGTTCAACTTGTGTTAAGCTGATCCCATCCCAAGCTTAACATAAGTCAAGCTTAACATAAGTTAAGCTTGTGATGGAATCATCCCAACACAAGTTGAACTGACTTACCATTAAACTCTCATTCAAAACACTCAATATAATGATGTTAACTCAAAACACTCAACATAATGATGTTCAAAATGTGATAACCCTTTATATTAATAGAACTCATTAGCTGCATCAGAATTGAAATTTATATGAAACCCAATGATGAAATGAAGTCAAAGTCTATTACAATCTAGAATACATTTTCAGTTGATCTTTGAGATGATCAAACCAACCAGAGGATTTTTTAAAAATAAAGGAACGTGGTTTTGCTACAATGGGAGGGATTGGAATCATTTCTCCCTCAAGTACTAATAGAACCCAGTGTTTATTGTTTACAAAGGAAATGAACATTGGATCTGATTGATCAGTAAAACCACTTTTCATTGGAGTATAAGTATCAAATGACTCCAATGAAATGAAACATATAGGCTTGGAATATGTGTCTGATATGATTTGACCCATATCTAATTTAGCCGGCCATTTTGAGGAGGGAATATTTTGATTCATGTCTTTAATACAAAGTATTTTTTTAATCTTTTCAACCTCCTTTGCACCAACAAGCATCTTAATGTAGCATGCTTTATGTTTCTCTAATGTTTCAATCATTTCCTTCCTAAATTTAAACCAACCATGTTCTTCATAATCCAGATATTTAGAAATGACTCTAAATCCACAATTCCCATCTCCAATCGGATCCCAAACCTCACCCAAGAACTTATGGAATTTCTTGGGTATTTGATTGAGGTATTTCACCTTTGGTTTCTATCATTAAAACTAACTTAGTATTCATTTCTTTAATTGGATCAATGAAATGAAAACTCACCAAAGATGAGCTTCTGGTTGAGCTTTGCTGCATGTTCTCTTCCTCTGAAGAGGATTCTGATTCCAAATTAAGTGATCCTGATTCACTTTCAGTCTCTTCCTCTGAACTATGAAATTCAGATTCAGATTCTGCCAACTTTGACTAAAAATTCATCATGAGTTAGTAACTAAGTTCATTAAACCAAACAAATGAACATATCCCAAAATAAAAGACTTACAATCTTCTGTCTTTTCTTTTTTGGAGCCCTTCTAGTTCTTTTTTCCCCCTTGATTTGTTTTTCAACAAGCTCAAACTGAGATGTTTCTTGCCGCATATCTGTCAATTTTGGCTGGCCCCTACTTGATTGTAAGACTTTAGGTTCAAGTCTTGGCTTCAATCGATATTTTGTAATCTTCTGAATGATATACTTCAATAGTCTGCTTTGCTCATGATCTGGAGATTCCAAGATCATTGAATTGAATTTTTCACGTAACTGAGTAATGCTTAGCTTTTCATTGAAATTGCACTGGAAAAGCTCAAAAGGATCAACCATTAGTGAATTAGGATTCATTAATCACATAGTGACTTGAACAATCCAACTTAAGCTAACTTAAAGAACAAGAACTGCAAGGTTCATAGTCCAACCTCCAGTGAGTGTCAGCTTGCTACTATTGCAGAGCAAGCTGCAAAAGTAACAAAAATAACATAAAAATAATATAAATACAATTAACCTAAGAAGGAGTAGGAAAACCATAAGTATTATTACAGAAATGGATTCTCCACCCAAAATTAGGTAGGGTCACTCACTGACCCCACCCTTGAAATCCAACTCCTTATATTTTCAAACAATTAATGAAAGAAAAACCAAAATACCATGGCACCACCATTGAGCTTTTTGGCCAATTAAATATTTCACACGTATTGTCACGTATAGGTTTCAAACCTAAAATTCAGTCAGAATTGAGGTGTTGTGTATATTTTAGGAGTTACAGACGGAAATGTGTTTTGTCACAATTCCCGCACGCAGCGGTGGCAGCCAATGCACCCGCCTGCGGCTGAGATACAGCCCTGTCACTCCGTCAAGGTTGTGTATGCAGCCCTGGGCCTCTGACAAGTATGCAGCTGGGGGACTACAAGTTGACAAAGTGACAGGCGGCCTGAGAAACTTAGGTACCGCGTAAACATGCTACAACCCACACGGGAACATTCTAAATATGCAATAAATGTTCCTGTGGATATTAGATAGTCTAAAAATACATAATATCATTTAAAAATTACTTAAATAACCCTTATACGTATTTTTATTAAATATAATTCAAAGTACCAAGAATGTCAAAAATAAGACAATGACAACTTCTTAAAATATATTAAAATACTTTAATATACTTTTATGGGAATTTCTCAACATAAATATCTTTGTGACATACTAGGAAAACTAATAATGTAGAAATTTTACATGAATTCCCATGACTTATATTTTTAAGTAATTATTTTAGTAAATCAACTGAAACTCGAAAATAAGGAGTAAAATCAATATCATGACTTTACTCCAGTTATTTAATACATAATGAGAACTCACCTGACATCAGGATGTCCATAGAAATTTCTATTAAAATAATTATTAACTTACTGGGATCATTTACTAAGGATAATTAATTAAATAATACATAAATAGGACATATTAGTGTTATTCACACGTCCTAATATCAATTATAAAGTAGAATGATTCCCATACCCTGAGGAATTAGATGCTACCCGTGCTAAAGAACCAAGAAAACATGACAGGCTACCACTGGTTACCCTGCTAGCCTTATTGTCTGTCCCTTTGAGCCCCTGTACCCCTCAGAAGGATAATATTGGGACTCCAAAAGCTATAAATAAAGAGCTCTTTTGAGGATATTGATGGGCAGAGACCTAGTTATATTTATATCCAGACACTATGCCAAGGTAATCAAGTACTTATAAGAGATAATTAAGTGATTTAAGGCTTAGTCTGATCAATAATATGCGTCCTCAACCTCTTTTTATCAATTAAAACTGCTGAACAACCTTATAACCCCAGTATACAGGTTTAACCCATCAGTGAACGTCCCAAGAAGATACCCTAAGGATTTAATAATATACCAGTGAGTTTCATTATCCTTTCTCCTTCGTGGCAGATTGGTTAAAAGGCCCTGCCACTCCACTTTTTATTTTATATACATATTATCTTTGGGTAAAATATCCTTTAAACTAAAGAGCCCAAAGTAACCAGGACTATGTATTTTCATACTGAAATCCCTGAAGAGAGGTTTTAAAGATCCCCAATATAATTTTTGCCCCTCTATAAAAATATTTAATAATCAATTTATTCATATTGATTTATAACAACCATAACCAAACCAATTAACCTTGCAATAAGCTTAATCCAAATATTCTACAGAGTTTTTCTGCATTTGTTAAATAATAAATATATTATTTATTCTATCACCTCTGGTAGCAAAAGGATAGCAAGGGTCTTGGCATCCAGGAGGCTGACACTGAGGATGAACATCTTTGGGTAACATGGATCCTCTGAATGCTAGATGGTCACCTATTTGGTGGGAATAGGGCAAACCCATAGTCTTGAAATATGACTTGGTACACACTTTGCCATCATGATCACATTTGAACTTCTTGAATTGTTCCTTAACAAGATGGATTGCCTCTAAAGACAATTTGTAACCCAATGGTAACAGTTCAGGTGGAAGAACTTTCCCTAACTTAATTCAAGAGTTATAAAGTGATGCATGAACTGATTTAATTTGATTTGAAACTGTTCTGTCAAGGATTTTCCAAAAATCCAACAGGTTTCCAAAAGAGTTTTCAAGGAATCATTTGAGAGTTTCATGGGCCCCTTCAACCCAAGATGTTGTTTTGTTTCCAAAATCTGGGTTTATAAAAGTCCACACTGTTACAAACATCTCTTTGATAGGGAAAATGTTATTTTCCATATACTTGAGTACATCCTCATAGTCTTTCAAGAAACAATATACTAGTCAAAAGGTCAGAACCCAAAACTAGGAAGAATAAGAAGCAGTGATGTGGACCTACTCTGATTTCTGCATCATTGACCTCTGCCTCCTCCTTGGTCTTTGAGGCCCCATACTTTGCCCACAGAGTCATAAAGCTTTTCCATCCTTCAATTTCATTAACAAAGCGCCCTTTACAATTTTCTTGTATGTTTTTAGACAAGTGCCAAGTGAAACATTTTCTTGATGACTCATGGAAACTAGATTCAATAGCAAAAATCAGAGCTTTATTGCGGTACTTCACAAAGACTTTTGGAAGTCTCTCAGGATCATAAGCCAACTCCTTTAATGCATTTAAAGACCAACTGTAGAACTCAAACTTTTCTTTTGTTATAAATCAACAGCTTTTGTGAAAGTTTTCCGATTGGCTCTCATTACTACAACATGCAATAGTGTGTTTTTGTACTTATTTGTCTTATAAGTACAATCCAACATAGCAATATGATTGAATTTTTTTGAAATCTTTACTGCCTCTGGATGTGCTAAGTACAGGGCCTCCAAGTGACCCTCTCCACTGAACTTTGACTGGTGAATCCAACTTTTTTCTTCAAGCTGTTCATATAGTACCTCCATAACAATTTTTCCCTTTAGTTCTGCAAGTGTGACCTTCTGCTTAGTGTTATAGATTGTTTGGTCATCAAAATAATCCCCCCCCATCAATCTTGTTCAATTTTCTCTTCAGTTGTAACATCTTAAGCCCATCATTCATGCCTTCTACTAGATTGTTTAAGGCCACCCCCAAGATTCTCCTCAGTTGAGGATGCACAGAGGGATGTTCAGATGGTTGATGGTTATTTTGGGTTTCTTTGTAGGAGAGGCGCCACAAGGGGTCTGCCTTTGTGCAACTTGCATGGATTAAAAACTTGCACCCAACCTTCCTTGTGTGAGTTTGTCTAGACTGTTTGGTAAGAAGATTTCCTGAATAGGAACCATGTCTATCACAGGCTAAATAAACATATTGTTCATGCTTTGAGTTTAAAACTGTTAAAGCGTAACCATGCTTCATTGCCCATGTTTGACCATAGTTTTGTGCCTATTCCCTAGTAGGAAAAGATCTCAAGGGAGGTGGGTCAAGTGGATCTGCCATATTTATATAGTTATATTGATGGCATGCACTCCATCAGTTTCAATCAAATTAAATATGGCAAAGACCAGTAACATAAAATGTTACTCACCACCAGCAGTCATGTCCATTATTGAATCATTTTGTTCCTCAATTGTCCCCCTTGATGAGGATGCAATTGGGGCTTCCAATGTTTCATTACCCAAATCCTTTTTTTATTTTTCAAAAGCTTTGTTGATGGAACTATCAATGTAGAAATTCCACGCAGCCATGTCAGAAGAATGAGGGCTTGCCACTGTTCCCATGAAAAAAAATTTAATGGTATACTTCAGTATTCAATCCAACTTTCAATTGATCAAACAAAGTTTGGTCACTTTTGAGTTGAGAAAGAATTTTTTGCAGATTTTTATATGATTTATGATTTGATTTTTCACTTTAATATCACTTGTGTTTCACTTTAATGTCTCTTTGGGATTGCTAGGTGTGGAACAACAGTCCCACAAAGTATGATTTAATCCCAAATTTGGGTTGAAAGAACCCAAGTATGGTCCAGGGGGTGCCCAAAATTCTGGCACAACTTCCGGGGGGTTGTGAACCCCCAAACACAGCTCCCAAACTACCCCCCAGGGGTTGCGCATGTTTTAAACAGCCCTTTGTAGTTGTCTTGGGGCCCCCATGGCTCATTTGAGCTGTTTAGGGCCCTAAACAACTACCACACAGTTGGAGCCATGAATTTAACATCAATGTTTTGATTGTTCTCTACCTACAGAGAAATTTGTTACATATTCTTTAAGTCTCCCTCTGGTTTTTAGCATGTCTAGGAGGTTCCTCAACCCCACTCTTGGTCTTTTGACAGTGGCTGATCTTGGTCTTTTGACAGTGGCTCTTGCAACTGTCAAGTTGTGTAGTCCCATGGCTGCATGCAGGCCACCTTCCTGGAAATGGGAGCCTGCTTGAGACCCTGTGTTTTGGATGTTGGCACTGTGGTTTGTAATTTTAGCATTGAAAGAAGCCATGCATGGGTGTATAGCTGCTATGACTACATGCAGGAGTTTCAACAAAACACAGAATTCTCAAATTATGAATAGATTCTTTTTGTGAAACCTACACATGAAAATTCATGTGAAACCTTAAAATGGCCAAAAAAGGGGGTAACGGTGGAGATGTGAATTTTGGTTTCATTATTATTAGGTTGATTTAGATGGTTAAGGAGTGGGTCTTGAGAGGTGGGGTTGCTGAGTGACCCTACCTAGACTTGGGTGGGGAATCCAAATATTCAATAATATTTGGGATTTTTCTACCCCTTGATTTCATTTTATATTCATTACTAGTGTATAATTGCCCCCAAATTGGAGGAGGCATGGCATTTTCCCAGTGCGTTATGGGCTTTGCCCGGTGCAGTATTGAATTTTCCTGGTGTCAATGCAAGAGGTACATATACAAAAACGTTGAAAAATGAATAGAAACCCAAGGACCTCAATGCCATGTGAGGTGTGGGAAGTTTTTCAATCTTTTTACATTTATAGATGTTGCTTTTTTTTTTGGGTAATTTCTCAGCTAGCTCTGACATATTAGCTGGCTTTCATCAAACATGCCAAATTTTAGAATTGTCTCTAGTTTTTTTTTCCCTTCAAAAAAAAAATTTAAACTATAGGCTGCAGGAATTTCACAGATGCCAGAAAGGCACATTATCCAACAAGCTTTGTAACAACAAGGACTAAACATAAAAAGTTATAGAATCAGAAAACAATCAGCAAAGAGAGTGTGAAAAACATCTTAAAAAACTAACAAACAGTGACAGAGAATCAGAATCAGCCCTATGGACCAATGACTACCCCAGAAGTGGATCATGCATAGATCTAGTCTAGGATCTGATTTGAGGACATTCCAAAAACTCAAATAAAACACTCCTAGTGATCTAAATCCCACAAAAACATATCTGGTATAAGATCTTAATTCAAAAAAAAAAAAAAAGAGTAGTTACCCATTTTTTAGCCTCAGGATATCAAATTATCAATAAAAAAAAATCCCAAAAAAATCCCAAAAATTGGTTATCCAAGAAAATGAAATCATATCAAAAATTTATATTTCAAGTAGTGGATTGAGATAAGATCACAAATCTGGATTTTTTTTTTGAACTGATCAATCTGATCCATGAAGTTATCTGCTCAACTGTCTGATCAAAAGGAGCTACTTATAGAGTGGGTCAGGGTAAATATCTAAAATTGATCATCCCATTTGAGAACATCAAACTATAAGATCTGAAAATGATATTAGCACATCAAAAAGAGGCCTGATTGTGGAATATTGGGAGCGAATCAATTGCTTGGATAAAGGTCCCATGAGATCATGATTACTCTCTTATTCAAAATTTGAGGAGTTTTATAATGATCCATTTTCATCACCAACATCATTCATCATGACTATTGGTCAATTATCCAGATAATTCCACATGATTATCAAAGCATTCATAATATAAATAATTGAAAGTATTTGGATTGATCTGATCAAGATTTTTTAATTTTATCATTTTTATCCCTATCTCAAGTTAGAACCATTACAACCTCCCACCTGCCATTGGTGTATTCTTGTTAGTGGAAGCCTTACAAGGCTCATTTTTGTTGTAAAAAATAAAAAACTTGGATTAGATGGCTCTATTTACAGTTTCCTCATATCTATCAGACACTTCTTGAATTTTTTTATTTATTTATTTTCAAATAAATTAATTGATGCTTCCTGGAAGATATTACCCTGATCCTCTGGGGGTAAAAACACACCATGTACCCTGTGCCCTGCCCCCGTTTCATTTTGAACCATATTGATATTGAGGAAATTCTACCCATTAGTACCTAATCCTTCTATCTTATAATACTATGAAACAAGATGGTTTAAATCAGATCTAATTAAAGTTACTCAGTCATAAAAGCCCCTTATGATACCTTTCCCAAAACCAGTAGATAAAAAAGTATTCCAAAATTCGAAATAATGTGAGATCCAGATTATTTGATTCAAAATAAGGCTCAATAATTACCCAAAAGAATACCCACAAGGTCCAAATCAGCTCATCATCATCCTCTCCAAAAAAAGATGAGATGATTAAGGTATTTCTCAAATAATGTGTGTATCTTAGGATAAATTCATGGGAGGAAAAGATAGCCTCCAAACAGGATGATGCATTAATTTTTTTGATTCAAGAAAATGCTAACCAGAAAGAACTTCAGGAACCCATAGAAAATAAATGAAAAAAAAAAACTAGAAAAAGGAACATTCATTCTTTAAAAAAAACCTCTGGGAAAAATGAAATTTTACAGTGATTATTCACATAAAAATACTTAGAATTGAACCAGGAACAGAGAAAACTTACAAGCATTTATTGGGACCCAGGAGATTTTACTAAATAAAGAAAGTGTTTGAATTCTTAACCAGAAAAAATTGGTAGGAATAGATGGATGAGGCATAAATCAAAGAAGGCCTCAGCCCAGGAAACATGGGAAGTTTTTAAGTGGACGTGGACTGTAAGCTGAGGATTTTTGAGCTTCAAAGTCAATAATTTTGGAGTAAGTGGAAAGGTATGAAATGATTGTTTTAGAATAATAGTGAAAAGTAGAACCAGAAATAATTTGATGATTGATAGAAAGAATATTCAAGAATTTTTTATATGAAATAAAATTGGGAAAAATCAAAACAGGAAAAGTTGCATGATTTTAAAGGATTAAACTCAAGTTTAATTCAAAACTAAAAACTGAAGAATTTTTTTCTAATTGAAAAAAAAAATCATGAATATTAGTATTGGGAAAGCATGAGAGTAGAGTAATAAATAGTTTAAAATTGAATGAAGCTTCTGGAGGTAAATAATGGAGCAGTAGAATGTGAATAATAGGACTTAAAAGAGTTAGAAAATGCACCTTTTTCTTTTCTTTGAAAAAACCTGCCATATTAATTGAATCTGATTTTAAATCTAAGTGGTTATACTTAAATTCTCTGTTGGAAAGGAAATAATTTGTCCCTAGAATACATAATTTGAGAAATACTATTTCTCAAAGGAAAAAGCTAGATCTCCTTCCCAACTTAAGATTCCAAAAAAAAAAAAAACATTTCTAGCTTATCTTGATTTATTAACAAAACTTTTGGAGATGATTGAAAACCATCATGTCTTAAAGAATGAATATTGGAAGCCTTGATCCAATCCTTTCATCAAAATTTCAGTTATTGGGCTCAAATTTTATTTAAAAAGCTATTAATTTCTTGGAAAATATTGTCCCAATTTTAAAAAAACAGTCTAATCATATACCAAAAGAGTTATCACATAAATATTATAACTTTGAATCTCAGCCCTCTTCTGGGAAAATAATGAAAATAAGAATTGTATATATAATTTCATGGAGACAGGAGGATTTCCAGGTTTTGTTTTTTTTTTTTTGATGGCCCTATCAACTCTTTGAGTCAATAAACCAAACTTTATTCTTAATAATATTTTGATTGGAATATAAGGAAATCCAATCTTTTGTTCACAAATCTTTTCTATAAGATGCAGAAAAATATTGTTCATTTTTTAAATTGGATACTCTTTTTCTGTTCCAATTGTTTGTGATAGAAACAAGAATTTAATTTCCCTCAATGTTGCTCTGCCAGTATTATTTCAGGATTCATATGCTTTCCATCAAATTTTGATTGCAAAAGAAACCCAAAGTTAATTTTAGCAATATGAATACCTTCTGAAAAAATTATATTAAGCCAGTGGTAAAAAAATGGTTTCAGCATAGCAGCAAGTTTCCCCTGAAAATCAAGACAAAAAAAATAATCTATACCAACCAAGGGTTCAAATTTAACATGCTATAGGATTTGTCAAAGTTAGATGGTAAATCTTAAGATAAATGCAAAGAAATATCCAAGATTTCAAATAAATGAAGATATTCAGCAACTGGATCATCTTTTGTGATGTTTCTGATACTAATAAATACAATATTGTTTTGTCTCACTCTTCATCTTTTTCTATGTGTGAGATAATTCTACATCTAAATCTATTCCAATACTATTCATGTTTTTTTATTTTTAGAATTGTTAAAGAAAGAAACCACTTCCCAAAATTTCCACCCCCTTTTTTTTTGGATACCATCCAACTCATCAGTTACTTCTCAAGGTAACCAGTAAAAGGTCACTAGTCCATGCTCCTCAACACCACCCAACATCAGCCCCCCACTCAAATCTTGAAATCAACCTCCACCTGGCACCACCATCTTAACTGCACCACATCCTCCTCACCACCATCCTGCACTCCACCTCACCATAAAATCTCAACCTGATCATAAAAACCCGCCTCTCTTTCAGAAAAGATCAGGAAATTCGCCCATAATACTCCATAATGCCTCAATCAAGTAGTTTTTAATCCCTTCTCATTTTTATAAATAATAAAACCTACTCTTTTTTTTACAAATCAATTCAAGCCCTTTCTTTCTTTAAAAAAAACATCAGGAAATTTCAATAATTTAACTGAAACTACTCTCTCACCCTCTCTACATCCTCCCATCCCCATACACCCTCCTGCATATCAATCTCAAATAAATTTGAAAAAATCAGGCATGCTCATAATCCTTATGTTTTTGATTTTGGGAGGGAAGATCAGAAATTTATAAATTTGGCAGGTTTGAAGATCCAAATTTAAACAAACAATAAAAATATTAATTTCACAAATCTGGAAACAAGTAAAATTAAAAATCTCACAATATTGCAACCTTAGTTTCAAATTTTAATTTATTTATTGACACAATAAACATCGGTCTGTTTTAATAGTGGTTTTAGTGGTGGAAGATTTGAAGCTATAATCACAAAACAATTCAATTTTCAAACTCTCTTTTCTCCCATCTTACTTGGAATCAGGCCTGATGAATTGAACAATAACTCAGGTTTATTTAATTTTATTACCAACAAAACAAGTGGATTAATGGTTGAACTAATCAAATTTTTTCAACTATTGGGATTTCTTGCTAAAAATTATCCTCCTTGACAATTATTCTTTAAAATTTTGGTTCAAAATGTTTGGTTTCAGGGAAAATTTGAAATTTTGGAAGCATCCAAAAATATTTTTAAGAGACTTGAGGCATCAATTTGATGAAGTGAATGCAACCATTATTTTTGAATAGATCCAAGTTTTGGCCTCATTCTTCTCACCTAAAACTCACAATCCCTCTCACAATTTTGATGTTCTTTGAAAAATTTCAAATCAATTTTTATCTTGTGTTTTTGCTGTGAATTAGATAGGAAAGGAGACCTTTGGTTGCATGGTTGGTTTACAAAACATTTTTACCCTTAAATCCTTAATATTTCCAAGCCTCTAGCAAATTGATTTCCAATTGGTTTGGTAATGATTAAGGACCAAGTGGCCAATTGAATTTCCATGGATGAGGCATAATTTCTCCAATTATTTTTATTTTGAAATGATATAACTGGCCATTGAATTTGAAGATGCTCTAATTTTATTGGTTTGATCTAGGCTTGGTTCAGGAAATCATGGTGCAACCTCTGAGTGGGTAAGAATGTTCCAGAATATTTAGCTGCTTATTTCTTTTTTTTTCAGCAATAGAATAATCAATAAATGAAGCTCACAGGTTTTTATTGAATCTGAAAAATCACTCTCTTAGAAATTTACTCCACCTGAATCACAATTGAATCACAGAGGAGCACAATTACAAACTGCTATTTACAAGCACATGCTTTAAATTATCTGTAAGAAATTTATTTTTGATCAAGTCAAATAATCCAGTGCATTCTGAAAAAATATCTGAATTTATTTTTTGTGTGCACCTATAGATAGAAATTATGCTTTTTTTTGCTTCCATCATCTGAAACACAGAAATCACTGACAAACAAACCCCTCTAGACTGTTTTGGCTTGTCCAAAATATCAAAATGATTTTTTTTTCTTTGAAAGAATATCCTCTGTTTACATTATGCTCAAGGGGTGTTTTCTTTCTTTCTTCATTTATTTATATTTGATTTTAGGATGGTTTGTTTGGTTAACATATTCTAATGAGTTTTTTGAAATTACTCTTTTATTTGTTTTCCTTTGAAAAAAGGACTGTAACCAATTGAAATATTTGGATGTTAAAGTTAATGATGGGTATTAATGGATAAAATAAAAAAAATTAAGAAAAAATGGAAGAATATAGCATGTAAAAGGAAAAAGTAAAACACATAAAATTTGGGGTCTACCTGGAATTGGTTGGAAAAGGGTTTGATGAAGATTATAAATAACTTTATCCCTTCAAGTATTTTTATAATCATGTTTTTAAACCATCATTAATGAAAAAAGAAGATTTACCATGAAACAAGGAACAGGGGTCTCAAGGAGGCTTGGAATAAGGTTCATAACTTTCACCACTTCAGCTATTTAATTTTTTTTTCAATAAGTGCAATGAGGGACCAATTGCTTCTGTTATTAATTTTATACCTTTGGAACATTTTTTTAATGCTTATAAAAATTAAATCAAATTTATCAACACTTAGCTTTGCTGGTTCAGGAATTTTTCAAACCAAACTGGACCTTCCAGAATATGGGGGTGTAAAAGATTTGGCAGCTGGATTGAGTGAAGTAATTTACACCTTGGAATCAATTGAGAAACACCAAAAAACAAAATGTCTTCCTCTCTCTCAAAGAAAAGGGATAACTCAATCTGTAATTGGGAAGGGTCTCCTTATTTCTAGGCTAAATTTCTCAAGGATTATCAAGTGTCCCATTTGAATCAAACCAGGATATTCAAGTGTATCAGAGTTAGAAAACACACCATTAAAAAAACTGGGGGTTTCAGAAAAATACCCCAATTTCAAACACACCATTAAAAATAAAAAAAAAAACACTTATTTCACATTGGAAATTTCAGAGTTACTCCAAAATAAATAGGATGTATCAAAGTTGACCAAACCCACCATTCTTCATGGCACGTTTCAACCCAAATTGGCCATTTCAAACCTGCCATTAAAAATCAAAAAAACCCACTGTTTTCACATCAGATGTGTCAGGGTTACCTGGAAATAAGTGGGTTTTTTCAAATAAAGTATTTAAAGGCTTCCACCACCTGTCCACGTCACCCACCCCTGGCTTCCCACCTCCTTCTACCTCCAACCTCAGGGAAAATTTTTATACCTCCAGCCTCATTGCAAAAGATTCACCACTCTCATCACTTTATCACTCTCATCATCACTCTCATCAATTTATCAACCTCATCACTTAGTCACTCACCACTTTATTTCTCTCATTGCTTCATTTCTTCATTGCTATCATTGCTTCATCTCTCTCATTGCTTCATTGCTCTCATCACTCTATCTCCAACAAGAACTTGTACCTCTAACCTGATCAAAAGAATCCAATCATCATTTTATTGCTCTTGTCACTTTATTGCTCTCATCACTTCATATCTCTCATCACTTTATCTTGCTTTTCAATTTATCCCTCTCATCACCTTATTGCCCTTACTCTTTCCAAATGGCTCCTCAGCAAACCTCCCCCCACAAGTCCACAAAAAATTCCAACACACCAAAGCAAACATTGCCAAGTAACTCCACAACAAAAAATCCTTGCCCATCAGCTTCCAAGGGCTCAAGTCAGCTCAAGAGAGCTGATCACATCATCCTGGTCAACTGGCTCAAAATCCCCTCCAACTATGATGCCTGCTTTGGATCAGACAATGAAACATGTGTTGGCCAACCTCCATCCTCTAAGGTCAATGGTTATCTCCTGATGGCCAATGAACTCAAGAACAAAACAAAAGGTAGGCTGGATCTGTCATCCAAACAGATGAGGGAGAAATTCAAGAATTATCAAGCCAAGTACAAAAAGGCCTACTTCATGTCAATCTCCACCGGCTTTGGTATCACAAACTCTGACAAAGCCAAGGGAATCAACTTGGTGGTTGATAAGTTGGACTTCATTTTTCCTTTTGATATTCAAATGGATGAAATCTTTGGAAAGAAGGCCAAAATCACCCCTTTAGCCGCCTTTGATGCCCAAAAATTTGATTCAGTTGATGCTGAGGACTTGGATGGGGATGCTAAGCCTAGCAATGGTGATCCTGAAGAAACCTTTGGCTTTGAGTGGCCCCCATCCAATGTCAAGGAGGATATTCAAACTCCATAAGCTCCAATCATGTCTACTTCTGCATTGATTGATGTGTCAAACCATACCTTGGACCCCTTCCCTCCTTCTTTGGATTGCTCTCTTCCTGGGTTAGCAGATCTCATCAACCTTGCTGATGCCAAACAAGATACTTCTCAGTCTCCATTAACCTCAACATTGGTTCAAGTAAGGAACCAAGCTCTTTTCTCTTCTGTCTGGTTAATCCTGACTGATTTAGGTTGTAAAAAAACAGGATCATCCATTCCTCAATGGCCAAAACCTCAAGACAATGGGGCCCCCACATTGCCTTCCAACACCTGTGACAACTTTCAGACTCAAACCTCTTCTGCCAAGGGTAAGCAAAAGGCCTCCAATTCCATCAATATCAACCCCAAAAGTCTTCAAAAGATGAGAAACACTTCCCCTTTTTTAGGGCTTTGAAGAAATCATGGAGAAGCAAGATTCATGTAGGTCCATTGGTTGAATATCCTTTCTTTCAAAATCATTCTCATTTCTTTCCACTTCAAAAAACAGTCAAATCACCAATTGAATCCAAAAAACTTGAGTTTGAAAAGAAAAAGTGGGATTTTCAACTGGCCATGGATGTTCAAAAGCAGAAAGCCAAGAGTTTGACTCATCAAAAAAAATGGGATGCTGAGTGGAAGTTGAAACAGGCTGAGCTAGAATTTCAAAAAGAGGAAAAGGAGAAGGATTGACAGCAAGCACAACTGGAAAAGGAGAGGGAACAACTTTCAACCAAAAAAAAGGATAAGGTATCAGTAGCCTTGGCTTGCATTGGTAGCAGTAGAACAGTAGATGAAATACAGCAGATAAGTCAAATGCTGGCCTTGTAAATATAATTGCATGGGTGAAAGAAAAACAAAAAAAATAATTTTTGATTACAACATTTGAGAGTATTCTTAACCCCACCAACATACCAATCTTTTTCTTTTTTATATATTTTTTTTCTAGAGTAAATTTGGCCATTATTCAAGCCCTTAAAAGTGTTTCTAGTTGTTTTATTAATTTGAAGTGACATGGCCATTCTGGTATGGGTTGCTGTGTCCACAGCAGGAAAGGTACAGTGCTTGTACTTATTAGCCTCCCAAACCATTTTGACTATACCTTTTTGCTTGGAATCAATTCCCAAGCCAAAGTCAGGAAAAACAAATTGGCCATCCAATACTTGATATTGGTCCATATTTTCAATTAGTTGACCATTTGATTTCTTGGTTGGAACCACAAGTAAAAAGAAGTAGCCAGAGATGTTGCCTTTGTCAATATGAGGAGAGTTGTAAAAAGAATCCAAGGTGAAATTGATGTGTGGGAAGCAATTAAAAGGTGTAGGCTTGGAACCAAATTCCAACAAAGAGAAAGAGGGGATGTTGTTGTCCTTCATGGTATCACAGTTAGCTTTGAAGGAAAGTTTGGCCAAATTGCAAAACATTTGTCCTAGAATTTGGGATACTTTGTCAGCCTTAAGGTTGAGGAAAGCATACTCTTGAGGAGAAGATCTAATAAATGATTTCTTCACATAATTTCCAAATAACTCCAAAGGTTGCATCAATTTTTGCCATCCAACTGCCCACATTTTTCCACCCCAAGATCTTGAAGAACCAACTGGGTTGAAAAATTTTTTTGAACCATGAAGGAAAGTGGTGACAAAGTTGATGTGCTTCTTATCTTGTTCTGAGAGTTTCTCCAAGGGCACAAATTCAATGATTGCCACCATGGCTTGGTGATCAGATCAATTGAGGACAATTACTTTTACACTGTGGAAGAAATGGAGCTGGTTGATTTATTGTTTTTTTTGCTCAAACTCTTCCTGGGTGGGTTTTTGACTATTCTTTTTCTTTTTGGCAACAATTGAAGGGTACAGATACAAAGGACGCTGTTTCTGACCAGACCAGACCACCTTTTTATTAAAACCTTCTTCAGAAACCTCCAAAGATATTTCAGAATCTCTCATTTGAGTCCTCTTTTGGTGATGGGCCCTATTCTTCCCACCTTTCATTATGTTGTTCAATCCATCTCCTTCCATCTTTATCCCTCCCATCCATATATACTCTGATTGGGGTGAGGAACAAGATGGGATTTGATTGTTTGTGCAACATTTTGAGGCAAGTGGGAGAAGAATTTGGACATTCACCAATAGCGGTTGAGGGATTGAAAAAAAAAACAAAAAAAAAAGTCAGTCAAATGGAAATCATCAGTGAAACAACATTGGATCAAAAAAATGAAACCAAACCTGGACTTGATCCCAATTTCACCAGAAACGTGATCACCAAAAAAAAAATGCCAAAAAAAAAAAAAAACATCACAACAGCACCCAAAGAAGAAAAAAAAAACTTACTGGGGTGTGAGGGAATTAGGCTGGGACTTTGGATTGGGTTGGGGTTGGGCCTGGTGCCAGGTAGGCAGGGCCTGGGAACCAGGTAAGGGGGGGTTTGGTCGACCAAGCAAGCAAGGGGGGGGGGCTTTGGTCGGCCAAGAAAGCAAGGGGGGGGCCATTTGTTGGCCAAGCAAGCAAGGGGGGGGTGTTGGTTGGCCAAGCAAGCAAGGTGGGGGGGCTGGCAATGGTCAGCCAAGCAAGCAAGGTGGGGAGGGGCCGGCGTTGGTTGGCCAAGCGAGCAAGGTGGGGGGGCCATTGGTGAGCCAAGCAAGCAAGGTGGGGAGGGGGCTGGTGGGGTTGGCCAAGCAAGCAAAGGAGGGGAGGCAGCAGGGTTGGCCAAGAAAGCAAGGGGGGGTGGGGCCGGCAAGCCAAGTGAGATGGGAGGGAGACCAAGGGAGAGGGGAGAGGGGGGGTGTTGGTGAGTGAGTGAGAGGGAGTGAGAGCGAGTGATAGGGGGTGAGAGGGAGTGAAAAGGGGAATGAGGAGGAGGGAGGGGGGAGCTTACATGGGGAATCAATCAAGGGGGTGGGGGCCTGAAGGGGGATGGAGGTGGATGAATCAAAGGATGAGCATTGGATGATGGGGAGGATGAGGAGGAGGTGGGGGAAGCTTGCCAGGGGGGCCAACCAAATGAGGAGGGGAGGTGGTGGGTGAGGTGGAGGTGATGGGTGAGGAGGAGGTGGTTAGTGAGGAGGAGGAAGCAGTGGACCAACTGGTTGTTTGGTGGGGTGAGGTGGGTGGTTTTGCTGGTGGTTTAATGGGGTGAGTTGAGGGGTTTGGAAGTTTTGAGTCTGTTTTGGCTAAGTCCACCCCACAAAATGAGAAGAAAAAAAAAACAGACTCAGCCTGGAATCTTGGGTGAACAACCAAAACCAAAAAAATTTGGTGAAGGTATTTTTTACCTAACTTGAAATCAAAAATTAATCGTCAAAGCTAGCAAGGGTGAGAGGAAGAATCCTTTCTATCATAGAAGAAGATGAAAGACAAGATTTAACAGGGATGACTTGAGGTGGATCAGGAATATCATCTTCAAATATTTCTTCCCATTCATTGTTGATGTTGGCCAAAAGATTGTGAAGGATCACACAAGTTATAATCCAGTGGAGGAGGAACATCATTTCTCTGGAATTTTGAATCTGGTTTTGCATTTCCCTTAAGCTGGCCCATCTTCCTTTCAGGACTCATATGGCATGCTCAATCCAAACTTGTGATTGGGCAAGATAATAGATGAAATTGTTTTTTCCTTGACCGTTAGATGAAATGTTCCGGTATGCTGGAACCACATATTTCCCACTAGCATAAGCTGAATTGGCCAGAAGGTATTGATCTTGTTCAAAGTAGTTCTCTGGTTGTTGGGAAATTTGCATTTGATTGAACACATATGAATCATGACAAGAACCTGGAAGGCCAGTATGGAGGGATATGAACTTCTTGTTGTTATCAGAAACAATTTGTAGGGCCACAGAGTATCTCAACAAAAAGATGAAACATATTTGGTCAGTGGTGTGATAAAAGGTGTTATCAAAGTCATTGGAAAAGAAATGAATCAGTTGCCTTTTTTTGCAATCAAAATAGTGGTTGCCATCTAGCTTGGGTTTTTGACTCAAGGGGATGGTGGTTCCATCAACAAACCCAATGCAACCAGGAAAGCCTTTGGTCTCCATTACTTGAGATATCTCCTTGCGTTCTTCTTTGGTTGGCAAAGAAAGGACTGAGCAATGGAAAGATAGGATAGCAATCATGACCCTTTTGGTGTATAAGTCAATGCTTCAATAACTGACTGAGAATAGATTTTCCAATTGATGAATTGCTGCTCCATTTCCATTTTATCCCAATCTACAAAGAGCAACAGAAATTTGGATGGCTTGATTGTGTTGAGGATTCCAAAAATTGTTCTGGAAGATGTGGTGGTCTTCAATCATCTCCAAAAGTTTTATGAATGAAGGCAACAAAGTTTGGAATAGTTGCTGGAAGCTTAAGTCAGGGATGAGATGAAGCTTTTGACTTTCATACATAGGGTTGTTGAGGGTGTATATTCTTGGAACCATGCATTGCTTTTGTAATAGAGCATTCAAAGACAACCAATTTAATTCCAAATCAGAGTCTGAATAAGAGTCTGAATGGGATTCAAACATTAGCAAAAGTTCAGTCAGCTTTTTTGCTTTTTCAACTTTCTGGTGGGAAGTCTGATTGGACATGTTGAGAAATATGGTGATTTGATGTGGGTTGATGAGATGATGATGGGATTTGTGTGAAGATGGTGATGTGAAAATTGATAGAGATGTGAATCAATGGAGATGAGATGTGTGTGATGCAATGTAGATGGATGTGATGTGGGGTGATGAGATAATGATGGGATTTGTGTGAAGATGGAGATGTGAAGAAATGGAGATGAGATGTGTGTGATGTGATGGAGATGCAACCAGTATGGATTTGCTGATGTGGATGGGTGTTTTAGATGTGATGGATGGTGGATGGATGATAATGCATAAATGGCGGGTTTGATGGCAGGTTTGATGTTTGAAATTGGCCATTTTGAAATACACCAGTTAGAGGGTATGTGCATTTCAGAAACCTGCCATTAAAAATGGCAGGTTTGGTAAAAAAAATGGTGGGTTTCTAATGGCAGGTATGCTAACTTTGATACACCATAATGGGTTTTTTCAAGTATAGTATATAAATGTACCTTTTTTTTCCTACCCCAGATGTCATTTAACCCCTTCCAACTCCAGATCCCACCGCCACCACCACCACCATCATCATCATCTCCTCAAATTCAACATCAACATGGCAAACCAACTACTCAGGCCAGCCCTCTGTAATGTTCTCACTAGATCCCTCAAAAAAAGAAGCTATGCAACATGAGATCTTCCCTCTTCATTCCCAGCAGTCATGTTGAAATTCTGGCTTATATCATTATTTTCTGAGTAACTTGCACTGGCCTCATCCTCACACCCATCCTCCATCCACCCAGCCCAGTCTCAACTCTTGACAACGACCATCCTCCAGCCATCCAAACCTCTGGCTTCATTGGTTCAAAAATTGAAAATTGATGGCAAAGCAGAGATTTCCCATTACATTCTCACTAGTTCATGCACTCCTTATTTTTTCTGTTGCCAGGATCAAGATCACAGATTGAGAGATTGCAAAGATTTATGAAGTAATAGGGAGGTTGATAGGCCAATGATAGGCCAATGATAGGATGCACCTATGTGAATTGATAATCTGATATGATAGAATGAGTCATTCAATCATGAGGGTGGGTGGGTATGGTGAGTAGATCAAATTTCACACCATAAATAGATTAAATATGCATTAATTTGTGCAAAATGGAACAGGAAATGGCCCAAAATCATGAAAAAAATCTAATGGAATGATAGAAGCAATGATGATGAGTGATAAATGACTAAGAAGCAGTATCAGTAGATCAGGAAAGGAAATATTTGATGAAGTTAAGGGTTGTGTTAGATTATTGTGATTATTATTAAATTTTCAACTTTTACATCATGTAAGATCTAGAGGGGGGGGGGAAATGGAATGGCAAAAGTCTGCCACCCCCCCCCCAAAAAAAAAAAAAGAAAGAAAGAAAGACAGAAAAGAAAAATAGAGAGAGAGAAAGAAAGATGGTAAGTAGATTGTGTCAGAATATTGGGAGAAAGAGAGCCAAGAAAATCAGAGCACCACCAGGTGAGACACAAATAAGTGCAAAAAGCAACAAGGCACATAATTTAAATTGCACTGATTCTAGAAAAACATTAGATCTAACCAGGTACCAAAGAACTAAGACAAGCAGACCCAAAGAATCCAAGAAGTGAGAGAAACTCATCAGTTTAGAACAAGCTGTTGCAGGCACTGATCCTTATTAACATTTTGTGCTTCATCAGACCCAAGAGACACAGCTGTGGTCTTATTTTCCATTTTTGTTGTTATAAAGAACAATCCCATGATTAACCACAGGGCTTCTTTCACTTAGTTTTTTCAGTTGTTCTGTTTTTTTTTTTTTTCAGAAACATCAGTTTTAATCTTGCTCAGTTGAATTTTTCAACCCTTTGAACAAACATTCATTCCTAATAAACATTCTCAATCAATTGAAACCTGGTTTTGTTCCTAGAGAAAAGAAAATAGCCTGACTTCACATGAAATAGCCATTTCAGCCTGCAGATGCGGTCCTGGAAATTTAATTCCTCAGCTCTTAAGCCTCTCTCCTCATTTCCCAAAACAAGCTCCTTATTTTCTCAAGTTGAATTTCTGAGGATTATTCTGCCATTAAAACAGGGTGAAAAAATTGTGATGTAATGCATTTTCATCCATGATTTGTTGAGTGCAATCCAAATCAAGTGTGTGTTTTAAAAGATTTACCAGTTTTTATAATTTGAATTGCATAAAGAACTAAGAGCAGAGTGTAAATGACCAGCCATGAAACAGATAATGAATCATGCACAACAGATCTTAACTAAGAGCAAAGACAAGATTATTGAATAAATTAAATTGAAAATTGAAAGAAATTAAATTGAAAAATGAAAGAAATGGAGTGATTAATGAGATTTTAACAAAAAGAGGTTAAAGAGCCTGGTTTTGCTAGTTGGAAAAACAGGTCCAACAATGAGTGAGTGCACCTGTTGAGAATAGTTGCACAATCAAAGATATCTGTAGTGGAAGTTTCAAAATGGAGTTGAGTTCATTTAAATTTGGATTTCAGCAAGATGACACTGGAATGAGGTTTATTGATAGGCAATGTTGGAGATTTGAACTGAAAAGAGTAAATGGGATGGATGGATGAAGTCAATTAGTATTTTGTCTGAACAAATGATAGAATGAGGAGAGTGGATGAGTGAGTGAGAAGAGTGCATACTCATGGTACTTTTTATAGAATCAAGTGATAAGTATTCTTGGTAGGGCAAGGTTGTGGTCCCTGGATTGATAATGCCATGTGGCAGAGATTGGAGTTTCAGCTTGAACTTAAGAATGTTAAAGAAGCTAATACCAATTGTTTGACTCACCACAAATTCCCAATTTGATTCATGACAATGGAAATTCAATCTGTGAAGCTGGAGAATGTGTGTTCATGTTGGATTATGTTGAGGATGTGGGGATCAAGGAGATCAAGGGGGTCAAAATGAGGTGGTTGTTGTGAGTGAGGCAAATGATCTGAGCTGACAATAAGAGCCAACATTACCAGGAATGAAGAGGATGGGATATCTATTTAGATGGCTGTGCATGAGGATGAGGATGATGATGATGGAGGGGTACTTGAGTGTTTTGCATGACAATGCATGAAGATGAATAAATGGCAGATTTGATGTTTCAAATCCTCCATTTTCATGAAACACACCATGTTGAAATAAACCAGTTAGGGGGTATTTCTATTTCTGAAACCTGCCATTAAATTGGTGGGTTTGGTCAAAGAAAAACGGTGGGTTTCTAATGGCAGGTTTTCTAAATCTGATAAGCCCTGATAGGCCATAATCCTGCATTGTAAAATACTTCATTCTGTTCTCCCAAGAAGAAGCATGAGCACAAAAGATTAGAAAATCTTTCACACCAAGTCAAGCACAAAAGATTAGGAAATTGTTCACACCAAGTCAAGTTATTCTAACTCATTCCAATAGAATATGTTGCCTCACAATTTCACCAGTCTATTGAAAAGACCATCAGGAACCACTTTTTACCTAGACCTGTATTTTATCATCCAATCATCATCACATTGTGGACATGGTGCTTTGTTGTTGCTTTATGTTCATCATTTTTTTTATTTTCCCAATACATGATAATAAATAAAAAAAAGAAGTGGGAGAGAGAAGGGAGGAGAAGACTATGGGGGATATGGTGACAAGGAGGATTAAGAGGGAGTTGAGGAGTTGGTTGAGGAGAATGTGTTTGAGGACTAGGATTGTGAGCAAGGATCATCCATCCTCATTGTCCAAGATATTATGAACCTTCTTTAATTCCAACATTTCAGCTTCACATTTTGCAAGTTTGGCCTTAGAGGCTTGAAGTTGAATCTGATGGTAGAGTACTACATCATCCACTGTTATCCATTGTTCTAGTTGGTCCAAAGTGGGTGTATGAAAACCAGCCCAACAAAAAAAAATATTTTCAGTCAGGTTTAGTGGGCAGATAGGGATGATCAGAGGCATGAGTGGCCATGGCACACCCACCCACCCCCGCACACACACAATCATCATTGTCATCATCAGAATAAGATCAGAGGTGGGTTTAAGAGAAAGAGAGAATGGGGTGTTGATAGAGGTAGGAATCTTTGACTGACAAACTAGATACCTCTCCTGAAGATGGAAACCATCAAGATGATCAAAGGTGTTCTTAGCCTAGGATTGATTGATTGGGTTTGATAAGAGTCAAAAGGAGAAGGATGAGAGGCATTTGAAGGATTTTATGGATGATTGACATCACATGACCCAATAAGGGCACCAAAAGAGAACAGAAGAGCAGACCAGAAAAAAAAGTGGAGGGGGGAGTTGTTTGTTTTTGATGATGATAATGGTTATTAATTTCTTGATTGATTTTTGGTGGTGGATGAGAGGTTAGTGAGTATGATGGTGTACAAGAATACATTCTTATCATCTCATCATCATCATTGTCTTAAAATAAAAAATAAAATAAAAAAAAAAGGCAAGGGGAATCTCATCATTAGTTTTGGATCACATTAGGGGGTATCAAAGTTAACCAAACCCGCCATTTTTTAATGGCGGGTTTCAACCCAAATCCGCCATTAAAAATCAAAAAAGCCCACTTATTTCAGATCAGACATGTCAAAGTTAACCTGAAATAAGTGGGTTTTTTCAAATAAAGTATTTAAATGCTTCCACCACCTGTCCGCATCATACACCCCTGTCTTCCCACCTCCTTCTACCTCCAACCTCATCGGAAAATTTTTAACCCCCACCCTCATCATAAAATTGATTGACCACTCTCATCACTTTATTGCTCTCATCACTTGATCACTCTCATCCACTTCATCGCTCTCAAAACTTCATCACTCTCATCACTTAACCGCTCTCATCACTTGATCACTCTCATCCACTTTATTGCTCTCAAAACTTCACCACTCTCATCACTTTATCGCTCTCATCACTTGCGTAGCCCAAACTCTTTCAAATGGCCCGTCAGCAAACCTCCCCCCACAAGTCCAACACACCCAAGAGAACATTGCCAAGGAACTCCACAACAAACAATCCTCCCCCATCAGCTTCCAAGGGCTCAAGTCAGCTCAAGAGAGCTGATCACATCATCCTGGTAAACTGGCTGGAAATTCCCTCCAACTACAATGCCTGCTTTGGATCCGACAACAAAACACGTGTTGGCCGACCTCAATCCTCTAAGGCCAATGGTTATCTCCTGATGGCCAATGAACTCAAGAACAAAACAAAAGGTAGGCTGGATCTATCATCCAAACAGATGAGGGAGCGGTTCAAAAACTATCAAGCCAAGTACAAAAAGGCCCACTCCATGTCTATCTCCACTGGCTTTGGTATCACCGACTTGGACAAAGCCAAAGGAATCAACTCGGTGGTTGATAAGTTGGACTCCATTTGTCCTTTTTATATTCAAATGGATGAAATCTTTGGAAAGAAGGCCAACATCACCCCCCTAGCTGCTTTCAATGCCCAACAATCCAATTCCGTTGATGCCGAGGACTTGGCTGGGGATGCTCAGCCTACCAACGGGGACCTTGATGAAACCTTGGCCTTGGAGTGGCCCCCATCTGATGACGAGGAGGGTATTCAAACACAATTGGCTCCAATCACTTCTACTTTGGTATTGATTGATCAGTCAATCCCAACCTTGGACCCCTCACTTCCTTCTTTTGATTGCTCTCTTCCTGGGGCAGAACAACTGGAGAACTTGCCCAATGAGGAGGATGTTATTCCTGGATCACCGTTGCCATCAACATCTGCTCAAGTAAGGAACTAAATTGTTTTTGATTCTGTCTGGTTGCTCCTGACTGATTTACATTGTAAAAAAACAGGCTCATCCATTTTTGATTGGCCGAAAACTCAAGCCAATGGGGCCTCCCACATTTCCTTCAAATACTAGTGAGGACTTTCAGACTCAAACCTCCTCTGCCAAGGGTAAGCAAAAGGCCTCCATTCCATCAATGTCAACCCCAAAATTCATCAAAAGAGGAGAAACACTTCCAGTTTTTCGGGCTTTGAAGAAATCATGGAGAAGCAAGATTCATGTAAGTTGATTGATTCAATATCCTTGCTTTCAAAATCATGCTCATTGCCATTCCCCTCCAAAAAACAGTTAAATCACAAATTGAATCAGATAAACTTCAGTTTGAAAAGCAAAAGTGGGATTGCCAACTGGCCATGGATGGTCAAAAGCAGCAAGCTGAGACTTTGGCTAATCAGCAAAAATTGGATGCTGAGTGGAGGTTGAAACAAGCTGAGCTAGAGTTTCAAAAAGATGAAAAGGAGAAGGATCGGCAGCAAGTGCAACTGGAAAAGGAGAGGGAACAACGGGCAAACAAAAAAAAGGATAAGGTATCAGTAACTTTGGCTTGCATTGGCAGTGGTAGATTGGTAGAAGAAATACAGCAGATTACTCAAATGCTGGGCTTGTAAATATATTTGCATGGATGAAAGAAAAACAAATTATTTTTTACTACAACAACGTTTGAGAGAATTCTTAACCCCACCAATATAAAAATCTTTTTTGTTTTTATTGATATTTTTTTCTCTAGAGTAAATTTGGCCGTTTTTCATGTCCCTACAAGTGCTCTGAGTTTTTTTATTCATTTGGAGTGACATGGCCATTCTGGTATGGGTTGCTGTGTCCACAGCTGGAAAGGTACAGTGCTTGTACTTGTTAGCTGCCCAAACCATTTTGACTATACCTTTTTGCTTGAAATCAATTCCAAAGCCAAGGTCAGGAAAAACAAATTGACCGTCCAAAACTTGATATTCATCTGTATCTTCAATAAGTCAACCATTCAATTTTTTGGTTGGGACCACAAGTAAAAAGGAATAGCCAGAGATGTCGCCTTTGTCAATATGAGGAGAATTGTAAAAAGAATCTGAGGTGAAAGTGAGGTGCGGGGAGCAATCAAAAGGTGTAGGCTTGGAACCAAATTCCAACAAAGAGAAAGAGGGGATTTTGCTGTCCTTCATGGTATCACGGTTTGATTCAAAGGCAAGTTTGGCCAAATTACAAAACATTTGTCCTAAAATTTGGGATACTTTGTTGGCCTTCAAGTTGAGGACAGCGTACTCTTGAGGAGAAGATCTAATGGATGATTTCTTCACATAACGTCCAAATAACTCCAAAGGGTTCATTGATTTTTGCCAACCAATTGCCCACATTTTTCCACCCCAAGATCTTGAGGGACCAACCGGGTTGAAAAATTTTTTTGAACCGTGAAGGAATGTTGTCACAAAGTTGATATCTTTCTTATCTTGCTCAGATAGTAGATCCAAAGGCACAAATTCAATGACGGCAACAAGAGCATGGTGATCAGATTGGTCGAGAACAATAACTTTTCCATGGTGGAAGAAGTGGAAAGCCCCAATTGTCTGTTTTGCTTGCTTAAATTCTTCCTGGGTGGGTTTTTGAGGGTTGTTTTTCTTTTCAGCCATGATAGCAGGGTACAGATCCAAAGGGCATAGCTTTTGTCTAGACCAGGCAAACTTTTCCTTGATCAAGTTGTCAGTCACTTCCAAAGAAATTTCCAAATCCCTCATTTGAGCCCTCCTTTTTCTACAATTCCTCTGCTTGCCACCTCTCTTTATGTTTTTCATACCATCTCCTTCCATCTTTCTCCCTCCCAGGCACTTGCTGCACCCAAGGTGAGGATCAAGGTGAAATTTGAATGGATGTATAACATTTTGAGTTCGGTAGGCAGTGAAGGAATCAATATCAAAAAATGGGTGCAACAAACAAAAAGAATGGTCAAACAAATAAAAAAAAAAATGTCAGCAACGTTCTCATTATTGAAACGGTGGGATTAAAAAAATAAAAAAGAGATGAAAATCAACGATTCCTCTTCTTGCCACCTCTCTTTATGTTTTTCATACCATCTCCTTCCATCTTTCTCCCTCCCAGGCACTTGCTGCACCCAAGGTGAGGATCAAGGTGAAATTTGAATGGATGTATAACATTTTGAGTTTGGTAGCCAGTGAAGGAATTGACAGATATCAAAAGAATAGAATTAGCTGGGGAGGAGTGGTAATGATGAGGAGCCGCAGCCGGCATCATACTAGGCAAACCAGACTGTCCCAGGACGTAGCTTGGTTGGCGTAAGACTTGAGAGAATGTGTTCTGGCCAAGCTTGAAAACCTAAAAAAAAAGAAACAAAAACAAAGAAAAAACAATGGGGAAGTCAGTTCCTGTACCCTACAAAAACCCTGCGTTGATTGGCCCAAACAATTGGCCAATCGATCGCGAATCAATCACTTGATCGATTGCCAATTGATTGCCAATTGATTGCCAGATCGGGCAATCAATTGCCAATTGATCAAGCAATTGATTGCTCAATCGATGAGAGGAGGAATCGGAGGAGGGGAGGGGCTCACCTTGATGGATTGACCAATGGATCCAGGGGTGACCTAAAGGTTGAATGATCAAAGGATCAGCAACTGGTGAGGGGAAGGAAGAGGAAGAGGGTGGAGGGGGCTTACCAGGATTAGGAGGAGGGGATTCAGTGAGTGAGGTGAGATGAGGTGGTGGTGGTGAGTAAGGTGGTGGTGATAAGTGAGGTGGTTTGGTGAGGAGGAGGCAGGGTTTGACCGGTGAGTGAGTGGGGTGAGGTTGAAGGGGTTGAGTGGTGAGGGGGAGGGGGGTAGCATTTGGTGAGTGGCAGGGTTTGAGGTGGAGGTGTTTTTGGATTCAAGTCCACTAAAAAAAAAAAATAAAAAAAAAACTCAGCCTATGAATCTTGGGTGAATAACCAAAACCAAAAAAATACGGTGAAGGGAATTTTTACCAATTTCAAAATCAAAAATTACTCATCAAAGCAAGCAAGGGTGAGAGGAAGAATCCGCTCTCTCATAGAAGAAGATGAGGGAACAGATGAGACAGGGATGACTTGAGGCGGATCAGGAATATCATCTTGGAATATTTTGTCCCATTCATCTTTGATGTCGGCCAAAAGGTTGTGAAGGATTACACAAGTGATAATCCAGTTGATGAGGAACCTCATATCTTTGGAACATTGGAGCTGGTTTCGCATCTCCCGTAAGCTGGCCCATCTTCCTTTCAGAATTCCTATGGCATGCTCAATCCAAACTCGTGATTGGGCAAGATGATAGTTAAAATTGGTTTTTCCTTGATCATTGGACAAAACATTCCGGTATGCTGGAACTACATATTTCCCACTAGCATAAGCCAAATCGGCCAGAAGGTATTGATCTTGTTCAAAGTAGATCTCTGGTTGTTGGGCAATCCGCATCCGATTGAAAACATATGAATCATGACAAGAACCTGGAAGGCCAGCATGGAGGGAGATGAACTTCTTGTTGTTATCGCAAACAAGTTGTAGTGCCACGGAGTATCTAAACAAAGAGATGGAACATATTTGGTCAGTGTGTGATCCAAAGTTTTATCATAGCGATTGGAAAAGAAATGAATCAATTGCCTTTTTTTAAGATCAAAATAGTGGTTGCCATCTAGGTTGGGTTTTTGACTCAAGGGGATGGTGGTTCCATCAACAAAACCAATGCAACCAGGAAAGCCTTCTGTCTCCATTACTTGAGATATCTCCTTGCGTTCTTCTTTGGTTGGCCATGAAAGGACCGAGCGATGGAAAGATAGGATAGAAATCATGACTCTTTTGGTGTATAAGTCAATGCTTCCGTAACTGACTGAGAATAGATTTTCCAATTGATGGATTGCTGCTCCATTTCCATTTGACCCCAATCTACAAAGAGCAACGGCAAGTTGGATGGCTGGATCACATTGAGGATTGCGAGAATTGTTCTGGAAGATGTGGTGGTCTTCAATCATTGCCAAAAGTTTCATGAAAGAAGGCAACAAAGCTCGGAACAGTTGCTGGAAGCTTAAGTCAGGGATGAGATGAAGCTTTTGCCTTTCATACATAGGGTTATGGAGAGTGTGTATTCTTGGAACCATGTATCGCTTTGCCAACAGAGAATTTAAAGCTAACCAAGTTGATTCCAAATTGGAGTCTGAATAAGAGTCTGAATGGGAGTCAAACAGTAGCAAAAGTTCAGTCAGATTTTTTGCGTTTTCAACTTGCTGGCGGGATGTTTGATTGGACATGTTGAGAAAGGTGGTGAGTGATGTGGGGTGATGAGATGATGATGGGATTTGTGTGAAGATGGGTATGTGAAGGTATGTGAAAAACGATAGAGATGTGTGTGATGCAATGGAGATGGGACCAGTATGGATTTGCTGATGTGGATGGGTGTTTTTGATGTGATGGATGGTGGATGGATGATGATGCATAAATGGCGTGTTTGATGATTGAAATCCGCCATTTTCATGAAACACACCATTTTGAAATACACCAGTTAGGGGGTATGTGTATTTCAGAAACCCGCCATTAAGAATGGCGGGTTTTGTCAAAAAAAATGGCGGGTTTCTAATGGCGGGTTTGCTAACTTTGATACACCCTATTGAGTATATCTTTGTAGACCACAAATTCCATACCTTGAGTCTGGATGATGATGGATAAAAGGGTGCATTTGATGTTTTAAGTTTACCATTTCTATGAAACCTGCAATTTTGAAATACACCAGTTAGGGGGTATGATCTGTAAAGTCTGTCTGGGCAGCAACCAAAGTTATTCAGAGATTTGTTAAAGTGCCTGTGGCACCTAGCAAAGCCATTTTGGCACCTAGCAAAGCTTTCTTGGTGCCTGGCCAAATTGCGCTGGTGCCTGGCCAAGTTTATCTTGGTGACAATCAATCAAAGCAGGTTGCTTTGACCCACAAAATACATCTCTTTTTTTTTTTTTTTAACAAAATCAATGGTTGGAAGTTGCTGGTAGGGAGGCTGGTTGGTTTGGTGCAACCAGCTTTGAGGTCACTTGGTTGGGCACCAATTTTTTACCCCTACAAACCCAACCTGATCAAGCCCTCTGGGCACCTATTCAAGTCCCATTGGGTGCATGCCAAGTCCCGCTGGGTGCATGCCAAGTTGAACTTGGACAGGTGCCCAGATGCACTTTATAGACCATGTGTATTTTAGAAACCCAGCATGAAAATGGTAGGTTTGGTCAAAAAAAAAAAAAAAAACGCTGGTTTTTAATGGCTGGTTTGCTAACTCTGATACACCCTAGTAAATTACCTTTTTTTTAAAAAAAAAAAAAAAAAAAAAGAAAAGAAAGAAAGAAAAAGAAAAAAAGAAAAAATCAACAAAAACTTACTACCATAATACTTTCAACAGCTTACCAAACTTGAACTAGAAAATTGGTGAAATCCAAACAGAAAGAAGATAAAAACAGGATTTATAGATTTAAAAATAAAAGATGATTTATTCAGCCTTTGGTAAGATGAATAAACAAAATAAAAATAGAAAAAAAAAAAAAATAGAAAAAAAAAAGTAAGCAGAAATCAAAAAAACCACATGTTTGAGGATGTGAAGATTTGAATGGATGGATCAACACACTGTCGGGGTTGGAAGACTTGAGCGGCGGGATGAAGTCGAGTTGAGTGGCCGCCATCAACCCAGCGCCCCCTCCCCCCCCCCCCCCCCCCCTCTCCCCTTCCCGGCTGTCGTCTGAGATTTCCCGGAACACCTATCTGCCTATCGGTCTCTGTTGTCTACTTGAAAGAAATAGGGCTCGGTGGGGTCAACGGGTTTCACAGGGTTAAGAAGTAAATATTTATTTAAATCAATCGATCTTTATTACATTTTTTTTTTTTTTTTTTTTTTTTTTTTTTTTTTTTTTTTTTTTTTTTTTTTAGGCCTTGTCTGTCTGTTCGTCCTGCACCCGGCGAGCTGCAACTCGATGCCCCTCCTGCTCGGGCTGAAGAACTTGTCGCCTTGGTTCCTCGAGGCACATCAAGGCTTCCATCATAGATCTCATAAACATCAAAAGGCCAACCCCCCCCCCCCCCCACACACACACACTGCCGCTGGTCAGAGCAGACACGCTGTCTCTCTCTCTCTTTCTTCCTTTCACTCATTTTGCAAGTCAAATCTTCATCAGTTCACACGACACTCATCCGACAAGAATAAGTTAGTCTAGACGGAGGTGGTTTTTTAGTTTTGATCGAAGGCAAGAAAACACACGAAAAAAAAACAAAAAAACAAGAGGTGACCCAACCGACGAAGGGATGTATTTATTTAGATCTCAAGTGTGGTGTATATATGGTGTATCAATATGCATGCATGTATTTTAACAAAAAAGGGGGAGGAGCAGGGAGGGGGGGGGGCAGAGATATATATTGATGTATATATGACGGAAATTGCAGAAGAGGTTCTGGTTCTTATGATAATTATTTTAACCTTGACATTTTTTTTTGAATTTTTGGATTTTGGTTTGGGGGCAGATGGATGGGGGTAAGAGGTGAGGTTAAGTTCAATAATCCGTTCGCCTTCTCTTCTCCCTGCCGTCTTCCATACTTCCCCCTCCACCACCGCCACCCACATTACCCCCGCCACCCACATTACCACCACCACCGCCCATTGCCGTTTGACCAGCCACACCACCACCCCCAACACCCACACCCACACCACCACCGACGCCACCACCGGGCATGAATCTTGGGTTGAAGTGACCATTATTCGGACCACCACTACCGCCGCCGCCGCCGCCGCCGACGTTCCCGACCCCGGAACCCATCGATCCCCGTCCCGGTCCCCCCATCGGCATCATCATCGGCATCATCCCGTTCATCCCCCCCATCCCTCCCATCCCTCCCATCCCCCCCATTCCCCCCATTCCCATCATCCCCATCCCACCGGGCATCATGCCCATCATCCCCGTCCCCATCGGGCCCATGCTCACCCCCGTCATCCCATTCATCATCCCTCCCATCCCCCCCATCCCGTTCATCGAGCCCATCGGTGACATCCCGGTCATGCCCCCATTCATTCCAGCCATCCCAGCCGCTCCGTTGGGAGAACCTACCATCCCACCGGGATGATTCATCCCACCACGACCGAGTCCCAGGCCGGTCAGACCATGATTATTGTTCACGTTCCCACCAGTATGGCTATGGTTAGGGGTGTTCATACCGTTATTTCCCATCATCGGACCCGATCCTCCGCCACGGTTCATCCCACCGCCTCCACCCGGTCCGCGCCGCATATCATCTCGGATTCGCATGCCCCCGTTTACCAGCCCTGCTCCGCCGAGGTTCATGTGGTTCGGACCGTTGTGATTGTTATTGTGGTTCGTGTATCCTCCTCGGTTCCCTCTTCCGTCCCGGTCATCGTTCAATCGATTATTTGACCCGAGCCCATGCTTGTCGGCATTCCGGAACGGCGATCCGTTCATCGCCAAGCTTAGGTTACACTGTGCCTTCTTAGAGTGAATCTCACTACCACACGTTTTTTTGTTGTTGTTTCGAGTGTTTTGAAGTTTTTTTTTTTCATTGTTCATTTATGGTCAGGACGTGTCATGATGTCAGGTTTCAAAAGAAAAAAATAAAATAAAAAAGAGTGGGCTTCAATTTCTGTTCTCAACATTGGACAAGTGTGTATAGGTAAGGAGTCCAAAGCGTCGCTCAACTTGGAATCAAACCATCCCTTGACGATTTCAGCATCTGCCTGACTACTGAATTCCATATAAGCTACCCTAAAAAAATACAATGCATGATGCGCACCCACAGAAAAGACGTCAAGGTGAATAGAGGAGAGAGTGCAAACATTAATCAATGACGCGCCAAAAACAGACGCACGGAGTGCAGATGACGAGACAAATAGATTTGAACAAAAGGAAAGGGGCGGGGAAAGACGAGAGGAGTGAAAAAAAATTGATAAGAGATGATAAATGAGATGGACGAGAGGGAGAGAAAGAGAAAAAACGGATGAAGAGGATGCAAAGGGAGACAGGCAGAGAGGGGGAAAAGACCAAGCAAGATACATGGGTGTACATACCCTTTAGATTTTCCATTGACCTTATGTTCAGAAAAGGTGATATCTCGGTGGGCGATACCGACGCCCAAGTTCTCGGCGACCTTACGTAGATCTTCATCACTCGTGTACTACGTAAAGCACCCACGGGTCAAGAGAAGGGAACCCACCGAAGGGGAAAGAAGGAAGACCCGCGCCCGCGCAGACCCGTAAAATGAAGGGCCGTCAGTCCCTGGAGGTTCTATGGGATCAGTCGTGAAGGATTAGGAGCAGCTCGGTATACACTACTAACCCATTGTAAATCAGCGATATAGAGTCCGCATAAGCCACGCTCATCCTTTCTGGCCCCAGGGCCGGTTGAGTTGAACGTGTGGAGATTGGAGTACTGGTTATGATGAGAGGGGTGATGGGAGCTGATAGGATTGTTGGTACTATTGTTCATCATCTGATCATGATTGGAGTGGTGACTGTTGCTGCTATTATTATTGTGAAGCTGATGATGGTTGTGTTTGTGGGTCGTGGGTGGGGTGAGGGTACCGATTGGTTGGTGTTGCTGATGGGAAGGAGCACTACTACTGGCACCACCCAAGCCAGAGTTATTGGTACTACTCGTCGGTATCGACGACGTAGCTAATGAGCCTCCAGGTCCACTCGTCCCACCCTGCTTTGAATTGGTCGCCATCGGGTTTGCTGGTAATGAGGCCGACATGGGTGGGATCGGTAACCCATGCTATCGATTGATTTGTGGCCCATCGCGCGTAGGGTTGTGCAACGCGGTGATGAAGTGGATGGATATTGATGAGAAATAGAGTAAAAGAACAGATGATAAAGGCAGACGTTGGATAGGATGATGTTGAGTCAGTTCTAACTCATTGCGATGATGATGATTGAACGAAGGCAACATCAAAAGTTATATCGAGCGGACGAAGGGAAAGTCGTCATGGTTAAAACGTGACCCAAGTTCCCTACGCAACTAGTCGTTCAAACACTTTGATTTTATCATAAGAGTATCTATTGATGTACTAGTATGTCATGATAGGGGCTGGACTGGGCCCTAAGTTTTGTTGATGGATTTTTTTTTTTTTCGCTTTGGAAAGGTAAGATGAAGCAGGAAATCTCTCTCTACCTCATGGTGACCACCAGGTTTGATATCCGGTTTGATGTCCGATGCGTTGCTCGACTCACCACCTGGATGAGTATGATGAGGCTTGGTGGTGGGTGTGGTCGTCGTCGTGGTCGAGGTAGGATTCTCATCAGTATTACCTTTGAGGGGTGAATCGTGGTTCGTCGACGATTTCCTAAGAACCGCATCGTACCGAGTCGGGCTGGTGGGATCTCGGTTGCTGACAGTAGTCGAACCATCCTCTGGTATCAGGTCTGCATACAAATTATCCTAGAGAACGTATCGATGGGAGATGGAATAACAAAACAATCGTAAGACACCCTGCCCCCTCATAGCGTCACAACCCAACGTAACATTTCGCGTCATGATTTGGGAACCGAATATCGCTTGGATAGACTGGGATCAATTCGAGGCGCCGATAGGCCCTGCTCCACTCTAGGAAAAACCCCACTCTCGTAAGATCAGTCCCGAGAGAAACAACTTCATACAGGCGTCAAAGCGAAATCAGGACGAGAGGTGATGGAAAAGTTTCCGCTGCAAAACGAATGTGATATTTCGTTCGGGTTTCATTTCCAGATGGATCGATGTTCGTCGCACAATGTGTTCAATGAGGCAACGGATCAATAGATCAATGGATAACTGGCTTTGTTATTGGTTCTCTCCTAAACGCAGCATGCCCATCACATTGGTTCTTTAGTCATTAACCACATCAATAAGTCCGAGTGGAGGTTCAAGAACACATGGTTTTCAAGTGGAAACAACAAGATCGGTTTGTTTTCTCAGGTTGGCGGTTGATGAATGACAGGTTCAGATGGCAAACAGTTGAGTTGGACTTCAAACACAAGGCAGTTTTCGGAGTGATTGGAACCCAAAGTTAAGAAGGGAGATGATACACATGAGCGCTCCTGAGGTTGCAGTGAGAGGGTTGGATGAGACATCGACAACAAAAAAAAACGATCAGTGCAGATGTGGTTCGGTGGTTTTCCAACAAGTTTACATACGGCCTCGGGAGAAGCGAGACGAGAGAGTAAAAAACAAGCCCGGTGGATGCGTCAGACGTGAAAACAGATACAAGTGAGAATGGAAGAAGCAGGATGAATAACTTCTTGCCCATCAGGCCCTTGACTCGTTGGGTCAGCGGATACGTCGAGTAAGAAGCAAGAGAGAGGGAGAGATGCAAAGGGTGAAAAGGTTGGAGGTGAAGAGGTTATTACAGGAGAGGACGAGTTCGAAGATGCTGAGGGAGACGGGATCAAAACAAGCTGGGTAGGGAATGGATCGAGGCGGATGATACAAGGTCGCAGACAAGTGCGTAGCAGGAGAAGAGACAGACAACGCCCCGAGACTGATCCACAATCAGTCGGTATCATCAACCGTATTTCACAAGTATATCTACAACGTTGTGGAGGGATGAGGGGGATATAATGGGTGACGTGGAATGAGTAAGAGGAAGGATCACAGGGGAGGGAGTCCCAGTTCGTGGTTATCGTGCCATGTGTTGGGCCCACAATCGGTTGGAGGACAAGAGTTAAATCGGGCCATGAGATGGGAAGAAAGACTCGGTCGTAATGACGATCGATTTCGAGCGAGCGACAGGGGAGGCATCCGATGAATCAAGCTTAGGAGGGGCGATGAGGGTGGAGAGGGGAGGAGGGGAATGGGGGAGATTGGAGGGAGACGGAGGCGGATGGGACATGGACAAATCGGTCGAGTAAAACGAAAACCGGGGGAGAGAGGGAAACAAGCAGCGGCTGGAGGTCTGACAATCGAAGACGATGACCAGGGATTGGGATGGAGAGAACAAGGCAAGAGATGGAAGGTAATCTCTGGGAGGAAATAGACCGTCGACTGGGTGGTATACGTCGATGGTTGGAGAAGACGGAGAGACAAAGGGCGAGGGAGACATCGATGGAGAGGACGGGACGAGAGCAAGACAAGAACCAAGACCAGATGGATGGGGGATGATGACCATCGACGCGAGAGAGAGAAAGATGGAGAGAGAGCCAGAGAGAGAGAGAGAGAGCGAGAGAGAGAGAGAGAGAGAGAGAGAGAGAGAAAGAGCGAGACAGAGCGAGAGAAGAGAAGAGAAGCGAGAAGACAACGATAGAGAATCAGGAATGCGGATGTACTTCTGGGGCATCGTCGTTGGGACCGTAAATATCATCAAAGTCCGTATTACTCGAACTCTCCTTCATCTTGAGGAGATTACCTGACTTGGAGCTTGCGGTTGACTTGGTGGGTGATGACGGGTTTCTAGGTTGGTCTCGAGTTGAATTCGACGGATGAATCGATCCTTCGATGGACTTTTTATCAATTTTTCTTTCTCAGTTTCTTATCGGCTGAAGAGGGACTCAGGGGGTCAAGAGCCGGGCTAGAATGGTGAGGCAATGGGAACTTGGCTTTCAGCTTCCGATTGGGCCCCCCCAGGGCTGGTCGCGCTCGCCCTCTGGGTAGGGGGTTTCCCTCTCCCTCGTTAGTCTCACTAGTCCCTCTCTCCCCGTCTGCGAGAATTTATGCATAAATATGTACATACTTTACGACCCCAGTGGACGAGGATGTCAACACATGCGTGCAGGCATATTTACATAGATACCGTAGGACTAGGCACTGACCATGTATGCACATACATACACAAATACATAACCTCATACCTGTGTATACGTATAGGTAAGCAAAGATGTGTGCGTACAGCTCCAAAAACGGATCAGGTGTATTGAGACACTACAGAGCACTGCGGGCAGAAGAGATCATAACTACAGGCTTGGATTCAACAGAATGCACATTTTTCATTTGAATGTCTACAGGGCTCCCATTGACATTCATACTGCAGAGTGGAGACTGAGATAATCCAGGTAAGTGATTGGGTGGGTCCAAACCTGAATACGTACTCAAGTGGGTAGGTGCCAAGGTGGTATCCAGGAGTGAATGGCAATGGGCATCAGAGTCAGACGGCGTTGCGGACACTCCACCATGAGAAACAAACATGCTAATGGGGATTGTATGCACTTACATACGATTTACATATTTGTGCGGCACCAACCAACCAGGATCACAGCCAGCCGGCCAGATGGTCGAGTCGCTCCACTATCCCAATCGCCGGTTTTGGGTGGGGGTATGTAATAAGGTCGATTGAGTGAATATTTAATTTAGGAATATCATCACTACTCTTATTGCGACATCTGGGATGGACGGAACAGACGATGAAACCTGCTGATGGGTCCAGTCCGGTAAAACTACTCAACAACCATCAACAACCAGAAAAAATCATCGATCGAGTAGCATCATTAGCTAGCTATGACTAGCTGCACCACAAGACGGAAGAAATTAAAATGAAAAATAAAAGAACCCCGAACGAATGATGAGGATATATCGTCCGAACTCTAGAGAATCTTAGCATGAGATCAGGTTTCAGTTGACCCGATTCCACTCATCATGCTTTGCTTCAAACTCGACCTCTCCATCCATTTCCTTTTTTGTCGTTTCAGGTATGATGTCGGCTACGGTATTGCACGCTATGAAACTCGTAAAAACATGGTTTACCCCGTAGTCGGGGTTTCGTGAGTCACCTTCTTCACCCCGGGCTAGTGCGAGGGTCTAAACACCGGGGGGTCTAGGGCTTCTGATTAAGGAGGATCGGAAGGAATCAAGAAAGTGAGATGATATGTGGAGAAAGAGGATCGAGCGGAGGCAAGAAAGGCGAAAGAGGGGGGGGGGGGAAAGGAAAATAACAGAGATCAAAAACCCAAAGCCGAAAGGAAAGAGCGAAAAGATGAAAGATCAAAAGGAAAATTAGAAAGTAAGCGGGCGAAAAAAAGGAAAGATAATAATCATCAACACAGATACCACAATACTTAGAAAGAGCAAAATCAAATAGTGGGTGGACAGGAATTGGGTCTCAGATGGGTTCAAAGGATTGTACGTTGGACGCTGGATCAGGGAGATTTTGATCATCCTAGGCAATTCAAACCCAGCCAGGCTTGATAATTGTATTGGATTCGATTGTTTCAGCCCGGGAAGGATTGGCTTTGGATTGTTTAAGATCTTGTTTTAGTGAGTTGAAATTTTGTTCAAGTGATTTTTAAAAAAAAATTTAGAGGTTTAAAATTATATTAGATTTGATTGTGCCTTAGATGGTTCCTCCGAGTGCTTCTTTAATTTCCTTCGGCCAGGAAAACAATCGAGTAAATTTTTAAACTGTTCAATTTTCTTCCAAAAAAATGGGGGTAGGGGGTGGAGAGGGTTAGTGAATTTATTTATTTTTTTTTCTAAACAAATATTCAGTTCTTGAGAATTCATTTGAGAGAGTTTTAATCAACCAGACCACATAGCCATATTCTAATCAAGGTTTGGGTTATTCTTTTTTGGCTCATGTTAGCCTAGAGCCAATCCTGCATCTTTTTTTCCTAGTCATCTCTGGTGGGGAATAGGTGGTTTGGATGCATTTTTTATAGCTTCCTTTGTTATTCAATCCACAATCTCATTTCCTGGTATCCCACATATTTTCTATAAAACAGTCTCAATTTATTTTGCTGTTAATAAAAAAAGGAAAGTTAAGTTATTTTGGACATTTTTCAGAATTTATTGAACTGTCTTGGATTTTATGAGGTCTAAAGTCATTTAGATGACCCCTTTTTTTTCTATGAAAAAATTACAAAAAAGGTTTTAATCATTTTCCTACTCTGAAGTTGAGTAGATATTTAATAATCAGACAAGATCATTGGTGAATCAAATTTTTAGTTGGAAATTTCAATTTTTATCATTAATTTTTTTATTCTAAGTAAGAATTGTTGTAGGAGTAAAGCACAGTGCCTGCCTCAGAATATCCACAGTGAAATAACCTGGAACAAAGACAGACTAAAGATCACTCATCTTTCTCAAGAATAGAGACAAGGGACCAAATCATAAAGTTTTTATATAATTTTTTGGTAATTGATGAAAAATTGATGTATCTTTATTGGAATTAATTGATAATATTTGAGTGAATTCTTGATATTTTTGGACTGATTATTGGCAACTTCTTCCATCCTGGGTTGTCAAATTGGTTCAATTTTTAGGTATGAGCTGCCTACAAGTCTCAGAGGGGGTCCTTCTGGTGATATCAACTGATGAATTTAATTCTATTTGAAAAAAAAAATCAATTTATAGTAGATAAATCGGAAGATCAGATGATGGATTTAACTCACTAAGGAGATTTAATCCAATGAGTTTTCCAAAGTGAAATGCAGGTAATATTTATTGAGGAAACCAAAAGAAAAACTTTGCATGTTTTCATCTGCATTGAATGTTTGTGATGAAATTTCTGTATAATTTTTATCTGTATCACAAAAGGCAAAAACATTATTAATTTGATGAAAGATAGCACAATTTATCAGTTATTTTTTTTTATTATCTGGTTCCCCTGCACAATTTAGCAAATTTTGACAATTGATTAATGGTTCTGATCATACTCAGTTCAATCTTCTTGAATTTATTCATATATGTCAGTTTTAAATCAAATCAAAATTCAAAAAAAAATTACCTTATGAAATTCAAATAGATTCTTGGGCCCTATTTTACCTGAAGTTCCAAACTTATATATAATTTAAAAATACATCATGTTTTCCTTTCAAAGGTCAGTCATTTCACCTGTTTTTTTGGTGATTTCTTTGCCACAAGGTGTCCAAGCTTGTTCAAATGAACTATTTAGATGGTGAATTATGCATGAAAATTCTTTTTTTTTGAAGGGATAATTATTATAAAGAATTTATATTATTAAAAACAGAAGGTACTCTTTAGTAGAAGTATAAATTCAATGTGAAAATTGGTTGATTAAAAGTGATCAAGTCTCATTGTAGTCATCATATTTCCTAGTAAATATTCAAAGAAGAAAAAATATTTATGTTGGAAATCTAAAAGAATTTTTTTCAGTTTAGACCAAGGATTAGGCCATATCAAAGTCAAAAATAATACCTGAAACCATTTCTTCTGAATTCAAATTGCAAATTGCCCATTAATCTAGGAAATATATAGAATACTTGATCCTGAGCCCTAATCTTCACCAATTTTTCAATTTTCAAAAAGGTCACAGAAATATTGATGTTTTCAAAAATGATGAATTTATTCCCCTTTAATTCAAGAATCAAATGAAAAACAGGAAATATAAATGTTGAAAATTTGAATTTTTGAGGGCCTATTAAAAATAAATTCAAATTTGGGTAACTGGTAACTTTGAGTGGAATAGATATTCAGAAATTGTCAAGTAGAAACTTTGAATTAATTAAAAAATTGCCAACTTTTTGATTCCAGTATGAAATCTCAAGCTCTAAATGGAATAGATACATGAGGATTAGTATTTGATCAAAAGACTAAAGCTTGAAAAGGGTAAATTCATCCCCTGTTAATTACTAATAACATGTATTTTGATGTGTTTTACAACAAAAAACTAAAACACACAACCCAAGGTGTTGATTTGTCAAATCTGAGCTCAGGTTGTTATTTCTTTCAAACTTGAAATTTGTCTTATCTTTACATGTTGAATTAACTCAAGTGATTTCAATAATTGAATTCTCAAAAAGACCCTTCCCCAGGAAGACCCCACAGGGGATTTGGGGGCTTATTTTAGCCCCCCAAGGCCCACATTCATATTTAAATGCATTCATAGGCTCAATGCCTTCTCAAAAGGTGTTTTTTCACAACCCAAGTGATCTGTAGAGCTTTAAAATACTTGTTTCCCTAACCCAGGAGGTCCTTTTAAACTTGACAGGCCTGTAAACACCCTCAAGAGGCTTGTTTTCCCACCCCAGGCATTTCTTTAAACCTTGAAAAGTTTTTTCAAACCTTCAAGTTCTACATTCATACCTTTTTTTATTGGCATGGATTTTCAAATTTTGAATACCTTCCTGCAGTGGGAATGTATACCAAAAAGCATTATTTTAATAATTATTTTTTCTATATTAGGGCGTTTCAGAGTTAGCAAACCCGCCATTAGAAACCTGACATTTTTTTGACAAAAACTGCCATTTTTAATGGCGGATTTCTGAAATACACATACCCCCTAACTGGTGTATTTCAAAATAGCGGGTTTCATGAAAATGGCAGATTTCAAACATCAAACCAGCCATTTATTCATCATCATCCATCCACCATCCATCACATCTAAAACACCCATCCACATCAGCAAATCCATACCAGTCCCATCTCCATCACATCACACACATCTCATCTCCATTGCTTCAAATCTCCATCACTTCAAATCTCTATTGCTTCACATCTCCATTGATTCACATCTCCATCTTCACACAAATCCCATCATAATTTCATCACCCCACATCAAATCACCATCTTTCTCAACATGTCCCATCAAACTTCTTGGCGGCAAGTTGAAAATGCAAAAAAGCTGACTGAAATCTTGTTAGTATTTGACTGCCATTCAGACTCCAATTCAAACTCCAATTTGGAATCAACTTGGTTGGCTTTGAATACTCTATTACAAAAGCAATAAATGGTTCCAAGTGTAAAATATAAAAAGAAGCTGAGCTCTAATGGGATGAAAGGACTAAAGAATGAGTGAAAGGGGCTTGTAACGTCAAGCGTAACGGACCTGAGCTCAGGAGGAAAAGGACACTCCTGTTGATGTGTTGGCTGAAAAGATGATGAATTCCACTTGAGAGCACCATGGTTTATATAGAATAAATACATGATTGACCAACAAGTGGTTGAGTACAAAATGAATAAGGCAAAATTAACATAAGCAGTTTAAGTGAAATGGTAAGTGAAATGTTATGCTTGGACAGTCTGAAAATTGCTACTAAGAACAAAGCCTAGTTATATTTTAACCATTATTGTAATACTTCAATAAAAACAATAATATAAATCAAATCAATCCAATCAATGATACTTCAAACTCCAGTGAAAGTCACATATATATAAACTCAAATTCTAACACCAAGAAGACAAACTCTCCACAACCCTATGTATGAAAGGCAAAAGCTTCATCTCCTCCCCAACTTAGGCTTCCAGCAACTTTTCCAAACTCTATTGCCTTCATTCATAAAACTTTTGGAGATGATTGAAGATCACCACATCTTCAAGAACAATTCTTGGAATCCTCAACGCAATCCAGCTATCCAACTGGCTGTTGCTCTTTGTAGATTGGGATCAAATGGAAAGGGACCAGAAATTCATTGATTAGAAAATCTATTCTCAGTCAGATATGGAACCATTGACTCATACACCAAAAGAGTCATTTTTGCTATCCTATATTTCCTTTGCTCAGTCATTTCTTGGCCAAAAAAAGAAGAATGCAAGGAGATATCTCAAGTAATGAAGACCAAATGATTTCATGGTTGCATTGGTTTTTTCAATGGAACCACCATCCCCTTGAGTCAAAAAACCAATCTAGATGGCAACCACTATTTTGATTGGAAAAAAAGGCAATTGATTCATATCTTTTCCAATTGCTTTGATAAAACCATTGATCACACACTGACCAAATATTTTTTGTCTGTTTTTTTAGATACTCTGTGGCACTACAACTTGTTTGTGATAACAACAAGAAGACCATATCCCTCCATGCTGGCCTTCCAGGTTCTTTTCATGATTCATATGTGTTCAATTGGATGAAAATTTCCCAACAACCAGAGAACTAGTTTGAACACAATCAATACCTTCTGGCCAATTCAGCTTATGCTAGTGGGAAATATGTGGTTCCAGCATACCGGAATGTTTTGTCCAACAATCAAGGAAAGACCAATTTCAACTATCATCTTGCCCAATCAGGAGTTTAGATTGAGCATGCCATAGGAGTCCTGAAAGGAAGATGGGCCAGCTTAAGGGAAATGCAAAACCAGCTTCAAAATACCAAAGACATGAAGTTCCTCATCAACTGGATTATCACTTGTGTCATACTTCAAAATCTTTTGGCCAAAATCAAAGATGAATGGGACAAAATATTTGAAGATGATATTCCAGATCCGCCTCAAGTCATCCCTGTCTCATCTTGTCCCTCATCATCTTCTGTTAGAGAACGGATTCTCCCTCTTACCCTTTCTTGCTTTGATTAGTAATGTTTGATTATGAATTAGGTAAAAAATCCCTTCACCAAATTTCTTTGGTTTTGGTTGTTCACCCAAGATTCATTGGCTGACTCACTTGTTTTTTTTTCTCATTTGGTGGGGTGGACTTAGACAAATGGTTTTGGTTGTTCACCCAAGATAGGCCAAGTTGGTTTTTTTTTTCACAAATCAGAACCACAAACCACTGGTCCACTCTCCTCCTCACCACCACCTCCACCTCACCCATCTCACCCTACTCAATCACCGGTCCCATCATTCCTCCTTGCCACCACCACCTTTGCTCCCTCACCCATCCACCACCAACCTCACCAATACACTCACCACCCAACTCCCCATCCCCCATCATGTCAGGTGAGTCCCCCTCCCCTCTTTTACTCACCCCTCTTGGTTTTCTCTTAGCTGACCATCATCCCCTCCCCTTCTTCCCCCCCCCCACCCAGCTCCTGGTCACCCAACCCCTTTCAAGTAAGTGCTTCCCCCCTCCCACCTCCTCCCTTGCCCTTGCTCAATCTTGGCCCTCCCAGCCCTTGCTCCCCCCTCAGTTGTGGAAAGAATAAAGTTTATCCCCCTATAATTGTCCCAAGGTTTGGAATTTAACGGTTCCCTGCGGTTGAAAGGAGATGAGGATGTCCAAAGTCGCACTTGAATGAGAAATAGAAATAAGGAGATAAAGAGATAAAGAAAAGTAGAGAGAGAGAGAAATTGCCAATCCTTCAATCCTCAGAACTGTCCACCTGGATGTGTATCCGGTATGAGTTCCTTTTATCTCTTGGTGAGATGAGTGATCCAATCCAATGATGTGATGGTCTTCTTCTCTTCCTCCTCTAACCTGGAGTTGGGAGGGAGGATAAGTCCTCCCTCTCAACCCTAACCTAAGTACACGCGCAAATGACAGTATGACAAAGAAACAGAAAATAATCCCAAAACAGAAACCCTAGCCTCCTCTCCCCACCTCCTCCGTACCAAACTCCCCCCGTTGTCCGTACGCCGTTCCATCCATCCAGTTTGTCCTTCTCATGATGCGGTCCTTGCACCGCGCCCTACTTGGAGCCCCCCGCGCCTGTCCGTATCCGTTCGTCCGCGCCCTTCGTGGGTGTTTGGTAATATCCGGCATGATCCATGCGCTTGCACGCGTGCTCCATCCGTTCCTTCAAAGCCCGCGGATTGCTCCGCCTCTACTTATCTGAACCGGCGCGCCCGCCAACCTAGTCAAGCACACTACCTTCTGAATCTGATCCCCAGGGAAGATCGCCGCCCACGCCGCATTTGATGCTGAGCCCGACCCGTCCACCAGGTGCGGAGCCAAACAGCGGCTGCTGCTGATCCAGCAGCTGCCGCTGCTGAGCACTCCACATACTCTAATGCTCAGCCCGCTTGCCCCTAATGCTGAGGGCGCAGCCGCGATGCAGTTCCCAATCCGTCTCTATAAATTGACACCACATCCCCCCCAACTTGAGTTCTGTCCCCAGAAGTTTCCCATTGCTTCACCATGCTACCACCCCCGCTACTTCCACTACCACCCCCACCTTCCCCATCCTCCTTCCGCATCATTGCCAATATGCTCCCATGCAAGTTCTGTGCCCGGAACGGGCACGCGTGTTCAATTGTCCCTGGTCAACGCGCCTGTGTTGCTTGCCGTCATGGCCACTGTTGCTGCTTGCTTAGCAACAGCATGCCCCAAGCTCCCCCCAATCCAGCTCTCTCCCCAGGCCGTGCAAGAGGGCTCGTCCGGACCTGTTTGTGGTTTTGGACAACGAGTCGATCTCAGAAGGCTTGTGGACACCCCCCGGTTCACCTCCATCCCGCTGCCCCCAAGCTCCGTCACCCACCACCTCGCACGTGAGCCGCGACTCGGCATCACCACTCCGCCGGGATGGACCTCTGCAACGGGGCGAATACAAAACCTCGGAGGAATGGCGCGCGGCAACCCGCGCTTGGGCCGCTGCTGTCGGCGTGAACCAAACGGTACCAGACCCAAGACTTTTTGGAAGACCCGCGGCCGCGCCAGCACCCCCTTCTCCTCCTCCACAACCGCTGACACCGCCCGCGTCACCAGCGGCCTTGGATGAGAGGCCTGCAACCCCCAACGTCCCTCCGCCTCCGTCACCCATAGTTGTCCCGTCATTGCCTCCAGCTGGACCAAGACCCCCTGTTGGTTCCCTGGAGGCCCCATCTTCACTGGCCGCTCCTCCCCCCAGCCCTCCCAAGATCCCAGAGATTCCGATTGTAATGGCCCTCCTGGCGGCCGGCTTTGAGGCTTTCGCGGAAAGGTTGACCACAATGCTTCAGAATTTCATCGCAATCCCCAGCGCACAATCCTTGGAATCCCGGCGCGAACTCCTGGCGTCTTTCCAGGCTTTAATGGCATCCTTGAGGGCGGAAATGGAGGAAATGATGAAGATGGCTTAGGCGCATTGCCCCCCCTTTTCCCCTTCTTCCTTTCCTCTACTTCTTATCTTCTTGTTGTTTGTACCGCGCTTCCCTTTCCATTAAGAAAATACATGTATCCGCGCAAGGTCCTAACCTTCTGAGAAAAAGTGCGCAACCGCGCTTCGTGAGAGTGAGCTTGAGATTGAGTCCGCGCCCGGGCGCTTGCTTCGTGAGCAACCGTAAGTGACTAGCCATTCCAAAAGAGGCACCTGGACCGCCCCGGACAAACTGCCACACAGTTCCCCGTACCCTTCCTGTAACAAACACAACAACCAAAACACCAGCGCGCGCCACCGTAAGGGAAGAGAGAGAGAGAGAGTAAGAGAACGGACATTCTGGGGTGTCTAGTCCTCCTGGCTGTGAACCGGCTAGAGCACCCCCTCACCAAATCAAGCTTAGTCCCATACCAACCACCCATCCTTGAGATATCCTGAGAGAAAAGAAAAAGAGAAAAAGAAACCAACAGAGAAGAAAAATAGAAAAGAACTCTTTTTTTTTTTTTTTTTTTTTTTTTTTCTGCGCGACGCCCGTAGACCGCCTGAAAATTTCTCTTTTTCCCGCTTCCCCCATCTGCGGGATTGCCCACGCGTCCCGGTTCCGCGGGGCTTGTCCTTGCGTTCACAGACCCGGCTCCGTGCTGCGCCCGCGTTTCCTGCAAAAACCCCAAGCCAGCAAAGACCCCACAATCCAGATAAGGAAGAAACATAGAGAAACAAACATTCTGGGGTGTCTAGTTTTTCCGGCTGTGAACCAGATAGAGCACCCCCTCACCAAATCAAAACTTATCCCCTACCCCCACCACCTCCCCCCCCAACTTGGCCACTGTCCCCAGCTGGTCGCAACCGCCTACTCCGTTGCAACGGCACGGTCTCCGCTTCTCTGCACAAAGACAAATCCCCAGATTGCGTTCCTACACCATTGCCGCGCTCCACACTCCCCTTGTCAGATCCTTCACCCCCTTCCGCCGTTTTGTCAAACAAGGTAGATCCTCGCGCAAAGAAGCGCTTGAAATGCGAAGCCGCCGCCTTCCATTTCAGCGGAGTACCGTCTAATTCCTCCAACTGATAGCTGCCGCCCTCAAACTTGGATGACACGCGGAACGGGCCGTTCCACCGGTTAGCAAACAACTTCCCCCACTGAGACTCCAGACTTTGGTTGTACAGGAGCACCAAATCCCCCTTCCGCAAGGGATCCTGGAGACAATGCAAGCAGCGCTTGTCCCAATAGCGCACCAATGCCGTCCAAGTCTTCTTCAGCTGGTCCGTGGCCTTTGCGAGCATTTTGTCCCGTCAAAGGAGCTGTTTGGCGCGAGCCTCAAGCAATTTGGCGGAAGTCTTCACCTTCCACCAGTAAACCCCCAGGAACGTCTCCAACTCAATGTCCACCGGAAGCACGGGGCGCTGCCCAAAAAGTAACTCATACGGCAAGTAGCCTGTTGACTGCTTCACCAAAATCCGATCCGCGAACAGAACCATCGGAAGGGTCTCCTGCCAGCACTTCCCATCTTCCCCGCACATCTTGACCAGGGCGTCCTTGATTGGTTGATGCCTGCGTTTGATCATGCCGGCCCCCTTTGGATAGTACTCCGTTACCCGGCCAAACTTGGCTCTGCAACTCCTCACCAACTCGACCAAATGGCCGCAAAGCTCAGCCCCTCCGTCCACTGTAACCAGAAAAAGCGACCCGTACCACACGAACCAATCTTCCTCCAGAAATAGAGCAACTTTGTCCGCCAAGAGCTTGACCAACGGACGCGCTTTGGCCCAACCTGACAGGTTGTCCCGCGCAACGAGGAGATAGGCGAACTTACCTGCCTTGATGTGGATGAAATCAAGTGAGACTCAACCAAAGAGGGCGTCTTCCCCTGTGGGGTTTCCAACTTCCTTGGGCAATCTTGTGCTCCGCCGTTGACAGGCTTTGCAGGATGCCAGCCATTCGCACACCGCACGCACTACCCCGGGCCACCAGAACCGCTCCTTCACCCGCCTCCGCGTTTTGACCTCCCCTCGATGACCAAGATTGTCGTGAAGGCTCCGGAGGATAGCTTCCTGATCCGCCCTTGAAGTGGTAACCACAAGAGGAACCGGAGTCTTCCGCCGCCAAAGCTGCCCCTCCTGTATGTAGAAATTCCCCGCCCGCCGCTTTGCCCATCGCATTTCCTTGTCTGTAGTTCCATTGGGAAAACAAAGGTCCCGCAAGTAGTCACAAAGAATCACATACCGCCTGGTCTGCCGGAGCGGCAGCTGAACGCCTGCCTCCACAACCCCTACCTTGACAACTGGGGCCTCCACATTGAGCAGTTCCGCGTCCTCAAATGGTTTGTCCCTCGGATACCGCAACAACGCATTGGGCATAGTGAATGCTTTCCCCGGAACATGAACAACAGCAAAGGAGAAAAGTTGAAGAAACGCCACCCACCTGGTCATGGGAGCGTTGGGCAACGCCTGGGAATCGATCATCCGCGCCAGCGCCTCCGCGTCCACCAAGGGGTCAAAGTGAACCCCCCACAAAAGATACTGGAGCCGCCGCACGATCTTGGTGACCTCGCACAACTCCAACTTTGGCTGGGAGTACCGGCTTTCCGTTGGAGTGAAGGTGACCAACTGGTAAAGCACCGGCCTATCCTTGCCGTTGTCCTCTTGAGTGAGAACCCCCCGCGCCGAATTCGCTGGAATCAACCGCTAGCCTAATTCCTCCTGCGTTGTAGTCGAGGTTGCGGAGCACAATGTCACGTCCCACAATCTCCTTGAGCTTCCAGAATGTGCTATTGCACTCTTCTCCCCAATTCCACTCCGCGCCTTTCCGCATTAGTGATTGGAGAGGGCTTGCCACCTCCGCAAACCTCTTGATGAACATACAGACATAGCTACATAATCCCAAGAACTGAAGGATATGCAACACCGTCCGCGGGGTCGGCCATTTGAGGACCTTGTTCCGCTTTTTCTCTGCAATGCGCCGGCCGTTGGAAGCAACAACATGGCCAAGGACTTTGAGAGCCGGGACACAAACCGCCAACTTTTTCCCCAACACCGTCAGTCCTGCCTCCTAAATGCAAAACAGGATGTGTTCCAACATCTGCGCGTATTCCCACACAAAACAGCAGACGCCGGGAACTTCAACCAGCTCCGCTCCTCCGTAAATGGATTTTGGACCTTTTATGCCCGCGTTGTCAATGAAGATTTGGACTCCCTCCGGAAGATAATCCTTCAGGATCCAAGCCATTTGCGCCTGGTACACCACCACAGAATTGGTCGCGCCCTGCAGGAGCCAAGTCAGCTGCATTCTTCCCAACCCAGTCTAAAATGCCGTTAGAGGCCGCAAGCAAGGATCCAACTTGTGCTGGTTGTATCTGCCCATCAAATCCACTAAACCATAACAAGCCCGCCCCGCCATTGACTCAAGGAACTCGTCAACGCGAGGGGGCCTTCCTGCGTCCCGGATTTTAAAGGAGTTGAGCTGCTGTAGATCATGAACAATCCTCAACGACTTTCCGTCCTGCTTAACCACCGCAAAGATCGGACTGGAGTAACTAGACGTTGACTGTTTGTAAAGGCCAGTCTTCACCCGCTCCCGCACCAACTCCAGAAACTTCTCCCAGACCGCCTGCGGTATCGGAATTGGCTTGATCTGCCACGGCTTGTGATCAACAGTGGGGATGACATAGGGGTTGCCAATATTGTTTTTCAGGAGCCCCTGCTCTTCTGGTCAGAACACAAGCGCTCTTTCCCAAAGAACCAGAACCAAGATCAGCAACTTGCGTTCCTCCGTACTCAACCATCCCGCCGGGCCAAAATTGAAAGCTGCAATCCACTCCTCCGTGATCCGCGCCAAACTAGTAACCCACCCCAAAGTCTTAATTGGCGTGAACCAAGGGTCCCGCAACCAAGCAATTGGTCAAAGCAGTCCATTCAATTCCTGGGGCATTGGCTCATTCCTTGGTCGGACCTTCCGTGACACCGGCTTGTACTTGCCCGCGTTGCACCGCATCATCCGCACGCATCCTTTGCTGTAAGTCCTGCACATAACGGAACCGCGGCTTTTGCCTTTGCTCACGAGTGTGGCACAATGATAGGGTTTTCAAAGCGTAGTACCCTCGGGCAATGCATACTGAGAAAAGGGACTTACTTCTGCGACGTGCGCGCCCTGCACTTTCCTCCCTCCCCCTCCCTGCTCCTCATTAGTTGACCGCCCGCGCAAAACCGGAGCTTGTTCTGTGCGGTCTCCTCAGTCGACTAGGAAAAATCCTCCAAAGGTCGCCCGTTGCAGACCAACTCCGCGTCCGGTTCCTCCTCATACTCCAACACTCTCCTCCGCTTCCCTTTCCCGTGATTGCAGATAGTTGTCTCAAACCTTCCGCCAGACAAATCCTCCACCGTCCACGCCTCCGTTCCCGCCTCCGGATTGAAAACCATTTGTGCTTGAAACCCAAACATGAACGGCCTTCCCAAAATCACATCCCCACAATCAACCAAAAGAAAAGAAAGAGGCCTACAGACCCTTGTGACCTTGACCTCCTCCTCCTTGACTACCCCATCCACACGACACTCCCCTCCGTTAAGCGCGCGGAGACCCATTGCGCATTTCCGCAAAACCAACCCCAAATCATCCACCATCCGCAATGGCAGCAGGTTCACCATTGAACCGCTGTCCACCATAGCCCACACCTTCCTTCCTGCTATGACCATTGGAACGTAAGCAAGCGGATTCAAAACCGATTTCAACTCACACTCCCCGCGCCCCTCCTCCTTCCGCGCCACATGAACCCGCTTCACCGTCTGAGGTACCTGGCCCTGACCGCAATCCCGCAGCGCCTGAACCATCTCGTCTACCACCACCGGAGACACGGCCGCCAGTTCCCGCAAGGTCAGCGGGACCGGAGTCTTGTTCCCCATCACCCTACGCACGATGTCCGCCGCTTTCTTCTTCCCTACAGTATTTGCTGCCGGCGCCTTGGTTCCGGGCACGCGCGCGGCCGACGGGGGTCTCTCCTTTGCGTCCACCTCCATTTTATTGGAGACCGCCACCTTTTCTTCCGTTGCCACTACCCTTACCTCAGCTTCCACCCGAGGTGGTTGCCACAATCCGGGACCGGTAACGATGCCCAGTGATGCTCGCCCCGTTGTTCCCGCCTCCTGACCCTGTGTGCGCACCTGCTGCATTGGGGTTGGCTGGCTTGGCTCCATTGGAATCTGTTTGCCCGTCGGAAACATGTATCCCATCCCCGCCGTTCAAACCAATCCCACGCTGAGATCCTTTGTAAGCTCCTCGCACGCCAATTGCCAATGACTGTTTGCCCCGCAGTACAAGCACCCCCTCGGCACAAAGGTACCGGGCGGCCGAAACCCTTCCACCATGTGAGGTGGAGGCCCTCGCGGCTGCTGCTGGCCCATACGGCTCATGCAGATCTTCAAATCCTTCATCAGTTCCGTCAATTCGCTTACCGGAGGGGCGGGCGCGGGTTGAGGAACCGGAACATGCCTGGAAGTAGGTGGAACTGGGGCCGGAAATTGCGCCGGAGCCAGAACCTGGGGGGCGGATTTCTTTGGTCCCGCTGGGAAGGACTTAGCGGTGTCCTCAATAAGCTCTTCTAAGTCAAGCTCACTCTCCACAGCCTGGCAAATGACAGCCAACTCCGGAAGGAGCGCGACACTCCCGTCCAATGACCGCTTTACCAAGTTGTGATCATAAAGATGCCGCTGCACCCTTGCCCGGAGTTGAGCGCCTAAACCGCCCAGAAACGCGCGTTTCATGGCCCCCATCTGTCCCGCCACCACCTTGTTCTTTGACAAGTACCAATAGATCCAATTGAATGTCAAGGTGTACTCCGCCAGCTCCACCCGCGTTCTGACTCCTCCAAGGCCATGCGGTCAAAATTGCTTTCCCGGAATCGAGGTTCGCGCCTACCCCACCGCGTTAGGATCTCCGCCTTCAGTTTTGGCCAATCTTGATTCTCGTAGCCTTCCATTTCCTCCACATCCTGGAGCTTCTCTTTGTCCATAATGAACAGGACAACAAGCCAGACCTTATTGACGTCCAACGCACCTTCCGCATCTGCAATACCTTTGTATCTCAAGATGAATTGCTCCACATCCACGGTGTTGAATTGGATGTGAGGGTAGTTGCGGGGCCTGATGCAAACCGGACGAGTGGGTTCATGGTCACTGGAGACCAATGGGGGAATGGTGTAGCTTGTCCTGGGTTGAGCGGAGGGAGGGGGAGGAGGAGGGATGGAAGACAAGAGTGGGGTCGGAGTAGCGGACCCGGAGACAGAAGGAGAAGAGGAAGAAGAAGAAGGAGCAACTGTAGGAAGGTATGAATAGGAAATCGCGCCCGGTTACCTTTGAAAGACAAGAAACGGAAGGTTACTTCCCGGCCAGACCCCCAGATGTGGAAAGAATAAAGTTTATCCCCCTATAATTGTCCCAAGGTTTGGAAGTTAACCGTTCCCTGCGTTTGAAAGGAGATGAGGATGTCCGAAGTCGCACTTGAATGAGAAATAGAAATAAGGAGATAAAGAGATAAAGAAAAGTAGAGAGAGAGAGAAATTGCCAATCCTTCAATCCTCAGAACTGTACACCTGGGTGTGTATCCGGTATGAGTTCCTTTTATCTCTTGGTGAGATGAGTGATCCAATCCGATGATGTGATGGTCTTCTTCTCTTCCTCCTTCCATACCTCTTCCTCCTCTAACCCGGATTTGGGAGGGAGGATAAGTCCTCCCTCTCAACCCTAACCTAAGTACATGTGCAAATGACAGTATGACAAAGAAACAGAAAACAATCCCAAAACAGAAACCCTAGCCTCCTCTCCCCACCTCCTCCGTACCAAACTCCCCCCGTCGTCCGTATGCCATTCCGTCCATCCGGTTTGTCCTTCTCATGACGCGGTCCTTGCACCGCGCCCTACTCAGAGCCCCCCGCGCCTGTCCGTATCCGTTCTTCCGCGCCCGTCGTGGGTGTTTGGTAATATCTGGCATGATCCGCGCGCTCCATCCGTTCCTTCATAGCCCGCGGATTGCTCTGCCCCTACGTATCCAAACCGGCGCGCCCGCAAACCTAGTCAAACGCACTACCTTCCAAATCCGATCCCTGGGGCGGATTGCTGCCCACGCCGCATTTGATGCTGAGCCCAACCCGTCCACCAGGTGCGGAGCCAAACAGCGGCTGCTGCTGATCCAGCAGCTGCCGCTGCTGAGCACTCCGCATACCCTAATGCTGAGCCCGCTTGCCCCCAATGCTGAGCGCGCAGCCGCGATGCAGTTCCCAATCCGTGTCTATAAATTGACACCACACCGTAGCTTGCTTGCCTACGCCAATGGTGCCACCCCTCCCAATCCCTCAATCAGACCCGCCCCCCCAGCCAACGGTCAAATGGACCCGCCCCCCCCAGCCAACGGTTGAACGGACCTGCCCCCCCCTCAACCAACAACGGCTGGCCCCACCCCTTGACCAACAACGGCGAGCCCCCCCCTCCGCCCCTCAACCAACAACAGCTGCCCCCCCTCCGCATTGGTCCCACCAGTCCCAACCCCCCCTCAACCCACAATGGCCGCCCCCCCCTCTGTCAGCTTGCTACTATTGTAGAGCAAGCTGCAAAAGTAAAGGAAATAACATAAAAATAATAATAATAAAATTAACCTAAGAAGGAGTAGATAAACCATAAATATTATTGCAAAGATGGAGTCTCCACCCAAAATTAGGTAAGGTCACTCACTTACCCCACCCTTGAAATCCAACTCATTATATTTTTAAATAATTAAGGAAAGAAAGACCAAACTTACCACGGCACCACTATTGAACCTTTTGGCCAATGAAATATTTCACATTTATTGTCACATATAGGTTTCACACCTAAATTTCAGTCAGAATTGAGGTGTTGTGTATATTTTAGGAGTTACAGACGGAAATGTGTTCTGTCACAATTCCTGCACGCAGCCGCAGCAGCCAATGCACCAGCGCGCGGCTGAGCTACAGCTCTGTCACTCTGTCAAAGTTGTGTATGCAGCCCCAGGCCTCTGACAAGTACGCAGCCGCGGGACTACAGGTTGACAAAGTGAAAGGTGGCCTGAGAAACCTGGGTAATGCTTAAACATGTTACAACCTACACAGGAAAATTCTAAATATGTAATAAATGTTCCCATGGATAGTAGATAGTCTAAATATAAATAAAATTATATAAAAATACTTAAATAACCTTTATATGTATTTTTTATTAAATATAATTCAAAGTACCAAAAATGTCAAAAATAAGATAATGACTACTTCTAAAAATATATTAAAATACTTTGATATACTATTATGAGAATTTCTAGACATCAAAACTTTTTTGACATACTAAGAAAACTTATGATGTAAAAATATTACATGAATACCCATGACTTACATTTTTAAGTAATTTCTTTAGTAAATCAACTGAATTTCAAAAATTAGGAGTAAAATCAATATCATGACTTTACTCCAAATATTTAATAAATAATGAGAACTCACCTGACATCAGAATATCCGTAGAAATGTCTATTAAAATAATTATTAACTTAATGGGAACATTTACTAAGGATAATTAATTAAATAATAAATAAAAAGGAAATATTAGTGTTATTCACAAGTCCAAATATCAATTATAAAGTAGAATAATTCCCATACTGTCAGCCTACTAGATTCCAAGGACCTAGCTCCTTCTAGCTACTAGAGGTGATAGTAAATTTAGAGAAAAAATATCAAAAAATGCCAGAGATATATTTTGGCTGAAAGGGTTAAATTTATTTATATATATATATAATAAATTGAAAAGAAGGGGCCAAGAACTCAATGGGGTTGTTGAGCCCTCCGGAACACAGGAAAATTTCTGTTAAGGACAATATAGATGCAATTTTGGTGCCTGTGGGGTTTACAAGGACTCCTTTCAAGAAGGTTGTGTGTAATTTCCTTGGGGTTTGGGTTATGCAGAACCTAAAAAAGGGATATTAGTCCGCAGGATCACTTACTAGGCCTTAATCCAGAATTATTCTTGATGGATGGGCCAATATGCAGGGATTCAGGGTGCTGGAAGCTGATGCTGGGGCAGGCTGAATGGCTGGATGCTGATTTTGGCCAAAAATAAGGATTCAAGAGTTTTGTCTATAATTTTATCAGAAAGTGGTCCAGGATCACACACTTATTTCTTATAAGGGTTTGATGGCTTGAGGAAGAGAATATCTGAAGTAATCATGACTATATAACTGGATGAATCAGTCAGAAATGGCTAGGGGAGGAGCCTTTATTTATATCATTTTGGGTCCCCTCATGGTCTAGTCTTTTTACCAACCAAAGGAGGGTGACCCAGGCTAGTACTGAGGCCAGGGAGCCATCAGTGTGTTCGTGTAGACCTACCCTGGTCACTAATAAGGTACAGGAAGCCCTATGTCATCATGCTTGGGGCTTGATACACGTTTCTGTACCCTGAATGACCTCACTGTATCAGCCAAAGAAGTAGTATTCAATTAATAAAATATAGTGAAAAAGGCTAATGCTGAGGCTAAAGGACCATCAGTGTGTTTGTGTGGACCTGCTCTAGCCACTAAAAAAGTATGGAGAGCCTTATGTCATCATACTTGGGGCTTGGTACACGTTTCTGTACCCTTAATGATCTCACTGTATCAGCCAAAGAGGTTGTATTCAATTAATATTTTTAAATATAAGCCATGGTCTCCTGAGGCCAGTGGCTTAAAAACATGCTCAGGAGACTTTTTTCTGAGGGCTGATTTCAAGTATGAGGCTCTTCTTTCCATATTTGCTTAATTGGGGTTTCTTTAATTGAGTAGTGAGCCCCTGGTTGTGACTAGTTACATACAGTCTACATTGTACAGGGTACAGGGGAGGTTGTATGGGTGCCTGGTATATTGTGAGCAAGTTAGCACAAAGCTAATCTACTTTTTATCCCCATTGCACACTCTCAGGGTGCTATAGTAACTAATATTAGTCTAATTAAATCTACTTAATTGGGTATTAAGCCAGTGGTTGTGACTAGTTACGTACAGTCTTCCTTGTATAGGGTAAAGAGGAGGTTGTATAGGTGTTGGGTGTCTTGTGGGCTATTAAGCACGAAGCTAGGCCTCTGTTTATCCTCATTGTACCCTCTCAGGATGCTACTGTACCTATTGTGTACTCTTTTGAGCCCAAACCTTCTGTACAGATCCCATTACAGGGGACCCTGACAACCTTTGATACAGCTCTCAAAAGGATGCAGGGCCCAATGTTTCCAAACTTTCTGTTTGTTTGGGCAGTCTCATGCTGTTTGCTACCTCGTGGTGGTGCTCTTTGGGCCCCATGTGGTGTGGAACAAGGCTTTGGGGTGTATGTGAGGTACAGTACACAGGGGTGTCATGGTTCTACCTGAAGGAGCAGGAACTGGGGGGTGGTGCCAGTGGGTGACCCTACCTAATTTGGCACCAGGAATCCATTTCTGCAACCACATTCCTACTTTTCTTAATCATTAAGGGTTTTTATCTCATTTTTGTTTTTAAGTTATTATTTCATTATTTTTGTATTCATTATTATTATCCATTCATTTTTATTTCTGGGGTCTTTAGTCAGTTGGTTCTGAATAGTAGCCAGCTGACACATACCCTGTGGAAATAGATGCTACCCGTGTTACAGCACCAAGAAAACGTGACAGGATACCATTGGTTACCCTGCTAGCCTCAATGTCCGTCCCTTTGAGGCCCTGTACCCCTCAGAAGGACAATATTGGGACTCCAAAAGCTATAGATAAAGAGCTCTTTAGAGGATATTGATAACCAGAGACCCAGTTATATTTATACCCAGACACCATGCCAAGGTAATCAAATACTTATAAGAGATAAGTAAGTGATTTATGGCTTTATTCTGATTAATAATATCTGTCCTCAACCCTCTTTTATCAATTTAAACTGCTGGACAACCTTATAACCCCAGTATACAGGTTTAACCCATTGGTGCACGTCCCAAACAGATACCCAAAGGATTTAATAATATACCAGTGAGTTTTATTATCCTTTCTCTGTCATGGAAGCTTGGTTACAAAGCCCTGCCTCTCCACTGTGTATTTTATATACATATTATCTTTGGGAAAAATATCCTTTAAACTAAAGGGCCCAAAGTAACCAGGCCTACACATTTTCATACTAACTTCCCTGAAGAGAGGTGTTAAAGATCCCCAATATAATTGTGGCCCCTCTATAAAAATATTTAATAATCAATTTATCTATATTTATTTAAAACAATAAACCATAACCAAAACAATTAACCTTGCAATAAGCTTTATCCAAATATTTTATGGATTTTTGCTGCATTTATTAAATGATATATTTATTATTTATTCTATCACCTCTGGTAGCTAAAGGATAGCAAGGGTCTTGGCATCCAGGAGGCTGACAACCTCTGTTTGTTCCAACAAGGAAATCAAATGGACAACTGATTGAAAACACCAATGAATATCAAGTATCTGAAGGCCAATTTTTTTTTCCTGACCTGGGCTTTGGAATTGACTTCAAGCAAAAAGGTGTGGTCAAGATGGTTTGGGCAGCCAATAAGTACAAGCAATGTACTTTTCCTGCTGTGGAGACTGCCACTCATAAAAGAATGGTAATGTCAATGCAAATCAACAAAACAACTAGAAACACTTGCAGGGACTTGGGGAGTGGGAAAATATACTCCAGGAAAAAAAAAACATAAATAAAAAGAAAAGAAAAGTTTTTATTGGTGGGGTTAAAAATAGTCTTAAGCATTGTTGTAATCAAAAATGATTTTTGTTTTCTTTTCAAGTTTTTCATTGAAGAAAATATATTTACAAGTCCAGAATTTGAGTAATCAGCTTTAATTCATCCACTGTTCTGCTGCTACCAATTTATGCTGCAGCCATTGACCACTTATCCTTTTTTTCTGTTGCCAGTTTTTCCCTCACCATTTGCAGTTGCGCTTTCTTTCAATCCTTCTCCTTTTCCTCTTTTTGAAATTCTAGCTCAGCCTGTTTCAACTTCCACTCAGCATCCCATTTTTGCTGATGAGCCAAACTCTTGGCTTTCTGCTTTTGAAAATAAATAGCCAGTTGACAATCCCACTTCTCCTTTTCAAAATGAAGTTTTTCAGATTCAATTTGCAATTTCACTGTTTTTCAGAGGGGAATAGGAATTAGATTGATTTTGAAAGCAAGGGCAATCCAATGGGCTTACTTGAATCTTGCTTCTCCATGATTTCCTCAAATACCGAAAATTTTGAAGTGTTTCTCCTCTTTTGAATGCTATTGGGGTTGATGTTGATGGAATTGGAGGCCTTTCACTTTCCCTTTGCAGAGGAGGTTTGTGTGGGAACATCATTTCTCTCATTTGAAGAGGATGTTGGAGGCCCCATTGGATTGAGTTTTTGGCCATTCAGGAATTGATGAGCCTGTTTCTTTTGAATCTAAATCAGTCAGGATTAACTGGAAAGAAGAGAAAAGAACTCAGTTCCTTACTTGAGCAGATGTTGATGGCAATGGTGATATGGGAATGAAAACCTCTTCATTGGCCAAGTTCTCCAGTTCTTCCGCCTCAGGAAGAGAGAAATCCAAAGAAGGAGGGGAGGGGTCCAAGTTTGGGTTTGACTCCTCAATCAACGCAGAAGTAGACGTGATTGGAGCTGATTGCCTTTGAATATCCTCCTCGGAATTGGATGGGGGCCACTCATAGGTTTCTTCAGGATCACCATTGCTAGACTGATCATCCCCAGCCAAGTCCTCAGAGTCAACTGAATTGGATTGTTGGGCATCAAAAGCAGCTAGGGGGTGATGTTGGCTTTCTTTCCAAAGATTTCATCCATTTGAATATAAAAAGGACAAATATAGTCCAACTTATCAACCACCAAGTTGATTCCCTTGGCTTTGTCAGAGTCAGTGATACCAAAGCCTGTGGAGATTGACATGGAGTGGGCCTTTTTGTACTTGGCTTGAAAATTCTTGAATTTCTCCCTCATCTGTTTGGATGACAGATCCAGCATATCTTTTGTTTTATTCTTGAGTTCATTGGCCATCAGGAGAAACCATTGACCTTAGAGGATGGAGGTTGGCCAACACGTGTTTCATTGTTGGATCCAAAGCAAGCATTGTATTTGGACGGAATTTTGAGCCAGTTTACCAGGATGATTTGATCAGCTCTCTTGAGATGACTTGAGCCTTTGGAAGCTGATGGGGGGGGGGGATTTTTTTATGTTGAGTTCCTGGGGGATGTTTGCTTTGGTCCATCAAATTGTTTATTGGACTTGCGGGGCAAGGATTGCTGAGGGGCCATTTAAAAATAGTAAGAGGGATGAAGGGATGAAGGTCTATGAGAGTGTTTAAGTGGTGAGAGTGATGAGAGGATGAGAGGATGAGAGTGATGAAGCAAAGAGAATAGGAAGAGATGAGAGGAATGAAGTGACAAGAGGGATAAAGCAATGAGAGTTAGGATGTGATGAAACTGATAAATGGATGAGAGCAATGAAGTGATAAGGATAGTGATCCAATGAGAGTTAGCTGAATGTGATGAAAGCAATAAACAGATGAGAGTGACAAACTGATCAGGATATTGATTGAATGAGAGTTAGCTGGATGTGATAAGAGAGATAAAGTGATGAGAGTGATGAAGTGATGAGGATAGTGATGAATTGAATTTTTTTCCAAAGAGTTTGGAGTTAGAAGGAGGTGGGAAGCCAGGGGTGGATGACGTGGACAGGTTGTGGAAGCCTTTAAATACTTTATTTGAAAAAAACCAATTATTTCCAGGTAACTCTGACACCTCTGATGTGAAATAAGTGGGTTTTTTTGATTTTTAATGGCAGGTTTGAAATGGTGCATTTGGTTTGAAACCCGCCATTAAAAAATGGCTGGTTTTCTTAACTCCAATACACCCTATTCATTCCCTTTTTAAAAGAAGGCTTGAATTTAGAAAAAAAAATTCTAAAATAATGTCTTTCTTCAATGGTGTCAGCCTACCAGATCCCAGGACCCTTTCAATCCTTTAGCAAACTTTCAATCCTTTAGCATCCTTTCAATCCTTTAGCACCGTTTCAATAATTTAGCACCCTTTCAATCCTTTAGATACTGAAGGTGATGGAGTTAGGAATAAATAGATTATTCAAAGTGGTGCAGCAATGTTCCAAAAAAATATGGATAAAGCAAATGAAAGGAGGTGGTTTGGTATGTTCCAATTATGCATCAATTGATAAATGAATTGTTCATTAAACAACAAGAGGAGCCAATGTAGAAACCGGGGATATTTAGCACCTCTCTTCAGGGGATTAAATGTATAGTCTGTGCTCCTGGGACTTGGAAACTTGGTACAGAAGTACTAGAGGGATTATTATCCAGAAAAATGAATGGCATGGCTGGACTTGGGTAGCAAAACAGTCAAAGAAGAGAGGAATAACATACTGGGTAGAGGTTTAAAGCCTTGGTAGCTGAAATAACTGAACTCAAGGGTAGTTAGTGGGCCTATTGTGGTTCTTTGAGGGGTTACCATGGCGCATAATTTGAGTTGTAAGTTTGGACTGTTCAATATAAGGGTCAGGAAAAAGCCATTAATCACTTACTCATCTTGAACAGTTTTTTATTCCAGTATGGCATGGTGTCTTTGAGTATGATAATGAATAAATTTGGGATAAATAGCCTGGAAAGAGGCCTGTATTTATCACTTTTCAGTTTATCAGGGGTCACCATGAGGTTTATCAGGGTAAATAATGGGGAAGAAACCATTTTCTGGGGCCAGCAGGGCAGCTATGCATGGTTCACAGGATAATTTTGGTGGTGTAGGCCAGAGAGATTTGTAAAATTTCAATAAATATTTAATTTTCAATATTTATTGCATGATCTTGGAAGGGGAAATGAACCTGAAAACCATGTATTCCTTTCTTTGGTATTTTTATTTGTATATGTACAAATTTCAGTGACATTCTGTTTGATTTAAAATAATTTTCTGAAAATTTACATTTTATTTATTCAAAGTGGGTGTCACTGGTTTGGGCTTGAGAAGCCTGTGAAAGTTATTTTTGGACATTTTGGTGATTTTGGTCAAAAATGACAAACCCTCTTTTGGAGCTTTGTCACATGTCTTTTCTGTCATATTTTGACTTATCTATTGTTTTTGTGCCATATCCAATGGATTTGCATGCATATTAAGTATGCATGCCTTTCCCATGCATGTTTTAGCCTCTCTGTCAGGAAACTTTCTGATATTTTTGGTTCTGGAAGCTGGGGGCACTGCTGTCAGCCTGGGTGGTTGCCATGGCCTGGCTTTGATGCAGATCTGCTTGGGAACTTTTGGATAAAGGGCTTTGTGTGTTTCACAGGCCTGTTGGGATGCACATGGCTGCATGCGGTAATTTGGAAAAACCAAAAATATGTGCATAAATTCTAAACTATACACAACACTCCATTTCTGGCTTAATATTAGTCAGGTAACATATACATGATGTATCATGTGAAATATTAGATTGCCAAAAAATTGCCAATCAAGTGTTATGGATATTTTGGCCATTTTAACTAAAGGGTCAAAGAGTTGGAATTTGGGGGTAGCTCCAGTGGCTGAACCTACCTAAGTTTAGGTGTGGAATCCATTTTGGAAATAATATTCTGGAATTTCCTTTTGATTATTTATTTTTGATTATTTTGTTTTTATATTAATATTTTAGTTTATTTATTATTTAGTTTGTACTTTGTCAGCAAGCTCTGAGATAGGAGCAGGCTGACAAAAGGAAATACTTGTTTTTTTGATTTTGAGGGTGTGATTTGATCCTGGAACTTTTTAAAATTTGAGATTGGATGTCCCATTGGATTGAGCTTCCAAGTTTAAAAAAATGGTGTGGATGAATACCAGAAATAAGCCATTGTTCCTAAATAAAGGAATGGATAAGAAATTACATACTGAATCAAGATTTGGTTTGACAGCATATTTGGTTATTTGTAGAGGGGGGGGGGTGAATCAGAATCATCTTTTGGGAACTGATTTACTTGATCTAAGCAGGGAAGTGATGGATCAAAAGAATCAAATGGTGGATCCAAGGAAATACTTTTATGAAATAAAGATGCTGATGTGCATTGAATTGGTGAATATTTAGCATGATTAACCTCCTTGTAATTAAATTCTGGAAAATTAAAGCTGTTCCAGGGTTTCCTTTTTGTTTTTATGGCTAGGATGAGGACTGGAAAAAATCTCCACAGGACTAATTTCCTTGGATATTTGGACTTCATAACTACCTAGCAGGTTCAGACTTTATTTTTTGCAAAAGATTCAATGAATTTGATTGTAAAAATGATAGAATGATTCCATTTTATCTATAAAAAAGTTGATAAATGTGGCTTGATTGGAATTTTTTATGCAAAATAAAGTGGAGATGAATAAGGAATGGGATCCCTTGTGATTTTCCAATAATTTCTTTAAAAAATAGCTCATCTAATTTGATTAAAAATCAAGCATACTTTAATTCTTTTGCTCATTTTAAAGCAGGCTATAAACATCAGCCTAATAATATTGACATTGGCCAACAAAAGTTTCATTTTTGATCCCAAAGAAAGAATTTTAGTTATCTGGGCTTTTGAACCATTTGACAAGAATTGTGTGATCATTGTTTTTGGTTGAACTGGAAATTTTAGATTGGATTGAGAAGGAGGATGAGCCAATTCTTATTTTCTTGGGAGTTTTTCTTGGCTAAATTGGCTTTTTCAGCTTTCTGAGAATCATTTTTTTCTTCAAAGGAATATTAGAGGCATTGAAATTATAAGGTATGTAGATCTAGTGATTCAATGATGTGAGGATGAGGTAGGAGAGGTATGGAGAAAGTGCAAGATGGTGGATTGGTCTATGTGTAAAGAAGATGAGGATATCTCCAATAGGTTATATCAGAGTTAGCAAACCCACCATTATAAAACTGCCATTTTTTTTTACCAAACCCGCCATTTTTAATGGCAGGCTTCTGAAATACACATACCCCCTAACTGGTGTATTTCAAAATGGCCGTTTTCATGAAAATGGCAGATTTCAAACATCAAACCCGCCATTAAACCTGCCATTTCTGCATCATCATCCATCCACCATCCATCACAACTAAAATACCCATCCACATCAGCAAATCCATATTGGTCCCATCTCCATCACATCACACACATCTCATCTCCTTTGCTTCATATCTCTATTGCTTCACATCTCTATCACTTCACATCTCCATCTTCACACAAATGCCATCATCAACTCATCACCCCACATCTAATCACCATCTTTCTCAAAATGTCCCATCAAACTTCTCGGCAGCAAGTTGAAAATGCAAAAAAGCTGACTGAACTTTTGTTAGTATTTGACTGCCATTCAGACTCTGATTCAGACTCAAATTTGGAATCAACTTGGTTGCCTTTGAATGCTCTATAAAAAAAGCAATACATGGTTCCAAGAAGACAAACTCTCCAAAACCCTATGTATGAAAGGCAAAAGCTTCATCTCCTCCCCAACCTAAGCTTCCAGCAACTGTTCCAAACTCTATTGCCTTCATTCATAAAACTTTTGGAGATAATTGAAGACCAGCACATCTTCCAGAACAATTCTTGGAATCCTCAATGCAATCCAGCTATCCAACTGGCTGTTGCTCTTTGTAGATTGGGATCAAATGGAAATGGTGCAGCAATCCATTGATTGGAAAATCTATTCTCAGTCAGATATGGAACCATTGACTCATACACCAAAAGAGTCATGGTTGCTATCCTATCTTTCCCTTGCTCAGTCCTTTCTTGGTCAAAAAAAGAAGAACGCAAGGAGATATCTCAAGTAATGGAAGCCAAAGGATTTCCTGGTTGCATTGGTTTTGTTGATGAAACCACCATCCCCTTGAGTCAAAAACCCAGGCTAGATGGCAACCCCTATTTTTATTGGAAAAAAGGAAATTGATTCATATCTTTTCCAATCACTTTGATAACACCATTGTTCACACACTGAGAAAATATGTTTTGTCTGTTTGTTTAGATACTCTGTGGCACTACAACTTGTTTGTGATAACAAAAAGAAGTTCATATCCCTCCATGCTGGCCTTCCAGGTTCTTTTCATGATTCATACGTGTTCAATTGGATGCCAATTTCCCAACAACCAGAGAACTACTTTGACCACAATCAATACCTTCTGGCCAATTCAGCTTATGCTAGTGGGAAATATGTGGTTCCAGCATACCGGAATGTTTTGTCCAACAATCAAGGAAAAACAAATTTCAAATACCATCTTGCCCAATCATGAGTTTGGATTGAGCATGCCCTAGGAGTCCTGAAAGGAAGATGGGCCAGCTTTAGGGAAATGCAAAACCAGCTTCAAAACCCCAAAGACATGAATTTCCTCATAAACTTGATTATCACTTGTGTAATCCTTCACAATCTTTTGGCTGACATCAAAGATAAATGGGACAAAATATTTGAAGATGATATTCCTGATCCTCCTCAAGCCATCCCCATCTCATCTTCTACCTCATCTTTGGCCATGAGAGAGCGGATTCTACCCCTCAGACTTGCTCACTTTGATGTGTAGCATTTGGTTTTTAAATGGGTGAAATATCTTTTTTGGTTTTAGTTGTTCAACCAAGAATCTAAGGCTGACTTGTTTTTTTTTTTTTTTTTTTTTTTTTTTTTGGTGGACTTTGAAAAAAAACAGAACCAAAACTTCCAAACCACCCACCTCACCCCACCAAACCACTGGTCCACTCTCCTCCTCACCCACCACCGGTCCACTCTCCACCTCACCCTCCACCTCCACCTCACCCTCCACCTCCACCTCACCCACCACTCCCCCCCCCCCCTGGTAAGCTCCTGCCCCTCCTCCTCATCCTCCTCCCCTCACCCACCACTTCCACCTCAGCCACCACCTCCATCTCACCAGCACACCTGCTGAGCTTCCCCCCCTCCTCCTCATCACCCCCATCATCAAATACCGACATCCACCCCCCTCCATCACCCTTCAGCCCCCCCACCTCACCTCCTTGGTTGATTCCCCAGGTAAGCTGCCCCCCCCTCCTCCTTATCACCCTTTTTCCTCATCACCCTTTTCCCTCCCACTCACCCCCTCTCCCTTTCTCCCAACTAACGCCCCCCCACTCTTGCCTCCCCCACCTTCCTTGCTGCCCCCCCCCCTCTTGCCCTCCCCCCCCCACCACCCTTGCTTTGGTTGGCGGCCCACCGCCCCACCTTGGCCCCCCCACCACCCTCACCGCTCACTGGCAATCCCCCCACCACCCTTGGCCGGACCCCCCACCTCCCTTGGCCAGCCTGGCCCCCCACCAGGCCCCCCCACCACCCTTGGCCCCCCTTGGCCAGCTCCCTCCGCCTGCCTGTCCCCCCACCGCCCTTGGCCACCCTTGGCTGGCTCCCTCCGCCCGCCTGGCCCCCCCATGGCCCTGGGCCCACCCAAGCCCTTGCTTGCCCCCCCCTAACTCCCTCTGCCGGCCTGCCCCCCCCCCTGCACCACCAACAGCCAGCCCCCCCTCCTTCTGCTGCTTGACCCAACCCAAGACCAAACCCAAAACCAAACTCAAAGGGCCGGCGCAATTCCCTCACACCCCTTAATTTTTTTTTTTTTTTTGGGTGCTGATATCATGTTTTTTTTTTTTTTTTTGGGTAAAGGTTTTTTTTTTTGGTGATCCCATTCTGGATGAACTTGGGATCAATTCCAGGTTTGGTTTCATCTTCTTTGATCCAATCTTGTTTAACCAATGATGCCCATTTGATTGACGGTTTTTTTTTTTCAATCCCTCAACCACTATTGGTGAATGTCCAATTCTTCTCCCACCCCCTTAAAATTTTACACAAACATCCAAAACTATTCTTGTTCCTCACCCCAATCTAAGTATAGGATTGGGAGGGAACAAGATGGCTTGAAAATCATGCAGAGAGGTGGGAAGAGTAGAGCTGCTTGCCAAAAGAGGAATCAAATGAGAGATTCCAAAATATCTTTGGAGGTTTCTGAGGAAGGTATTAATGAAAAGGTGGTCTGGTTGGGTTGGAAAAAGCGTCCCATGGACCTGTACCCTTCAATTGTTGCGGAAAAGAAAAATAATAGTCAAAAACCAACCCAGCAAGAGTTTGAGCTGCAAAACAAACAAATAAACAGTTCCATTTCTTCCACCATGGAAAAGTAATTGTCCTCAATTAATTCAATCATCAATCCCTGGTTCCAATAATCAAATTTTTCCCATTGGAGAAACTTTCTGACAAAAAAAAGAAGGACATCAACTTTGTGACAACTTTCCTTCACCAGTCAAAAAAATTTTTCAACCCAGTTGGTCCTTCAAGTTATGGGTTGGAAAAATGTGGGAAGTTGGATGGCCAAAATCAATGCACCCTTCAGATTTATTTGGAAGTTATGTGAAGAAATGCTCCATTAGATCTTCTCCTCAAGAGTATGCTTTCCTCAACCTTAAGCTGTCAAAGTATCCCAAATTCTAGGACAAATGGTTTGCAATTTGGCCAAACTTTCCTTTGAAGCAAACTGTAATTCCATGAAGGACAACATCCCCTCTTTCTCTTCATTGGAATTTGGTTCCAAGCCTACAACTTTTGATTGCTCCCCACACATCACTTTCACCTCCAATTCTTTTTACAACTCTCCTCATATTGAAAAAGGCAACATCTCTGGCTACTCCTTTTTACTGGTGGTTCCAACCAAGAAATCGAATGGTTGACTGATTGAAAATATTGACAAATATCAAGTATTGGATGGCAACCTTGTTTTTCCTGACCTTGGTTTTGGAATTGATTTCAAGCAAAAAGGTATATTCAAAATAGTTTGGGCAGCTAATAAGTACAAGCACTGTACCTTTCCTGCTGTGGACACAGCAACCCATACCAGAATGGCCATGTCACTTCAAATTAATAAAACAACTAGAAACACTTTTAGGGACTTGAATAATGGCCAAATTTACTCTAAAAAAAATATAAATAAAAACAAAAAATATTTTTATGTTGGTGGGGTTAAGAATACTCTCAAACATTGTAATCAAAAATGATTTTTTTGTTTTTCTTTCACCCATGCAAGTATGTTTACAAGCTCAGAATTTGACTTATCTGCTGTATTTCATCTACTGTTCTAAAGCTACCAATGCAAGCCAAGGCTACTGATACCTTATCCTTTTTTTTGGTTGCAAGTTTTTCCCTCTCCTTTTCCATTTGTGCTTGCTGTCAATCCTTCTCCTTTTCCTCTTTTTGAAATTCTAGCTCAGCCTGTTTCAACTTCCACTCAGCATCCCATTTTTGTTGATGAGAAAAACTCTTGGCTTTCTGATTTTGAACATCCATGGCCAGTTGACAATCCCACTTTTGCTTTTCAAACTCAAGTTTTTTGGATTCAATTTGTGATTTGACTTTTTTTTGCAGGGGAAAAGCAATGAGCATGATTTTGAAAGAAAGTTCAACCAATGGAATTACATGAATCTTGCTTCTCCATGATTTCTCAAAAGCCTGAAAAAAACAGAAGTGTTTCTCCTATTTTGATGACTTTTGGGGTTGATATTGATGAGATTGGAGGCCTTTTGCTTACCCTTGGAAGAGGAGGTTTGTGTCTGAAAGTTGTCAATAGTGTTTGAAGGCAATGTGGGAGGCCCCATTGGCTTGAGTTTTTGGCCATTCTGGAATGGATGAGCCTGTTTTTTTACAATCTAAATCAGTCAGGATTAACCAGACACAAGAGAAAAGAGCTTTGTTCCTTACTTGAACCAATGTTGAGGGTAATGGAGACTGAGGAGTATCTTGTTCTGCATGAGCAAGGTTGATGAGATCTTCTAACAGAGGAAGAGAGCAATCCAAAGAAGGAGGGGAGGGGTCCAAGGTATGTTTTGACTCCTCAATCAATGCGGAAGTAGACATGATTGGAGCTGATTACATTTAGCTGATTACATTTGAATATCCTCCTTGGCATTGGATGGGGCCACTCATAGGTTTCTTTGGGATCACCATTGCTAGGCTGAGCATCCCCAGCCAAGTCCTCAGTGTCAACTGAATCAGATTGTTGGGCATCAAAAGCAGCTAGGGGGGTGATGTTTGCCTTCTTTCCAAAGATTTAATCCATTTGAATATAAAAAGGACAAATAGAGTCCAACTTATCCACCACCAAGTTGATTCCCTTGGCTTTGCCAGAGTTGGTGATACCAAAGCCAGTGGAGATTGACATGGAGTGGGCCTTTTTGTACTTGGCTTGATAATTCTTGAATTGCTCCCTCATCCGTTTGGATGAAAGATCCATCCTACCTTTTGTTTTGTTCTTGAGTTCATTGGCCATCAGGAGATAACCATTGACCTTAGAGGATGGAGGTTGGCCAATGCATGTTTCATTGTTGGATCCAAAGCAGGCATCATAGTTGGAGGGAATATTGAGCCAGTTGACCAGGATGATGTGATCAGCTCTCTTGAGCTGACTTGAGCCCTTAGAAGCTGATGGGGGAGGATTGTTTGAGCCCTTGGAAGCTTATGGGGGAGGATTGTTTTTTGTGGAGTTTTTTGGCAATGTTTGCTTTGGTGTGTTGGACTTTTGTGTGGACTTGCAGGGGGAGGTTTGCTGAGGGGCCATTTGGAAAGAGTAAGGGCGATAAGGTGATGAGAGGGATAAAGTGACAAGCAAGATAAATAGATGAGAGATATGGAGTGATGAGAGCAATAAAGTGACAAGAGCAATAAAACAATGATTGGATTCTTTGGATGAGGTTGGAGGTACAAGTTCTTGTTGGAGGTATATTGATGAGAGTGATGAAGCAATGAGACCAATGGAGTCATAAGAGCAATGAAGCAATGAGAGAAATGAAGCAATGAGTGAAATGAAGCAATGAGAGCAATGAAGCAATGAGAGAGATAAAGTGGTGAGTGATCAAGTGATGAGGGTGATAAATTGATGAGAGTGATGATGAGAGTGATAAAGTGATGAGAGTGGTGAATCTTTTTATGATGAGGCTGGAGGTAAAAAAATTTGCAATGAGGTCAGAGGTAGAAGGAGGTGGGAAGCAAGGGATGGATGACATGGACAGGTGGTGAAAGCCTTTAGAAACTTTATTTGAAAAAACACACTTATTTCCAGTCAACTCTGACATGTCTGATGTGAAATAATTGTTTTTTTTTTTATTTTTAATGGCAGGTTTGCAATGGCGGATTTGGTTTGAAACCCGCCATTAAAAAATGGCTGGTTTGCTTAACTCTGATACGCCCTAATGTAGCATGTCTTTATTTTTATGATGTTTTATACAACTGCACTTACATCCCACTAGAAATATGCTATTTTATGACAAGAAACTGAATTCTTTTGATCATTTCTCTTCCATCAGAAAGAAGTTTTTTTTCAAATCTGAGCTCAGATTTTAATTCCTTGTAACAAAAAGATATTTATTGTAATTTAACTTTCATTTTAAACTGACTCCATTGATGTCCATGTTTGGATTCTCCAAAAGATTCTACCCCACACAGGTCCTACAGTGGGTCTAGAGGCTGTATTGTAGCCCTCAAAGGCCTGGATTGATGTTTACAGGCTTCCATCAACCCAAAAAATTCTCAAAAGGTGTGTTTACCCACCCCAGACAGTCCTTGGAACCTTAAAAAGTGTGCACACATCCATAGAGGCATGTTTTACCACCCCATGCATTCCTTTAAACCTTGAAACAGCTTGTAAATGTCCTCTAAAGGCATGTTTTCCAACTCCAGATAGTCCTTTAAACCTTAAAAAGTTGTGCCAAACCTTTACTGCTTATATTCATGCCTCTTTCTTCAATTTTCCCAACTCTTTGAGGTCTACATGCCTTCCTGGGGTGAGAAACACACCAAAAGGCATGAATTTAGTAAAAAGAAAACTGCTGCACTCACACCTTTCTAGAAAAAGGGCATGGATTTAGCAAAAAAAGAAAAAAAAGCTAAATTCATGCCTTCTTCAAAAGAAGAAGCATGGAATTAGTGATTTTTAAGGTATGAATTTAGCCTGACCTTTTATTTTTATCGTATTTTTCCTGGCAAGGTCAGCATTGGGAAACAGAGATAATTTTTGGTTTTTATTCAAAAAAAGATGTCCCACAGGACATTCTTCTTGAAGGCCTAGAGATCATGAATGGTTCAGAACCTCTGGGCAGACTGGTTTCCTCTGCTCTGCTTTTTGCTTTCAGTCAAATCACCTTTTTGTTTGGATAAAAGTATTCAACAGTGTATACAAATCTCACTCAGTCCATTGAATCAGAGCTTTAGGCTCTGATCTATAAATGAATCCAAGGACAAATCCATATTAGTTGGTTTATCTTGTTTGATGATCAAGGCTTGAACTCAGATCTAACCACCCAATATCAATTGGTAAGCTAGGCAACTGAGTTTATTTTATGAACCTATGAGATATGGGGCTTGTTTTTTTTAACTTGCTGTTCTGATAAGGCCATACCTACTACAACTGTGAAATGCTGCAAATTTATTTTTCACTAGATGATCCCCTGTCATTCCAAAAGTGGTTACCAAAGTTAAGATCATCTACCATGCAACAGCCAAAGCGGCAAAATATCAAGTGACATTTTAACCAGTGACAAGCCAAAAAAGAAAGCTCTTAACAGTACTTGTATCTTACATTGACAATCTGCAAAACTCCATTACCTTTCCATTAGGATGACTGGCAAACAAAATCCAAACTTACATTCTAAATGAAACAATAAAGTGAAATTACATTATAACTCATGGGTCTATTTAGAGTTGTGGCGGTTGGATTTGATGGCGGGCTTCAAAGAATTATTTAAGACGAGCACCTGCTCAGCTGGCGAAGAAGGATAGAACTCTTTTTCTTAACTTAGATTATAGCCTTTAATCAACGTCTCCAACTGTAAGATTTCAATGTAAATAAGATACCACATCAAATCCAATATCGCAATTTGATACACCCGCCCATCCGTTGATTTTCAAAGGCGATAACAATTCAAGATTTGTCAAGTCATGTGAAGCAGTTAGTTGAAAATTGGGAGTTGTGGAAAGGAATTCAAAAGTCAGATATATGAATAAGCTAGATTAGAAAATGATTTTGGATGGAAATGAGCAAAGGCTTACAGCCAAGTAAATACGAAAATCCAAAACACGGCGATTAAGAATAAAAACCCTAAAAAGGCCCGGGGAGCCAACAGAAACAGCAAATGACAAGAGATTCGGAGAGCGCAAGGATATCGTTGGATCAGTTTTAATAAATTGATGCGTGATGATGAAGTGAGGAGTGGCCGCAGGTTTTTTTTTTTTGATGAGAATAACCGCGGGGTCATGAGGAATAAATTTCAATTTACAATACCACCAACGCCCATATTGTTTTTTGGCCATTCGATTCATCTTCTTGAATGTACCCGATAGCAAACCCGTAGCCTCGGCAAATGTATCATTCTAAAGTTTGTGATTGTTGAAGGAGATGAAAAGAGGGTGTGGAATGGAAAAGGGTGGGTTGCGAAGGATTTATTCGGTTTATTCACGGAATCCGGATTCTCTGGGAAGGTGGATGTAGAGGAAAAGATCCTGAGTACGTTCAGAGTGATAGTGTCAACTTACCAGACTTGTGATCAGATTAGTCGACTCTTTTACTTCCGAGCCGATGTTCACAGTGATCTAAGACGATCATTGATTGCCAGTATTGAGATGTAAGGAATTCAGCGGTTTGAACGGGAATGATCAAGACGTGAACTGTTGATCAAAAGAAGAGAAAAGGAAGAAGTCAAATTTTTGTCATCCCACCTCCTTGAGTAATCGAACCTTGGCACTGAGCCCTTCGATTGCGTCATCGTTTTGGGATTCAAGTTCTTCTGCTGTACGGTGATTGGAAAACGAAGAATGATGGGGAGAGGAGGAGGAGGAGGCGAAGGGGAATTGTTGAGCTGATGAATATGGCGATCCATAAGACCGGCCGTAACTTGGTATCGAATGCGAGCTGGTTGGTGGGGGATTATTGAACGATGAAAAGCTTGGAGGTGGATTCGAAGAATGGTTTGCACTGCTGTGGGATGGTGTCCTTGAGAGCAAGGCCGCTCGGTTCGGATCTCGGTGAGTCAATCTGGATCAGACCAGTTGTACATTTGATGGGGACGAAGAAGATCAGTTTCACATTGGCTACGCTACATGTAGCTCAAAGTAGGCAGGAACAATCGATTAAACGTACGTGCTCATCGTTCTTTTTCGTCTCCAGTTTTCGATAGGTGGCTTGCGGAGCGTGAATGGCCGACTGGCTGAGAGGTAAACGGCGCTGGTCGCCACGTAGGCACTCGACCGCTTGGCAGGGCCCCGGCTCTCCAGGGATCGGGAGACGGGGGCGGGGTCATGAGAACCAATTGGCAACTTGGCCTGGCAGGAAGTCACACCTCAACTTTTGAAGCCGGATGATGAACCTTTGAAATTTGAACAAAAATGAATTAAATACCAGTTTGGACTTACAACCAAAAGATTACCGATTGCTTCCATCTCCAACCTCATCAGAAATTTACTCATCCTCATTTTCTTCCATTTCCACTTTATCTAACCCAGTCATCTTGCATCAACACTTCACACTACCTACCTGATCACTTCATTGCTTCATCCCACTTCATCACTTCCAAATTCCAAAATCAAACCTTTCTAAGAAATTCAAAACAGAGTTCCAAAATTTTCTACAATCAACCACTAACATCAAAAATCCACCTTCTAAGGTCAATGATTATCTCATCATTGAAAATTATCTGTATAAAGCCAGATAATACTCAAATTTTTCATCAAAAAGGATGAGGGAGCAATTCAAGAAGGATGGGTGAATCTAAAAAAAAGCTCACTCCATGCCCATCTCAACTGTATTTGGTATCACCAAAGCCAATGAATCTCAAATAATCAACTTAGTTTAAAATAAATTTGAATCTATCTGCTATTTTAATGACAAAATGGGTTGAAAATTATGAAAAATTAGTTCAAAAATCATGCCTCTTTCTGTTTTTGATTTCCAAAGAACTGAGTCCACCAATCCAGAAGAGATGGCTTATGATACCCAACCTAGTGATTGTACAAATAAGGAAGCTGCTGAATGACTAAAATCCAATAAAAAATAAAAATAAAAAAACCATCTGAGACACAATCCAACCCAACTCAAAAGTTTTATATAAAATTATATACTTTTTTGGATCACTGAATTGCCTTTGTAGATCCATGTCTTCAATGCTTACATCAAGACAATGGATTTTTAAACTTGAATTGTGATGATCCTGGTTCCACTCCAACTACTTGGATCTCTGTAGAAACACAATTTTGTAAGATTAATTATTTAAGGTGTTGTTTCCCCCCCCCTTTATTTATGAATAATATCTGATTTCACAGAAAATTATTCACTATTTCTTAAAACATGGGAAGCTTGAGCCATTAAAACTCAGAGTTTAAAATTTTTAAATAGTGATGAGTGACTTCCAGAAAGTTTAAAATTCTTCATTTAAGGGGAGACAAAAGGCTTAAAATTCCACAAATAGGAAACCAGAAAGACATGAAAAATAAATAAAAAAAATACTGTCTTTGAAGGATTTGATGATATTATTCAAAAAAAAGAAGAAGGTAAGATCAAAAAGTACATTATCCAATCTTTCAAACTTTTCAGGGTGTGTCAGAGTTAAAAATTTGGAAAATTTCAATTGGTAATTTTTTTCAAACCATTTTTTTTATAAACATTCTTTTTAATAAAATCAAGAATGAAGAGTTGTTTTTGTTGGAAAAATATTTTTAAATGAAAAAAAAAAAATGGATATGCCTGAAATGGGATGTTTAATTTTTTGAAAATCTTAACTCTGATGCACCCTATTGACACCAACCCATGGATTTAATTTTAAAAAAATTTAAAATCAAAATTTAAAGAAAAATAATTGATTTTGAAATATGAAATTGGAAGCAAAATTTTTCAATTCAAAAAAAAAAATTATCAATTCTGATTTGGAGATAAAAAATGAAACAGATGGATGTGAAAAAATATTAAATGCAGTTTGACAGGATTTGATTGCAGAAACAGGGAAGATTATCCTTATCAATTGAATGTGTTATTTTATGTTCCTAATGTAAAAAAAATAACCTTCCATGAAATACTAAAATATAAGTTTAAAATAAAACAAAATTAAATTAATTGAAAACATTAAAATGGAAAACTCCTAACCTCACAACCAAGAATAAATTTAAAAATATAGAAATAATAAAATCAAATAATTCAAATAATCAAGGAATAAATAATGATAATTGAAATATAATTTCATTTTTAGGAGTTTGCTTCCATTTTGAGTGTATAAAACAACTGGAGCCAAAGCTAGAATCCAACTCCTCCCTATGTTTCCTGGTAACTTGGGGTACCCCTGAAAGATTTTTGTGGTATAATCTTTTTATATGAATTTGATGTATATTCCTAAAAAAATGAATTAAGTCAAAAATGATGTGTTTTTTATAGTTTATAATCTATTTCCATATTTATTTCAAATCAAAACCCATGCATGCAGCTGCAGGATAGGTTATAGTGGCTGAATTTAATTCTCAGATCCTGCAAACAGCTTCAATACTGCACAAATGATCCATTTGAATTTATAAGTGTGTATATGGACCATATTCAGCTATATGTACTACTGGGAACAATACACATATGCATGTGTAAGATTTAATACACTAAATTATGATGAAAATTTATTTTATTTACCCTCTTAAAAAATGAAAACCTAATAAATATTTAAGAAAAATCCTAATGTTTTATTAGTGTATGAGAATAGCTGAAATAATCCAAAATTATAAAAATGAAAAATGAAATCCCTCAGAATAAAGTTTTTCAATATTTAATTAATATCATCAATATTACCTACAAAAATGTTTGTAGTGTTTTTGAACCCAGCTAACTTCCAATAAGTGAATCAATTAACAAATAATTTCAAAATAAAGCTCCAAATAAACAGAAATAAAATTTTCTAAAATAATTTAAAAATTGAAAAAGAAAAAATTAATTCATCCTCAATTTATGGAAACATTGAGAATTCCAGTAATTTGATAATAAATCAAAATAGAATAATATCAAAATGAAAGATGAAAAGATGAAGACTTTCCCTGTTAATTCAACCAATAATGATGATTGAAAGACCTCTAGATTATTTTATATCCTCAGTTTGAGCTGTCCCATCAACCAAATAAAAGCATAAAATGAAAAAACCTCTTCAGAACCAAGCAGGATAGAAATGATCCCTATCTATGCTGTTTTTAAACCAATCAGTCATAAAATTATTCATGTCTCAGTTCCATACTCATCAATCTGGTTCATCCTGCTTTATCTATAACATTCATTCTTCCCTTGCTTCCTCCTTGATTCCTCATCTCACCCTTTGCTTCATATCTCTCCTGTGGCCAGTCAATCATCATCCTCTCAAGCATTACAAGGATTTCCAACATACCAATCTACCCTACAATAATCATTGAAACCATCTCAGATTGGCCACCTTGATCTGGGTGATCCAATACATCATCAAAAAGTTCATAATGATATTAAAGGTGCTCAGTATTCTAGGCATCTCCACAGCTTTGCCTAAAATTAGGATAAACCCTATTCCAAGGTAAGCTATCTTCTCATCACACCCTGCTCCCCTCCGTTGGCCTATTCCATCCCTCCATCAATTGGATTATATAATCACTTGCTTGCCTTTAGATTCACTTGCCTAGATTCATTCCAAGATCTCTCCTTTCCCCCTAATTACAATGACTGACCCTTCTTGTGCTTTTTTGTATAGTAGCAGGACTCACTGAGCTAGAAAGATCCTGTTTTTTCAACAAAAATCAATCCTTGAATGAAAACTTGAGCTTTGACATGAGTTCTGAACCTAAGACAATCAGTCCTGAGACCTCCTTAGAGATGGCTGCCAGTATCCTTGGAGTTCCAGTCCTCAATGTGTATATTTATGTAGATATCAATGATTAATTTATAGAATCCTTATGTTTCATCAATTTGGACCCATCACCACCCCTCCTCATTTGTTTGGCACCCCTGGTAAGCCGCCCCCCTTCTCCTCATCCTCCTCCTCTTCCTGCCCCTCATTGGTTGCTGATTGTTTGATCATTCAAACTCTAGGTACCCCCCACCTCCTTGCTCAATCTACCAGGTAAGCTCCCTCCCTCCCTCACCCTTCCCCTACCTCCCTCCTGATTGTTTGTGAATCAATTGCTCAATTGATTGCAAGTTGATCAAGCAATTGATTGAAAATCAATCAAGCAATTGATTGCTTGATTGATTTGAAATTGATGTCTGGATTTATTTGCAATTGATAAAGCAATCAATTGCCATGGGGTATAAATTCAAGTTTTTGATGAGCAGATGGTGAGATGGGATGATGGGGTATTGATTCATGTGTGATGAGCAGATGATGAGCTGGGATGATCATTTCAAGTGTGTGATTAGCAGATGATGAGCTGGGATGATCATCATGAGCCAGTGGTGATTAAATGATAAGTCTGAGCATTTGGTCAGGCACATTGGTCCATCTGGCAATGGCACACTTAGATTAGTGGTTAAAGCATCACTCGCCAATTTTGAGGTCATGGGTTCAAATACGATAGTGTGCAACTAAATTTTTTCTTATAAATCTGCCACTTCCCTCAAAATTTTATAAAAAAAGTTGAATCCCTTATTGATCCTCACCCCAATCAAAGTATATGGTTGGTAGGGAAAAATATGGGAGAAGATGATTGGACAAACATACAGAGATGTGGAAAAAATAGTGCTTGCATCCCTCAAAATTTTATGCAAAAAATTGAATTCCTTATTGATCCTCACCCCAATCAAAGTATACAGTTTGGAGGGAACAAGATGGGAGGAGATGATTTGACAAACATACAGAGATGTGGAAAGAATAGGGCTTGCAACCCTAAAAATGTTATAAAATGAATTGAATCCCTTCTTGATCCTCACCCCAAGCCAAGTAGTTGCATGGGAGGGAAAAAGATGGGAGGAGATGATTTGAAAAACATACAGAGATGTGGAAAGAAAAGGGGTTGCAACCCTCAAAATGTTATACAATAAATTGAATCCCTTCTTGATCCTCACCCCAAATGTAGTATGTGGATGGGAGGAGATGATTTGGGAAACATACAGAGAAAAGTACAGAATGGGGCTTTTCAGCATTGGCTAAAGTGGAAATGTTTGGATTGATAGTTCTTGAATCACTTCCTCATCTGTTTGTATGAAAGATCCGGCCTAAATTGGTTTTATTCTTTAGATCATTGGCCATCAGGAGATAACCATTAAAATTAGAGGATGGAGGTTGGAAAACTTGTGTTTCATTGTTGGATCCAAAGTAAGCATCATAGTTGGAGGGAATTTTGAGCCAGTTTGCCAGGATGATGTGATCAGCTCTTTTGAGCTGACTTGAGCCTTTGGAAGCTGATGGGGGGGATTGTTGTATGTTGAGTTCCTGGGGGATGTTTGCTTTGGTTGGGTGGACTTTTGGGGGGAGGTTTGCTGAGGGGTCATTCAAAGAAAGTAAGAGGGATGAAGGGATGAAACAATGAAGTGATGGAGCAATGTGATGGAGCAATGTGATGAAAGAAGGGATGAAGGGATAAAGCAATGAATCAATGAGAGTTAGGATGTGATGAAAGGGGGGATGAAGTGATGAAGGAATGAAGCAATGAAGCAATGAAGCAATGAGAAGATGGATGTGATGAAAGCAATAAATTGATTAGAGTGATGAAGCAAGGTCAGAGTGATGAAGTGATGAGGGGATCAGAGTGATTAATTGAAGAGAATAGAAATAGATGAGAGTTATGAAGTGATGAGAGTGATGAAAATCAAATTTTTCCAATGAGGTTGGAGGTATAATTTTTTGGATGAGGTTGGAGGTTGAAACCAGGGGTGATGATGTGGAATGACATGTGGTTGAGAAGGTGAAAGTGATTATATATTTTACTTGAAAAACCCAGTTATTTCATTTTAACTTTGACAAATATGATCTGGAATAAGTGGTTTTTTTTGATTTTCAATGATGGATTTGGGTTGAAACCTGCCATTGAAAAATGGAGGGTTTGCTTAACTTTAATACGCCATAATAGTAATAATAATAATAATAATAATAATAATAATAATAATAATAATAATAATAATAATAATAATAATAATAATAATAATAATAATAATAATAATAATAATAATAATAATAATAATAATAATAATAATAATAATAATAATAATAATAATAATAATAATAATAATAATAATAATAATAATAATAATAATAATAATAATAATAATAATAATAATAATAATAATAATAATAATAATAATAATAATAATAATAATAATAATAATAATAATAATAATAATAATAATAATAATAATAATAATAATAATAATAATAATAATAATAATAATAATAATAATAATAATAATAATAATAATAATAATAATAATAATAATAATAATAATAATAATAATAATAATAATAATAATAATAATAATAATAATAATAATAATAATAATAATAATAATAATAATAATAATAATAATAATAATAATAATAATAATAATAATAATAATAATAATAATAATAATAATAATAATAATAATAATAATAATAATAATAATAATAATAATAATAATAATAATAATAATAATAATAATAATAATAATAATAATAATAATAATAATAATAATAATAATAATAATAATAATAATAATAATAATAATAATAATAATAATAATAATAATAATAATAATAATAATAATAATAATAATAATAATAATAATAATAATAATAATAATAATAATAATAATAATAATAATAATAATAATAATAATAATAATAATAATAATAATAATAATAATAATAATAATAATAATAATAATAATAATAATAATAATAATAATAATAATAATAATAATAATAATAATAATAATAATAATAATAATAATAATAATAATAATAATAATAATAATAATAATAATAATAATAATAATAATAATAATAATAATAATAATAATAATAATAATAATAATAATAATAATAATAATAATAATAATAATAATAATAATAATAATAATAATAATAATAATAATAATAATAATAATAATAATAATAATAATAATAATAATAATAATAATAATAATAATAATAATAATAATAATAATAATAATAATAATAATAATAATAATAATAATAATAATAATAATAATAATAATAATAATAATAATAATAATAATAATAATAATAATAATAATAATAATAATAATAATAATAATAATAATAATAATAATAATAATAATAATAATAATAATAATAATAATAATAATAATAATAATAATAATAATAATAATAATAATAATAATAATAATAATAATAATAATAATAATAATAATAATAATAATAATAATAATAATAATAATAATAATAATAATAATAATAATAATAATAATAATAATAATAATAATAATAATAATAATAATAAACCACTTAATTCAAAAGAGCAGTGTCACAGATGCCCACAAATAATTTTTTTATCCAAATTAACAAGCCCTAAAAACACTTCATAAAGCATGATCAACACCTTTTCTTGCACTTGAATTCAACTCCAACCTCATTAGGGTGTATCAGAGTTAAGCAAACCTGCCATTAAAAATCAAAAAAACCAACTTATTTCCCATCAGACGTGTCAGAGTTACCTGGAAATAAGTGTGTTTTTTCAAATAAAGTATTTAAAGGCTTCCACCACCTGTCCACTTCATCCATCCCTTGCTTCCCACCTCCTTCTACCTCCAACCTCATTGCAAATTTTTTTACCTCCAGCCTCATCATAAAAAGATTCACCACTCTCATCACTTTATCACTCTCATCGTAACTCTCATCAATTCATCACCCTCATCACTTGATCACTCACCACTTTATTGCTCTCATTGCTTCATTACTCTCATTGCTTCATTGCTCTCATCACTTCATCAGTCTCATTGCTTCATCACTCTCATCACTCTACCTCCAACAAGAACTTGTACCTCCAACCTCATCCAAAGAATCCAATCATTGTTTTATTGCTCTTGTCACTTTATTGCTCTCATCACTCCATATCTCTCATCACTTTATCTTGCTTGTCACTTTCTCCCTCTCATCACCTTATTGTCCTTACTCTTTCCCAATGGCCCCTCAGAAAACCTCCCCCGCAAGTTCACACAAAAGTCCAAAACAACAAAGCAAACATTGCCAAAAAACTCCACAACAAACAATCCTCCCCCATCAGCTTCCAAGGGTTCAAAAAATCCCCCCATCAGCTTCCAAGGGATCAAGTCAGCTCAAGAGAGCTGATCACATCATCCTGTTCAACTGGCTCAAAATTCCCTCCAACTATGATGCCTGCTTTGGATCCAACAATGAAACACGCATTGGCCAACCTCCATCCTCTAAGGTCAATGGTTATCTCCTGATGGCCAATGAACTCAAGAACAAAACAAAAGGTAGGCTGGATCTTTCATCCAAACCGATTAGGGAGCAATTCAAGAATTTTCAAGCCAAGTACAAAAAGGCCCACTCCATGTCAATCTCCACTGGCTTTGGTATCACCAACTCTGGCAAAGCCAAGGGAATCAACTTGGTGGTTGATAAGTTGGACTCTATTTATCCTTCTTATATTAAAATGGATGAAATCTTTGGAAAGAAGGCCAACATCACCCCCTAGCTGCTTTTGATGCCCAATAGTCCAATTCAGTTGACACTGAGGACTTGGCTGGGGATGCTCAGCTTAGCAATGGTGATCCCAAAGAAACATATGAGTGGCCCCCATCCAATGCCAAGTAGGATATTCAAATGAAGTCAGCTCTAATCACATCTACTTCCACATTGATTGAGGAGTCAAACCATACCTTGGAGCCCTCCCCTCCTTCTTTGGATTTCTCTCTTCCTCTGTTAGCAGATCTCATCAACCTTGCTGATGCGGAACAAGATACTCCTCAGTCTCCATTACCCTCAATATTGGTTCAAGTAAGGAACAAAGCTATTTTCTCTTCCATCTGGTTAATCCTGACTAATTTAGATTGTAAAAAAACAGGCTCATCCATTCCAGAATGGCCAAAAACTCAAGCCAATGGGGCCTCCCACATTGCCTTCAAACACTAGTGACAACTTTCAGACTCAAAAATCCTCTTCCAAGGGTAAGAAAAAGGCCTCCAATTCCATCAATATCAACCCCAAAAGTCATCAAAAGAGGAGAAACACTTCTGTTTTTCAGGCTTTGAAGAAATCATGGAGAAGCAAGATTCATGCAATTCAATTGGTTGACCTTGTTTTCAAAATCATGCTCATTGCTTTCCCCCTGCAAAAAACAGTCAAACCACAAATTGAATCCAAAAAACTTGAGTATGAAAAGCAAAAGTGGGATTTTAAACTGGCCATGGATGTTTAAAAGCAGAAAGCCAAGAGTTTGGCTCATCAACAAAAATGGGATGCTGAGTGGAAGTTGAAACAGGCTGAGCTAGAATTTCAAAAAGAGAAAAAGGAGAAGGATCAACAGCAAGCACAAATGGAAAAGGAGAGGGAACGACTTGCAACCAAAAAAAAATGATAAGGTATCAGTAGCCTTGGCTTGCATTGGTAGCAGTAGAACAGTAGATGAAATACAGAAGATAACTTGAATGCTGGGCTTGTAAATATATTTGCATGGGTGAAAGAAAAACAAAAAAATCATTTTTGATTACAATATTTGAGAGTATTCTTAACCCCACCAACATAAAAATCTTTTTTGTTTTTATTTATATTTTTTTTCTAGAGTAAATTTGGCCATTATTCAAGTCCCTAAAATTTTTTCTAGTTGTTTTATTAATTTGAAGTGACATGGCCATTCTGGTATGGGTTGCTGTGTCCACAGCAGGAAAGGTACAGTGCTTGTACTTATTAGCTTCCCAAACCATTTTAACTATGCATTTTTGCTTGAAATCAATTCCAAAGCCAAGGTTGTGAAAAAGAAATTGGCCGCCCAATACTTGATATTAATCTGTATTTTCAATAAGTTGACCATTTGATTTCTTGGTTGGAAACACCAGTAAAAAGGAGCAGCCACAGATGTCGCCTTTGTCAATATGAGGAGAGTTGTAAAAAAAATTTGAGGTGAAAGTGATGTGTGGGGAGCAATCAAAAGTTGTAGGATTGCAACCAAATTCCAATAAAGAGAAAGAGGGGATGTTTTTGTCCTTCATGGCATCACAGTTTGCTTCAAAAGAAATTTTGGCCAAATTGCAAAACATTTTTCCTAAAATTTGGGATACTTTGTTGGCCTTAAGGTTGAGGAAAGCATACTCTTGAGGAGAAGATCTAATGGATGATTTCTTCACATAACGTCCAAATAACTCTGAAGGGTGCATTGATTTTGGCCATCCAACTTCCCACATTTTTCCACCCCAAGATCTTGAAGGACCAACCGGGTTGACAAATTTTTTTGACTGGTCAAGGAAAGTTGTCACAAAGTTGATGTCCTTCTTGTCTTGGTCAGAAAGTTTCTCCAATGGGACAAATTCAATTATTGCAACCAGGGCTTGATGATCAGATTGACCAAGGACAATTAATTTTCCACAGTGGAAGAAATGGAACCATTTGACTGTTTGTTTTGCTTGCTCAAACTCTTCCTGGGTTGGTTTTCAACTATTCTTTTTCTTTTCCTCAACAATTGAAAGGTACAGGTCCAAAGGCCGGGGTTAACAACCCAACCAGACCACCTTTTCATTAATAACTGCCTCAGAAACCTCCAAAGATATTTTGGAATCTCTCATTTGATTCTTATTTTGGCAAGCAGCGCCTACTCTTCCAACCTCTCTGTATTTTTTTCAAGCCATCTCCTTCCATCTTGTTCCCTCCAAATCCTTTACTTAAATTGGGGTGAGCAACAAGAATATTTTTGGATGTTTGTGTAACATTTTGAGGGGTGGGAGAAGAATTGGACATTCACCAATAGCAGTTGAGGGATTGAAAAAAAAAACCGTCAGTCAAATGGGCATCATTGGTGAAACAAGATTGGATCAAAGAAGATTAAACCAAACCTGGAGTTTATCCCAAGTTCATCCAGAATGGGATCACCAAAAAAAACAAAACAAAAAAAAACAAAAACAAAAACATGATATCAGCGCCTAAAAAAAAAAAAAAAAAAAATTACGGGGTGTGAGGAAATCGTGCCGGCCCTTTGAGTTGGGTTTTGGGTTGGGTTTTGGGTTGGGCCAAGTGCCAGAAGGAGGGCGGGCTGGCCATCAGTGGTCAAGGGGGGGGGCCGGGCCGGCGGAGGGAGTTAGGGGGGGGCAAGCAAGGGCAGTGGGGGGGCCCGGTGGGCCAGCCAAGGGGGGCCAGGCGGGCAGGGGGAGCCGCCAGGGGGCCAGCCAAGGGGGCCAAGGGGGCCAAGGGGGGCCGGGAGGGCGGAGGGAGCCACCAGGGGGCCTGCCAAGGGGGGGCAAGGCTGGTGGGGGGGCCAAGGGTGGTGGGGGGGCCCGGTGAGGGGGCCAAGGGCGGTGGGGGGGGGCCCGGTGAGGGGGCCAAGGGCGGTGGGGGGTCCGGCCAAGGGAGGTGGGGGGATTGCAAGCAAGCGGCAGAGGGTGGTGGGGGGATTGCAAGCGAGCGGCAGAGGGTGGTGGGGGGATTGAAAGCAAGCGGCAATGGCAGTGGGGGGGCCAAGGTGGGGGGGTGGGCTGCCAACTGAAGCAAGGGTGGTGGGGGGGGAGGGCAAGAGGGGGGGGCAAGAGTGGGGGGGTGTTAGTTGGGAGAAAGGGAGAGGGGGTGAGTGGGAGGGAAAAGGGTGATGAGGAGGAGGGGGGGGCAGCTTACCTGGGGAATCAACCAAGGAGGTGAGGTGGGGGGGGCTGAAGAGGGATGGAGGGAGGTGGATGTCAGTATTCAATGATGGGGATGATGAGGAGGAGGGGGGGGAGCTTACCAGGTGTGATGATGAGGTGGAGGTGGTGGGTGAGGGGAGGAGGATGAGGAGGAGGGGCAGGAGCTTACCAGGGGGGGGGGGAGTGGTGGGTGAGGTGGAGGTGGAGGTTGAGGTGGAGAGTGGACCGGTTTTGGGTGAGGAGGAGAGTGGACTGGTGAACAGTTAATCAAGGTAGGATCAGAAAGACTCAAATAATTGAAAATATGTTATCAGGAATCCAAGAATATTTTATTATGTCTTTCCACCCCTTAAAAGAAGAATTGGTAAACACTACTAACAGCTCTATTCTATCCCTTAGTGAAAAACTGGATGTGCTTAATACAAAAGTGGACCTGCAACTTAATCTGATCAAAAATGATCTTAGAGACTTGAAATTCTGTCTGACCAACCCCTTGGGGAGTACCACAGAGGAACCAAAACCTCCCAGACAAACCACTACTCCTTATGCACCAACTTTATTAGGAATGCATAGGAGTGACACCTTTAGGCCTAGTCCTACCCCTGAGATTGAGCAAGCCCTCAAACTGTTACCCCCTATTTCTGAATGGCCCAAGTTCTCCAGTGAAGGAGAATACAATCATATAAATTTTATTAAATTTATTGACTACACTATTAACTCTTATGACCTACCAGAAGCTATAGCTGTAGTCAGGCTGCACAGACTATTTGAAGGAGTAGCATTAGACTGGTTTATCAGTAAAAGAGAAGAATTAGGATCTTTACCATGGAATTCTTGGAAACTTCTGATTAAAGAACAATTTGGTTCTAGAATGTGGAAAAGAAAAGTGATGAAAAATTTAAAAAATTCCTCATTTGACCCCTCCAAGGATAAACCTTACAAATGGTGCTTGGAACAGAAGAAAAGGTTGGATTGCTTCTATCCAGATGCTGATAAAGAGGAAGTAAATGAGAGAATCCTCAACCTGTGTCCTGGAAATCTTAACCATAGTGTAAGATGTAGGATGAGTATGGATGCTGACTTGCCAACTCTAATCAATGTGCTAGAAGAAGTAATAGACATGAATGGGTTAGACAAGAAATCCCCTTCTAGACCCAAATAGAACTATAACAATTACAAAACCAGAGAACAACCTCCTCTGATGAATACCTCTGATAATAAGAAACCTAATGAGAATAGGGATAAAGATAGGATGCCTGCAACTTGTTGGATTTGTAACAAGACTGGGAATATGAGACAAGACTGCCCATTACCAAAAAGAAAGATAGCAGTCTTGGAAGGAGAACAGGAGGTTGAAGGGAATCAGAACTATGAAGATATAGCTGATCCTGAAGGATCCCTTTCTGAATGTGAATTGGTCCTGACCAACCCTGTTCATGTTATAGAAGGAGATATAGGCTCTTCTGTAGAAACCAATAACATCCATGGGGATTCTAGCTTGCCCCAACAATGGGATCTGTCACACGACCACCCCACGTACTATAGGGCAATTCTTAGATGATTGTGAGTGCAAAGGAATACCAAGTGCGAGGGCAAGTGCAAATAGCAAGACCCAGTTGCAAAGTGCAAACTTGGTTATGCCACTCAACAAACAGCAAGATGAATAGAAGGTGTTCTGAAGAAGGAAACTCAACCTGAGTCCAATGTGATAACTAGGTTGCAGCAAAATGCGAGAATGTATGAAATTAACTAACTGAGGAGACAATCATCAGGCAAGGGGATAGCCCTTATAAGGTAATCCAAATTGACTAGATACAACCTGGTGATGAGCTAACTACAGGTGAAGCGGTGAGGCAATGAATGACAGGAACGGAATAGGAAATGAAGCAGTGGTATAGATCCAAGGTCTTAGCGTAAGTGCAAGACAATAGAATCTGAGCGTACAATTGCATGACAAATTGGGATAGGAGCGAGTGACGTTGAAGGTAATGCAAATGAGAGGTAATAGTGTATGCAGGGTAGGGACTAGTCCAATTGCAAACTATACAGTAGTGATGGCTTGGTTAGACGTAGATGCAAACTAACAAACAATGCATGACCAAAGATGGAATTCCGATGCTGTTGATTGGCCAGGGAAGGAGATCGGATCTCATAATGGATGGTTGACTGGTATGGAGTTAACTGAAAAGTTTGCAAGTATATACTGAGTTGGTTGCCGAGATTGGAAGGTCAGCGCGAGCCAGAGGAAATAGCGGATTGCACCATTGATGTTGTGCTTTTATTTGTGTCACCCTTTTAGACTGAGGTAGATGGTACTGAGGAGAGGATATGTCAAAGTGGTGAAGACAATAATCCTTAAGTGCGAAGCGTGACAGGATCCTACCATAATTCCTAGACATATTATGGATGTCAAACCATTAACAGTTAAACCTATGAGTGGGAAAAGTTATACCACTGTTCAAACTTGTTATGCAACAGGATTGTATAAAAACAGACCTATAAGGCTATTACTGGATAGTGGAGCCTTTGGCTCATGTGTCTGTGCTGAATTCTTAAACAAATGAGACCCCAATTGGAAAGAACACCTTCTTCCCGTCCCAAAAGCCAGGTTCAGCTCTGTCAACTGTACCATGAATGCTATTGGAGTATGGAATGCTCCTATAATACTACCTCATACTAAAGGATCTTTGAGGATACAAGTGGAATTTGTAGTATTGCTCAATGGACTATGTGACTACCTGATACTGGGTAATGATGCCTTATGTCTATATGGTATAGATGTTTTCCAGAGTAAATGAAGATACTTCACAGTAGGTGTTAATTGGGACAAGAAGTTTAAGATATGCACCATTCAGTCTAACTTCCCCTCCTCTACTTATCAAAAGCATTTAGAAGCCTTTAATCAAGGATACTTCTCTCAAGCAGCTCTAAATATGAAACTTTCTGAGGAACAGAAGAAAGATATATTGAAAGTCTTCTTTGAGAACCAGAATGCTTTTTGTACTAAAGATCATCCCATTGGTGATATTAAAGGACATGATATGGTATTGACATTAACCATTAAGCCTCCTTATCCTCCAAACTTAAGAAGGCCAGCCTATCCTTCTAGCCCTAAGTCTAGAAAATCTCTTGAGGAAAATATCCAAGAACTAATAGAATTACAAGTATTAAGGAAAGTAGGGCATAATGAACAGGTAGATGTGACCACACCTGTAATCATAGCTTGGCATAATGAAAAGTCAAGAATGGTAGGAGACTTCAAAATGCTCAACAATTATACTCAAGCAGATTATTATCCTATACCCCAGATTTATCATGCTCTGCATAACTTGTCCAAGGCCAAGTACATCACTACTATGGATATGCTTAAAGGTTTCCACCAGATACCAATAATCACTGAAAGCAGGAAGTTTATGATAATAATCTGTCATTTGGGAATATATGAATATCTTAGGATTCCCTTTGGTATAAAGAATGCTCCATCACACTTCCAGAGAACAATGGATATAGTTTTAGTTACATACATCAGACAAGGATGGATGATGGTATATATAGATGATGTTATCATATACTCTGATGATTGGGATACTCATATTAACCAAGTAAGATTAGTACTCCATACTATCTCCAGAGCAGGATTGAAGGTGTCCATGAAGAAATGCAACTTTGGCTACAGAGAATTGAAAGCCTTAGGACATATAGTCTCTGTTCTAACTCTAGCTGCTGATCAAAATAAGATAGCTGCTGTCATGAATAGACCTATGCCTCAAAACAAAAAAGATTTACTGTCTTTCATTAGTTTTTTCAGTTATTACAGACAATACATACCAAAGTTTTATATGCTAACTAAGAGTCTGTATGAAGTATGCAACAACAACACTCTATTTGAAATGACTCATGAGAGACTGAAAAACTATGAGGAATTAAAAATAGCTATGACCTCTACTCCTTTAATCATCTAACCAGATTACTCCAAGCCCTTCAAAATGTACATTGACGCCTGCATGGAAGGGTTAGGAACTGCTCTACATCAAGAAAGGATAGAAGAAGACAGACCAGTAGAGAAACCAGTACTCTTCATATCTAGACAGATCAAATATACAGAAAAGAGATATGGAGACAGTCAGTTGGAATTTTTGGCACTAGTATGGGCTTTAGAAAAGCTACACTATTACTTAGAAGGAACCACTTTTCAAGTAATCACGGAATTTAATGCTGTAAGAACTTGTATGAACATGAAAACTCCCAGAAGACATATGCTCAGGTGGCAAATTGCTATACAAAAGTATAGAGTTCAGATGACTATAGTGCATAAAGCTGGAGCTAAAAATCAGAATGCTGATAGTCTAAGTAGGAATGCTTTGCCTAATGACTCTAACAATCCAGCATATGACCCTGAAGATCAAGATATTTTTCCTATCCTGAACATCAATCTTTTTGCATTGAATGCTCCAATAATGGGGATCCACTTATGTGAATTAGATAATGCTTTCTTCAACCTAGTAAGGGACAACTACTCTCCTGAAATCAAGCTGCTGATTACCATTATGGAATGTGAATTCCCAGAAGCAGCTCTGATAAATAGTCTACCTGCTTCATTACTTAAACCTTATAAAGCAGGAAGTTTTACCTTTTGGGATGGTCTACCTTACTACAGAAACCAACATTCCAGTGTATTAGTACTAAGCAACAAAGAACATATAGAACATATACTCCAGGAATTCCATGAAAAATGTTCATCAGGGCATCTATCCACAGAAAGAACTTTGGAGAAAGTAAAACAAACTGCTTGGTGGATAGACTGGAAAGAAATCACTATTAAATATTTTTCTAGCTGTGAACCTGCCAAAAATCTAATAGAACTACTGGAAAAAGGTTTGGACTCTTACAGAAAATCTCTGAACCTACAACCAGATGGGAAATCATTAATATGGATTTTGTCACCGGCCTCCCCCCTGGAGGTACTCATTCATATAACTCTGTCCTAGTTATAGTTGACAGATATTCTAAGAAGGCAGAATTCTTACCTAACCACAAAGAAGATAGTGCTATGGATGTAGCTTTACTATTCTGGAACAGGATCATAGCTGATGTGGGTATACCCAAGATTATAATCAGTGACAGAGACTCCAAATTCACCTCTGAGTTTTGGAGAAATCTACACATTTTACTGGGTACTACTCTAGCATTTTCTAAAGCATACCATCCCCAAACTGATGGATTACCTGAAAGAATGATACAGACCCTACAAGATATGTTAAAAAGGTTCTGTAGCTTTGGTCTAGAATACAAAAACTCAGATGGTTATTTCCATGATTGGGGAAGCCTACTCCCAGCCCTAGAAATGGCTTATAACAGCAGTAAACATTCTACTACAAAAGAAGCTCCTTACATACTAGAAAGAGGATGGATTCCAAAACTCCCTAGGAATAACTTAAACTATAACTTAGCCACTATTCATCCAACATCTTTTGACTTTAAGAAGATGATAGATCTGGCAAATAATCATGCTCAAAAATGTGTAGAAGAAGCAGTAGAATACAACAAACAAAGATGGGACAAATCACATAAGGAACCTGACTTTAAAATAGGAGATCAGATCTTGATATCTACAACCAATTTCAAAAATCTAGCAGTTAACATAAAATTGAAACCAGCCTTTGTTGGACCATTTGTTATCAAGAAGATGCATGGCAAAAATGCAGTGGAAGTAATCTTGAGTGAAGAATTACCAAGGAAACACCCAGTATTTCCTGTTAGCCTAGTCAAACACTTTCAACCAAGAGAAGGTAGCAACCTCCCTCCAGCAATAATCCCAATAGAACCTGACCCTGTGAAAGAAAAAGGGAAAGTCAGCAGGATATTGAGAGACAAGAAAGAGAGAGTACAAGGAAAAGATGTTAGACTATACTTAGTAAGATACAAAGGAGAATCTGCAGACAAAGATGAATGGTTACCAGAAAATAACATATCTGATGGACCAAAACATCTCAGAAACTACAGGGCCAGAAAAAGGAACTGAAACACACATTAAGTTAATTTTCTCCCAACATCCTCCAGATTTTTTTCAGATATGGCCATATCTTGGAGTGGGGGAATGTCAGCTTGCTACTATTGCAAAGCAAGCTGCAAAAGTAACAAAAATAACATAAAAATAATAATAATAATACAATTAACCTAAGAAGGAGTAGGAAAACCATGAATATTATTACAGAAATGAATTCTCCACCCAAAATTAGGTAGGGTCACTCACTGACCCCACCCTTGAAATCCAACTCCTTATATTTTTAAATAATTAAGGAAAGAAAGATCAAAATACTACGGCTCCACTATTTAGCTTTTGGTAAATTAAATACTTCACATATATTGTCACATATAGGTTTAACACCTAAAATTCATTCAGAATTGAGGTGTTGTGTATATTTTAGGAGTTACGGACGGAAATGTGTTTTGTCACAATTCCTGCACGCAGCCGCGGCAGCCAATGCACCCGCGCACGGCTGAGATACAGCCCTGTCACTCCATCAAGGTTGTGTACACAGCCCCAGGCCTCGGAAAAGTACGCAGCCGCGGGACTACGGGTTGACAGAGTGACAGGCGGCCTGAGAGGCTTAGGTAATGCATAAACATGCTACAACCCACACGGGAACATTCTACATATGTAATAAATGTTCCCGCGGATAGTAGATAGTCTAAAAGTGCATAATATTATATAAAAATACTTAAATAACCCTTATACGTATTTCTTTTAAATATAATTCACAGTACCAAGAATTTCAAAAATAAGACAATGACAACTTCTAAAAATATATTAAAATACTTTAATATACTTTTATAAGAATTCCTAGACATCAATATCTTTGTGACATACTAAGAAAACTAATTATGTAACAATATTACATGAATTCCCATGACTTATATTTTTAAGTAATTATTTTAGTAAATCAACTGGAACTCGAAAATAAGGAGTAAAATCAATATCATGACTTTACTCCAGTTATTTAATACATAATGAGAAATCACCTGACATCAGGATGTCCGTAGAAATGTCTATTTATATAATTATTAAATTACTGGGAACATTTACTAAGGATAATTAATTAAATAATACATAAATGGGACAGATTAGTGTTATTCACACGTCCTAATATCTATTATAAAGTAGAATAATTCCCATACCCTGAGGAATAAGATTCTACCCATGCTATGGCACCAAGAACACGTGACAGGTTACCCCTAGTTACCCTGCTAGCCTTAGTGTCCGTCCCTCTGAGCCCCTGTACCCCTCAGAAGGAAAATATTGGAACTCCAAAAGCTAAAAATAAAGAGCTCTTTTGAGGATATTGATGGGCAGAGAACCAGTTATATTTATATCCAGACACCGTGCCAAGGTAATCAAGGACTTATAAGAGATAAGAAAGTGATTTATTGCTAATTCTGATCAATAATACCCATCCTCAACCTATTTTTTATCAATTAAAACTGCTGAACAACCTTATAACCCCAGTATACAGGTTTAACCCATCAGTGCACATCTCAAACAGATACTCAAAGGATTTAATAATATACCAGTTAGTTTTATTCTCCTTCCTCTGTTGTGGAAGCTTGGTTACAAGGCCCTGCCACTCCGCCATGTATTTTATATACATATTATCTCTGGGTAAAATATCCTTTAAGCTAAAGAGCCCAAAGTAACCAGGACTACGTATTTTCATACTGAAATCCCTAAAGAGAGGTGTTAAAGATCCCCAATATAATTGTGGCCCCTCTATAAAAATATTTAATAATCAATTTATTCATAGTGATTTAAAACAATAAACCATAACCAAACCACTTAACCTTGCAATAAAGCTTAATCCAAATATTTTATGGATTTTTGCTGCATTTATTAAATAATATATTTGTTATTTATTCTATCACCTCTGGTAGCTAAAGGATAGCAAGGGTCTTGGCATCCAGGAGGCTGACAGAGAAGAGCTCCTCAAATACAAAATATGGTGCTCATGTGGAGCTCATGTAATGACAAGAAAAAGGCAAAAACTCCGCCCCAAATGGGCTCTACAGGCTCTACAAGCCTTGCTAATTGGTTTGGGCTTACTCAGCCCACTTGGCATTAGTTCCTGAACCCTTATGACCAGTCTGTACCGGTCAAATTTGGTGTTTCTGCCCTTACTGGGCTGAACCAGCCCTTGTTGCTGTTCATACCCTGGCTGGTTGTCCCTTAAAACTAGATTTCTTTAACTTGGTGACCTCATTGTTCCCTGTTTACCAACTTGCATTGCTGGTTTCCTCCTGCTACCAGCCCCTGGCCCTCAGATTGGCCAGGGTGGACCCAGAAAAAACCTGGGTCCAATCAAACTTACAGGGGGGGGGGGGTGTGACCAGCAGACATGCGTGTCCCCCCCCCCTCTCTCTTCCTCAATCCCTGGAGGGAGCAGTCAAATCACCCCCCAGGGAGCCCTAGAGGTTGATACCCCCAGGGAAACACAATTAGTTTGGTGGGCTTGACCACCGCCCAGCCCCAGGTCATCTCCCCCTTGGTAATGCGGGGGAGATGGCCCCTGCAACCCTTGGTTGCTACACACATGAGGTGGGGGGGTGATCAATTCCCCTCCCACCTCCCCGGTTGCCTTTTTGTGGCTGGCCTGGTTGGTCAAATGGTGGGGGGGTGACCAAATCCCCTCCCACCTTCCCGGTTGCCTTGTTGCGGCCAGCCTGGCTGATTGAGGACCAGCCACCCTCCTGTCCCCTTTGCAACCAAGCAAGGGGAGAGAGGGAGGCAGGGGCCGCCAACCCACTGAGAAATGAAACCAGGGCCGCCGCCGCGCACACAAGCGGGTGGGGGGACTCCAAACAGAGCCCCCTGCCCCATACAATGGCCCTGCACGGGCTGTCGGGCCCTGAAATGGGCCCCAGAGAGAAACAAGTGGCTCCAAGTGGGCCTTGACACAGGCGGCAGCCACAATGGGCCCCCAAGGCCCAAAGACCACAAAATGCATACTTTGGGGGGCCAGCCAGTCTGGCCAGGCATGTCCAAAATGAACCTTGGGCCCAGTTATGCCCAGATAAGCCTGTCTGGCTAAGGTGGCCCATCCACCCTGGCGGGCCTGTTAAGGCCCATGTCCCAATAGACCTAGAAAATGTGTTTTGGTGCACAAATGCCCAAAACCAATAACATCCAAATAGGCCCACGTGGCCCACATGATGTCCAATGGGCCGTGGAGGCCCATTTGGATTACACACTAATATGCACATTACCTGAGTGCATCCGTATTTTAAAACACCCCCTTAATCCAAAAGGGATGCCATACGCATACTAGACACAAAACCTTGATGTTTGTTCCTATCTAATGCCTTAGTTAGAATATCCACAATCATTGCTCTAGTGGGCATGTACCCTAGCACTATCTCTCTGCAGTTCACTGCATCATGTATATAGTTATAATGAACATCAATATGTTTTGTTCTTGAATGGAACACTTGGTTTTCTGCCAATGCAATGGCACTCTGATTATCAGAATACAACAACACAAACCCTTGTGGTTTATGAGTATCCTCTAAGACCTTTCTCAACCACTTTGCCTCCTGTGAGGCTGACAGGTACGCTCTGTACTCTGCTTCTGTTGATGAAAGACTTATTACTTACACCTTCTTAGACATCCATGGCACTAGATTCTTTCCTAAAAAGAATAAAAAACCACTTGTTGATTCCCTAGTGTTAAAATCTGCCCAACTTGCATCAGAATAACCAACCAAATCAATATTTGCAGACTTTGAAAACCTCAGTCCCAGACTTCTTGTTCCTTCAAGATACCTCATAACTCTCTTAAACGCTGATCAATGCCTCATGCTTGGTTTCTCTAAGTGTTGTGACAAGATGCCAATTGCATAAGCAATATCTGGCCTTGTACACTTCCCCAAGTAATTTAGCAATCCAATAGCTGACCTATAATTGTCCCTGGATTGGACAAACTCCAGATGTTCTTCATCTGTAGACTTTTCTCACCAAATGTTAGACTGCATTGGAGTACCAAACTTCTTTGCATCCTCTAAGCCATACTGCTTAAGTAGAGCTAACACATAATGGTTTTGATCCAACTTGATCCCATTATTGCTCTTACTAAATTTCATTCCCAGAACCTGTTGTGCCAGGCCAAGATCTTTTATCTTGAACTCCTTTTTGAGTGCCTCCATGACTCTCTCTTTACCATTCCCAATAATGATAATGTCATCAACCCATACAAACAAAATTGCATCCTTTCTCACAAAGAGACAAGGGTTGGCCTCACTTTTCCTGAAACCAATCTCTATCAGTTTCATACTCATGGTGTTATACCATGACCTAGCTGCTTGCTTTAATCCATACAGGGATCTACACAGCTTGAGGACATATTCCCCTTTATCCTCTGAGAGGAAACTTCTCACACAGATTTTCTTCATAGTTTCTGGCTTGTTCTCTACCAACCATTCCTTGAAACCATCAGGAATTGACATACAAACATTCTCCTCTTCTCCAATTCTTGCATTTAAGTATGCAGTCACAAAATCAGCCTGTCTGATTTGTTCACCCAACTCCACTGCCAAAGCAATGATGTGCCTGAAGGTGGACAGCCTTCCAGTTGGCAAAACATTTTCTTGATAATCAATACCCTCCTTCTGCTTGAATCCTTGTGCAAGGCGTCTAGCTTTGAACCTCTTCAAAATTCCATTAGTATCAAAATTCTTATTCAACACTAACCTAGACCCAACAATGGCCTTTCCTTTTGCAACTAAATACGGCTTAACCACTTCAAACACACTATTAATTTCCAGAGAATCAAATTCCTCAAAAATAGCTGTCTTCCAATTGGCTCTATCATCAGAATTCATAGCTTGCCCAAAGCTATTTGGGTTAACCCTATTACCCATTTCTGAACTTAACTGTAGAATCTAATTAAGCATACATTGTTCCCAAAACGTATCTTCTTCATATTCTGCAGAAGCATAATGTGACTTCCATTCCCCATACCTATCAACAGGTATCCTACTCCTTCCACTCCTTCTAACTGGAGGTGGAGGATCATCAGGTTCTGATTCCACAGACTCCCCTGAAGCAGGTACTGAACCCTCCTGTGGCACATCTGCCACCTCAACATCATCACTAATGATATTCTCTACAGAATGTGCTGGTGAAATAGGCTCCAATGCTATTTCCTGCTGTGATTCCTGAACAGCACTATCTTCACTCCTTTTGAGTGGAAAGGTACTTTCTTCAAATTTTACATCCCTACTACGGATAAACTTTCTTGTCCCTGGACAATAAATCCTGTATGACTTAATTATTAAATCATAGCCTACAAGTGCCCCTGTTCTGGCTCTAGGATCTAAATTTACAACCATTTCATTATGGTGGACACTATAATACACTAAGCAACCAATTGTTCTTAGGTGTGATGTTTTGGGGTACAACTTCCAAAACAGATAATGCCAACTTTTCCCATTAACACTTACAATATTGTGCAACAGATACACTGTGCACACCAACTCAGCCCATAAAAACTTTGGCAAACCAGATTGAGCCATGATATTTCTGACTTTTTCCAATAAAGTCTTATTCATCCTTTCAACTATTCCATTGTTTTGTGGAGTACTTGCAGTAGTAACTATATGAGTGATACCATAATCATTCAACAGTTTCTCAAACTCTTTACTCACAAACTCACCCCCTCCATCAGTAAAAACCCTCTTTATCTTGCTCATCAAACCATTCTGTTTCCAGACTTTGAAGATTACTGAAACCTCCTCTGTGGTCTGATCCTTTGATCTTATTGGTTTCACCCAAACATAATTAGTTGCTGTATCAACCAATTTGATGAAGTACTTTGCCCCCCCAAGGGACACTGGTGAAAATGGCCCTGCCAAATCAATGGAAAATTCCTCTCTAGGAAATTCTGTGAAATCTCTACTCTTTGAGAACACATTCCTGGTCTTGGCCCCTAAATTACAACTTTCACAGTTTCTGTCCTTTACCTTATGGCCACTTCTATTGTGAGAAACAGTGCTCAGAGCTGAAAACTTGAACAAGTTTGCACAGAGCAACTTATTCTGAACTTTTCCACTCAGGATAGTTCTCCCATTCAAATCAATAACAAACTTATCTTATTTAATGTAACAAATCTGGAAACCTTTTTTCCAGAGAAATCCAAGAGAAACAAGGTTATAAGGCAAATCTGGTACATAGAACACGTTATCAAAAGATATTTTTAAACACAAGTGATTTTCAAGAATAAATTTTCCAATTCCTTTAATCTGAATTGCTCTTCCTTTTTGTCCAATATTTTCAACACCATCAAAATCTCTAAGATTTGAAAAAAAATTTGGCTCAAAAAACATGTGGTCTGTACAACCAGAATCAATCAAAAAAAGAACATCCTCCTTCAATCCTCCTACAAGGAAAGAAGAATTATCAGCCACTGATAAGTTCTTATCATCAAGGTTAAGATTGAATACTTCATAATCAATCAAAACCATTTCTTGATCCTCATCAATTTTGGCCTTCTTGTTGGGGGCTTGTTCCACAACATCTTGTTTCATTGAAACACCCACTGCCACAATAGCAACATTTTCCATGGCAAGGTTGACCTCTTTGTCTTCCTTTTCACTTTCCTTGGATTTCTTCCTATTCTTGGCCTCCTTGCAATCCTTTGCATAGTGCCCCTTCTTCTGACAATTATAACACAAGACCTTTGATAAATCACTTTTGGCATTTGCCTTCTTCCCAGATTTTCCTGTCTTTCCCAAAAGAGCAGTTCCTGTGACCTCCTTCATTTTGAATTGAAGATCATCCTTTTCAATCCTTCTAAGCACATCCTCTTCTCCAGGAAGGGGATCAAATTGAGATATAATCCTAACCAAGGACTCATATTCTTTTGGTAGCTTTTGAAGAATTAAGAGTGACAAACACTCAGGATCCATGTTCAGCCCAGATGACTTGAACTTAGCAATACTTGATCTTGCCTCCCCCAAAAATTGTTTACAGTTGGAAAACGTCAACTTGAACAATTTATTGAAAGCAATACCCTTTTAATGAACAGAATTACCAGCATACTTGGCTTTGAGAATTTTCCATAAAACAATTCCCATCCTTTTATGTTCCTCTTTGAGAGTATCAGCAACCCATGCAATATGACTCTCATCCAGATGTCTAAGAATAAGATGATAGGACTTATTCTCAACCTCTGAACTGATCAAAGTGTCATATGCATCCATAATCTCCCCACAAAAAATTTTTTCCAACTCACTGTCCATTAATACAGACCAAGCACTATAGTTTTGACAATTCAAAACAATCTTGGTGGAGCTGGACTCTGGGATATAGGAAATCTTCTTGGAAAACTTGAGGTCTTTGAGGTTGTCCAGAGTAAGGTATAAGGCTCTATTCTGCTTGGAATTAATAATGATTATGGTACTGATAATGTGTTAGAATTATTGCCCCACAAGCTTAGTCAAAGAGCAGTACTTAAAGCAAAAGAAATGCTGAGACAATAATGTCTTATGATTGATCCTTAATATGAGGCAGAGGCAATGGCACACTTGTGAATGTGAATGAATTGGTGAATGAATGGATGAAAAACAACAGGGAGAAGAGCTCCTTAAATACAAAATATGGTGCTCATGTGGAGCTCATGTAATGACAAGCAAAAGGCAAAAATTCCTCCCAAAATGGGCTCTAAAGACTCTAAAAGCCTTGATAATTGGTTTTGGCTTACTCAGCCCACTTGGCATTAGTCCCTGAACCCTTATGACCGGTCTTTACCAGTTGAATTTGGTTTTTCCACCCTTACTGGGCTGAACCAGCCCTTGTTTCTATTCATACCCCGGCTGGTTGTCCCTTACAACCAGCCTGTTTTACCTTGGTGACCTCATTGGTCCCTATTTACCAACTTACATGGCTGGTTGCCTCCTGAAACCAGCCCCTGGCCCTCAGATTGGCCAGGGTGGACCCAGAAACAATCTGGGTCCAGTCAAAATTACAGGGGGGGGGGTGTGACCAGCAGACATGTGTGTCCCCCCCCTCTCTTCCTCAATCCCTGGAGGGAGCAGTCAAATCCATCCCCAGGGAGCCCTGGAGGTTGATACCCCCAGGGCAACACAATTATTTTGGTGGGCTGGGCAGTGGTCAAGCCCACCCAGCCCCAGGTCACCTCCCCCTAGGTAACAGGGGGGGAGATGGCCCCTGCAACCCTTGGTTGTTACACACATGAGGTGGGGGGGTGATCAATTCCCCTCCCATCTTGCCAGTTGCCTTGTTGCAGCCAGCCTGGTTGGTCAAATGGTGGGGGGGTGATCAAATCCCCTCCCACCTTGCCAGTTGCCTTGTTGCAGCCGGCCTGGCTGGTTGAGGACCAGCCACCCTCCTCTCCCCTTTGCAACCAAGCAAGGGGAGGGAGGGAGGCAGGAGCCGCTGACCCCCCCGCAGCCGCAACCCACTGAGCAATGCAACCAGGGCTGCGGCCCTGCACACAAGCGGGTGGGGGGACTCCAAACAGAGCCCCCTGCCCCATACAATGGCCCTGCCCGGGCTGTAGGGCCCTGCAATGGGCCCCAGAGAAAAACAAGTGGCCCCAAGTGGGCCTTGACACAGGCGGCAGCCACAATGGGCCCCCAAGGCCCAAAGACCACAAAATTCATACTTTGGGGGGCCAGCCAGTCTGGCCAGGCATGTCCAAAATGAACCTTGGGCCCAGTTATGCCCAGATAAGCCTGTCTGGCTAAGGTGGCCCATCCACCCTGGCGGGCCTGTTAAGGCCTGTGTCCCAATAGACCTAGAAAATGTGTTTTGGTGCACAAATGCCAAAAACCAATAACATCCACATAGGCCCACGTGGCCCACATGATGTCCAATGGGCCCTGGAGACCCATTTGTGCATCCCATTTGGATTACACACTAATATTCACATTACCTGAGTGCATCCGTATTTTAACACCTTACTCTTTCCAAATGGCCCCTCAGCAAACCTCCCCCCACAAGTCCACCCAAAAGTCCAACACACCAAAGAAAACATTTCCAAGGAACTCCACAAAAAACAATCCTCCCCTATCAGCTTCCAAGGGCTCAAGTCAGCTCAAGAGAGCTGATCAAATCATCCTGGTCAACTGGCTTGAAATTCCCCCCAACTATGATGCCTGCTTTGGATTGGAAAATGAAACACGCATTGGCCAAAATCCATCCTCTAAGGTCAATGGTTATCTCCTGATGGCCAATTAACTCAAGAAAAAAACAAAAGGTAGGCTGGATCTGTCATCCAAACAGATGAGGGAGCAATTCAAGAATTATTGAGCCCAGTACAAAAAGGCCCACTTCATGTCAATCTCCACTGGCTTTGGTATCACCAACTCTGACAAAGCCAAGGGAATCAACTTGGTGGTTGATAAGTTGGACTCCATTTGTCCTTTTTATATTCAAATGGATGAAATCTTTGGAAAGAAGGCCAACATCACCCCCCTAGCTGCTTTTGATGCCCAAAAATCCAATTCAGTTGACACTGAGGACTTGGCTGGGGATGCTCAGCTTAGCAATGGTGATCCCAAAGAAACATATGAGTGGCCCCCATCCAATGCCAAGGAGGATATTCAAACCAATCAGCTCCAATCACGTCTACTTCCACGTTGATTGAGGAGTCAAACCATATCCTGGACCCCTCCCCTCCTTCTTTGGATTGCTCTCTTCCTGGGTTAGCAGATTGCATCAACCTTGCCAATGCGGAACAAGATACTCCTCAGTCTCCATAACCCTCAACATTGGTTCAAGTAAGAAACCAATCTCTTTTCTCTTCCATCTGGTTAATCCTGACTGATTTAGATTGTAAAAAAACAGGCTCATCCATTCCAGAATGGCCAAAACCTCAAGACAATGGGGCCTCCCACATTGCCTTTGAACACTAGTGACAACTTTCAGACTCAAACCTCCTCTGCCAAGGGTAAGCAAAAGGCCTCCAATTCAATTAATATCAACCCCAAAAGTCATCAAAATAGGAGAAACACTTCTGGTTTTTCAGGCTTTGAAGAAATCATGGAGAAGCAAGATTCATGTAAGTCCATTGGTTGAATATCCTTGCTTTCAAAATCATGCACATTGCTTTTCCCCTGCAAAAAATAGTCAAATCACTAATTGAATCCAAAAAACTTGAGTTTGGAAAGCAAAAGTGGAATTTTCAACTGGCCATGGATGTTCAAAATCAGAAAGCCAAGAGTTTGGCTCATCAACAAAAATGGGATTCTGAGTGGAAGTTGAAACAGGCTGAGCTAGAGTTTCAAAAAGAGTAAAAGGAGAAGTATCAACAGCAAGCACAACTGGAAAAGGAGAGGGAACAAATTGCAACCAAAAAAAAGGATAAGGTATCAGTAGCCTTGGCTTGCATTGGTAACAGTAGAACAGTAGATGAAATACAGCAGATAACTCAAATTCTGGGCTTTTAAATATATTTTCATGGGTGAAAGAAAAAAAAAATTATTTTTGATTACAACATTTGAGAGTATTCTTAACCCCACCAACATACAGATCTTTTTTGTTTTTATTTAAATTTTTTTTTTTAAAGTAAATTTGGCCATTATTCAAGTCCCTACAAGTGTTTCTAGTTGTTTTATTAATTTGAAGTGACATGGCCATTCTGGTATGGGTTGCTGTTTCCACAGCAGGAAAGGTACATTGCTTGTACTTATCAGCTGCCCAAACCATTTTGACTATACTCTTCTGCTTGAAATCAATTCCAAAGCCAGGGTCAGGAAAAACAAATTGGCCATCCAATAATTGATATTTGTCTGTATTTTCAACAATTCAACCATTTCATTTCTTGTTTGGAACCAAGATTAAAGAAGAGTAGCCAGAGATGTTGCCTTTTTCAATATGAGGAGAGTTGTAAAAATAATCCAAGTTGAAAGTGATGTGTGGGGAGCAATCAAAAGGTGTAGGCTTGGAACCGAATTCCAACAAAGAGAAAAAGGGGATGTTGTTGTCCTTCATTGTATCACAGTTTGATTCAAAGGAAAGTTTGGCCAAATTTCAAAAAATTTGTCCAAGAATTTGGGATACCTTGTTTGCCTTAAGGTTGAGGAAAGCATACTCTTGAGGAGAAGATCTAATGGATGATTTCTTCACATAAAATCCAAATAACTCTGAAGGGTGCATTGATTTTTGCCATCCAACTTCCCACTTTTTTCCACCCCAAGATCTTGAAGGACAAACTGGTTTGACAAATGTTTTTGAATGATGAAGGAAAGTGGTGAAAAATTTGATGTCCTTCTTATCTTGTTCTGAGATTTTATCCAAGGGCACAAATTCAATTATTGCAACTGGGGCTTGGTGATCAGATTCATTGAGGAAAATGAATTTTCCAGAGTGGAAGAAATGGAACCGTTTGATTTTTTTTTGCTTGCTCAAACTCTTCCTGGGTGGGTTTTTGACTATTATTTTTCTTTTTGGCAACAATTGAAGGGTACATATGCAAAGGAAGCAGTTTCCAACCAGACCAGACCACCTGTTTATTAATGCCTTCCTCAGAAACCTCCAAAGATATTTTTGAATCTCTCATTTGAACCCTCTTTTGGTGATGGGCCCTATTCTTCCCACCTTTCATTATGTTGGTCAATCCATCTCCTTCCATCTTGATCCCTCCCATCCATATACTCTGATTGGGGTGAGGAACAAGATGAGATTTGATTTTTTGTCCAACATTTTGAGGCAGGGTGGAGAAGAATTGGACATTTACTGATAGTGGTTGAGGGATTGAAAAAAAAAAAAAGAACAGTCAGTCAAAGGGACATCATCTGTGAAACAAGATTGGATCAAAGAAAATGAAACCAAACCTGGAATTGATCCCAAGTTCACCAGAAACGCAATCACCAAAAAAAAAAAAAGAAAAAAATACAGGGTGTGAGGGAATTGGGCCGGACCTTCAGGTCAGGTTTTGGGTTGGGCAAAGTGACAGAAGGAGGGGGGGCTGGACTGATACGGAGGGGGGGGGCGGGGCCGGCCAATTTTGGTCAAGGGGGGGCGGGGCCAAAGCAGAGGGGGGTGCTTGTCCCTCATTGGTCAAGGGGGGGCGGGGCCAAAGCGGAGGGAGGGGGCTTGGCCCTCATTGGTCAAGGGGGGGGGGGCTTGGCCCTCATTGGTCAAGGGGGGGGGAAGGTTGGCCCTTGTTGGTCAAGGGGGGTGGAGCCAAAGCAGAGGGGGGGGGCTTGGCCCTTGTTGGTCAAGGGGGGGCGGGGCCAAAGCGGAGGGGGGGGGCTTGGCCCTTGTTGGTCAAGGGGGGGCAGGGCCAAAGCAGAGGGGGGGGCTTGGCCCTTGTTGGTCAAGGGGGGGCGGGGCTTGGCCCTTGTTGTTCAAGGGGGGGCGGGTTGGCCCTTGTTGGTCAAGGGGGGGCGGGTGGACCCTTTTTGGTCAAGGGGGGGCGGGGCCAACGCAGAGGGGGGGGTCTTGGCCCTTGTTGGTCAAGGGGGGGCGGGGCCAAAGCAGAGGGGGGGGCCGGCCAATTTTGGTTGAGGGGGGGGGAAGGCCCTTGTTGATCAAGGGGCGGAGCGGGGCAGAAGAAGAGGGGGGGTGGACCAACGGGAAGGGGGGGCGGGGCCAAAGCGGAATTTGGCTGGGGGGGTCTGATTGAGGGATTGGGAGGGGTCGCGGTGTTGGCGTGGGCAAGCAAGCTACGGAGGGGGGAGCAATGGCTTGGGGGGGCAAGATTGAGCGAGGGCAAGGGAGGAGTAGGGTGAGGAGGAGGAGGGAGGGGGGAAGCACTTACATTGAAGGGGTTGGGTGACCAGGAGCTGGGTGGGGGGGGGGAAGGAGGGGGGGCATGAGGGTTAGCCAAGAGGAAACCAAGAGGGGTGAGTAAAAGAGGGGAGGGGGATTCACCTGACAGGATGGGGGATAGGGAGTTGGGTGGTGAGTGTATTGGTGAGGTTGGTGGTGGATGGGTGAGGGAGAAAAGGTAGTGGTGGTGAGGAGGAAGGATGGGACCAGTGAGTGAGTGGGGTGAGATGGGTGAGGTGGAGGTGGTGGGTGAGAAGGAGAGCGGACCAGTGGTTTGTGGTTCTGGTTTGTGAAAAAAAAACCCCAACTTGGCCTATCTTGGGTGAACAACCAAAATCATTTTTCTAATTCCACCCCACCAAATGAGAAAAAAAAAACAAGTGAGTCAGCCTAAGAATCTTGGGTGAACAAACAAAACCAAAAAAAATTGGTGAAGGGATTTTTTACCTAACTTGAAATCAAACATCACTCATCAAAGCTAGCAAGGGTGAGAGGAAGAATCCATTCTCTCATAGAAGAAGATGAGGGACAAGATGAAACAGGGATGAATTGAGGTGTATCAGGAATATCATCTTCAAATATTTTGTCCCATTCATCTTTGATTTCAGCCAAAAGATTGTGAAGGATTACACAAGTGATAATCCAGTTTATGAGGAACTTCATTTCTTTGGGGTTTTGAAGCTGTTTTTGCATTTCCCTTAAGCTGGCCCATCTTCCTTTCAGGACTCCTATGGCATGCTCAATCCAAACTTGTGATTGGGCAAGATGATAGTTGAAATCCATTTTTCCTTGATCATTGGACAAAACATTCCCATATGCTGGAACCACATATTTCCCACTAGCATAAGCTGAATTGGCCAGAAGGTATTGATTGTGGTCAAAGTAGTTCTCTGGTTTTTGGGCAATCTGCATCCAATTGAACACGTATGAATCATGACAAGAACCTGGAAGGCCAGCATGGAGGGATAGGAAATTCTTGTTGTTATTGCAAACAAGTTTTAAGAAAACAGAGTATCTAAACAAACAGAAAAAACATATTTTGTCAGTGTGTGATCAATGGTGTTATCAAAGTGATTGGAAAAGATATCAATCAATTGCCTTTTCTTCCAATCAAAGTAGTGGTTGCCATCTAGCTTGGGTTCTTGACTCAAGGGAATGGTGGTTCCATCAACAAAACCAATGCAACCAGTAAATCCTTTGGTCTCCATTACTTTATATATCTCCTTGTGTTTTTCTTTGGTTGGCCAAGAAAGGACTGAGCAACGGAAAGATAGGATAGCAACCATGACTCTTTTGGTGTATGAGTCAATGGTTCCATATCCAACTGAGAATAGATTTTCTAATCAATGAATTGCTGCTCCATTTCCATTTGATCCCAATCTACAAAGAGCAACATCCAGTTGGATAGCTGTATTGCATTGAGGATTCCAAGAATTTTTCTGGAAGATGTGGTGGTCTTCAATCATCTCCAAAAGTTTTATGAATGAAGGCAATAGAGTTTGGAACAGTTGCTGGAAGCTTAGGTTGGGGAGGAGATGAAGATTTTGCCTTTCATAAATAGGGTTGTGGAGAGTTTGTCTTCTTGGAACCATGTATTGCTTTTGTAATAGAGCATTCAAAGCCAACCAAGTTGATTCCAAATTGGAGTTTGAATCAGAGTCTGAATGGCAGTCAAATACTAACAAAAGTTCAGTCAGCTTTTTTGCATTTTCAAATTGCTGCCAAGAAGTTTGATGGGACATGTTGAGAAAGATGGTGATTTGATGTGGGGTGATGAGATGATGATGGGATTTGTGTGAAGATGGAGATGTGAAGCAATAGAGATGTGAAGCAATAGAGATGTGAAGCAATATAGATGTGAAGCAAAGGCGATGAGATGGGTGCGATGTGATGGAGATGGGACCAATATGGATTTGCTGATGTGGATGGGAATTTTACAATACAGATGTGAAGCAATAGAGATGTGAAGCAAAGGAGATGAGATGGGTGTGATGTGATGGAGATGGGACCAATATGGATTTGCTGATGTGGATGGGAATTTTACAATACAGATGTGAAGCAATAGAGATGTGAAGCAATAGAGATGTGAAGTGATGGAGATGTGAAGCAAAGGAGATGAGATGTGTTTGATGTGATGGAGATGGGACCAATATGGATTTGCTGATGTGAATGGTTATTTTAGATGTGATGGATGGTGGATGGATGATGATGCATAAATGGCGGGTTTGATGTTTGAAATCTGCCATTTTCATGAAACCTGCCATTTTGACATACACCAGTTAGGGGGTATGTGTATTTCAGAAAACCGCCATTAAAAATGGAGGGTTTGGTAAAGAAAAATGGGAGGTTTCTAATGGCAGTTTTTCTAACTCTGATATGCCCTATTACTCATTTTTGGAGAAGATTCAAAATATACTGTCAGATGTGCAAAAAAAAACATAAATCAAATCAATCATAATGAAACATGTTGAAAAACATTTTCTTAGAACAAAATGGAATATTTCTGGTGGAATTTAAATATCATTGTACCCAACATTATAAAAAAAAATCAAAAAAATTGATGTATATCAAGTTTATGAGAGAAATTTGAATATCAGGGCTGATTTTCTTAAAAATCTCATCAAGAAAAAATAAAAATAAAAATAATAATAATATGAAAAAATGTTTTTGGATGATACTTAATATTTGTGATGGGATGTAAATACCCTGGTGCCAAATATAAAAACAACATAAAAATTTTGAACAAACCTATGTTAAGATGGGAATTCAAATATATCAAATTATTTCAACAAAAAGTTCATCAAGTACAAAAAGAAACAATAAAAAATATCAAAAAGTTCATTTCTTTGAGTCAAGTTTAATGTTTCCAATGGAATGACAATACCTTCTCCGAAAAAATTAAAAATTAAAAATAAAAATAAACATCTTTTAAAGAAAAAAACATCAAAAAAGTTCTGAAAATACCCACTTTACAAGATAAATGAAGTCTCAGGGTGTGGTATTTCTCTGTCTGGTATAAAGGTAATAAAATTTTGCCGGAATTGCTAGATTTTATTTGTATGAATTAACGTTTGATATTTTTTATCATTTCTTTTTGTATGTTGCAAAGTTTTTGTATATTATGAAGTTTCTTTTTGTTGAAATATTTATGCATGTTTTAGTCCCTTTCATGCAATAGTTATAAGTAGGATTTTTTAATTTTTTATTTTATGTTTGGTACAAAGGTATTTGAATTCCATCAGAAATATCAAATTTTATTCAAAGAAATGGATTTTGAAATTTTTTTCTATATCATCTTTGTAGTTTATGAAGTTTTGGGTGAAATATTTACACATTTTTTTATTGGAAGAAAAAGATATCTTGAAAAGATACAATTTATATTTGATAAAATAAACAAATTAGAAATGGGCAAAATAATTTAAACATTCAAGGAAGCTTTTTTTTCACCAAGAGGAAGATGATTAATGGGCTCACACACATTCATTTGTATCAAAGAAAATTTTTGATTGACCCCAGGAAGCTTCCCTTATAAATATAATCTATTATATTTTGCTCAATCAAATGTGTTCCAAAAAAAAAACAGGGATTTTTTATTATTCTTGATTTTTACTGTTGTGAAAGTTTTCCAAGGGCCTGATGGTTGGAAATTTCAGAGGTTGAATCAGTTGTAGATTCATTTTGGGTAAATTAAATTTATCCATGTCTTTTCTTGCATTTGATTGATATCTTCCTTGTACAGGAAATCAGAACAGTATGTGACAGATGTCTAATTATTAAGACTCCTTTCTTTAGGGAAGTTAATATTTCTATTAAATTATTAAAAAATAATGCATAAATAAGTCACTAGAATTCTATTTTCATTTTGGAGTTGAATTATAGAATAAATCTCCAATTGATCACTAATTAGGGCTCTTTTTTAATAGGTAACAAGACCAAAGCTCAGAAAAATATTTAAAAATGACTGGTTTGTTGAGGAGAATTCAGGATAAAATAATTTCTACAATTGCAATAGTCTGATTCATTTCTGAAAAATCACAGAAAGCTGAATTATCTTTACTTTTTTTCAACCACCATTTCCTTTTATTGAAGTTTTATTCCAATAAAACTTCCTCCTTATTGCCATAGTCAGGGCTTTTTTGGCCAATTCCAATTACACATTAATTATTCTGTGTGTGAATTTCCTGTCCTTGATCATTGTGGCAGCTAGGGCATTTTTTTTCTTCTCTGAATCTTTTATCATATTTAGGTTAATCTCAGTTCTAGAAAATACTTTATCCAGATTTAAATATTCCTTAAAGTACAACAACATTGTTTGGATTGTATCAAAAAGATTTGGTTAAATTTTGAAGAATTTAAACCATGAAAAATCAATGATAAATTGTAGGAAATGGCCACCCAAAAGTAAAAAGGTGCCTTTCACTCAGATATTTCACTTTCCTACAAGTGATAATTAATTTTTCTTGGAAGTAGCAAGCTAATATCTCTAAAAACATGGGGGTCTCAAATAATCTGGCACAAGTTTTTCATGAGATTCTTGATGACACTCTCAAAGTTTCTATTGTAATTCTTTATTATTATTTTTTTGAATAATTGGATTTTAATGATTATTTTCTGATATTTAATCTTTTTTAAACAGTTGTTTATTTGTAAAAAAACATCAATTTTTGACCATGATTATGATGATAAATCTATATTTTGTTATTGATAGATTTATTGTAATTGGAATCATCTACAAGACTCCTTAATAACTATCTGGTTTGGAATCTCAGTTTCATTCTTATACAAGGCTAAAGGGTCTGAAGGAGCTTGTAATTACCAAATAAATTTCTGTAGGCTTCAAAGAAAAAGGGCATTGGTGAGATTTCAATGCCAGGTTATATATTGGATGTAATTCAGGGTCTCTAAGACTCAGAATTCTTGAATGTGCGTATTAGGGTTTATCAGAGTTAGCCCATCTGCCATTTTTATAATGGCAGATTTCAGCTAAATACCCCAATTTCTAGCAGGCCATTAAAAATGAAAAAACCCACTTATTTCATATCAGACGTGTCAGAGTTACTTGAAAATAAATTTTTTTATTCAGATAAATTAGTTAAAATTTTTTGGTAGCCTCAACCACACAGGTCCACATATCCATCCATGTATTTTTCCATGTCATACACCCCTGCTTTCTCACCTCCTTCTAGCTCCAACCTCATTGGAAAAATACAATACATCACTCTCATCACTTCCTCACTCTCATAGCTTATTGATCTCATAACTTGATCTCTCATCACTGCTTCACTCTCACCACTTTATTTCTCTCATCACTTCCTTAATCTCATCAATTTATTGCTCTCATCACTTCCTCAGTCCCATCAATTTATCACTCTCATCACTTCCTCAATCTCATCACTGATTCCTCTCATCACTTCCTCACTCTCATCACTTTATTTCTCTCATCACTTCATCTGTCTTACTCTTTTCAACTGGCCCCTCAGCAAACCTCCCCCTGCAAGTCCACACAAAATTTCAATGGACAGAAGGAACCACCCCCCAGGAACTCTAAAACAAAAATTCCTCCCCCATCAGCTTCTAAATGCTCAATTCAGCTCAAGAGAGCTGATCAAATCATCCTGCTAAACTGGCTCAAAATTAACTCCAACCATGATGCTTGCTTTGGATTGGACAATGAAAAACAAATTAGCCAACCTTGATCCTCTAAGGTCAATGGTTATATCCTGATGGCCAATGAACTCAAGAATAAAACAAAATGTAGGCTGGATCTTTCATCCAAACAGATGATGGAGCAGCTCAAGAACCATAAAACCAAGTACAAAAAGGCCCACTCAATGTCAATCTCCACTGGCTTTGGTATCACCAACTCCAACAAATCAAAGGGAATAAAATTGTTGGCTGATAAGTTGGACTTTATTTGTCCTTTTTATACTCAAATGGATGAAATATTTGGAAAGAAGGCCAACATTGCCCCTTTAGCTGATTTTGATTCCCAAAAATTTAATTCCATTGATGCTGAGGAATTGTCCATGGATTATCATCCAAGAAACAATGATCCTGATGAAGCCTTTGAGTGGCCCCAATCAAATGTGGAGGGTTATATTCAAAAACAAAAGCTCCAATCATGTCTACATCATCATTGATCAACCATTCAAACACTATCTTGGATCCCTCACTTATTTCTTTGGATTCTTCCCTTCCTGGGGTGGAAGAACTAAACAAATTGGCCAATAGGGAGCAAGATATTCCAGTCTTTCCATGACAATAAACATCTGTCCAAGTAAGGAAGCAATTTTTTTTTCTGGTTAATCCTAACTGATTTAGAAGGTAAAAAAACAGCCTCATCCTTTCCTGAATGGCCAAAAACTCAAGCCAATAGGGCCTCCCACATCAACTTCAAATAAGAGTGATTATGTTCTCACCCAAACCTCCTCTGCAAAGGGAAAGAAAAAGTTGTTTAATTCAATCAACATCAACCCCAATGGCCATCAAAAGAGGAGAAACACTTCCAATCTTTCCAGCTTTGAAGACATCATGGAGAAGCAAGATTCAAGTAATTTAATTGATGGTATCTCCTTGATTTTTAAATTGAGATCATTTATATTTCCCTCCCAAAAATAGTGAAATTGAAAATTGAATGGGAAAAACTTGAATTTGAAAAGAAATGGTGGGATCATCAAATGAGTATTGATGGTCAAAATCAGAAAGCTGAGAGTATGGCTCATCAACAAAAATTGGATGCCAAGTGGAGATTAAAACAGGCTGATTTGGAGTTTCAAAAAGAGGAAAAGGAGAAGGATCAACAGGAAGATTGACTGGTCATGGAAATAAAACATAGTTTATCTGTAGCCATTGCATGTATTTTTAGAAGTAGAACAGTGGAAGAAATACAGCAGATTACTTGATTGCTTGGCTTGTAAATATGTTTACTTGGATAAAAATTCCAAAAAGAAAAACCAAAAAACTATTTTTGATTACAGAAATATTTGAGAATATTACCCCATCAATAAACAATCTTTTTCATTTTTATTTATATTTTCTTTCCTAGGGTATATTTTGCTACTTTTAAAGTCCCTGAAAGTTTTCCAAGTGGTTCTAGTTGATTTCCTTCTTCTCTTTCTTGGAGAGTTTATTCAAAGTCACAAAATCAATGATTGCACCAAGAGACTTGTCATCCAATTCATCAAGAACTATTACTTTCCCAGAGCGGAAAAAATACATTTTTTTGATCCTCTCTTTGGATTTTTTAAACTCTTTGGGTGAGGGATTTTGATTTTTCTTTTTCTTTTGGGAAAAAATGGTGGGATACAGATCCAAAGTTTTTAGGTTTTTTCTAGACCACACAAACTTTTCCTCAATCCCTTCCTCCACCACCTCCAAAGAGATTTCTGTATCTCTATTTTGAGCCCTCTTGAACCAACATGACCTATTCTTGCCATGTATCTGTATTTTTGCCAAACAATCTCCTCCCATCTTGTTCCCTTGGATGGCTGGACACAAAATACAACTTTTGGGTCTGTATCCCACCATTTTTTCTCAAAATAAAAAGAACAATTGAAAGAACTCCCCCAAAGAGTTTTAATGAGCCAAAGAGAGGATTGAACAATTCTATATTTTCAGCTCTGTGAAAGTAATTTTTCTTGATGAATTGGATCACAAGTCTCTGGTTTAAATCCTTGATTTTGTCACTTTGAATAAACTCCCCATGAAAGATAAGAAGGAAATCAACTAAAAACACTTGGAAAACTTCCAGGGACTTGAACAGTAGCAAAATATACTCTAGGAAAGAAAATATGAAAAAAAATGAAAAAAAAATTATGGGTGGGGTTGAAAATAGTCTCAAATTTTGCTGTAATCAAAAATATTTTTTTGGTTTTTCTTTTTGGAATTTTTATCCAAGTAAACATATTTACAAGCCAAGCAATCAAGTAATTCTTCCAATGTTGTACTGCTACAAATACATGCCATGGCTACAGATAAACTATCTTTTTTTTCATGACCAGTCAATCTTCCTGTTGATCCTTCTCCTTTTCTTCTTTTTGAAACTCCAACTCAGCCTGTTTCAATCTCCACTTGGCATCCAATTTTTTTTGATGAGACATAATCTCAGCTTTCTGATTTTGAACATCAATAGTCATTTGATGATCCCTCAATTTCATTTCAAATTCAAGTTTTTACAATTCAATTTGTAACATCACTCTTTTTTGGAGGGGAATATCAATGAGCTCAATCTCAAAATCAAGGAGATTCCATAAATGCACTTACTTGAATCTTGCTTCTCCAGATGTCTTCAAAGCTGGAAACATTGGAAGTGTTTCTCCTCTTTTGATGGATATTGGGGTTGATGTTGATTGAATTCAAGGCCTTTTTCTTTCCCTTTGTAGAGGAGCTTTGTGTGGGAACATCATCACCCTTATTTGAGGGTGATTTGGGAGGCCCCATTGAATTGAGTGTTTTGACATTCAGGAATGGATGAGGCTGGTTTTTTACATTCTAAATCAGTTAGGATTAACCAGAAAAGACAAGGAATCACTTCCTTAATTGGAAAGATGTTTATTGTAATGGCAATACTGGAAAATCTTGCTCCCTATTGGCCAAGTTGTTGAGTTCTTCCACCCCAGGAAGGTAACAATCAAAATAAGTAAGTGAGGTAACCAAGAAAGGTTTTGAATGGTTGATTGATGCTGATATAGACATGATTGGAGCTAGTTGTGTTGGTATATCTTCCTCCACATCAGATTGGGGCCACTCAAAGGTTTCATCAGGATCATGGTTGCTTGGATGAGCATCCACAGCCAAGTCCTCAGCATCAATGGAATTGAATTTTTGGGCATCAAAATCAGTTGAAGGGGCAATGTTGGCCTTATTTTCAAATATTTCATCCGTTTGAGTATAATAAGGACAAATAAAGTCCAAAGTATGAACCACCAAGTTGATTACCTTTGCTTTGTTTGAGTTGGTGATACCAAAGCCACTGGAGATTGACATTGAGTGGGCCTTTTTGTACTTGGTTTGATATTTCTTGAATTTCCCCATCATTTTTTTTTTGATGAAAGATCCAGACTCCCTTTTGCTTTCTTCTTTAGTTCATTGGCCATCAGGAGATAACCATTAATATTTTAGGATGGGGTTTGGTCAAATTTTGTTTCATTGTCCAATCCAAAGCAAGCATCATATTTGGAGGGAATTTTGAGCCAGTTTACCAGGATGATTTGATAAGCTCTCTTGAGCTGGCTTGAGAATTTGTGAGCTGATGGTGGAGGATTGTTTGTTGTAGAGTTCCTGGGGAATGTTTTCTTTTGTGCATTGGATTTTTTTGTGGACTTGCAGGGGGAGGCTTTCTGAGGGGCAATTGGAAAATAGTAAGAGGAATGAATCAATGAGAGAAATAAATTGATGAGATGGAGGCAGTGATGAGATCATTAAGTGATGAGAGTGAGGAAGTGATTAGAGCAATTAAGTGATGAGAGCAATAAAGTGATGAGAGCAATAATTTATGAGAGTGAGGAAGTGATTAGAGCAATGAATCAGATTTTTCCAATAAGACTGGAGGTCAAAGGAGATGAGAAACCAGGGTTGTATGATGTGTACCAATATGTGGATGGATACATGGTCATGTGTTGTTGAGGTTGCAAAAAACTTCAAATAATTTATCTGAAAAAACCCACTGATTTCCAGGTAATTCTGACCAATTCTGATGTCAAATAAGTGGTTTTTTTAATTTTCAAGGGAGTGTTAGAAATTGGGGTATTTTCTTGAAAACAACCATTATGAAAATGGTGGGTGGCCTAAATGTGATAAAACCTATTAAAATGGGGGTTTTGGTAAAAAAAAATGGTGGTTTTGCTAACTCTGATACACCCTATTTTATGAATTCTTGTGGAGGAGCTTCATTCAATTTTTTCAGGTATCAAGGATTCATATTTGAATAAAAATTATTTGGTGGTATATTTTTGCATATTGGTGAAGATTCAGTGGTAGGATGGACCCACAATTGATTAAACTGATAATAAAAATTATTACACTAGCCTTTTGGGAAGAGTTTTAAGAAGGTTGGTTTTGTGAAAAATCTGATGGTGCAAAATATTGAACAAACTGCTTGAAAAGAATTTAATGAATTTTTCATTTTGGAAATACCTGAAAAGAATGTTAGAGTAAATATAAAATTTTGAGAAGCTGAATGACAGAAAATGGACTAAAACATGGAAATATGCTTGTTTTTGAATAAAAATCTAGTTTCCAGACTTTTCTGAAAAAAGTTTCTCATTTTTAACAGGGTTATTTACTTATCAGGTGAATCATGAGGTTCAACAAATAATATAAAGCAGATGAAATAGAAAAAGAAAAAAATTTACACTAAATGTTAGGACAAATTAGAGAGCTTTAAATAAAAAATGAGAGAGCCTTTTTGAGAGTTCTGAAGAATTTAATGGGGATTTTGGGTCATTTTTGCAACAAGATAAGGGTACTTATGTTCATTGTGTGGGTTGAAACTGATACAGGGGTCAGAAAAATTTACAGAAACAATAGGGGGTATCAAAGTTAACCAAACCCGCCATTTTTTAATGGCGGGTTTCAACCCAAATCCGCCATTTTTTAATGGCGGGTTTCAACCCAAATCCGCCATTTCAAACCCGCCATTAAAAATCAAAAAAACCCACTTATTTCAGATCAGACGTGTCAAAGTTAACCTGAAATAAGTGGGTTTTTTCAAATAAAGTATTTAAATGCTTCCACCACCTGTCCGCGTCATACACCCCTGTCTTCCCACCTCCTTCTACCTCCAACCTCATCGGAAAATTTTTTACCCCCACCCTCATCATAAAATTGATTGACCACTCTCATCACTTTATTGCTCTCATCACTTGATCACTCTCATCCACTTCATCACTCTCAAAACTTCATCACTCTCATCACTTAACCGCTCTCATCACTTGATCACTCTCATCCACTTTATCGCTCTCAAAACTTCACCACTCTCATCACTTTATCGCTCTCATCACTTGCGTAGCCCAAACTCTTTCAAATGGCCCCTCAGCAAACCTCCCCCCACAAGTCCAACACACCCAAGAGAACATTGCCAAGGAACTTCACAACAAACAATCCTCCCCCATCAGCTTCCAAGGGCTCAAGTCAGCTCAAGAGAGCTGATCACATCATCCTGGTAAACTGGCTGAAAATTCCCTCCAACTACAATGCCTGCTTTGGATCCGACAACAAAACACGTGTTGGCCGACCTCAATCCTCTAAGGTCAATGGTTATCTCCTGATGGCCAATGAACTCAAGAACAAAACAAAAGGTAGGCTGGATCTGTCATCCAAACAGATGAGGGAGCGGTTCAAAAACTATCAAGCCAAGTACAAAAAGGCCCACTCCATTTCTATCTCCACTGGCTTTGGTATCACCGACTTGGACAAAGCCAAAGCAATCAACTCGTTGGTTGATAAGCTGGACTCCATTTGTCCTTTTTATATTCAAATGGATGAAATCTTTGGAAAGAAGGCCAACATCACCCCCCTAGCTGCTTTCAATGCCCAACAATCCAATTCCGTTGATGCCAAGGACTTGGCTGGGGATGCTCAGCCTACCAACAGGGACCTTGATGAAACCTTGGCCTTGGAGTGGCCCCCATCTGATGACGAGGAGGATATTCAAACACAATTGGCTCCAATCACTTCTACTTTGGTGTTGATTGATCAGTCAATCCCGACCTTGGACCCCTGACTTCCTTCTTTTGATTACTCTCTTCCTGGGGCAGAACAACTGGAGAACTTGCCCAATGAGGAGGATGTTATTCCTGGATCACCATTGCCATCAACATCTGCTCAAGTAAGTAACTAAATTGTTTTTGATTCTGTCTTGTTGCTCCTGACTGATTTACATTGTAAAAAAACAGGCTCATCCATTTTTGATTGGCCAAAAACTCAAGCCAATGGGGCCTCCCACATTGCCTTCAAATACTAGTGAGGACTTTCAGACTCAAACCTCCTCTGCCAAGGGTAAGCAAAAGGCCTCCAATTCCATCAATGTCAACCCCAAAAGTCATCAAAAGAGGAGAAACACTTCCAGTATTTTGGGCTTTGAAGAAATCATGGAGAAGCGAGATTCATGTAAGTTGATTGATTCAATATCCTTGCTTTCAAAATCATGCTCATTGCCATTCCCCTCCAAAAAACAGTGAAATCACAAATTGAATCAGATAAACTTCAGTTTGAAAAGCAAAAGTGGGATCGCCAACTGGCCATGGATGGTCAAAAGCAGCAAGCCAAGACTTTTGCTAATCAACAAAAATTGGATGCTGAGTGGAGGTTGAAACAAGCTGAGCTAGAGTTTCAAAAAGAGGAAAAGGAGAAGGATTGGCAGCAAGTGCAACTGGAAAAGGAGAGGGAACAACGGGCAAACAAAAAAAAGGATAAGGTATCAGTAGCTTTGGCTTGCATTGGCAGTGGTAGATTGGTAGAAGAAATACAGCAGATTACTCAAATGCTGGGCTTGTAAATATATTTGCATGGATGAAAGAAAAACAAATTATTTTTTACTACAACAACGTTTGAGAGCATTCTTAACCCCACCAATATACAAATCTTTTTTGTTTTTATTGATATTTTTTTCTCTAGAGTAAATTTGGCCGTTTTTCATGTCCCTACAAGTGCTCTGAGTTTTTTTATTAATTTGGAGTGACATGGCCATTCTGGTATGGGTTGCTGTGTCCACAGCTGGAAAGGTACAGTGCTTGTACTTGTTAGCCGCCCAAACCATTTTGACTATACCTTTTTGCTTGAAATCAATTCCAAAGCCAAGGTCAGGAAAAACAAATTGACCGTCTGAAACTTGATATTCATCCGTATCTTCAATAAGTCAACCATTCAATTTTTTGGTTGGGACCACAAGTAAAAAGGAATAGCCAGAGATGTTGCCTTTGTCAATATGAGGAGAATTGTAAAAAGAATCTGAGGTGAAAGTGAGGTGTGGGGAGCAATCAAAAGGTGTAGGCTTGGAACGAAATTCTAACAAAGAGAAAGGGGGGATGTTGCTGTCCTTCATGGTATCACGGTTTGATTCAAAGGCAAGTTTGGCCAAATTACAAAACATTTGTCCTAAAATTCAGGATACTTTGTCGGCCTTCAAGTTGAGGACAGCGTACTCTTGAGGAGAAGATCTAATGGATTATTTCTTCACATAACGTCCAAATAACTCCAAAGGGTTCATCGATTTTCGCCAACCAATGACCCACATTTTTCCACCCCAAGATCTTGAGGGACCAACCGGGTTGACAAATTTTTTTGAACTGTGAAGGAATGTTGTCACAAAGTTGATATATTTCTTATCTTGCTCAGATAGTCGATCCAAAGGCACAAATTCAATGACGGCAACAAGAGCATGGTGATCAGATTGGTCAAGAACAATAACTTTTCCATGGTGGAAGAAGTGGAAAGCCCCAATTGTCTGTTTTGCTTGCTTAAATTCTTCCTGGGTGGGTTTTCAAGGGTTGTTTTTCTTTTCAGCCATGATAGCAGGGTACAGATTCAAAGGGCATAGCTTTCGTCTAGACCAGGCAAACTTTTCCTTGATCAAGTTGTCAGTCACTTCCAAAGAAATTTCCAAATCCCTCATTTGAGCCCTCCTTTTTCTACAATTCCTCTGCTTGCCACCTCTCTTTATGTTTTTCATACCATCTCCTTCCATCTTTCTCCCTCCCAGGCACTTGCTGCACCCAAGGTGAGGATCAAGTTGAAATTTGAATGGATGTATAACATTTTGAGTTTGGTAGGCAGTGAAGGAATCAATATCAAAAAAGGGGTTGGACAAACAAAAAGACTGGTCAAACAAATAAAAAAAAAAAATGTCAGAAATGTTCTCATTATAAAAACGGTGGGATTAAAAAAATAAAAAAGAGATGAAAATCAACGATTCCTCTGCTTGCCACCTCTCTTTATGTTTTTCATACCATCTCCTTCCATCTTTCTCCCTCCCAGGCACTTGCTGCACCCGAGGTGAGGATCAAGGTGAAATTTGAATGGATGTATAACATTTTGAGTTTGGTAGCCAGTGAAGGAATCAATAGATATCAAAAGAATATAATTAGCTGGGGAGGAGTGGTAATAATGAGGAGCCGCAGCCGGCATCATACTAGGCAAACCAGACTGTCCCAGGACGTAGCTTGGTTGGCGTAAGACTTGAGAGAATGTTTTCTGGCCAAGCTTGAAAACCTAAAAAAAAATGAACAAAAAAAAAGAAAAAACAATGGGGAAGTCAGTTCCTGTACCCTAAAAAAACCCTGCATCGATCGGCCCAAACAATTGGCCAATCAATCGCGAATTGATCAGGCAATCGATTGCCAATCAATTGCCGATCAATCAAGCGATTGATTTGCAATCAATTGCTTGATTGATTGCGAATCAATTGGGCAATTGATTGCGAATCAATCAAGCAATTGATTGCCAATCAATTGCAAATCAATTGCTTGATCCATGAGAGGAGGAATTGGAGGAGGGGAGGGGCTCACCTTGATGGATTGACCAATGGATCCAGGGGTGACCTAAAGGTTGAATGATCAAAGGATCAGCAACTGGTGAGGGGAAGGAAGAGGAAGAGGGTGGAGGGGGCTTACCAGGATTAGGAGGAGGGGATTCAGTGATTGAGGTGAGATGAGGTGGTGGTGGTGATGAGTGAGGTGGTTTGGTGAGGAGGAGGCAGGGTTTGACTGGTGAGTGAGTGGGGTGGATCCAGGGGGGGACTAAAGGTTGAATGATCAAAGGATCAGCAAGTGGTGAGGGGAAAGAGAAGGAAGAGGGTGGAGGGGGCTTACCAGGATTAGGAGGAGGGGATTCAGTGAGTGAGGTGAGATGAGGTGGTGGTGGTGAGTAAGGTGGTGGTGATGAGTGAGGTGGTTTGGTGAGGAGGAGGCAGGGTTTGACCGGTGAGTGAGTGGGGTGAGGTTGAAGGGGTTGAGTGGTGAGGGGGAGGGGGGTGGCATTTGGTGAGTGGAAGGGTTTGAGGTGGAGGTGCTTTTGGATTCAAGTTCACTAAAAAAAAAATTAAAAAAAAAACTCAGCCTATGAATCTTGGGTGAACAACCAAAACCAAAAAAATACGGTGAAGGGAATTTTTACCAATTTCAAAATCAAAAATTACTCATCAAAGCGAGCAAGGGTGAGAGGAAGAATCCGCTCTCTCATAGAAGAAGATGAGGGACCAGATGAGACATGGATGACTTGAGGCGGATCAGGAATATCATCTTGGAATATTTGGTCCCATTCATCTTTGATGTCGGCCAAAAGGTTGTGAAGGATTACACAAGTGATAATCCAGTTGATGAGGAACCTCATATCTTTGGAACATTGGATCTGGTTTTGCATCTCCCGTAAGCTGGCCCATCTTCCTTTCAGAATTCCTATGGCATGCTCAATCCAAACTCGTGATTGGGCAAGATGATAGTTAAAATTGGTTTTTCCTTGATCATTGGACAAAACATTCCGGTATGCTGGAACTACATATTTCCCACTAGCATAAGCCAAATTGGCCAGAAGGTATTGATCTTGGTCAAAGTAGATCTCTGGTTGTTGGGCAATCCGCATCCAATTGAAAACATATGAATCATGACAAGAACCTGGAAGGCCAGCATGGAGGGAGATGAACTTCTTGTTGTTATTGCAAACAAGTTGTAGTGCCACGGAGTATCTAAATAAAGAGATGGAACATATTTGGTCAGTGTGTGATCCAAAGTTTTATCATAGCGATTGGAAAAGAAATGAATCAATTGCCTTTTTTTACGATCAAAATAGTGGTTGCCATCTAGGTTGGGTTTTTGACTCAAGGGGATGGTGGCTCCATCAACAAAACCAATGCAACCAGGAAAGCCTTCTGTCTCCATTACTTGAGATATCTCCTTGCGTTCTTCTTTGGTTGGACATGAAAGGACCGAGCGACGGAAAGATAGGATAGCAATCATGACTCTTTTGGTGTATAAGTCAATGCTTCCGTAACTGACTGAGAATAGATTTTCCAATTGATGGATTTCTGCTCCATTTCCATTTGACCCCAATCTACAAAGAGCAACGGCAAGTTGGATGGCTGGATCGCGTTGAGGATTGCAAGAATTGTTCTGGAAGATGTGGTGGTCTTCAATCATTGCCAAAAGTTTCATGAAAGAAGGCAACAAAGTTCGGAACAGTTGCTGGAAGCTTAAGTCAGGGATGAGATGAAGCTTTTGCCTTTCATACATAGGGTTATGGAGAGTGTGTATTCTTGGAACCATGTATTGCTTTGCCAACAGAGAATTCAAAGCTAACCAAGTTGATTCCAAATCGGAGTCTGAATCAGAGTCTGAATGGGAGTCAAACAGTAGCAAAAGTTCAGTCAGCTTTTTTGTGTTTTCAACTTGCTGGCGGGATGTTTGATTGGACATGTTGAGAAAGCTGGTGAGTGATGTGGGGTGATGAGATGATGATGGGATTTGTGTGAAGATGGGTATGTGAAGGTATGTGAAAAACAATAGAGATGTGTGTGATGCAATGGATATGGGACCGGTATGGATTTGCTGATGTGGATGGGTGTTTTTGATGTGATGGATGGTGGATGGAAGATGATGCATAAATGGCGGGTTTAATGGCGTGTTTGATGATTGAAATCGGCCATTTTCATGAAACACGCCATTTTGAAATACACCAGTTAGGGGGTATGTGTATTTCAGAAACCCGCCATTAAAAATGGCGGGTTTTGTCAAAAAAAATGGCGGGTTTCTAATGGCGGGTTTGCTAACTTTGATACGCCCTAATTTATTGAATCCAAGATTCTCAGAAATAAGTAAACATGATATAGAAGAGTTAGGGAACCATAATCAAATTCTTCATGATTTTAGCATGGCTTCAAGCCATTTTTAAAGGAAACTATAGGATATCACAGCTTGTGTATGGGTCAATTTTTGCCTTGGAAATCCATTCCTTTTTGGTGTTTTGGGCTTGTCTGGGGATCTTACTACCTTTTATAGATGGCTTCATGCCCATCCCCATCCACTAGTAGAACTGGTGTTGTGTAAACAGTATTTAAGGGGTAACTGTGGTACCCCCAGCCTGGTCTATGCAGCCTCTGAGAGAATTCCTGCCTCCAAGGTACAGCCTTATGTGCCCATGCTTCCATGGTGGGTTTTCAAGGTTAAAAGTGCTCAAAGGAAGTTTTTCTTGACTTTTGTGAGTTTAATTAAAATTCCTCCAAAGTAAAAAGGATTTAATTGGATTCCTATTCAAAATTTCTGCTCCAAACTGGTTTTTTTACCAAATAAAAAATTTCTTCAATAACTCCTAGTTTTTGTGCTCATTTTTTTTTTACAATGAGGTAAAATATTTGCAGGGTGGGTGTTGTTCTGAAATTTTGAGGTGTAAAATTTTGGTTTCAGGAACTCTGTGGAACAGAATGAAGTTAATAAACCAGGTAGGGGTCAGGGATTAGGTATTTGAGGGAGAATCACACATAAAATGGACCTAGAAAGAGGTGGGGTACAAGTGCAAGGTGAGGAGAGATTTTTCTTTGGAAGAGTTGGTGGTATGGGTATATATGGTGGAGTTTTTTGGAGGTCCTCTTGTAATATTGGAGGAAAGAAAAATTATTTAAAAAAACGGGATAGATTGGAAAAACAACAATAGTATTTCACAAGAATATGAAAAGAGGGAAAAACAGATGAAATGTATGAAATAGTGATGAGTATCTACAAATTAGACCAGAGAAATGATTTCCTTATTTTCAATACACCCCCACACTTGGCTAAAAGAGTACCATTGGAAGTAGTACTCATGATTTATTGAAAATGTTGACAGATTTTTGAGCCAGTGAGAGTGTTGTTTAGGTAATTGGCTGGAAGCTGGAGGGTGTGGATTTCTTAAATTCTAATTTTCTTGGTGAGGACTATGTCACAGAAAAAGTATAGACTGGATTTCATGTGCCAGGTGCCTTGGTGATATATAAGATTTGAGGCAATGGCCCATGAGCTTTTGTTTAATGTGAGTAGATTTGGTAATTTTTTAGATTCTAGGAATTCCTCCATTGGTTTTGTAACCCAGAGTATATTTTGGCAGGATTCCATGAGGAAATTGAATTTGGCTTCAGCAGAGGATAGTGTCACACAACCACCCCACATACTATAGGGAAATCTTATATGATTGTGAGCGCAAAGGAGAAGCTGAGTGCAAGGGCTAAGTTCAAAGTGCAAACTTATGATGGAGTAATTTGGCACACAGCAAGAGGGATGAATTTTCCAATGGAAGGGAACCAAACCCAAGCCCAATGTGATGACTGGATTTAGCAAATGCAAGGATGTATGAAATTAACTCACTGAGGAGACAATCCCCAGGCAAGCGGCATAGCCTTTATAAGGTAATCCAAAATGAATAGATACAACCTGATGGACAGTCAACTACAGTTACAAGTGATGAGGCAATGAATGACATGAATGGAGTAAAAAATGAAATAACAGTATAAAAATTTCCAAGGTCTTAGCGTAAGTGCAAGACAATAGAGGGAAAATGTATTGGAGTGTAATGGTTGAGACATGAGGGAGTGACGTCAGAGGCAATGAAACTATGAAGATTTAGTTTATGCAGGGTAAGGGACTAGTCCATTTGCAAACTATAAAGTTGAGGTGGCTTGACTAGCATGGGTGCAAACTAGCAAGAGCATGTGACCAGGAATGGGAACCCAAGGGTTATTGATACCCAGGGTGAAAAGGCGGAGCCCAAATGGATGGTTGACTGAGGTAGAGTTGACTGCAAGGTTTGCAAGTAGGTGCTGAGTCAGTTTCCAAGGATGGAAGATCATTATGCAAGCCAGAGTTGGTAAGCAGAAGGCACCATTGATGTTGTGCTTCTATTTTGTCACGCTTATGGACTGAGGTAGATGGTACTGAGGAAAAGGGTATGTCAAAGTGGGAGGACAATAATCCTTAAGCTTGAAGCATGAAAGATAGTAAGACTACCCACTGCTTGTGGCTTCTTCATCATATTTTCCCATTGAATTGAATCAGGGACCTAGAGAATGAAAACCATTTTCTTGCACTACTGTGGTTGGTGTTTCAGAAAAATACCAGTTTATTTGTTTCTTGGTAGAGTGATTTGGAGATCTTTGGTGTGGGAAATTTATTGGATGGTTTTTTGAAATCTTGGTAGTGGAGGTTTCTGGGTTTCTACAGGAACTGAGAGAAAGGTGCATGCAAGAGAAAGGTTGGGGCAGGTGCACTGGGTGAGGTATTTTAGTAGCCCCATGGCCTGTTGGTAGTTGAAGGGTGGGTGGTTGGGGGGTTTGAAGATGTTTCTTTTTAAGGATTTTTAGTGGTTAGGTAGAGGGGAAGGAGAGAGTTTTTTGTTGATTGATCAATCCAAAATCAAGGAGGATACCTTCAATATACTCATCCTGGAGGTGTGACACATTTCCCTTGTGCTGAAGGAATCAGATCCTCAGGGTATATTTTTACAGGCCTATTTCCTCCATTCCCAATTGGGAAATGATACCAGCTTTTAAATTTTTGGTCAAGGAGCCCCCAAAAATGAGGTCTTCTATTTTGGTTTATAGCCAGAAGGGGGTTTCCTGCTTGAACAATTAGTATAGACACAGATCTACGTTGGAGGGGGTAAGGCCTATTTTATTCAGGGCAGAGGTAAGGGCAGCATGTGAGCATCTACATACTTTCCTGAGTCCATATAGGAATTTTTTGAGGATTATTGTTTCATAATCTTGGGAGTGGTAAACTTTGGGGCAGGAGATTAATAGTTTTTCATTGGGGGTACTGGCCAGGAAAGAAAATTTAACATCCATTTGGTGAATTTGAAAGTGGTGAGAGGAGCACGGGGAGACAAGCACTCTTAGGGGGGCTAGAAAATCCATTGGTGAGAAAATTTTGGAGTAGTCTAGACCTTCTTGTTTTCAAAAAACACAGAAAAAGATTTGAGAGTTATATTAGGTAAGGTTTCCATTGGAACTGGTTTTCTTTGAAAGACCCAGGTAGTTCTCAGGTGGTGAATGTTCTTACCCAGGAGTGTGATTATGGAGATAAATGTTTTAAAGCTTGTTCTCAATTGCTTGAATCCAGGAATGGATGTCTGGTCTGGTGTCATCCTCTTTGTAAGTTATTGGGTTTGGGGAAAGGTAGGAGTTGTTGTTGGCAGAGTGCTTCCAACAGGAGGATTTGATTATGTTTTAGGGAGTTATGCTGCCCATTTATTTGTCTATTTGTCACAGGCTGGGTTGGTGGTCCATTGGTGATTTTTTACTGGCAAGAAGGGGGGGGAGAGAGGTTGGGGAGCTCAATATTAGGGGGGGTCTTGGTCTTTTATTGGGGAGTTGGTAGTATGGGGGGGGGGGGGGGGGGGGGTAGGGGGGTTTGTGTCCTAAAAATGTGTTATGAATTTAATTTCAGGAAATGGTGTGGATGGGGGTAGGGTAAGACAGAGGGGGGGGCTGGAGGTTTTGTGAGTTGGTGGGAGAGGAAGTGTCAATTGATGGAAAGAAAGATTAATGTAATTTCAAATGATGGGTCATGATGATGTTAGCTGGGTCCCTGTCCAATAATCTATAGGTCCAGTTTCCACTCCCATTGCCAAGGAAGACACCATCTGCTCCTCAATCCCCAAAATTCCCTCCTGGTCTGTTTAGGTGGCATATTTCCTGAAATCCAAAGGGATTTAGGTGAGAAAGGGAGGGGTTCTTTCCAAATTATGTCATGTGAAGAGAAAAAAAATATATTCTGCCATGCAGTTTGATTTTCTAGGTACATGGCAGGGGAGGAATAATTTGCCCAGTACAACAGGGGTATCCCCAAGTCCTTGAGTAGAAATCAAGCCTTGGATACAGTGGTGTGGTTCACTTTTGCATTCAGTGGTTTTTTTTTTTATGATTTCAAGGTTTGGAGGTGAGGTGTTGTATACCTAGGTTTGTGTTGTATTTGGAGGGCATGAAATTTTTGAATTCAGTCTGATTATCAGAGACTAGGTAGGTGATCTTTTCCTTGGCCTCAACTTGAATTTTGTGGAAAACAGCTGTTAGGGCTGTGATTTTTTTGGACTTCAGGTTCAGGAACTGGATCAATATTTAATGTTAGGCACCAACCACTATTCTTAGAAAATGTGTTTGGGAAAGATTTGGAAGTGGGAGAGATAGGAACACATAGTTCAACATGTATGTGTTCAAGTTTTTGATAGGGGGTGGGGAATTTTCTGACAAAGGGGGCTTTGTGGCTTTTGCTGGTGCTCCAAGTGGTGCAGATTAATTTTGGTTTTTGATGTGAGGGAATTTTTTTTTTGAAGTATTTGAGGGAGTTTTGGCTGGTTTATTGGTGTAGATTAGTTGTTTTTTTTTGGGGGGGGAATATGAGGAGGGCAGTTTTCTTTTTCTGATGAAAAAATTTTTTTTCAGAACTTAAAGAGTCATTCAAGATGTTTTTCCAACATTTTTCTTCAACTAAGAGCTCTTTGGCTCCCCCAGATCTTTTAGAGTGGTTTTTTTGAAGGAATTTGCCCATGCAGATGAGGTTGGTTGCAAGGGGGGGGGGGTCTAGGAGAAAATATTTGAGGGATAGATTCATGAGGGGAAGTTTGAGATTGATGTTTACCTTTCAGGTGGTTTGAATAGATTTCCCATTGGAAAATTAAAAACTTTTTTTGGTTGGAACAAGTTTGGAAAAGATGTGAGGTGATTTAAACATGGTGGCAAACAATCTGGAGTCAAGAATGATTTTTGATTGGTAGTTGGAGAAAGATATTACCATGAATTTGAATATTTTGGCCTTTTACCTTTTCCTGAGTTGGATGAACTTTTGTTCAGGAGTTTTTGGAATCCATTATTGCATCTGGGTAGATTGGTTTGGTAGTTTTTTTTGGGGGGGAAGCCAGGGATTTAGAATTGTCACTTTATTTGGAGCTATGTTGGATGATGGCCTGAGTTCCTCAATATTTGATTTGCAAGAGGGGGTTTTCTTTTAAATTTTTCATTTTTTTATGCGACAATCCCCAGAAAGTTGGTATTTGGGAGAAGATTGAATATGGAACAGAGGGCAATGGCTGAGTTGAGTAGAGAGTAGGGTTTGGTTGTTTTTTGGTTTTCAATGAGGCTGCATATGGGTCTGGTGTTTTTTAGGATTAGTTTAAAATTATCTTTGAGCTTTGCAGTCGTAAGGGAGCAGTTGAAGATATGGTTCAGCTAGATGGTTTGATTCTGGATGTTTTTGGGCTGGAAATAATTTCTGAGGAGGTTCCACAGGGAGGAACTGTCTCCTTGGGAATTGTAGCTGAATTGAGATATGATTCTTGGGTTGCAGTCAAGGGAGATGATGGAAAAGTGGTCTGCAGCTTGGTTAGGATCTAGTGAGCTTATTATTTGTTTTTTGGGGGGATTTTTGGCTTAAAAAACTAATTTTTATAGGTGTTTAAGTTGTAGTATGGCTTCCATCCTTAATTTCCAATCCAGGTAATTTGAAAAGGAGATTTTGGTGCTTTCCAAAAGTTCAACAATCAAGATTTTGAAGATTATTTGATGTTTCTTAGAAAGAGGAGGGCGAGACCAGTCTCACAATCTTTGGAAAAGAATTAACTTGAGAAAAAAATTAGGGGTCAAGGACAAGGTATTTGAGGAAGAATCACACATGCAAAATACATAGAAAGAGGTGAGGGGAAATCAAAAGGTGTTTCATTTCAGGATATTAGTGTTGCAGTTAAGTGGAAGACAAATAGAAAGAAGTAAGAAAGCAGAAAAGAAGAGAAAGGGAGATTTAGAGGACCTTCAGAAATCAAGTAGGGGTTAGGAACCAGGGATGGGAGGAAGCAGAACACACAAAAAGGACCTAGTAAGAGGTGGGGGAAAAGCAAAATTTGAGTATAGAATTTTTGAAAATAGTTGGTGGTGTAGTTTTATATGGTGAAGGATTGTGGAGGTGCTCTTGTAAAGAGCACTGCCAAAAGTTAGGTTATAAAGTAGGAAAGATGTGAAACAGAAAAATATTATGTCACAACAATATGAAAAAGAAGGAACAACAGATTACATATATGAATTATTGATGATTATTTAAAAATGAGACTAGAGACAAGATTTCCTTATTTAAAATAAAATCCCTGAAGGATTGAAACTTGGGTTGCAATTTAATTTTGTGGGATATAAAAAATTTAAAATCAAAGCTCCAATTTTTAAATAAAATATTCATCCTTCCTGATGTTTATTTTAGTTTCTCATTATTATTATAATTTTGATTTATTTCAATTTTTACCACACCTCATTTGATTTATAAAGATTTATTCCATTGTTAATTTTTTTTGAAAAAAAATAAAAATTTTAGCTGGATTTGAATACTAATGTGCTGAAGATGTCTATGGGGCATATGAATCTTCAATTCAAACAGGAAACTGAAATTCAGGGAGACAAAAGGATGGAACAGGAATTTTCAAATTTTAAATTTTAAATAAAGCTCAAGATGGGTAGGAGAATGGGTTAAAAAGTTTTTGAGGCCATCAAGGAGACCATTTTTGGGGAAATATCCAGAAGCAAAGAATTTTATTTAATTGAAATCAGAGGTATTGAAAGGTGGCATCACCATGACAGACCACTGAGGAAGAGTTTGGGGATAAAAATCAACAAGCAAGCTGTTTGGGGAGGAAAAAGCTTGAATTTAGGACAGAGAAGTCAAGGTAGAGTCAATTTTTTTCTTTTTTTAATTATTAAATATCCTGTTTGAGAATAAGATTTTCATGAAGGGGGGCTTATTTCATCATATAATTGGATAAGATAAGGCCAAAAATGCAAAAATAGTACCTAGTGTCACAATTTTATAGAAATTAATTGTCACCCGGCTGCACTGAATAATAAGAGGGGAAGAAGGAATTAGATGGATTTGGCCAGAATTGAGAAGATGACCCATGCTACAAGTAAACTTGAAGTCAAGAAGGCTATAATTTGAAGTTCAAATCAAATTATTAAAATCCAATTCTGAGGTATGAGATGGGAGTGTTTCAATAATGAAACCAATGCAAGCTTTATGTAAGATTTTTATTCAACAAGATGAAAGAGTGCATGATATTAACTAACTTATGAAACAATCTATCAGGAGAATGCTTTTAATTTTAAGTTAATCTAGATTTTTATGGGATGAACAAATACAAAATTTTAGATTTCCTCTCTAGATGGGTATGAAGTAATACATTAATGAATGTGCAGAAAATCAAGTTAAAATGAAATGAAATCAGTTAAGGTACAAGCTAAAAGTAATAATTATTGTGATGATGGAAAACACAACTGCAAGGAAGAAATGAAGTAATGGATGGTCATTATGATAAGTTAAAAAATGATTGGATGAATTCAAGATAGTAAAATTTTTGAGTCCTGGGCATGATTTTGCTGTTTATTTAGCTTAGAAATATTTGATGGATTAGGGAAATAAAAGGTACAAAATGATTCTTCAATTGTAAACCAAAATGGATTGGATGAAATTTTTTTTTTGATTCCATAGCTCATGTTTATTGGGAGTTCAAGAGGTTCAAAGACCAAATTCTGGATTGATTGGCACTGGTTTTGGATGTTGAACTGCAAGGCTCAAAGACCAATCACAAGTAGCAACTTAGTTTCCAGAATACTTTGGTTCCTTTCTTAAGGCCAAAAAAACTAGTAAGTGGAATGCAACAAGCTTTTAAAGTTCTTTTGGGGTCACACTATTAGATTAAAGTATTTGCTGTAGAGATTTTGTAAATCAAGTTTTCTTTCAAACAATAACCCTTGATGTTGAAGTGTGACTGGAATTAAGAGTGTGAGTGTTTGGGTAGAATCTATATCAAAAAAAAAGATCAAAAAATCTTCCCAAACCTCAATTTTTTGGTTCCATTTATTTGATGAATTTTCATTATGCACCTCTTCCATTTAAACTGGGAAAATTACATAGTTCACCAGGAAAATTCCATTTGTCCTCAATCTTGAGAAATCATAATCTAGCCTCAAGTAAATTATCTTTGAAAATCTCAGGATTTTCTTCACATCCAGAGAAGTTTATAACCAGGAAGGATCAAAAAAGTGAGTAGTTTGATCCAGAAGATACTACTTGTTTCTAGAGTTTTGTACCTTATGAACCCAAAATGGGTCAATTAAAACATTTTTCAAGGCTACTTTTGCAAATTAAGATATATCCTGGAATGGATTTTTTTTTTTACATTTTGAACTTATTTGGGTGGTTTCATGTGACCAGCACAGCCTAATAACTATTGGAATTGGTTCTGGCCCATTTGGTGAGGAAACAGGATGTAGGGGTTTAGCTGGCACACCTATCAGCCTGGTGTGTATTTGGAAACCAGTACACCTTTGCATACTTTTTTTTCATCCTGAAGCCTTGTTCACCATCTCTGTTACCTACAGCTTTCAAATATCTCTGGCAGAAAAAATTCATTCAGTGGCTGTTTGGATCTGTTTCACAACTCCTCTGGATTTTATTTACAGGAATCACAAAAAAAAAAAACATTTCTTGAATCTTCAATAAATTGGTAAGATTCATTCAAAAATCCAAACCTTTAACCACTTTTTTTGTGGGTTCCTCCCCAGTGTTTCAAAGGTTTGTGCAGAGGGTACTTGCACAGTTAAATGAGTTAAGTACCTCGGTTACTTCAGAATTCCAAGAAGGAGTTTGAAATGGAAGTTAATTCTAGGAGGTGAGTATACCTAATCTGGTACCACAAATCTATTTCTGCTTTAAGAACTTGAGGATTTTTAACCCTTTTTTTTTTTTTTTTGAGTTATTAGGCATTTTTTTGTTCTTGTTTTATGATTGTTATAAAATTTATTTTTTCTAAATGGTTTTTACTCATTTATTATTAATTTTGAACAATTTGAGCTTGCTCTCTGAATAGGAGAAGGTTGATAGGTTGGGTAAGAGGGTTTGATTGCATTTTGTTCTGATCCATGAGCCCATTTCAAGCAAGTTTTCTTTCTTTTATAGGTGGATCTTCAGTTTGATTCAATCTTTCAGTGTTTTTTTGTTTTCCCCCAGAAAGATTGATAGAAAGAAATCTCCAAACCAGGGACTTCAAGTCTTTTACCTTGTTCCTTTTGACACACATACAACCACTTCTACCATTCAAGTTGCCTTTCAGACAATGACCCAAGGTTGTTTGTGAAGTTGCTTGTCATTGTCAGTAAGCCAAGTCATAGATTGGAGTTGAGAATTGATGAGCTCAAGAGGTTGATTGGATTCAAATTAGGCCCAGAACAAGCTTATGATTGCTGGTTGCCTAGAGTTATGGTTGGAGTGTAGCTTTCAAAAAGCAAGAATAAGGCCCAAACTTTTTTTTTCTTGATGAGTGAGACCTGATGAAGTGGACTACAAGACCAAAATGACCAATTCCATGGCCACTTTTCCCAGGATCCCTACCAGATAGGTCTGGACCCCAATTAGCTGGGTACAGGTTATACCCAATACTTGACCCAACAGGGTCAATTATTGTTCTTGTATTTAGCCATCAGGTATGACTTGGGCCATTGTTGGGTTGGGAGTTGTTCTAGGTCATTCTGGTTATTGGGTATTGTTTTTTTTTCAGCACATGGTGTATGTTTATATTACATTTGATCAGACAAAATTGAATAGATTATTACATTTGAGCAGACAAAATTGAATAGCTGTAAACTAAAAAAAATCAATGAAGGAAGTTAAGATCAGAGTTTAAAATCATGCCATCTTTTCAAACGTGTGATACCACTCCTTCAGGCACAACAAATTCTCAATGGATTCTGAATCAAGGGAGGCATGTTGAGGCCCAACAATAGATTTAAATTTAGAAAAAATGCGTTTGGAAGGGGAACTTGTGGCAGGGATGGCTAGGTAGTGCTTAGCCATCCTAGAAATAGTGGGTTAGATTGAAACTTGGGAGCTCCAATAAAGAAGGATGTCAGTTTCTTTAGGTTCTTCAAGCTCAGATAGGTATTGGTGTACCTTGGACTCAATATCACCTTTTGCACAATTAGAATGGAAAATCATGCTTTCCAATCAACTTTGAACCTTAACTTTTTTATTAATACTGGAACCTTCAGTGGAATTGGAACAAGGCTGGATGGTTTGGAACTTGAGGGCTTCAGTCCTAAATGCTGTGAGGACTGTTGGTAGACTTATATTTACATTTAGATTTTCAAGTATCATTTCATGATGATTTGTGAAACAAGATAGTTTGATCCGCGGCTCCAAGATCATGGCACAGGTTGGAGACACCTTGGTCAATGAATGGCACAAGTACTTCTTCAGCTTGGTGATCATATCATTTGCCACTGGGATAAGTTGCTCAGAGTCATATTGTAATTTGACCTTGCAAATGTCACCAACCAGAGCAATGAAGATTGGAAGGGCATAGCATAGGGTGGGGTACGCAGTTGAGCAGAGGAGTTTGGTAGCATCATTCAGTGGTTTGAGAAATTTGATCATTCTTTCCGCTTTCTCCCATTCAATTGGGTGGATCTTGAACTTCTTGGTCTCTGATTGCTCACAAAACAGGTTACATGTATTCTTCAGCTCATGGGCATGTTTTAACATCAGGTATGTTGAATTCAAGCACGTCTTGACATCAAGAATCAACATACTTTCCAAGTTGGTGGTGATGTTTGAATTGTCACACAGTTTCCCGCAGGTTTTAAACTGCTTGCAATGTTGAGGTGATGACCAAACCCAAGTTGAAAGTCCATGGATGTGTTGCAGGACATTTCCAAGATTGACAAATGCCCCATCTGGCTGGTTGACAAGATTTGAAATTGAGAGGGTATTGGGATCTAAATTGATGTTTCTGTTTGGCTCAAAATTGTATCTGGAACCAAATACCTTGAGGCCATCCTTTGGTGCAAGGTTGATGGTATGGGCCATACAGCCCAAGAGATCCATCTTGTGGTCAAATTTGTGATCAGTGAGCTCCTCAATTTACTTTGCCATGGTGAGGTTGTTTGATGTGTTGTTGGCCGTAATGACTGAGACCTTGTTGAGCAAACCAACCTTTTCAAGGGAACCACAAAAGACTTTGCCAAGATTTGGGCCAGTATGAGATCCTTGAAAATGGGATTATTTGGGATTAGTTTTTAAAAGATAATTAGTGATCAAAAATAAAGCTTACCGGATAATGTTGGCATTCCAATGGCAATTTCAATCAGTTTTCATTGAGAGTCAATCACATGGGCTGTTATAACCAAGAAAGCCATACAGTTTGGGGATGTCCATGCATCAACAGTAAAAGCAACGGCAGTCACTTCTTCAAAAAAACCTTAATATGAGGAAGGTGGGCGGAATACAGATTGTTTACTTTGTTTGATATTACTTTTTGCTTTGGTATCATTGGCATCACGTGAGAATTGATGAGGGTAAGAAGTTTGATGAATGAAGAGCGCTCCACAACTGAAAATGGGAGGTTGGCATCAGCCATGAAATAGGAAATCATTTTCTTTAATGATTCTGGGTTGAGGTCCATCTAAAAAAACATTGATCAGTACAAGAAAGTTGAATAATTCAAATAAAAACTGTAAGACTTCCCATCTTTTTGATGCTTGCCCATTTCATGAAGCCATCAATCATGGTTTGGTTGTTGGATACTTTTTTGGGATTATGGATCTTGTGGATTTGCATGAGATGCTTGGTCATTGACTTTGTGCTTTTGTATTTGTCTCAAAGTAGTATTTTAATACAGGTATGTCCATTTGAAAGTAGGACAATGCACATGACTTGCTTATTGTTTCCTTTGTTGATGAAGTAGGACCATACCCAGCTTTTTGCGCCATTTGAAGAGGCATTCAAGTAAGTAGCAGTTTCAGTGCTTGTGGAGGTTCTGACATTGTTGGTTGAAATGTGGTGGCCTGCCTTGTGTTTTTTGGGGCAAGGAGGTGGTTGAGATGGCATAATGCTTTCAGTTGAATCCAAGTTGTTGTCAATGGTGATGGTGTGCTTTTTGAGGCTCTGCATGGTTCAAACTTGAAATGGAAAGATGGGACTTGGGAGGGATGGCTAATGAGAGGGATTTGGTTTTGCAAACAAGCTGAGGGATATTTAAGGCTGTGAAGTAGTCTAATTGGGAATTGGGAAGGGTGGGCCAGGGCATATGAGCTGAAAGAAGCAGATATTGAGGATAAAACCAATAAGATAATGAAAACTTACTGTGAGGATATCTGAACACATGCTAAATCTGGTAACCAAAGACATCAGTCAAACAAGAGATAAAACAGGCATATAGGTCAGTGAATGGGTATGGTGAATGAGTCACAAGTGGCTTGTGGAGAACAACATCAACATACCAGGGAAAGCCAATCCAGAGCTTGAATAGACTCAGGGTTTTTGGAAGGGTGTTGAGCAGGTGGTTTGTAGATATGAAGGAAGATGCGGGGGAGGTAAGGGGGTGATATTGGTGAATGGATGGTTTCTAGGTGACTCACAAGTGGCTTGAAGGGGATCGAGTAGGTGGTTTGTAGATATGAACACAGATCTTGGGGAGGTAAGGGGTGATATTTGCAAATGGAGTGGATTCATGTCGGGCACCGGGTATTTACCGCCCGATATCCGCGGGTATTGGGTCGGGCCATCCAAACTTGATACCCGACGAGCGGGTATTCCCGCGGGTCGGATATCGGAATTGATTTTTGGGTCGGGTATGCCTCGGGATCCAGCCTACTCCCGGATCGCCGGCCTCCGACTCTGGGCGCTGCCGAGGATAGTTGGCGCGCAGAGCCAAGGCGGGAGGGTCAGGTAGGGAGTGAGGACCAGGATTTGATGGCACACCCAGGCCGTGTGGGATGGGGATCATGGGAGGGTGAGAGCTTGCATAGCGCGGCGTATGCCATCTCCTCGACTGCGATGCGCGTCCCGACTGCGGTGGGTGCATACACGCCCCGTCGATCGGCTGGTGTTCAGTGTATCCACTGGTGCAGCTCTGGGCAGTCTTTTTTCGTTTCTTTCCTTGGGTTTATGGCTTCGTTTTGCGCTCTGGTTTGGTTTCTGACTTGGTTTGGGGATGTTTCGTCTCTGGTTCCCCCCCCCCCCACCCCCTGTTGACCACTTCCTGCGGATATTTTCCTTCTTGGCTGGCTTGGGTCATTTCTTTGGTTAGCTCCTGCCCCCGTCACTGTGTCTTCCTGGCCCGTCAGTGACCTTCCCTCGTCTGCTCCGCCTCCTGCTCGGCCATTTCCAACCTTAACTGCCTTCTTCCCCCTCGCCCATCTCCTCCCATTCCCATCCATCCCCCCTCGTCCTTCTTTCGCCCCTCTGCCCTCTCATCCTTCCGCCCTCATCCTCATCCCCACCACTTATTCGATCGCCCAGTTCTTCCATCATGTAAGTCCTAGCTTTGCGCCCGCCCACTAGTCTTTCCGCCCCTCCCACCGGTCTCTTCGATCGTATCCCCTTCCGTCTACCTTCCTGTCCTCGCCAGCTTGTATTCTTTGTCTTGGCCCGAGATATGGTCGATTGAACTGGCCCAACTTCCCTCCCCCCCCCCCCATCTGCTTGATGTTCCTTGACCAGGTCTGCCGAACAGAACCCCACTGCCGACGGTAATGTACCTGGCGCCGACGCCGAGAGCACCGAATTCAACGGTGCCATCGGCATCGATCTCGGCACTACCTACTCTTGCGTCGGTGTATGGCAGAACGACCGAGTGGAGATCATCGCCAACGACCGTGAGTGATGTTGTCAGATTTTTCCCCACTCACATCCTCTGTCGGTTCCTGGCGCGCCCACTGATCCTGTCCCCCCCACAGAGGGTAACCGTACCACCCCCTCTTACGTCGCATTCACCGCCGAGGAGCGTCTGATCGGTGATGCCGCCAAGAACCAGGTTGGTCGACTCCCATCCTCCACTCGGTCACCGTCTTGGATCCTGACACTTGGTTGCTCCATTCCTTCCTTCTCTTTCCTTTCCTGGCATCTGCGTCGATCTAGGCTGCTATGAACCCTCGTATGACCGTCTTTGACGCCAAGCGATTGATCGGTCGTCGTTTCGATGACGCCGACGTTAAGAAGGATATCGTCCATTGGCCCTTCACTGTGATCGAGAAAGATGGCAATCCGTTCATCCAAGTGAGCCGTGCTCATCTGTCTCCATCTTCGTCTGTTAGCTTGATCCAGTACACTGATCGAACGATCTCACCTTTGGTTTCGATCCTAGGTCGATTATCTCGGAGAGACCAAGACCTTCTCACCCCAAGAGATCTCTGCCATGGTCCTCGCCAAGCTAAAGGAAACTGCCGAGACTAAACTTGGTAAGGAAGTCAAGAAGGCGGTCATCACGGTCCCTGCCTACTTCAACGACTCTCAGCGGTTGTCGACCAAGGACGCCGGGGCGATCGCTGGTTTAGATGTGCTACGTATCATCAACGAGCCTACTGCCGCCGCCATCGCCTATGGCTTGGGTGAAGCCAGTGACAAAAAAGACAGGAAGGAGCGAACTGTGCTCATTTTCGATCTGGGTGGTGGTACCTTCGACGTTTCACTCCTCTCCATCGCTGGTGGAGTCTTTACCGTCAAAGCCACTGCCGGTGATACTCATTTGGGAGGTGAAGACTTTGACAATGCTCTTCTTGAGCACTTCAAGAGCGAGTTTAAGCGGAAGCACAAGCTCGATATCGACGGTGATGCCCGTGCCCTTCGTCGGCTTCGTTCGGCTTGTGAACGTGCCAAACGAACCCTCTCTTCAGTCACCCAAACTACCGTTGAGGTTGACTCCCTGTTTCAAGGCACTGATTTCTCCTCTGCCATCTCCCGAGCTCGATTCGAAGAAATCAATGCCCAGACCTTCCGTTCGACCCTCGACCCTGTCGAGAAGGTACTCAAGGATGCAAAGATCGACAAGGCCAAAGTGGAGGACATCGTCCTCGTGGGTGGTTCTACTCGAATCCCCAAAATCCAATCGCTTGTATCCGATTTCTTCGGCGGTCGTCAGTTGAACAAGAGCATTAACCCTGACGAGGCTGTTGCCTATGGTGCTGCGGTTCAAGCTGCCGTCCTTACTGGTCAAACAAGTGAGAAAACCGCGGACCTGCTCTTGTTGGATGTCGCGCCACTCTCGTTGGGTGTCGCCATGCAAGGTGACGTGTTCGGCGTTGTTGTGCCCCGTAATACGCCTATCCCAACCAACAAGTCCAGGACTTTCACCACCGTGGAGGACAACCAATCTACCGTCACATTTCCCGTGTACGAAGGTGAGCGTGTCACTTGCAAGGAAAACCGGTTACTTGGGGAATTCGAGGTTAGTCATTCAATTCTCCTGAAACCAGGGAAGTCTTGACTGATCGAACTTGAGGCTTAGCTCTCGGGAATTACTCCTCAACCAAGGGGTCAAGCGGAGCTTGTTTGCACTTTCGAAGTAGATGCCAATGGACTGCTGAAGGTTTCCGCCCTTGACCGAACCTCCGGACGAAGGGCTAACATTACAATTACCAACTCCGTTGGCCGTCTTTCGTCGGCTGAAATCGATCAAATGATTAAGGATGCCGAATCATTCAAACAGGCTGACAAGGAATTCTCTGCCAAACATGAGGCCAAGCAGGAACTCGAGTCCTACATCTCTCAGGTTGAGGCTACTATTACTTCTCCTGAGGTTGGAATGAAGATCAAGCGAAATAACAAGGCTGCAGTCGAGGCTGAGCTTGCCAAAGCATTGGAGAAGCTGGAAATTGAAGGTCAGGCCCAAGTTGTCAAAGCTTCTTGGCGGTGCCATCCCAAGTTAACCTTTTTTTTCACTCTCTCTGCTTTTCCTTCAGATTCGAGCGCAGACGAATTGAAGAAATGCCAATTGGGACTCAAAAGAGCCATGCAAAAAGCGATGGCTGGCACTGCTCGATAATCTCACTTCCATTCATACCTAAAGAAAAAAAAGCCTCTGCAAGCGAACATTTTGTGGGGCCTGCAGAAAAATTAACGAACCTAGAGCTTTCTCCTGAATACTTGTCCCTTTTTTTTTACATACTTTAGTTCTATTTTTTTTCTGATGGGGATTGATTTAAATTTGTTACCCTGAATGATAGCTTGTTGGATTCCGGCGATCTTCTAGGCTTCTTGATTCTTATCTGATGCCCCTATTCTTCATTTGCTGATAAATGCCTATTGATCTTTTCCTGCAATTTGATAATCCAACCTGATCCCTCTCTCCTGTTTCCCTCTCACTCCCTATGATCGTTCGTCCTTGATGCTGCCCTTCTCCCCCAACCTTGGGATGCAAACTAATATAACAAGCTTGTTTTAGCCGCTTGGCAATGACACGTTCATACTCCTCGGGCTACCATAGGTTGACTCACTCACGCCCACCGGTGCCCTTACGGTACCGCCCAGATGTTGAGAGTGAGAGGGTTGAAAATGACCTTAATACTGGTCATATCCCACCAAGTCTGTAGCTTCTCCATGTCCGACATCAATGTTAACTCGGTAGTGCTGGTCTCAGCCCCCACTCTTTGAGGAAGTCTTGAGGCCGGGGGGTAATTTTTGGAGACACCTCACACGAGGTGGTTTAGGCTGCGTTCGGCTGCCGCATGTAACTGTAACTGGAGGTTACAAGTTACAAATCTGCCCAAGGGCCGATTTGTAACTGTGACTGGGGATGAGTCCCTGGGGCCCAGCAGCCAAACATCCTCCTAATTTGGAACTGCAGCCTTCAAGAATGGGTGGGAAAGGCAAAGGTTGCAGCTAGTTACTAGGTCAAAACCTTGTAACTTGCTGTAACCTCTTTTTGCAGAGGGCAGTGTGGGAGTGTAACTTTGGTGGAAGTTACCCTTGATGAGTTCCAGTTAGGGTTGGCAGCAACAGGTTGGAGAAAATGGCATGCCAAATGGTGCCATTTCCCCCCCCCCCGCCCTGGTGCACCATTTGCCGGTGGCAACAGTGGTGTGCCAATTTTTTTTTTTCCAAGTGATTTCTCTTTTCTATGGCATAGAAAAGAGGACCAGCAAGCCCCATTCCCTTTGGAGGGCTTGGACCATTTTGTGGTGCTTGCCTGAGATGTGCAATTGGCTGGCATGGTGTCAAAGCTAGTGGGCAAGTGCTCACCATTGGAGCTGGGGGTAACTTGGCAAAGCTGGTGGCCAGTGTCCTGGCCATTCCCAGGCCCATCGTTACTTTCCTCACCCAACTCCAACCCCAACCTTCAATCCACAACCCCTTGCAACCGTTGGGGTTGCTTCCCCACCTGTTCATTCAGACCAACAACCTTGTACCTCTCCAGTCTAATTTGGTGCACACTCTCACACTTGTTTCTACATCTCAATCAGCCTCCTGGCCTATTCCTCATTGATACAACCCCCCACACTTGGGTACATACAAATTTGGTGCACCATGGGGGGTTTTGAGACATTGCTGGCACACCAAAGTTTTTGTGTCACCAACCTTAGTTACAGTTCTTTCCAAACACTCAAAATGTGTAACTGCAAATGTAAACCCCTGTAACTCCCTGTAACTTCTATTTGGCAGGCAGGGGGGAGTTACAGTTACACATACACCTTAAATTGTCATATTCTTCCATGCAACACCCAGTAGCAGCAAATTGCAGCCACATACATATCACATGTTGCACAGTCACACAATTGGCATCCAACAAAGGAAGTTGTTGCTGCAATAGTCCACCCTCCCCCCCCCCCCCCAAACACACAGCCTTCCACTACCATCTCAAGCAGCAACTGACCAAAGTCTATCCTCAACTCTGGTCCCTGCCATGCTCATGATGGAAACTTGCACCTGCCCAAAGCACTCAATCCTGTATTTTACTGACACCAATGGCTGATGCATTCATGTATTTATGTACATGTATGTACATACATAAAAATTATCTCTAGATGCAACCCACCCAAGTATCAAAAAGAAAAAAACTTGACACCATGTGTCATCCGCCTGGAAATCTCTCTGAAAGCTCAGACAACAAACCATCTTGAACTTTCAATTTTTTTTTTCTCTCAAGCTGATCTGATTTCAACTTGCATAGGTTTTTCAACTCAAGTCAAACCTGATGGTGAGTATTGGTCTGATCTGATTTGATAGCCTGTTCAAATAAAAACATGTGCATGTCAAAATCCTAAAAAAAAAAAAAAAAAATCTGTCTCCACTCTGACTTTTCAAGTGCCCAACTTAGTTTAAATTTTCTTAAGTGTATGTGGTTGGATGGATCTTGCAGTGTGACCAGCTGGAGAAACTATGTACTGACTTGCACACAAGTCTTCATGCTCAAGATGATCATGGTCTCAGAAACTCCAATGGGAAATAGAAGAAAATATGATGAAAACCAAATTCAATCAAAAATTAATCGGTCAAAACCTTGAGATTTGAGATGTCTTGGACCCATAAGTGCTCTATCCTTGCATGTACATCCAGTGGGTAGACAAAATTCTTGGGACTGATTGAAATTAATCTCTCCACTCTTACTTCCATGTACTTTTTTTTAAAGTAAGACAAGATTAAATCAAAATCAATTTTGAAATTCATGACAATCATGAAAACACACACACACACACACACAGGCATTAAAAATACTTGAAAAACATGCCCAATCTCAAAAAAAAAAAAAAAAAAAAAAAAAAAAAAAAAAAAATGAAAAGGTTTGGGACCATCAATCTTCTTTCTCATTATATTATTTTGTGAATCAGGATGAAAAGGAAAACAAAAAAAAAAAAATGAGGGTATTATTTTTTCATGCCCCCAACCCTTCTTTTTGTGTGGTTTCAACATCCCCACAACATCCCTCATCCGCCCAGTTTTCCTTCAATTTGTGCAGTTTTGTGATGTTGAAAAAAAATAACACTGCATAGGGGGGCATCTAACACCTCTCAAACAATTTTATGAGAATTTTTGGTCCATTTAAAGGCCTTCAAAATCAGGTTCAATTTTTTTTTTTTAAAAAAAAAAAACAAAGGGCATTGGATTTTTCACATCCCTGGGCCTTGATTTCAGGCAGTTGAAATTTTTCTGCAACTTTCCCCAATGTCCCCGGCCCACAGGGTAATCATTGATTTCAAACAGTTTTCCAAGGTGGTCAAAATGAAAAAAACTATTGGGGGCTACACATGCATCTGAAACCCCTGTAAAAATAAGATGAGACATTTTGACCATTTTAAAGGCCTTCAACATTGCACTCAAAAATTTGAAAAAAAAGAGCTTTACATCTCAATGTGTTTCACATTTTTAATTTATTTATTTTTTATTATTTTGGAAAATCTGAAGGGATAGAACGTTTCCAAATATGCCAGGCAATTCAATTAGAATTTTTTGAGACTTTTATTACTTCATTTTCCTGCCAGAAAATGGGATTAACATCAAAAATAAGACATTCCTTTCAATTCTTTTCCCCCCTTATCTTTTCAATAAATTTTCAAAATTTTGAGCTGGAGGTCTTTTAGTGGGCATTGAACAGGGAACAAAAAAATTTATCTGAGAATTTTTTTTAGCTTTCATTTTCCCAAAAAAATTCATAATCAAAAACACAAACGTGCTTTTTTTCTTCTCTAAATCAATGAGTCAATAATCAATAGAAAACAAAATTATGAAATATTGAGCAAAAAAAAAAAAAAAAAAAGATTCAATCAAGATCAATTTGTGCCACTTTATTTTTTGGATGTGTAAACTTTTTAGGAGGAAACAAAATTTTCAAATCAAGTTCCAAGTTATTATGAATCATATCTCCCCATTTTTTGTGATCCCTTGCTAGCAAAAGCCTTCCAAAGGGGATCTAATTGGGAAGCTGGCCACAGTTCAGAATTATAGTTGAAAGAAAACAGTGCTCAAAATCTTCCAAAATAATTAAACATATGGCAGATGTTTGAGAATTCACAGTTGGAGGGGAATTGGTAGGCATTGATGGCATCAAATTAGATAAAAGTACCACTTGCCATTTGAATGTATCTGCCAGTCAGAAACCATGGAAAGGGAATTTAATCCAGTGAATTTGAGGGGCAGGTCCAGAAGTGTGGTTAAGATGTTTTATTCCTTTTTCAAAATCTTCATCCCAGACTCGATCCATGAAATATTCATCCTTGAAGAGAGAGTTTGATTTGATTTCATTGATCATTTTCTGATGTATTGAACTCTAATATTCAGATTTATGGCCAAAATTAAATTCTACTGATCTAACTAAACCCACAGTTCCCATCAACCATCACATCTTGAACATGTGAAATTGGTGTCATGGCTGTCTTGGTGAATATGAAATTTTTTTATGGATACTAAGGAAAAAAAGATGAGTATTTTTTAAGATGAAATGAAAAAAAAAATCATACTTAATTTATCAATAGTCACTCCTTCAAAGTTATTAGAATATCAAAAAGACAATGTTTTGATCTTGAATATCATCCCAAAAAACAAGGACCAGTTAATAAATGAACCATAAAGCAAGATTATTTCATAAATTTATTCACCTTTTTAGTTTCAGAGGCTGTAGCTGTGGAAGCAAAGATAGGATTCCCTGGAGACCTATAAGCATCTTCATCTTCATCTTTTTGTTTTCTTTTCTTGATCTTCTTCAAATTCCCAAGAATCAAATTATGGGAAACAAACCACTAATTGATGATGGTTCCTGAACTCTGATTAAAAGCAAAAAACATGACAATTAATGGAAACTAGAAAAGCTAGACTGATCCTTGCCTCAAAAGAAATTAATAAAATTCTTGATTATATCCAATTCTTCAAGATCTTCCAGTTCTTCTCCACTCAATTCCTCTTCTGTTGTAAATTAATCCTGTACAGAATCAAAATGTCAGCCTAATTAAAAAAGAGAGGGAAAAGAAACACCTCTTCCCCTGATTCATGTTTTGTTTTTGCTCTGGAATTTTCATGCACTTCCTTTCCTTTACTTTTCCTCAGAGTCTGAAATTAGAGAAAAAGAATATCCAACCAAATTCTTTTAAAATCAATCTCAAAGAAAGAGATAAAAAAACCAGAAAAAGGAAAAAAAAACTAACCATTGCTTTACCAACTGGGTGCTTCCTTGGTCTTCCTCTGCTCTTAGGTCCTTCAAAATATCCAAACCCAGATTTATCCCTCTTAGAGGAATACTGAGAAAATATTTTGCTTTTATTGGGTGCTTCATTGGGTCTTCCACAATTTTTCCTTTCTTGCTTTGATAGGGGTTCTTGAATGGGATTCAGTTGATACTTCCCTTTCAGCAGTTTCATCATTTCTCCAAGGTAAAAATGTTGTTCTCCTGGGCACAATTTAAGGAATTCTTCAAAGAGTTCAGTCTGAAACCAGTTTATGTTGGTTGATTGGGAAGTTGATTCATTGGATGATTGTCATGTTTGGCATGATTCATTCTCAGGAAACTATGAATAATTAAAAAATAAAATAAAAAACTTCAGAAATCAATGTTAGAGTTATTTTTTTCTTTAAAAGAAGAAAAAATACTGCAATAGGAGGTTTGAAATGCCACCGGGGATGAAAATCATCTAGAACAATTTGTTTCTTCTTGATATTTGACTTCTTCACTTGATCTACACAAGGAATTACCATGAAAGAAGAATAATCACAATCAGAAATGATGGTTGATTTTTCTACTGAAATGTGAAAAGAATGCACAATTTTGAGAGCATTGTGACTGATTTTTCCTGAGAGATTTCCAACAAAATATGGAAGACCAATCAATTTCTTGAAGTCTTTCTGAGAAGTTTTCATGGAATTTTCATGGATTTGAATTTAAATTGAACAATATATTTTTTGAACTACATTAGAAAAGGAACCAGTAGAATTTGTGATGAATCTTTTGAAATAATAGTGAAGGTCTTCTATTCTAGATGTGCTGGTATTTTTAAAATAAAGGTGCTTGTTTACAGCAAATGAATCAAATTTTATTTGAGAGGAAGCCAGTTTTCAAGGAGGTATTCAGAAGTTGGTGGATTGCAGACTAGAGTGAGTTTGGTAAAATGTTCTTGATATGAATTTTTAGCTTTGGATTTGACCAGCAAATTCAAGTATTTTCTGAATATCATCCATTCTTCTTCAGATTTAAAGTGTTTTCTACAGTTTATTTGAATGCTTTTGAAGATATTCCAGACACAGAGTAAATGATGAGATTGGGGAAGGAAAGTTTGAATGGAATTGATCAGGGCTTTCTCCTTGTTAGTCAAAATGATTTTGGGTTCTTCATGTTCTAATAGTTTATAAATTTTATCTAGAGCCCATTGATAGTCTTTCTTTTTTTGATTGGGAGAGGAAACAGAAAACAACAGGAAATTTTCTAGCACAATTTTTGACCCCAAAAATTTGAAGAAGAGGAATGAAAAGTTTTTTGGTTTTAAAATTACAGTACAGAATTAATACTGATGGAAACGGTTTGATTAATTTCATAGGATCTGGCTGAGAAATGAATGAAGAAGTAATGTGAAAATTTTGATTATTGATTTCATATCTAAAAGAAGAGTTTCTCAATTCCATTATGAGAGCTTCTATGGGTTGTTTTCCTTCCACTTGTTCTTTTTTCATTCTTGATCTTTTGTAATAGATTGTAATAAGTTTTGTGTGAACAGGAGAATTAGAGGACTTCATGAAGGAATTGAGGATTTTGAGGGCAGGAACCCTAGCTTTGGTTAAAGATTCAACCATATCATCTTTAGAACCCTGAATCCTTCTGTGAACTGGAAGGGTGGATGGATCAGTTGATGGTGGATGATTGTGATTAGGGAATTGAATTTTTATTTCCCCAAGAACAGACTTCTTGTAAAATATTTCAGAGAATTGGAAAGGAAAGTTTCAATTTATAGTTGTTGAAATTGTTTTGCTATCCAAATTTTGTTTAAATTCCCCATATTTTTCACATTTGTAAGTATATCTTTGCTTCTTAATATTGGAGAATTTTGTGGAAATGGCATATCCATGGGACTTAGCCCACCCTTGAACAGCATCCACAAGTTCTGCCTTTGAATTATATGATAATTCAGTTGGAGGAGCCAAAGGGGTGAAATCATGGGGTGATCCAAATCAGTTGAAGCAGCAGATGAAAATAGTGGAGATGAAGAAGAAGCAGCAGAGGTAGATAGTAAAAGTGGGTTGATGTGTTCTTGAGACATTTTTTGTTTGGGATATTGATTTTGAGATGGGGTTTTTTAATGAAAACTTTGGATTTTTGAATAGAGTATATTCAGGAGAAAGATTAAGCATTTGAGAGAAAATAAGATTTCAGAGACTTGAGGTTTGAGGTAAAAAAGGTTTTTTGGTTATTTTTTGATTTTGGATTGATTTTTTAATGATGAAAAATTAAAAAAAAAAAAATGCAAAAAATTTGAGAAAACATTGTTGATGAGTTAGTTTTCTTCTGATCTTTGATTGAATTCTTGGATTCAGGGGGGTTGATTTAGTGGGGGTGGAGTGTTGAATTGGATTTTTTGAGTGGTGTTGAGTAGTGATGTGTGATTGGTTGATTGGTGTTGAGTTGTGATGATTGGTGATGGTGGTGATGATTGGTGTGGTGGGGAGTGGATTCTGGATTTTGAAAGTTTTTTTTATGGTTGAGGAGAGGTGAGAAGGAGGCAGGAAATCATTCAAGGTCATATTGAATATCAGATTATTCATATAGAAGAGCTCAAAAATGCGGACCTACCCCAAAAAGGGGTCTAAACATGGTGATTTGTTGTTAGTCATTTGAGGGCTAAAAAAAGGCCAAAAAAATATGAAGAAAATATATCGTGTTTCATTTGAAGCGCGTTTGAAAAATATAAACTCAGATTGTCCCTAAAAACAATCAAAATATTATCAGACATGGCTTCCAAAAGCACCCCAGAACAGACACTTCCTGTTATTGTTGTATATGCATAAATTATTTTCAGATAAATAATTGATGCTAGAAATCCCAAAATAATGTTTGTGTGCCCTGTTAAATGCCCACTAAAATACTTTCAGCTCAATTTTTTGAAAATTATCTGGAAAGATAAGGGGAAAAAATGAAAGAATGTCTTATTTATGATGCTAATCCCATTTTCTGGCGGGAAAATGAAGTAATAAAAGTCCCAAAAATTATAATTTAATTGAATTGCCTGGCATGTTTGGAAACTTCCTGTCCCTTCAGATTTCAAACTAAAAAAAAAAAAAAATTAAATTAAAAGTTTGAAACAATTCAAGATGTAAAGAATTTATTTGTTTTTTGTTTTTTCCAAATTTTTGAGTCCAATTTTGAAGGCCTTTAAAATGGCAAAAATTTCTCATCTTATTTTTATAGGGGTTTGAGATGCCTGTGTAGCCCCTGATACATATATATATATATATATATATATATATTGACCACCCTGGAAAAACACGGGAAAAAAAGGATTACCATGTGGGCTGGGGATGTTGGAGGACATTGCAGCAACATTGCAACTGCATGAAATCAAGGCATGGGGGCATGAAAAATCCAATTCCCAAAGAAAATTACATCACAAATGTTTTCACTTGATTTTTATAATGGTTTTATAATTATTTTGTAAAATATGAAGAGACAGAAAGCTCTCAAATATAACAGGAAATTCAAAAATGATTTTTGAAAATTTTTAGTACTTCATTTTCCTGCCAAAAAAATAGAATTAACATAAAACAAAAGACATCATTTTCAGCTTTTTTTTTCCTTATGTTTCCAAAGCATTTTCAATTTTTGAGCTTGATTTCTTTTATCAGGAATTGGAAAGGGCACAAAAAGATGATTTGGGGATGTTTAGGATTGATTTCTTACCTCCAAATACTTGATGAAACTACAACAATTACAGAAAATGTTTGTTTTGGGGTGCATTTTGGGGCCATTTCTAACACTATTCTGATTATTTTTATTTATAAAACTTCTTGCATATGTTTAACTATTTTGGAAGATTTTAAGAAAACAGTTTATTTCCTCTATAATCCTGAAATGTGGCTAGCTTCCCAATTAGATCCCCTTTGGAAGGCTTTTGCTAGCAAGGAATCACAACATTTGAGTCATAATAACTTAGAACTTGGTTTAAAAATTTTGTTTACTCCTACAAATTCTTCACTTCCAAGAAAGAAATTAGTAAAAATTGATATTGATTGAATGTTTTTTTGCTTTTTTGATGAATTTTTCATATTTTTTTCCCTATTGATTTTTGGCTCAATGATTGAGAGAGAAAAATGCCACTTTTGCATTTTTAATTATGAATTTTTTGGGAAGAAAAAACCTAGAAAAAAAATCCTCAAATAATTGTTTTTTGCCATTTTCAATTCCAACTGAAACACTGAAAGCTCAAAAATTTGGAAATTATTCAGAAAGATAGTGAAACAAAAAGGTGAAAAGAACATCTTTCTTTTCATGTTAATCCCATTTTCTGGCAGGAAAATGAAGCACTAAAAATATTCAAAAATCATACTTGAATTTCCTTTTATGAAGTTGAAATTTTTTTGATCTAGTATATCTATATCTATCTATCTATCTATATATATATCAATTTTCTTGCACCTAATTTTGAAGGCCTTTAAATGGAAAAAACATTTTCAAAGAATTATTAAAGAGGTTTTAGATGCCCCCATCCATGGTTTTTCATTTCATTTTCATTCTTTTCAGCTTCACAATACCACACTAATTCAACAAATCAAAAAATTGTTGGGGTTCATGATAACTGCTAATTCAACAGGCTCATTGAGTGAAAAATGTTCATAGGAAGCATTAAATTTCTTTATGGAGGAGAGAGTTGGTATCTTTGAAGCATCCAGCCTTGAATTGTTCATTTGTTGGTTTAAGGACCAGTAACTTTGAATCAATCTAAAATTTTATTTCAAAAATAAAAAATAAAAATTTTGAGGGATTATTTGGTCCCTTGAATGGCATGGATGTGTGAGATGGAAAAATAGTTATAAAAATCTGAATTTTGAAATAAAGAAAAAATTGTAAAAAAATAAATATTGGAACAATTAGTTCAATTTAAAAATAGATTAATTAACAGCATTTATTTCTTGATTTAACATTAATAATTGCAAGGTAATTGCTAAAACATGTTTTCTTAGGTGTGTTCCAGCTAAAAATCAGCCTTAGTTGTTTCTTGTTCTCTAGTTTTTCTCAATTTTTTTTCATAAATGATTGAATCCCATTACTTTTGGGATATCAAAAGATGTTTCATTTTTATGAACAGTTGAATATTTCAATTTTTGAGCTCAGAAGCACTAGCTCAGTTCTTGATTTTGGTATTATTTTTGGGAAATTCTATGTGTTATGAATTTTTAATTCACCATAAGAGAGTTCTTGGGCCAATTGATTAATTTAATTTTAGAATACAAAATTTATTCAAATTTTATCTTCCTCATAAATGTGGGATTCACCCCATTACAGAAGACATTTTAGGCATTTTCCTTCTCTCCTTTCTTTTTTTTGAGAATAAAAAATGGTTAGATATGATGAAAGCAATTGGAAAAAACTTTGAGATAAGACATGATTTTTCACCAGAAAAAACAAATTGGAGAACATTGGGGTGATTCAATGTTGATACGCTGTGGTTCTCCAAAACTGTATTCTAGCATTCCGACTAAGATTTCCAATGTAAATATACTATCTAGGCTCAAAATAACCTCAAAAAAAGATTCTGCAAACCTCAAAATCTACTCAGTCACTTGAAACAACATCAAAGTCCATCTCAATCAATATTTATCAAGTATCCAAATATACATTCAAATATCACCAGATCTTCAAAGATGTCATAAGAAGGTACATATCACAGAAATATAAGTAAAAAAAACATTTGAATACACATAAAAACAACCTATCCCTTATCATTAGTATATGCAGCAATTATAAACATGCCATTACCTTACAGGCTACTACAAAAAAACTAAAACAAAGGCAGCACACAGAAATAATAGCCAGTATCCTACACAGCAAACTGCCTCAGAATTTTCTTTAAAAAAAACTAATGGGGAGAAAAACCGCTAATTCAAAAATAAAAGAAATAAAATTTTAGCTGCCAATTAATGCATTGATTTTTGAAAAATGTTTCATGTTTTTCAAACCAAGAATAATAAATCAAGATTTAGGGAGATCCTGAAAAATTTGACACAGGATAAGGCCTCAGAAGCTTTTTCAGAAGTACCCAACCAAGGAATTTGGCACTAGTTGAATCATACAATTTATACAATCTTGTTTACCAAATCTTTCATGCATTGCCAAGCATGTTTCATTCTTTTTTATCACCAGAATTATTGCATCCTTTATTTTGAAATAACTGTAAGAGAAACCCTCAGGGGAGCTATGAAAATCCCCAGAGGAAGAATTAGTCTATAAAAGGGGGGAAATTTGTCATGTCCAAGTTGACCCACCATGGCATCTTCCCATTCCACTCAATCACCTACCTACCACTTAACACATGATTAGTGAACCAGAAATAATATAAAAGTACATAAATAAAATTTTACACAATCCTTAGGTGTCCTTGAATAAAGTGTCTTGAAAAGAAATATATTATCCAGTACCTATAATTGATAAAGGAAAACACTTATTTTTCAATCATTACCTTAATATAAAAGGAAGATAACAATAAAAAAAACAAAAAAGCTTTTTTAACAAACAGATACCTGTGGGAAATCCTATTCTTGGGTTCTCTTCCTGGTTAGATATATTCAATAAAAATTTAATTGGTATCATTGTTTTCCACATCAGAAATGTCACCAAAATTGCTATCATAATGGAAGGGCTCTTCTATCTCCTCCTCCTCATTTTACTCATCATCTACTGAAATAAATATGGGCCAATTTTAAATTTGAAACCTCAGGGTTGCAAAAAGGCATGAATCATTGTTCAAAACCCATATGGGTTGCAAATGGCCAATCACAGCCCAACAAGAAGCAAGCCAGGTTGCTAGAAACTTGCATATCTCCCGGGGGGTTTCAATTGGTGAGTTGCGACCCTTTTTGGGTCGCAATCAAGGGTTCACAACCCCCTGGGGGATGCATAATTTGCAAGCGGGGGTTTCATGTGTTTTCCTGGCCCATTTGGGCTACTCTCACCCCCAAATGGGCCATTGGAGGGGGGATTTGGGGTACATAGGCACCCCTGGACCACATGTGAGTGCTGTCACCCCAAATTTGGGGATCTGGAATACTATGTGGGACTATTGAACCACAAAAAGAAACTTGGAAATCAAAAATTCTGCCTATTGGAAAAAAATCTTGACACAAAACACATACACACAAAACACACACCCATTGAATAAATTAATTTTTCTCAACCAAAAATTGAGCAAAATTTTAGATTTGTTGGATTGAAAATTGAATTGAATACTAAATTGCCGTTGAATTTTTTTTTTATGGGAACAGTGGCAAGCCCAAGCTCTCCCAGATTAAACAAGGCTACATTAAAGGACTTGCTTGAAAAATACTAATTTGAATGAGGGGTGCCAGACACACTTGAACCTCCTCCTGTGAGAGCTTTTTCTATTAGTAAAGAAGCCAATATTCATTTTCAGAAATGGGAAGCCATGCATTTCTATGCATTGACAACTTTCAAGTCAAGGAGAGAAAAATACATTGATCTAGCTTGTGAGAGATTTGGGGTTTATGAAGGGCCATGTCTCGCCAAAGGTCAAATGAAAACTAACACTAGGAAGTTTGGGTGTCAATTCATGATCCCTGCATGTAGGAAAGTAGCAGATCCCACGTGGCATCTCTCAATTAGAAATGGACTACACAATCATCAACCATCTGAAAGTCCTTCAGTGCATCCTCAACTGAGGAGAATCTCTGGTCAAGCATTAGATTTACTTAGGGAAGGTATGAAAGATGGACTCAATATGGTGAAAATTAAAAGGAAATTGAGAAAGGTTGATGGTGCAGAATACATTGAAGATAGAAAAATATATAAAACCAAGCAGAAAGTAAAGCAAGCAGAACTGGATGGGAAAGGTGTTATGGTTGTTCTATTGGAAATGCTCCAGGAATCCCAGTGGTTTTCCAGGTCCAAATTTGGTGGAGAGGTTCACTTAGAGGCCCTTTTTGTGGCTCATCCTGATTCTATAAAAATTTGCAAAAAATTCCATCATATCACATTTTTGGATTGTACCTATAAAACAAATAGGTACAACATCCCTCTATTGCATGTCGTAGAAATTACTGCCAACAAAAAGACTTTTACAAAGGCTTTTTTTTATAACAAAAGAAATGTATGAGTTTTATAGTTGGGTGTTTAATGAATTAAAGGAGTTGGCTTATGATACCAAGTGGCTTCCAAAAGTCTTTGTGAAGGACTTTGAAAAAGCTCTTGTTTGTGCTATTAAACACAGTTTCCCTGAGTCATCCAGACAGTTGTTCTCTTGGCACTTGTCTAAAAACATTCAAGCAAACTTTAAATTCAGCTTCAGTAATGAAGATGAAGGATGGAAAAGTTTCATGACTCTTTGGGCCAATTATGGGGCCTCTAAAACCAAGGGGGAGGCAGAAGTAAATGATTCAGAACTCAGAGTATTCCAATTTATTGATTCTTCTATTGATCTCTGCTGGGAGTGCTTACTTTGAAACTTTTATAGTGTTTATTGAAAGACCGCAAGGATGTACTTGAGTATATGGAAAATAATATTCTCCCTATCAAAGAGATGTTTGTAATGGCTTGGACTTGTGTCTACCCAGAATTTGGAAATAAAACAACGTCTTGGGTAGAAGGGGCCCATTCTACTTTCAAAAAATTACTTGTGGGATCTTTGGGGAAAGTTTAGGGTGTGTGGAAACACCTTGAAGGAAATATTGAAAGTAAAATTCAGTCATTCCATGCAGAACTTAAAAACTCTTGAATAAAGTTGTGAAAAGGTCATCAAACAGAACTATTACCTTTGGGTTACAAATTGTCAATTGAGGAAATTGAAATCATTGGGGAAAAATTTGAGAAGTTAAAGCGCAACAATGATGGCAAGGTGTTCTCCAAGTCATATTCATAAGCAATGGGCTTTCCTTGTTCCCACATTTTAGGTGAAATAATAGCATCAAGAGGATCCATTGTGCCTGAGGATTTTCATCCTCAGTGGAAGTTAGACTATGACCCTTCCAATGAAGTAAGTGGGGTTTTTTGAAGGGTACCAATTATTGGATTGACAATTAATTATTGGATTGACAGATTAATTATTGGATTTACAGATTAAATATTGGATTGAAAGATTAATTATTGGATTGAAAGATTAATTATTGGATTGACATATTAATTATTGGATTGAAAAATTGATAATTATTTTGGTTTTTGAAAGTTTGAAAAAGATCCAGGGATTGATGAAGAATCTTGAATGTTTAAAAAGTGGAATTCCATGTATAGGGAAAAACCTAAATAAGTTAGGTTGGGGATTCTAAGGTCAATGCTCAAGAATACAGCCGCTTTTATTTCCAAGCCAAGGGTTGAGCCAAAGTTGTTGAGGTCAAGCTGTGGTTGAAAAAAATTGAAAGAAACCCATTGTGAGCTTTCAAAATTTGAACATTTTGCAAGAGCAATTAAGAGAGAAAAAAGGGTTAAAAGGGGACCCAAAATACCAAAGAAATTAAGTCTTTTATTTTGAGTGAGAAATTTTCATTTTAATGGTTTAATGAACAGATGCAAAAATGATTTCCGTAGTGCAAGGATGGCTCTTCATCTGAATCTCATAGTTCAGAGGACAAGGCTGAAGAAACAGTTAAAAGGGAACCAGAAAGACCAAAGATAGTAAGTCTTTTATTTTGAGAAATTTTCATTTTTATGGTTTAATGAACTGATGGGAAAATTATTTCTGTTGTGCAAGGGTGGATCTTCATCTGAATTTTATAGTTCAGTGCAAGAGACTGAAAGTTCATTTGGTCTGGTGCCATTGAAATCAGATTACTTTTCAAAGGATGAAGCAGGAGAAATGTAGAGCTCAAACAGAAGCTCATATTTAGTGAGTGGTGATTCCATGAATGAGATTAGAATTTTGGCTAAATAATTTTTGATTTTAGGAAGAAATTACCTCAATCAAATACCTGATAACTTACATAAGTTCTTGGGGGGGGGGGGTGGGGCTGGGATCTGGTTGGCAATGGAAATTGTGGATTTAGATTCATTTCTAAATCAATTGGGTATGATGAGAATGGATGGTTTCAAGTAAGATAAAAAATGCTTGAAAAATTGAGGAAAAATAAGATGTGCTATGCTAAGATCCTTGGTGGCAGTAAAGAGGTTGAAAAGATAGAAAAAACACTTGATGTTAATGACATCAATGAAAAGATTCCATCTTCAAAATGGCTTTCAAAGTTAGATATGGGTCAAATAATAGAAGATACTGATGGAAGACCAGTATTTTTCATTTCATTGGATTCATTCTGGACTTATACTCCTATGAAAATAGGTGTAAAAGAAAAATAAGATCCTATTTTTATTTGCTTTGCTAAAAATAACCATTGGGTCCGGCTTGTACTTAAGGGAGATGTGATTCCAATCCTGCCCATAGTTTCCAAACCACATTCCATGATTTCCAAAAAAGCCTCCTTTTGTTTTGATCACATCAAATATCAACTTGAGTTTTATTCTAATTTATAGACACAATTTGAATTTGATCATTTTGGTCTGGGTTCTGATGCTGATCTTGTAACTCTATTAATATAAAGTGTTTTCACATTTTGAACATCATTATGTTGAGTTTTTTGAGTTAACACCATCATGATGAGTGTTTTGAATGAGATTTTATTGGTAAGCCAGTTCAACTTGTGTTGGGCTGATCCCATCATAAGAGGTATTTTTACTTCTTGTGATGAGATCAGCTTAACACAGGTTGAACTTATTTTTTTTTGGTTTTTTTACTTCAGGGCTTGTCAAGTTACTTGTCTTTTTTTTTGGTTTTTTTACTTTAGGGCCTGTCAAGTTGAACTTTTATTTTTTGGCACTTTCAATTAGAGGCTGCTCCATAGCTCTTTATTTTTATTTATTCATTCATTTATATTTATTTATATTTATTTATTTATTTATATTTATTTATTTATTTATATTTATTTATTTATTTATATTTATTTATTTATTTATATTTATTTATTTATTTATATTTATTTATTTATTTATATTTATTTATTTATATTTATTTATATTTATTTATTTATATTTATTTATTTATATTTATTTATTTATTTATATTTATTTACTTATTTATATTTATTTATTTATTTATATTTATTTATTTATTTATATTTATTTATTTATTTATTTATTTATATTTATTTATTTATTTATATTTATTTATTTATGTTTATTTATTTATATTTATTTATTTATATTTATTTATTTATATTTATTTATATTTATTTATTTATTTATATTTATTTATTTATTTATATTTATCTATCTATTTATATTTATTTAGTTTTTTATATTTATTTATTTATATTTATTTATTTATATTTATTTATATTTATTTATTTATATTTATTTATTTATATTTATTTATTTATTCATATTTATTTATTTATTTATATTTATTTATTTATTTATATTTATTTATTTATTTATATTTATTTATTTATATTTATTTATTTATATTTATTTATTTATTTATTTATTTATTTATTTATTTATATTTATTTATTTATTTATGTTTACTTATTTATCTATTTATATTTATTTAATTATATATATATATACATTTATTTATATATATTTATGTATTTATTATTTATTTTGGCCTTATTTTTATTCATATTTATTAATTTTTATTTAGGCCTTATTTTTATGGGAAATGTTAAATTCACGGCTCATTGAGTCGTGTACACGACTCAATGGGCCGTGTGGCACCCTACACGACTCAAATGAGCCGTGTGGCATGCTAAACAACTCAAATGGGCCGTGTGGCATTCTAAACAACTCAAATAGGCTATGTGGCAAGCTACACAACTCAAATGGGCCGTGTGGCATGCTAGACGTCCCATTTGAGTTGTGTGGCACACTAAACAACTAAAATAAAATTTTGTAGCCTCTACTAAATAATAAATAATGAATAATAAATAATAAAAATAAATAATAAATTATAAATTATAAATTATATATAATAAATAATGAATAATAAATGATAAATGATAAATAATAAAAAATAAATAATAAATAATGAATAAAATATAATAAGTAATAATACATAATAAATTATAAATAATAAATAATAAATAATGGATAATAATTAATAAATAATAAATAATACATAATAAATAATATGGTTGTGTACAGGGGTAAAAAAATCAAAAATTCCCATTATGGGGGGTATATGCCCCCCAAGGGGTTGCGCATGTTTAGAAAAACTGTTTGAAGGGAGTAGTGTATGGGCCCCCACGCGTTGAGGGGCCCCACACAACTCCCAGTGGTTGTATGGGGTCCTAAACGACTCCCACAGGTCGTGTGGGGCCCTACACAACTCTCAAAGGTCGTGTGGGGCCCTAAATGGCTCCCACACGACTGGAGCGGTGAATTTAACATTACTCTTTTTTTATTAATTTTTTTTTTCAATTTTTCTTCTTCTTCTTCTCATTTTTTTTCCCCAAAAATGGGTTTTGAACAGCCACTCACAACTCCAAATTGCTTTGTGATTGGCTGTTTGCAACTGAGCTGGGTTGCAAATGGACATTCACAACTGCAACAGGTTGCAAGCGGCCATTTTCAACCTGAAATGGGTTTCAAGTTGCGCCATGCAACCCTTTTTAGGTTGTGAAGGCGGGTCATGAGGTCGCAAATTTAACATTGGCCTAAATATGCTTTCATTTTAATATTCCTTTCTCTCTGAATTTATGAGATTTATAGCTTCTAATCCATATTTCTCCAATAAGATATCAAAATAGTTCTTGTTGAAGGCAGAATAACAGAGCTTCTTTTATGGGTGTGGCTTGAGTAAGAGAAAATGTTTTGATTCTGGAAGAAAATAAACCAAGGAGCTAATGGAGCTGAGTTTTCTTTCTGATGTTGATATATAATAAAAGCATTCATGAAAATAGAAGTGCAATGAGAATCCTTTAGAAATTTGGAACACTTTTTTAATTTTCAAAGTTTTCTGAAATTTTTAAAACTTTTCTTGGCTGAAATTCAAGCTTATTTGAGCATCTCAACATCAAAGCAACAAAAGAATTTGTTTTTTTTATTAGACCAGTATTTCAAAGTTTTTATTATTTAATGGTTGTGCTTGGAGTTTTATTTTTCATTTATATGGGCCAAGTATCATTCAAAACTTTCAGATACCAATTTGGACAAATCTTTTCAATTGAAAATTGATAGTAGGGTTTGTTTAAATGGATAAAAATTTCCCAAGTTATGTCAGCTAGCCACTCTTCAGAGACAAAACTGAATATTCAAAGAAATAAAATAAAAACTATAATAATGAGAATAAATAAGACAAATTAACAAAAAACCACTAATAAATAATAGGGCATATCAGAGTTAAACAAAAATACCATTTTTAATGACAGTTTTCAACTCAAATTGGCCATTTCAAACAAGCCATGAAAAATCAAAAAAACCCACTTATTTCACATCAGACATTTCATATTTACCTGAAACTCAATGGCTTTTTTTCTGATAAAGTATTTAAAGGATTTCAAACCTCAACCACACATCAGTCCACATCATACAACCCTTGTTTTTAACCTTACCTCCTTCTACCTCCAACCTCATTGGAAAAATCTGATTCATAAATCTCATCACTTTATTGCTCTCAATGCTTGATCAATCTAACCAATTTATTTCTCTTGTCACTTGATCACTCTCATCACTTTATTTATCTCATTGCTTATAACTCTCATCAATTTATTGCTCTCATCACTTTATCACTCTCATCAATTTATTGCTCTTGTCACTTCATCACTCTCATCTCTTTATTGCTATCATCTCTTCATTGTTATCCTCATTGCTTCATCTCTCATCACACCATTTCTCTCCTCATCACTTCATCATTCTTATCATTTCATTGCTATTACTCTTTCCAAATGGCCAATCAGCAAATCTTCCCCCTCAAGGCTACACAAAAATCAAGTAAACCAAAGCAAGAATTGCCAAGGAACTCTAAAAAAACAATCCTTGCAAATATGCTTCCAGAGGCTCAATTCAGCTCAAGAGATCTGATCACATCATCCTGATAAACTGGCTTGGAATTAACTTCAACTATGATGCTTGCTTTGGATCCAAAAATGAAACACAAGTTGGCCAACCTACATCCTCTCAGTTTAATGGTTATCTCCTGATGGCCAATGAATTGAAGAATAAAACAAAAGGTAGGCTGGATCTTTAAACAAAAAAGATGAGGGAGAAATCCAAGAATTATCAAGCCAAGTACAAAAAGGCCCACTCAATTTCAATCTCCATTGGCTTTGGTATCAAAGAATCCAATAAAGCCAAGGGAATTGACTTGGTGGTAGATTCAAGTAAGTTAATTGATTGAATCTCCTTGCTTTTAAAATAAAGCTCATTGCTATTCCCCTCCAAAAATCAGTGAAATCAAAAATTGAATCTGAAAACTTGAATTTGATAAGGAAAATTCGGATTTTCAACTGGCTATTGATTTTCAAAAGCAGAAATCTGAGAGTTTGGCTCATCAACAAAAATTGGATGCTGAGTGAACATTGAAAGAGGATGAGTGGGACTTTCAAAAAGAGGAAAAAGAGAAGGATTGAATGAAAGAGTGACTGGAAAGGGAGAGGGAACAACTGGAAATGAGAAAAAAAGATAGCTTATTGGTAGCCATGTGTTGACATTTCTCTGTTGACAGATCTTCTATCTTTATGTTCTTTATTTCCTCTCTTTCTCAGTTTCTTTCCTGTATTCTTACTTTTTCTCTTTTCTCTGTTTCTTCTTCCTATTCACAATCATGCAAAGTTGTTTTGTCTCTTTTACCATATCAGGCGCGCGTGCGTTCTCCTGTGATCCCTCTTGTGACAGTCCTGCTCGCGTGTAAACACTCCCAATCAAGATGATTCTTCACCTTGATTTTGTTCCTCACTTTGGGCTCTCCAATCTGAATCCTGACCACCAACCCTTTCATCATACACAACCACCACCAACACTTTCATCATACTTGACCACCATCAACCCTCTCACCATACTTGACTACCACCAACCCTTCCATCATACTCAACCAACTGTCTCCACTCTGAACCTGCCTGTTTACCCCTCTACTATCTATTCTTCACAACTGTGCTCACTCTATCTCTCCCTAACATCTTTATTCCTGCCTTCCTGACTTCTTTCCTCACTCTCCTATCCTTATACATGGTCAATGAGTCCTTTAGGTATTTTACTCAATCAATTTTCTCTCCTTGTAATGTCTCCTCCTCACTCTTGATGAAATGATTCCTTTAGTTTTATCCTTTTAACTAAACAGATTTACAGTCCCAAACAAACACCCTAACCAACACTAAAGGACTCAGCAATCACAAACATGTCTGACTCAGATGAGGAGCATAAAACCCAAGGAATTCCCAGGCTTAATGAATCCAACTACATCCAATGGTTGATTTGCATCCAATCATATCATAGAAGGAAAAAAGTAATCTCCTACTGTACCAATCCACTTCCCAAAAGCCCTGCTCCCCCTCAAGTCCAAAAGATAAATGATGCAGCCAACCTGATTCTTCAACATCCGGGAACCCTAGCCTTTGACTCCATAGTCACTCCATCCAATTCAGCCAATCCATATGAACTCTGGAAGGCCATCCTCAATAAATTTGGAAGCCATTCTGCCAACAATAAAGGAAGAGTGTGGGTTCAATTCATGCTACTCAAGTATCCTGGTGACTTGGACAACTATCTCACAGAATGCAAGAAAATTGCAAACAAACTAGCCATTGTAAATCTCAGTATTCCCAACAACATCATGAGTTACTCCATTCTAGCCAAGCTTCCATCTGAACTCTGGCACCTAGTGGTCACCATCCTTCTCAACAATGATATTGCATCCAAGCCATCCCTAGTCCTTAACAAACTGCATGAAATTGTCCATCTTGAACAATCTAGGAAAGGCACTGCCTCCTCCATGTCTCCTTCCAGAACTGCTCTTCTCAAGGCTCCTGGTACACAGAAAGTCTCTCAATTCACTTGCAACCATCCTGGACCTACTCCTCCCAAGCACCCCTTTAGATCAGGGTACCACAATCCCCTTGCAAATCATCCTGAAAAACAATGCTTTAGACTGTATCCCCATCTACAAGATCAGTTCTACAACAAAAAAACCCAAGTCAACCTGCAACAAACCTCCAAAACTGTCTCAGCCTCCTTGCAATCCAACTTTCCCCCCTCTGGGGAGCCTTCTGATCACTTTCCGGCCAAACTTTACCTATCATCATCAAAATTCTTCAACAAAATAGTCTTGGAATCCATAGCATCTCATCATATAGTAAACAATTTGATTTATCTCTACAACATTAAACCTTTCAACATCTTGGTTGGCACCAGAAATCCAGATCAAGATTTGAAAGTGGAAGGTATAGGAAAGGCCCTTCTAACCCTCAATAATGGATCCAAAACAGTTCTGGAAAACTTTCTGCTCATTCCATCCATTTCCAGATGTCTCCTTTCACTCCCCAAACTTCTAAGCTCTGGTGTAACAATCTGTCGCGTTGGCTTTGATGGATTCTCTGATTCTCTGCTACTTTTCAAAACAAAAACTCCTTGCTCACCCTTGTTGGAACATTTTCCAACAGTCTTCTGCAAGTTACTAATGCCAAAATCTCCACTCAAAACTTATCACCTCCCAAATGCCTGATCACCCACACCAAAGACAACTTGTCTCTCTGGCACCTATGTCTTGGACATCCAAGCTATCAATACCAAGCACAACTTTTTCCAAAATCTTCTCCCTGCTCTAATTTCAATGTATGATTGAAATGTAAAATGAATTGGCTACCTTTCCTCAGCAGCTTCTTGCCTGTCTCCCAACCACTTGAAACTCTCCATCTGGACTTGGTTGGTCCCATTGCTACGCCCCCCCAAAAGGGAATGCAATACTTCCTCTCTGTCACAGATCAATATTCCTTTTACAAACTGGTGAAGTTTCTCAAGTCAAAGGGTGACACCTTTGAGGCCTTCAAGGACCTAGTGACTGAGGCAGAAAGTCAACTCCAAGTGCAGCTTAAGAGGATCATATCAGACAACGGAACAGAGTTCCAAAACAAGGATTTCCAAAGCTTTTGTCATGAAAAGGGCATTTTTTACAACTTTTCTCCACCATACACACCTCAAAACAATGGTATCTCCGAAAGAAGCAATTGGAAATTAATCAATAAGGCACGCTGCCTTCTAGTACAATCCAGACTTCCTCTCAGTTACTGGCCCAAAGCAATTAAAACCGCCTCCAATATCATTAACTGCCTCCCATGCAGATCAAACGGCTTTGTCACTCCCTTTAAGATATGGAACAAGAAGGATTTTGACTACACTTGGCTCAAACCATTTGGGTGCATTGGCTAATATCTTCTCCCCAAATCCTTCCAAACCTCTAAGTTCAGCAAAAGAGGGTTTCCCTTCCTTCTATTAGGCTACTTGAACGACTTCTCCACCTTCAAAGTCCTTGATATTGCCTCTAAGAAAGTTTACTCTGTGAAACATGTCCATTTTTTTGAATACTCCTTTCCTGGTCTTGAATCCCGCACATCTTCCTTCTCTCCCTCTGACTCCTTTTTCTCATCACTGTCCTCCTCTTCCTCTACTCCCTCTCCTTTCTCTCCCACTGAACCTGTTATTCTACCCTCTCCTGAATCATCCCCTGCTGACATTCCTTCCACATCTCCTTCTCCAAAATCTACTGTTCATAAGACCCCGCAATAACTCAAAGAGTTGATCCAGAACACATTATAAATCACAGTCTTCATTCTATTGTCTTTCTGATCCTTCCAACTGAATCTCAACATGACTTGGCTCCCTCCTCTCATGTCTATTACACCTCCCTTGAACACATACCAACTACCTATGGAGAAACTCTTTGATCTCCCGATTTTCTCAAATGGATATAGGCAATCAAAAAAGAGTTTAAAAACATGGAAAACCATCAATTTTGGCTCATGGTTGACACTCCCAAGGGTTTCAAACCTCTTGATTGCACTTGGGTGTTCAAAGTTAAGAAAAATGAAAAAAATAAGGATGTGGAGTACAAAGCTTGTCTTTGCGTGCAGGGATTTTGACAAATCAAGGGAGTAAGCTTCCACTCCACTTATGCTCCAACTGGTTGCTTGAACTCTCTTTAACTGCTTATCTCCTACGCCATGCAAAACAACCTTCTATTTCACCAAGTTGACGTTAAATCTTCCTTCCTAAATCATCTGCTTCATGATCTGATCTACATCAATCCTCCTCCCGGACTTCAACTACCTGAAGGGAAAAGTCTCTGCCTGATAAAGGCTCTCTACGGTCTGAAACAGGCTCCTCAAGCTTGGAATGCTAGGCTTTCATCCTGGCTCCTATCCGTGGGCTTCGAACGCTGCGCGGCCAAGCTGTGTGTATTCTGGTCTACCAAAACATGGCTATTTGTGCACATGGACAACATAGCTGTCTTCAGCAAGAAACTCAAAGCCTTTGTTGATCTTCTTTCCAGCCAATTTCCATGCAAAGACATGGGAAAAGCCAACCTACTTCTAGGAATGAAAGTCTCCTTCACTCCCAATGGTGTCTCCCTCAACCAATGTCACTATATCAAACAATGCCTGAAAAAATTTGGCCTATCCAAAGATCACCCCTCAAAAACCCCACTTAATCCCAAATCCTCTCTAGTCCCAACATTTGAATCTGAGATTGATGCATTCAAAAACTTAAATGTCAACTATTGTTTGATTTTGGGTGCGCTGAACTTCATAAGCTGTACTATGCGCCCTGAAATCACATTTGCTGTGACCTCCCTGTCTCAATTTATCAAAAACCCGGGCCTCAAGCATTATGAAGCTTCAAAACAAGTGTTTCAATATCTAAAAGGTTCCATTGACTACTCTATCAACTTCCCCAAATCTCTCTTCCCAGTCTCCTCAATTGTTGCATACTCCAATGCAGACTGGGCTAACTGTCCCTTCTCTTGTTGCTCTTACTCAGGAAATTGTGTATTCTGGAATTCTCACCTTATCTCCTGGCGCTCAAAGAAACAAATAACTGTCTCTCTGTTGACCACAGAAGCTGAATACAAGCCTTTAACCAATGCCACCAAAGAAATCACCTGGTTGAGGACTCTCCTTGCCAACTTCTTTGACCATAGCAATACAACTTCCACTCTTCTTAACAAAAATAAAGGGGCAATTGACCTTGCCAATAACAAACTAAATCACTCCGGTTTTTGAACCAAACACATGTCTCTAAAATTTAATTTCATATGTGAAGCCATTGCCGCCAGCACTATCTCTCTTTGGTTCACTCCATCACTCAGCATGATAGCTGAATTTCTCACCAAGGCTGTAGGTTTTACCGCTGTCATCTGGTCTTTCAAAGCAGTCAATCTTCTCTGCTCTCAATCTGAAGCTTAAGAGCAAGCAGGGCTGTTGAAATTTCTCTGTTGAAAGATCTTCTCTCTTTATTTTCTTTATTTCCTCTCTTTCTCATTTTATTTCCTCTATTCCTACTTTTTCTCTTTTCTCTGTTTCTTCTTCCTATTCACAATCATGCAAAGTTGTTTTTTATCTTTGAACATATCAGGCGCGCGTGTGTTCTCCTGTAATCCCTCTTGTGACAGTCCTGCTCGCGTGTAAACACTCCCAATCAAGATGATTCTTCACCTTGATCTTGTTCCTCACTTTGGGCTCTCCAATCTGAATCCTGACCACCAAACCTTTCATCATACCCAACCGCCACCAACCCTTTCATCATACTTGGCCACCACCAACCCTCTCACCATACTTGACTACCACCAACCCTTCAATCATACTAAACCAACTGTCTCCACTCTGAACCTGCCTGTTTACCCCTCTACTATCTATTCTTCACACCTGTGCTCACTCTATCTCTCCCTAACATCTTTCTTCCTGCCTTCCGGACTTCTTTCCTCACTCTCCTATCCTGATACGCGGTCAATGAGTACTTTAGGTATTTTACTCAATCAAGTTTCTCTCCTTGTAATTTCTCCTCATCACTCTTGCTGAAATGATTCCTTTAGTTTTATCCTTTTAATTCAACACCATGGCATGTATTGTTAGCATTAGATAGGTTGAGGAAATACAGCAGATTAATCAATTTTTGGGCTTGTAAATATATTGACTTTGATAAAAATTTTAAAAATAAAGAAAAATTTATCATTGAAACCAGAGAATCGTGAACAATTAATTTTCCAGATGAGAAGAAATGGAACTGTTTGATCTTCTTTTTGGCCTGTTCAAAATCTTCAGGGGAGGATTTTTGACTGTTTTTTTTTTTTTGGAAAAAATGGAAGGATACAGATCCAAAGGTTGTAGCTTTTGCGCAGACCACACAAACTTCTCATTCATCCCCTCCTCTTCTACTTCCCAAGAGATGTTGGAATCTCTCTTTTGAGCCCTCTTTTGCTGACAAGCCCTATTCTTGCCACCTCTCTGTATGATTATCAAATTATTTACTCCCATCTTGTTCCCTCCCATACAAATATTTTTATTGGGGTAAGGATCAAGAAAGGATTCAATTCATTGTGTGAAATTTGGAGATCAGTGGGATAAGAATGAGTGGTCAAAAAATAGGGCCATCTTGGAAGGAACAAGGGGTCAAAAAGTGTTTTGCATTGAATGGAATAAAAAAAAGTAAAATAAAACCATCATTATTCATGTTATAATCAAGGTAGATTATCAACAAACATATAAAAAAATACTTGTAAATGATCCTAACAAAAAAGAAAAAGGTCACTCAGATTTTTTAATATCTTTATCATGGATTAATGAGAAGGAGGAGGAACAGGAAAATTGATTTATCAATCAAGGAGGAAGAGAGAAACTGATTGATTGTTGATTGGTCAATCAATTAGCAATGAGTAACTAATTGATCAATAACAAGGAAAAGGAGGAGGAGAGCAAGAGATTGCTTTTCAACTGTTTGACAAGGAGGAGATGTGCACTATAAAGTATTTATATGACTCAATATCATGATAAAAGAGAATATTGTCAATTCCTTGCTCACACTCATATCACCATTACTGGGGATTTCTTTCAGAAAAGCATTTAAATCAGAAGGATCATTATTCACTTCTGAATCTTTGCCAATAGTTATTTCCATGGCACCTAGAGCTTGGGAATCTCTAATACTAGCAATAGCCATGTAATATTCACCACCAAATCTACATGCCTCATCTTTAATCTTCTTATCAATTTATTTGGATTTTCCAAGCGCATTGGGGTAGTCTTTTATAAAAATCTTGATGGCATCATGGGTATGGTTGAATTTACATCTCCAATATCCCCATATTTCCACCAATTTACTGCCTTGAAAATGGCCCTTGAAACTTTCAAAAGACTGGAAATAGGGGTCACAAATGTGGCCAATGAAAAAGACAACCGGGATCCCACCCTTGATTAGGGGCACCAAATAAGCACACTCAACGGGTCAATCTGAAATCACTTAATGATCATCATCTTGAGTATCTGTCAAGGTTCCATGGCTCACAAATCACAATCAAAGCTCAGATGCAACACTGGATGCTGTGGTGAAGCCTGATACCTAGGTTTAAGGCAAAAAACTCTTAAAAGTCAGTTGAACTGGGACAAAAATCACAGAGAGAATGGATTTTGTATGCAAACAAAAATTTTGGTCCTTGTCCTTATGTTTTGAGTAGCATAAACCACCTGGCACCACTCAGCGTATTTTTACTGTTCAGAAAATACAAGGGGATCCCAAAAACATAATTTGTAGCTGGGTGAATGATCAGAATGATTGAATGAACAAGTTTTTTTGAAATTGTGATCACCCAATGCCCAATCAGATTGAATGTTGGTGTAGAAAATCACCTCATCCGTTTCTCAAACGCTTTTTTCCACCAGGTTGATAGTTAAATAACTGAATGGTAAACTTTGACAGAGCCAATCACCTAGCAACTAACTGCAAATTCAAGGCAGGTCACAAAAGCCAAAACTGACTACCAGAACCCCCTGTATTTGGGTGGGCCAGGAATTTCATGAATTTTGCAACCCACTACCAGCCTTGCTGGTAGTTGTGCATGCCTGAACTGGCCAAACAATAGATAACTGAATATCAGGCTGTAGGGTACCCAATATAAGACCTAAATCTTGGTTCCACACCAAATGGGGCCCAATGAGCGCCACCAGGTGGTGGTAACTTCATGAAAATCCCATAACCACACTTAAATCTGGGAAAATGGGTTCCTGCACCCCATTGAAATTGTAAATAAGGTAGTCAGGGCCCCTGTAACTGGGAATAAAAAGGGGGTTTGGAACAAATTAAAAGTACCTCCTGGTTACTTTAACACATTGAGAGTGTTACAAGATGACAAAAAGAAGGTCATTTTTGTGCTGGGTAACTCCCAATGGACTGGGTACCCAGATACACCCCTGTAGCCTCAAAATAAAAACTTTATTTAACCTATTGAAACAAGGGGCTGACTAACCCCTTAAATGGAAGTCCTCAAGAAAGTTTGAATAAACCCTTGCCTTCAGGAAATAAGGGCTTTCATCTAAAATATTAATTGGAAACCAACCACATGGTTGTTACAATGAGGTCATTAAAGACATTTAAACATGTATTAAGCCCTAGAAATGATGCAATGAGGCTTCCAATACTTATGTACTTCCTGAGGCAAGCTCAAAAAAAGCCTATGGAAACCTCTTTGGACTCAGTGCAAGCCTGGGTCATCCATTTTTAGCTAGCAAAAAGACCTGTGCCATGAGCTGGCCCAAAAGGTATAAATAATGGTCCATCTTGCAGCCATTTTTACAGCATTCATTTCATTCATAAATTAACTGTAGATTCAGATATTGTTTTCACCATCAATCAAGCTCTTATTAGAATATAATTGTGTGATCTTGGAAACTTCTGATCAAAATCATAGACCAAAACTCTTGAATCTTCTCCTTTTTTCCAACTATAAAATAGATCTTTCAGCCTACCCCTGGTGCCAAATTCAAGCACGCTGAAAACTTCAATATTTTCCCATTTCTCAAGAAGAAATATCTATTTTGAGCTTGTAAGTGATCCTTCTCACTTAAAACACTTTTTTAGGTTTTAAGTAACCAAACAACCAAGTAAATTATCAAACAAATTAAAGGAGTCCTTCAAATTCCCAAAGGAACCAATTTTTTCCTACATTTCACTAAAAAGGCATATAATTTTTCTTCCAGAGGGCTCAGAAACCCTGATAAGGTCCTGGCCCATGCTTTAAGATTTATTTATAGAAACATAAAAATAGATTTTATCCTTTTAGCCAAATAATATATCTGGCATTTCTCCCTATTTTTTCTCTAATCTTTTCATCACCACAAGAACCTAGAACAAGTTAGATCCTTGGAATCTGGTAGGCTGAAAAGTCAGTTCTTTTCTATGTAAGTTTTCCTGTTTAGCTACAGATTGAATTGTCTGGTTTATTTTTGGTTTATTTCTTGGAGTGATCTCTCCAACAGTTCTCAGGTTACTTTATCTTCTATCAAAGCAAGCTTGAATATTGTAATAAAAAAATATAATATGATGAAATCATCAATTAATTATTTTCAAAGTTGGAAAGTTCCAATTTCATGAATTTATATGTGCCACTTGCTGAAATTTAGTTGGAAAGTTCCAATTTCATGAATTTATATGTGCCACTTGCTGAAATTTTCAAAAAGGTGTCTATAGAAACAATCATATTGCAGGCAGATTTTTATAAAATATTTTTGTGGCTCTTGAGGGTTTATTCCCCATTTAAATTTCCCAATTGTGGCAAGAGCACCATGAAAATATATTATTTTCATTTTTTCTATGTTGAATAATCCTTCAACCAGCTTGAAAAAGCCAGCTTTTCCTTGGTTTAGTTTGAATATCTCACCCTGGGAAATTATTTTGTGAAAATTGGTATTTGAAAATGAATCCTCAAAATTTTGGAAATGTCTGAAATATTTTCAGAAGGCTTTTGAAAATGAAATTTTTGGTCAATTCTTGGAATTAATGAAACCTGTTTAAAAAGATCCATGATAATCTTGATATGAAAGGATAGTTCTTTATGTATAATTAAAATGAACATAAATACTCAAATATAAATTGAGTGAATTTTAAATTAATGAAAACTTTTTACCAAGAAAGGTTTTGGGAAAATCCTCCATTTTTATTTGAAGAGGATAATTTTTACACTGAAGCAAGAGTAAAGTCTTGGTATTTTTTTTTCTTGGCCAAGGACCACTTTCCTGATCAATAGTTTTTGGTTTATTTTATGATGGGGTTTTAAATGAAGAAGACTTGGCACAGGAATTTACTTTCAGGTTTTTGGATTTTGAGATTGGTTTTGTGGGGTTAATTCTGAATGGGATTTTGATTTTCTTGTGTTAGATTTTGAATTGATTGAAGCTTTCTTGTGAGCCTGGCTGGAACTTGCTTTGTTTTAAAATTCCTCAAGATTACTTTTCAGGCCAGAAAAAATGGATTTTAATTTGGAAGCTTTTTGGGAAATGGCAACAGATTTTTCTCTTTGATTGGCTTCAGTATTCTGTGATAATGCATGGGTGATTATGGCTTAAATTGTGCAATTGAAAAATTAATTCTTCATATTGTTTTTGGAAATAGATTTCTTCTGGATGAATGTTAATCTGGAAGGGTATAAGTTTAGGGATGATTGGTTTTTTATCTTGATGGAGCAAGATGAAGATACAGACTAAATTTGACCAGAAAATATTGAGACCAAATTTTTGAAAAATGCTCATTTATATGACTGATTAGTTTCTGATCTTGATTATTATTACTATCAATAAGCTTGATGAGAAAATTTTCTATTCATATGCATCATCTGTATTTTTGACTCATATGCATTGTCACCTGATGATAATGAGTTCAAAACCTGCAAGGTGTTGAAAATTAAACTGCCTGACTGGTTGGTTTAACCATGAAATTAAATAAAGATTTTTCACTCTAACCCAATGATGAAAACAAGTCACCCCAGTGTGGGTTCAACATTTTGGGAATTTTCTGTCATGTGAAACATTTTCTTGGATAGCATTTATGTGTGTACATAGGGAGGGGGGGAAGTATGGTACAGATCCTCTTATTTCTGTCCAACCCCCTTTTTTTCAAGGTTTTTTCAATTTTATTTTTTCACAAGATAAAATCAAAACAATTTTTTAGGAGTTATTGATTTGAATAGCTGCGGATCTCAATTTGACTTCAAAATGAGTTTTAATTTATTAAATATAATAATAAGGTATAATTTTTATTTTAATTGATTATGGATCAAAAAGGAATATCAAATACTTGAAATAAGAATAAAAAGAAATTAAAAAACTACCATTATGTGGAGCCACCATTGCTATTTATAACTGCTTTCATGCAATTGGGCATTTAGTTGATGAGATTTCAGAGGGTTTGAGTTTTAAATTTTTCCCAAAAAATTTAGAGTTCCCTGTTGAGTCTGAAAATGAAGATGTTTCTGGTGGGAGTCAAACCCACAACCTCAGATAGACTGAGACACATACTAGAGTGCTGCCTTTAACAACTAGGCTACAGACACTTGTGGCTGCCAGGGTTGTATGTTATTACTGGTCTGGGTTCAACTGCACAGCCTCTGTACTGTGGTGATATATCATGTTAGCAGGTTTAACACCAACAACCTCTTCCAATTTCATTGATTAATTTTGGTTGATATAATTTCTGGATATTATTTTTTTAGAACATTTCCTGAATTTTTTCATTGGGTTGAGGTTGAAGGATTGAGATGGCCAGATGGGTGATATTTATAATTTTTTTTATGTGCTTGCAGTCCTTTCTAATCTTGGACTTATTTGGGTGTTGTATTCCATCCATAAAACTGCATACCAATTGAAATTTCTGATTTAGGGGCCTATAGCAATTTCATACACATTTCAATGAAACCCCTTGTGGTTTGTTGGTTTGGGAGGATGATAAAAAGTGGCAAGGTGCTTTCACCAATCAAATCACCCACTACCATAATAAAAGACCTCCCAATTTCGAGTTTTGGGTCCAAAAGATCTGATTTTAAATTCTCTTGAGATTTGTTCCTAACCATGACTTTCTGAGAGTGCTTACCAATTTTAAGCTTGATTTATTTTCTCATATGAACTTCTCCCAATGTTCAATTTGGAAGCCTATCTGTTTGTAGGAAAGGTGAGAATAATTTTTATTTTAAATTAATTTACAAAAGGCTTCTTGGAAGGTATGCTTGTAATAACCCGCATTTCTTTGGATTTATTTTGGATTGTCCATGTTGAGAATTCCTTCATCATAATCAAATTCCCAATTTTTGGGCCTCACATTTCAAAAATTCTCAATGAAACATAAAAACTCTCAAATATCTTGATTGGTTAATCATTTTGTTCTTCTGGGTTGTTTTGAAGATTAAAAAGATCCTATTTTTTTGAATTGCTTGAGAAAACTTTAGCTGTTTCATCCTTGGGATGAAAATTTTCACAGAAATAAAATTTACAAATGGGCATTATTTTTAAACAAAAAAAAACATTTTTTGTATTTTTGTTATTTTTTTCAGCAACTATATTTTCAAAATAACAGAAATATTCAAAAAAATAAATAAATAAAAATACATAAATATTAAAAAAGAATTAGATATTAGAGAAACCCTCCTGGATACATTGAGCTAATGGGTAGAGCAAGAGAAATTAAGGGGAGGAAAGAGAGTATGGAAAAAAATCAACCAGCATGGTAAAGAGAAAGATTTTAAAATATTTTTGATGATTGAATTTTCACAAATAAAACCAGTTGATATGGATTGGGAGGGTGTGGGAACTCTGAAAAGATGTCCCAGAACTTCTTTCCTCCCACTTTACATAAATACACTACATTCTTTCAAAGAATTTTTTATTTCAAGTTTAATTTTGGTTTGAGAATTGCGCCCTATTTTGCTTTAAGAATTGTACACTATTTTTCCTTAAAAATTTTAAAATATTTTGCTTTGAGAATTTCACACTATTTTTCTTTAAGAATTCCACACTATGAATTTGAAATAAATCTAATATATCCGCAGATAGTATAATAATATCCACCAATGGGATCTCTGATGAAAGGAATCCCTGCTGAGACTAATAATCTTTGGATTTTCCACATGGGCTCTCTGTGACTAGAATGTTTGTGCCTGCAATCACATTAATTATGGCCATGAAAATTTAGAGCTTAGGCACCACAAATCCACTCTCATCAAATATACCCTCTCATGGTACTTGGAAATATGCAAGAAATCAGATATTGATTCTGTGGTCTGGAAAAAGGCAAATCAAGGGGAAAAAACACTGTTGGTTCTTGAAATACAGGGGGGGATGCGGGTTCCAAGCCTTGAAAAAATGAGCTTATTCAAAAAAAAAAAGAAAAACAAAAAGAAATTAGCCTTGAGAAAAAAAAGGAAGGGGGAAATATTTAAAAAATTTCTACACCCCCTCTCCTTCCTCCCCTCATCTCTCCTTGAACATAGATCAAAATCATTTCATGTAAGTGGATTGGAAATAATAAGTTATAACTGAATTTTTAATGAGAATTTCCTACTCTGGCTTACTAGAATTTATCACCTATTACAGCCTACAGCCAAAGCATAGGATCTCACTCCAATTTTCCAGTGGGTGAAGATCCCCCCCATGGATCCAACCTCCTTCTGAATAGCATGAAAATTAGTTTTGGTTGAATATGATGGTCAGTCACACGGGGAATGAGGAAATATTTCAGTTTGATCTTTTGGCTGGTTTCAAATTAAGAAATATTTTTGTTTAATCTAATCTCTGTGACAGAACTGATTGGTTCAAAGTCTCAATTCCCTTTCCCCAGATTTTTTTTCAAATCAATTCTGTTAAAAGATTTGTTTCTTGGTTGAAAATTATTAGGCAGGGGGAATTCTAAGCAATATCCCCCCCACCTGAAATCACTCCAGCTTAAAAGGTTATTTTATAAACTCAATTGAATTTTCTCAGAATCGAAATTTTTCACCATTTTTATCCAATTTCTGAGATGAACTTCTCTAGGGTTCTTTCATAACCACATCTTGAATCTATAATCATTTTCCTCAGTCATTCTCAATCCTCAGTAAAATCAACCTCTACCTCTGGATCTACTAGCTGCACCTGCTGAAGTATCTCCCTGCATCCACTTCAGGTCCTAAGCAATCTCCCAGTCTCTCTCCTCTCTCTCTATGGCTTGGTGTATCCTCCATATCTACTCCAACACAATTGGTATGATAAGTACATACAAATCACATGCTGTATATACATATTACATACTCCTGGCTGGACAACCCATACTTCCAGTTCAGTACATGCCACCAGGCCCATAACCTAATCTTTTAAGCCACTGCCTCCAGCCCACTGGTCAACATGTAATACCATGGGGAATCTCAGCCCCAGAACCAGTCACTACCTCTTCAAAGCCTCCTCTCAGTTTTCACATATACTGGCCTCTCTCTTCTTCCTGGAATAATTCCCTTCAAGTAATCAGTATACTACTTTTTATTGGTTAGTCCCTTCCAATAGGTGAAATCTCAGAACAAGAAAGCCAACCAGACTTACTTACTAATCTCACCTTCCTCTCTGGTTTTACTCTTATAGGATTCAGTAAATCATTCTCCTTCATAGAATTACTCTTGGATTCATCTCATATGTTACTTCATCCATCCTTGTCTTTACTATATACCTCATCCTTGCAGTAAAATCTTCTCTATCCTGAGTTCTGTGAGAATTAGTGCCTGTGTCATCTTACCCTTTCATTCCTGGGGCTTTTGTGACAGTTTTTTTAGGGTTTCTCAATCTACCAACATTTTTCAATTTCAATTTCAGATAAATAAGTCTGACATGGTATCCCACTTAGTAAAAAATTAAATAAAATCAAACCTTGCCATGTGTTTCAAGAGTCCATAAATTGTAGTAAAATGTGAGACCCTGCACCAAGTTTCTGGAATTTCCATTTTTCTTTCCTCAAAATTATTTTTCTACAACTCAATTTATTCCCAATTTTTGATCTTTTTTCCTGAATTCCTTTTGCCATTTTTCTGTAACTAACCCTTCTAAACTAGTTAATATTGGATTCAAAATTCAAAAACTTCCTCTCCAAGACCAAGCACTATTATAAACCATCCAAGTAAATTCTCCATACTATGGTTAATTTTAAATTTCCAAGAAGAAAAGGAATTTAATGTAAATTAAAATAAATACTATGATCATTTGATTCCTCTGTATATTAAATGTACAGGAGTGTTCTTCCTTTTATATTAAATAAAAATTCATGAAAAAGAGCACATGAGATTGAAATCAAATCTTACTCCAACCAAATCCAACACTAATTTTGAAAGCACCAGTTTTGGGGAAAGGGCAACACCATCTTCTCTCCATTGCATGGAAATTGCAGGTTGAAAAAGTGGCACACCATCAAAGATCAAAAAAAAAGAAGAAATAATAATAATAGGGCGTATCAAATGAAAATTTTCAAAAACTGAGATGGCTGATTTCAGGCCTATCCATTTTATTTTCAAAATTTTATTTTTTTTCCGGTTAAAATCATTGATTCAGTGTTGATTTTGATAAAAAAAATATTTTTTGAAAAATTGATATTTTTCCTGAAATAAGCTATTTAAATTTTTCAAAATTTTAGCTCTGATATTTCCTAATGACAGTAACAGCAACTTTCAGCACTTTATTTCATGTATTCTCAGAGTTATTTCAGAATTTTTTCTCAAGTTTGAGTTGTTCCTTTAGCCAATATGGTATTTTGATGCTTGATATTGAATTTTTTACATAAGTTTTTCATATCATAATTAACCAGTGGATGAATTAAAACAGTATGACTTTCACCATCTCTATATCTCAATAGACCTATTCCCCCAACAATTCCATCTCACTGATAACACTACCTACAATATTTGTGAGCGCACGTAGTACAGTGCTAAACAGTATGTGGCCCTCCATATTTCCAAAGGAATTCCCTGCAGAATTTATATAATTCCAACCCTTTCCACCAATTTGTGCTTAAACTCAACTTCAACAGGGTTTTCAAACTGCAATGGTGTGAGAATTATTGGCCAACAAGCTTAGTTAAAGAGAAGTATATAAAGCAAAAGAAATGATGAGACAATAATGTCTGATGATTGATCCTTAATATGAGGCAGAGGCAATGGCACACTTGTGAATGTGAATGAAATGATGAATTAATCAATGGAAAACAGCAGGGAGAAGAGCTCCTTAAATAAAAAAGATGGTGCTCATGTGGAGCTCATCTAAGGACAAGCAAAAGGAATAAATTCCACCCAAAATGTGCTCTACAGGCTCTACAAGCCCTTTTACTTGGCTTTGGCTTAATCAGCCAACTTGGCATTAGTTCTGAACCCTTTCAACCAGCCTATACCAGTTGAATTTGGGGTTTCCACCCTCACTGGGCTGAAACAGCACATTGCTGTTCAGACCCTGGCTGGTTGTCTACTAAAAACAGCCCTTTTACCTGGTTGAATCTCTCTTCTAACTTTACTGGCCCTTTTTATACACTCACAGGCCTGGTTGTGTCAGCCTCCTGGATGCCAAGTCCCCTGCTATCCTTTAGCTACCAGAGGTGATGGAATAAATGATAAATATATTATTCAATAAATGCAGCAAAAATCTGTAAAATATTTTGATAAATCTTATTGAAAGGTTGATTTGTTTGGTTATGATTTAATATGATTAATCAATATTAATAAATTGATTATTAAATAATTTAAAAGAGGGGCAACAATAATATTGGGGATCTTTAAAACCTCTCTTCAGGAAATTCACTTTGAAAAGACATATACTTGGTTACTTTGGAACCTTCAGTTTATATTCTTAAAGGATATATTTCCCAAAGATAATATATATATAAAATATATGGTGGAGTGGCAGGGCCTTTTAACCAAGCTTCCACGACAGAAAAAGGATAATAAGACTAACTTGTATATTCTTAAATCCTTTGGGTACCTGTTTGGGATGTGCACTGATGGTTTAAACCTATTGCTGGGGTTAAAAAGGTTGTTCAGCAGTTTAAATTGATAGAAAGTGTTTTGGGACGGATATTATTAATCAGAATGAAGCCATAAATCACTTAATTATCTCTTATAATTATTTTATTACCTTGGAACGGTGTCTGGATATAAATATAACTGGGTCTCTGGGTATCAATATCCTCAAAAGAGCTCTATATTTATAGCTTTTTGAGTCCCAATTTGGTACTTCTGAGCAATACAGGGGCTCAAAGGGACGGGTTATAAGGCTAGCAAATAATAATAATAATAATAATAATAATAATAATAATAATAATAATAATAATAATAATAATAATAATAATAATAATAATAATAATAATAATAATAATAATAATAATAATAATAATAATAATAATAATAATAATAATAATAATAATAATAATAATAATAATAATAATAATAATAATAACAATAATAATAATAATAATAATAATAATAATAATAATAATAATAATAATAATAATAATAATAATAATAATAATAATAATAATAATAATAATAATAATAATAATAATAATAATAATAATAATAATAATAATAATAATAATAATAATAATAATAATAATAATAATAATAATAATAATAATAATAATAATAATAATAATAATAATAATAATAATAATAATAATAATAATGAAAGGGAAAATTTCTTGAGGATTTTTACAGATGAGCAAGTAAACCAAATCATATCTCATCAAAATCTTGGTATTCAAGTCCAGTGATTGATGGCATTGAAAACCTCAGGATAAAAGATGTTTTCAGTTTCAAATGAAGACTGGTTTCCAGGTTGCCACCATGTGTGTAGTAGAAATTTCTGGATCTAAGACCACCTTGAAAATTCAAACTATGACTACCAATGGATGGGTGGATGATAGAAAGACCAAAGGTTTGAAAGTGTCCAAGCTTATGAGATCTGTCTGTTTTTTGGTGAGAATTCCAACATTGACGGGGAACAGATTTCAAAAGATTGGTTTTAAAGGAAGAAAGGATCTTTCTGGATCAGTGATCAAGTTTACCCATGGAACAGCCATCACTCTTCCTAAGCAATCTATCACCTGTAGATGTCTTGGCAAATCTCATCTCTTTTCCCAACCTGACCACAATCCATCAAATTCAATCTCAAAGACCAACTTTACAATCCACATCTCTCCAAATGATTATAGGGGAAACAAATTACAGACTCTAGCCCTGAGGAGGAAAGTTTGGATTCAGTATTAATAAATTTATCTTGTATACTGAGGTATTTTTGAAGCATAGAATAATACAATAAATTAGGTAACTGGGACCAAGGCATTGGTTTTTTAGTTTTGGGAAGATAATCTTTATGAATCTCCTCTAAAGAATGATCTTACTTATTTTTTTCATGAATCATTGGGTGCTGGGGGGGGAAGTATTTGATTTGATAATTTGGATTGAAACTGAGATGATCCCAAACAGATGTTAAAGAAATGTTTTTGGAAATCAGGCTCACCTGGCCTGACACACACTCAAATTTTAAAACAAGGTCCAAAAAAATTGAAAAAGAATTTCAACTGGCATGCAGAATTTAAGAAAAATTTCATTGATTTTTTGAGGATGTGTCAGATTTCTTAAAAAATAGAAATGTTTTTCCAAAATCAGCCCTAAGGACCATTAATTTTCTTCCAAAAAAAGGTGTATTAGAATCTGTTAGATCTTGAAGTATTCTGTTGAGAAAATGAAGAGTATGACTATGATTTATAGTTGCTTCATCACAGATTATCAAAAAAGCTCTTTTGAGATATTCATCCATTTTTGAATGATTTGATATCTTTGAACCATAGTTTTGATCTCCAAGGGAATTCCAAAGGTGAGATGAGTCTTTTGTCCATTTTTTAGATGATTCAAGGTTGCTATTTGGTTCCCAGAATATGCCATAGTTCTTGTCAGCTGGCTGCTATTCAGAACCAACTTACTATTCTGAAAAAATTAAATAAATAATAAATAAAATACAAAGAAATGAGATAAAAAACAACACCTTAAGGAGTAGGAAAAACATGCAAAATTCTTTCAGAAATGGATTTTTGTGGTGTCCAATTGGGTAGGCTCACCCAGCAGTACCACCACCCAACTCCCACTCCTTCATGGATAACTAAGACCACCACATTTGATCCACATGAATGGGTTTCTGACCTCAAATCAAGTCAGAAACCCCATAATTTTAAATAGTTTAGGAGTTGTGGACAAGGAAGATTTTTTTCCATAACCCCTCATTCACAGCTTACAAAACCCCCATAAGGTGGCAGAAGAAGCCACAAGCTGAGGAAAACTCACCGATGCATCCAGAAGCACAGGCCAGGAAGCTAACCACTGGTCCCACATGTAGTTGCATGGGCCAGGCTGGTTGGTTTCAATGTTTGCTACTGACCACCAGCCCTGCAGGTGGTCATGCATCTTCCTTGTGCAGGCTAGGATGGTTGATACCAACTGCAATCCATAGGATTAGGTGTGGGACTACCTTTTGTTGGCCAAGAAGAACCTTCTGGGATGTTGGAAAAGCCAACCCACCGGCCTCCAGTCACTGGCCCCTAGCTTCCCCAAGGTGGAAACTGGGCTGTGGTCTACCTCACATAAAACCCAACGCCTTGTTCCACACCACATGGAGCCCAAAGAGGGCCAAAAGTGGTGTTGGGGAACCACATCAAACACACATAGATACTTAAAAATCCAGAAAGAAATGGTGGCCTTCACCCCATCAAAACTGTACCAAAGTTTTCCAGGGGCCCCTGGAACTAAGCATTGAAAGAGGGTTTGTACCTTGTGAGAGGTCCCTAATTGTTATTTTAAAACTCTTGGAGGTCTCCCAGAAAATCAGCAGGAGCTCAGTTTTGTGCTAGCCTGCTCTCAAGGCACTAGGCGCTCATTTACACCCCTGTAGCCCCTTGAATTAAAATACTGTACGTAACTAGTTACAACAAGGGATTGATTAACCAATCAGGTGAATTTAGCAAGAAAAATATTGAAAAAAGGCCCCATAATCCAAAGTGATCCCTCAAGAATATATTTTTTAGCCCTTGGCTTCAGGAAAAGAAGGCTTATATTTTCATATATTGATTGAAAAACCCACCTACATGGCTGATACAATGAGGTCATCAAAGACATGGAAACCTGTATTGGGGTCCCAAGTATGATGACATAAGGTTTCCAATAATTATGTAATGACTATAGAAGGTTAAAAAGGAAACATGGATAGCTCCTTGAAATCAATAATAGCCTGGTTCACCCTCCCTCCCTTGGCTTTTAAAATACCTGCCTCATGAGGGGACCCAAAGGGTATAAATAACAGTCCCCCCTCCAGCCATCTCTAGCTCATTAATTCCAGTCAAAAAGTCAATATAGAATGAGATAGGTTTTTTTCCCTCAACCATCAAAAAATTATCAGAAAATAGGTTTGTGATCTCAGACCACTTTCTGATGTTGAATTTTAGAAAAAAAAAACCTTGAAAATCCACTTCCTCTTGGTCAATCAATCTGCAAACCTTTCAGTCTGGCCAAGGACCGAATTCCAGAACCCTGGATAATTGAATATTGGCCTATTCCTCAAGGATAAGTGCAGATCTTGAACTAGCAAGCAATCCTGCTGAATTGACCCCCTTTTTTCCAGTTTTTAAATAACCCAACCACCAAGGAAATCATCAATGCCCTTCTTGGAAGGAGTCCTTGTGATTCCCACAGGAACCAAAATTCTGGGTTCCAGAAGGCTCAAAAAATCACAATAAGATCTTTTCATCCTCCATTTAATTGACTTTTCAGTTTTTTAATTTTATTTTTAATTTTTTATAATTATATAAATAAATTTACCCCCTTTTAACCAAATCATACATCTGGCAGTTCTCCCTATTTTTTATCCCATCTTTTCATTGTTACTAGTAGCTAGAAGGATTTAGGTGCTTGGAATCTAGTCGTATGAAATTTATTCTACCTGTTTATCTGATAGAAGTAATCCATGATTTATACAGACGGGGTTCTTCCTAAACAACCAGGTATTAAATAAAGTATGAAGCGGGTTGAGAGTAATTGCATTAATTGACTAATATGCTTCTGTTGACTATTAAAAACATTATTTATTTATTTTTGAAAATCTGATTCATTTACAGTAGGTTTTTATTCTTCAGAAAATATGAAGTTACTTTTGAATCTTTTAACCTCCATTGTTTAAGGTCAAATCTTGGAAAATCTTGTCGAAAATCTTATTCAATAGTTATTCCAATTTTTTCTTTGAAATATGATTGTGGTGATTGATGTCAAAAACTCAATCTTTGAGAACTCTTGGATCTTAAATACAAGAGTGAATTCAAAATTCTACTGTGAAATTGAAGCAAGAATTTCATACTAAAAGTTGGTTTTCTGGCTGAAAAAAGTGCAAATAGCATTCCAAACACCTTCCTTAGTTCAAAAGGGTGGATATCCTTATTGGCTTCTTGCATTTTTTTTTAAAAAAAAAAAAAATATTCTCAACCTCAAGTAAAACCTTGTCCAAATCTGCCTCTCTGAAAGTTGGATCAGAAATTATATTGAATTCATTTAGGTTGAAAAATTCAGTAGAACCAGAAGAATTATTCAAGAACAACCTGAGAAAGCGCCTTTAAAAATCTGAAGGATGAACAGTGTAACCTCTCCCAAACAACCACCTTGAAAGTTCCTGTATTCTTTTCTGAGTGAATGTAATGTGAAGTATTGTGGAAATTCAGAAGAATCCATTCTAATTGAAAAAAACATTAATTGGATTAATTTTGTAATATTATGTGAGCATAGTTTTACTTGGTTTAATATTTGAAGAAATTCATCCAGGGCTTGATCTGGCTCAAAAAAACCCTGTTAATGGTCAGGAAGATGAATATGAAACCTAAAAATGCACATATCTTAAAATTAATGCAAAGGCATTAGTGATCTGCTAAAAGGTAAGTATTCTAAGGAACAACCCAGGAATTACCAATCAGGAAGTTTTTTTAAATGATAAAACAAAAATAAATCAATTCTAATAAATTTAAGAGTTAGATTTTAGAGGGAGGGGTGGCTATTCTGGTTCAAATTTCTACATAATCATTATTTTACTGATTTTAAACTAAAATCCCTGACAAATTCATTGGTATTTTAGACTAATCTCATAGCTTTTCATTAGAGAATTTATGAATTTTTTTGAGGAGAAAACATTCTCAGTTAAGAATTTTCTTGGAGGATAAAACATTTCTCAATTGAGGTCATCTCAGGTAGTGGAGGTTGTAAATGAAATATTTGAAACCAGACTAAAATTAAACATGATTAATATTCAGACCTCTTTCAACATTTTAATTATCAAAAATAACTATTGTTTGAAATGCTGGATTAATATTCATTGGGGGGAGCTTTTATTCAGAATAAAATATGAACATAAACTGAGATCACATCTGAAAGTTCTGCTGAAAATTAGAAAGGGATGATGCAAGTCTCACAAATTCATACTTGAAGATTGTCTTCAAATTAGTTAGATGTGTTTTTATCTCAAAAATTTACAAATAAAGAACCCCAGAGAAGCAGATGTGTAGCAGAATTTTTAATCATTCAGGATTCTTCTGGGACTGGTTTCAGGTTTCCATGCATCCCCATGAAGATCTGGGGAAATATCTCAATAGAACTCAACTGCACAACTTCCAGGTTACATATAATTTGGATACCAAATTTTGATCACAAGATACAAAAATTATTTATGATACCACATACCCTTAAAAAAATTATTCAAAAATTTAAGGTATATTAAACCACTAATACCTGGAATAAAGAGATTTTTTCAATAAATTGATTGTATGAGCATTTTTAAGAGTGAGTTGAAGATATTTGACTGGATTCATAATGAGGGTTTATATTCCAATAAAAGTGCATTTTTATCATAAAGGTGCTCAAAGCGTTTTTCCAAAAAAAAGTTTGTATTGCCAATTTTCAAACTCAACCATAAAATTCTATTATTTTTTAGCCTTCTAGATTAAGGATAAAATGGTTTTAAATTTGAATTGAATATATTCAAAACACAAAAAAAATTATTTTAAGAGTGTTTAGATCACTCTGGTATCCAAGCCTCTTATGCTGAGTATTTATCTGGAGGGAGGAAGATTATATTAAATTCTAAATATAAATCAAATTTCCTGATAAATTTGTTATTTTAAAATAAAAGGGGGAATTAATTACTGTGGTGAGTATAAATTCAAGTTAAATCTAGGTTTTTTGAATTAAATTATAAGTATTAAAGCATTTCTGGTATAATAGGAGTCCCCTACCACACTTCAAATTGGCCTTAAACAAGTCATGATTTTATTTGAAACTTTCTTGAGTTCTAGAAACTACCCAATAGGGTGTATCAGCGTTAACTAAGCCTGCTATTAAAGACAACGTGTTTCAAACCAAATCTTCCATTTCAAACCCACCACTAAAAATGAAAAAACTCATTTATATCACATCAGAAGTGTCAGAGTTACCTGAAAAATATTTGTTTTTTTTCAGATAAATTATTTAAAGGATTTCACCACCTCAACCACAAATCAGTCCACTGCATAAACCCATGGTTTCCAACCTCATTGGAAGAATTCTACCTCCAACCTCATTTTAAAAATCTGATTCATTACTCTCATCACTTTATTGCTCTCATCACTTGATCACTCTCATCACTTGATCACTCTCATCACTTTATTGCTCTTGTCACTTTATTTCTCTCATCACTTCATCACTTTAATCACTTTATTTCTCTTTTCACTTAATAACTCTCATTTTTTTATTGCTCTAATCTCTTCATTTCAATTCAAATTTCTTCATCTCTCATACAACCATTGCTCTCCTCATCACTTCATCAGTATTATCAATTAATTGCTCTTACTCTTTTCAAATTGACCCCCAGCAAATCTTTCCCTGAAATTCTACACAAAAATCAAATACACCAAAGCAAACATTTCCCAGGAACTCTTAAACAAAGAATCCTTTCCCATTAGCTTCCAAAGGCTCAAGTAAGTTCAAGAGAGCTGATCACATCATCCTGTTAAAGTGGCTCAAAATTCCCTCCAACAATGACACTTGCTTTGGATCCAACAATGATAAACAAGTTGGCCAACCTCCATCCTTTAAGGTTAATGGTTATCTCCCAATGGCCAAGGAACTGAAGAATAAAAAAAATGTAGGCTGGATCTTTCAGAAAAACAGATGAGGGAGTAATTCAAGAATTATCAAGTCAAGTACAAAAAGGCCCGCTCAATTTGAATCTCCACTGGTTTTAGTATCACAGACTCCAATAAAGCCAAGGGAATTGACTTGGTGGTAGATTTAAGTAAGCTCATTGATTGAATCTCCTTGCTTTCAAAATCAAACTCATTGCAATTGCCCTCCAAAAATCAGTGAAAACCCAAATTTGATCTGAAAAACTTGAATTTGAAAATGAAAAGTGGGATTGTCAACTGGATTTTTATTTTCAAAAGAAGAAAGCCAAGAGTTTTTCTCATCAAAAAAAATTGGATGCTGAGTTGAAATTGGAACATGCTCAGCAGGAGTTTCAAAAAGAGGAAAAGGAGAAGGATTTACTGGAAGAGAAACCAGAAAAGGAGAGGGAACAACTGGCAATGGAAAAAAATACAGGTTATTGTTAGCCATGGCATGTATTGGTAGCATTAGAATGGTTGAGGAAATACAGCAGATAACTCAATTTCTTGGCTTGTAAATATATTTACACTGATAAAAAATTTAAAAATAAAAACATTTTTTTTGATTAAAAAGATATTTGAGACTATTCAAAACCCCACCAATAAACATGAATTTTTTATATTTATTTATATTTTTTTTCCTAGAGTATATTTTGCCACTTTTAAATTCCTTGCAAGTGTTCTTAGTGGTTTTTTTGATTTGCATAGGCATTGCCATTCTGGTATGGGTGGCAGTATCCACAGCAGGCAATGTACAGTGCTTTTACTTGTTCTCTGCCCAAACCATCTGGCTACAATGGAAGGATACAGATCCAAGGATTTTATTTTTTTGAAGAACACACAAAATTTTCATCAATACCCTCCTCTTATACTTCCAAATAGATTTTGGAATCTCTTTCCTGAGCCTTCTTTTGCTGAAGAGCCTTGTTCTTGCCACCTCTCTGTATGCTTATCAAATCATTTCCTTTCATCTTGTTCCCTCCCATCCAAATAATTTAATTGGGTTTAGGATCAAGAAAGGATTCAATTAATTGTTTAAAATCTTGATTTTAGTGGGAGAAGAATGGCTTTTTGAGAAAAAGTGTGGGTGTTGAAGGAACAAGGGGTCAAACAGTGGGTTTCATTGCATTGAATCAAAAAAAAAATTAAATTAAATTAAAGAAAAATTCAAGAAAAAAACCATCATCAGTCATGTTATAATCAAGCTAGATGGTCAAAAAAAGTAAAAAAATAAAATACCAGTCAATGGTCCAAACAAACAAAAAAAAACATTATGGTCAGTCAGGTTTTTTAATCATCAGCATTGTGGATTAAGGAGGAGGAGGAGGGGGGGGGGAGGGGGGGGACTAAAATTGCAATTCTTGGGAAGATTGATTGATTTTTTAACTGAGGAAGGATTGAGGTTCTCTGATTTGATTGATCCATCATACATCTACAGATTGATGGATGGGAAAGAGAAGGAGCAATGCATTGATTAGCTACCAATCAATTGAGGAGAAAGAGGAGGAGGAGGGGGGGACTAACCTGTGGATACTGGAGATGATTGATTTATTGGTTGGGATTTGATGATTTAATTTATTGATTGATGAATTATGTATTGATGGATGAGATATAGGAGGATTGATCCATAAATTAGGTACCAATCAACCAGTGAGAAAGAGTAGGAGGGGGGAAAAACCTTATTGTTTCATCAACTGATTGTTTGGGTTTTGCTTATTAGATTGATTGGGGTTCACTGATTACATTGATTGATTGATTCTTTTTGGTTTGCTGATTTGATAAATTTATCAATGAGCTACCAATCAATCAATAAGCAGTAGGAGGATTTATTGGTTGATTAGCTGAGGGGGGGTTTACTCTTTGAATTGCTTGGTGGGGCAGTCTTTTTCATGATTTGAGGGGGTCCAGAAAACCCACAGCTGGGGGTAAATTTGTTGTTAGATGAATGGGTATTGTTTGAGTGGTTCTGTTGTTTGTCATTGCTAGCAGCATCTTGAGAAGTTTAGAAATTTTTTGAAGATGCTAAATCAAAGGTGTGATCTCTGGCCATTCTGATTTTTTTTCTCATTCTCTTGTTGATTACAAATTGCTTCCAATTTGGTTTCTGGTTCTTTAAGTTTTTTAAGAAATGCCTGATAGTCAAGATCTAAAGAGGTAGAGAGTTTAGAAAAGTAGTTTGTATAGGGTTAGGGGGATTATCAAACTTGAAGTGTTCTTACTTGCACCCACCTCATTCAATTGTCCCTATTGGGTTTTTGGTGTTTTTTGGAGGGACAGAAACCTTCTGATAGGGAGAAAATTCAACTTTTGGAAACATTAAATTTCCTTTTAAAATTCCAAGATACTGTTTCAGTAATCCAAGTATTCTGAAGAAGAAGGAAATATTTGTGGGTAAGATGTACCTGGGCACAAAAGACTTGGTTGGCCTATCCCTGGTGAAATTCTAGGAATTGATCAGGGGTGGCAGATTGGATGTAAGCTCTCAAGGGATGTCTACTTTGATTCTACTTTTTGATGGATGATATTTGGATTGGAAGGCGTATTTGAGTGCAAGAAGGGAAGAAGGAAGTCAGTTGTATTGGAATCTAAGAATTGGGAGTATTGGACCACTTAATTTTTGCAAACCTTGCCGGCTATGAATAAATTGAAGATAGTGGTACATTTAGGAGGGAGGGACATTCCATCAGGGAAAGGGATGGGATTGAACAAAGGAGAAATAGTTTTAAAGAATACAAGTTTGGGTAAGCTGGGAGGTAGATGGCATACAACCAGTTTGGTACTCTTGGTCATGAATAAAAATTTTGGAACTTGACCCTTTTTTTATTCATTTGCTGCAAATTGCTGTTGGGAGGATACTTTGAGTGAGTTGAAGAATTAGATGCTTGAGTCTGGTGAGGGTAGGAAGTGAGGGGTTTGAGGATTGGGAGAGGAGATCAATGGATGAACCAAGTGCATACAAGTAAATTCAGTCAGAAAATGATCAGAACCCAAACCTCATGTTGAGAGTGATGACATAAGTAAATATTCACATACCATACCCACATCAGCACAATATTCTTGACTTGAGATGACAGAACAACATCTCTGTCAGGTGTGCATTTTCTCATGGTTAGGAAATCTTTTTTTGGTCTTTTTATCAAATATCCAACTTGGAAGGGATTGGCAGCTTATTGTGACCTGCATCAATAAGCTAATCAAACAATGTATTTTAATCCCACCCAGGCACCCAAATTTTTATCATTAACAGAGGAGAGAGTGAGATTGAAATTTCTAGCTGCTTCCAAGGATTATTTGTACATCTCCCACCCCAAATTGTCAAGGATGTATTCAAAATTGCTAATGGTTGCTTGAAGGATGATGGCAGTGATATCTTTGAAGGGGTTTTAATTTGATGTATCAAAACAACTGTTGAATAACTTGATGATATCTTGGAAAACTGGAGTGGGATAGGACGGTTTTTGGTGAGGATGAGGGAACTGAGAGATGAATGAAGGAGGAGAAGGGATACATCACAAGTAAAATGAAAAATGAGGATGAATTGAGACTTTCCAATTGCTCTGAGGTAGCGTAGTAGCTTGTGAATCTCCTTGGCATCTTGCTTGATGCCACCAAATCCAAAAAAAGCATAGGATGAGGAGAGTAAGACCTGGATGAGGGATATATTGGTTTCCTCTAGTGCGCCAGCCAGGTGATCAAGGTAAGGAACTACATAGAGGCCATCACCTGGTGAAAGTTGAAGAATAGAATCAATTAAGATGAGGTGATGAACCAATTGTGGAGCAGCAGGATGAGGAAAAGATTTAGAATTGATGAAGGTGGAGAGGATTGAGTGAATAGGGGGGTTGCTCACCAAGGATTTTCTGGGTTGGAGGTGTGCATGGGTGTTTTTCATGAAATAGATGGTTGATAGATTATGATGCATAAGTTGAGAATTTGATGTTTTAAATACACCATTTCCATGAAACACACAATTTAAAATTACACCAGTTAGGGGGTATGTGTATTTTAGAAACCTGCCATTAAAAATGGCTGGTTTGGTCAGAAGAAATGGTGGGTTTTAAATGGCAGGTTTTCTAACTCTGAAAGGCTCTAATGTCACCTAATTATCCATTTATAATTAATTTATCTTATAAGGTATGTTTTCTGGTTTGATATAATTGATTTAGTCTGGGTTTAATAAAGCTTAAATGAAGCTGTTATTTTTCCCTTTCAAATCAGCAAATATATTTTTCAGGGACTAAAGATAGTTTTATAATATTGCACTGAGACCAGATGGTATTCAAGGATTATAAGGGATAATTATTGGTAAAATTAACAGGGAGAGTCCTTTCCCTTTTAAGTTAAAATGGTTATTTTGAATTTAAGTTATATTATTTATTTGTTAAATGAGCTACATTTGTTGATTCAGCCCATATACTTGATCATTTCTTAGTTCATGCATTGTAATTTTTTTTTTATTATTATATATTATTCAAAATTAAATAATAATTAATTTTTACAATAATTGAGCATGCTTTGTTTTTAGTATCTTAGTCAACAATACTTTTGGTAAATTTCCAATTTCATTCTCAAATGCTCTAGGTTTGATTTTTATTTTTTTGGTTATTGTGAATTTGTTCAAATGATTTCAATAAACAAAGAATCCATTTTTAATGTGATTAAATACACATGAAATAGCCTTTTTAGTTGTATAAACTAAGTGTCATACCTTGAAATCACATTTTCAGATGCACATCTCATGCACACAGGACAGTGCAATGCATACAGCTGGAGTGTTGCATATGGTCTTTGGAAATGCAGGGGTGGCTGTTGTAGCTATGAATGAAACTTCATGCAGGAATTTTGAAACTAAAATTTATATGTAAATAACTCCTAAAATATATTCAAAAATCAAATTCTAACTTCATTTCTTACAAATAGCATACACATTGAATATATGTTAGTTAGCTGTTCCATCATTTTGCATCAGGGTGCCTTGTGTTACAGGGAGCTCATAGAAGGAGTAGGAATCTAAGGGTGGTTCCATTTGTGAATTTCCCAAAAATGGTACCATAAATTCATTTCTGAAATGATATTTAAGGTTTTCTGACTCCTTTAAAACATTTTTCAATCCAACTTCTATTTTTGTCTTGAATATAACTTTTTTGAACTCATATAATTGCTACATGAAGCTAACTCTTCTATGTTAGGAAGCTAATAGTATTCATGGAAAAGAAAAATGGAACTCCCCCAAGTTTTTTTCATAAGATGGTTACAATTACCACCCTGTTTTTTTATCAAGCGCCAGAAAAACAATCAGATAATTTTCTTGAGATGAATTCCCCCTGAACTTTGAAAAGGAAATTGTGGGAGACAATTGGAAGGGATATTTTGATAAGAGCCAATTTTCTTAAATTTGATTACTTATTCTTGACAATTTCAAGCTGTGAATTCATTAACATTAAAATGGTATTCCAACTTATTGTGTTTATCATCATCATTTGATTTCTTTTTTTAAAAAAATTAATCTTATTCTATGATGGATAATTTGGTTAGGATTAGTTGAGTCACTGGCAATGGAGGGCTGTTGGGGCTTGGTCAAGGGATGAGGGCTGTTGAAAAATAGGGTCTGTGGTGTGGGTTACATGCATGAGAGCTTTTTTCAGAGCAAATGGTTCACTATCTCACATGCAATTCCAAAATTCTTTTCCAAAAGGTCATGTTCTTTTTTTGGCATTTTAAATATGCGCTTGTGTTGAGGTCAAGTCCTTTCAGTTGCAAGTTTTTGTGAAAAGAATACATGCAGATCTACACACTGTCCTAGCCTGCAGGAATGCATTGCATATTTACAACACTAGCCTATTGGCAATAGCAATATAGTTGGTAGGTAATTATAATAATACTTTGATTGATTTGATTGATTAATTCAAAGGGTGAATGGAATAAGTAACAACATGGATGGCTGGGGACTGGATCCCTTAAAAATTGATGAGATCCAGTTCCAAAGCCATGAGAGAAGATATTTAAAATCAAGAAGAAAAGTACTGAAAAATTAAATTCTTTTCCTCTTTTTATAAGATAGCAAAAGTTATTATGAAATGCAGTCTAGTACTTTTTGTATTGAATTTTTGATCCAATTGGTTTAAAAAAAAAATTAAAATTAGTTCTGAGATAATCTGGTCAAAATTTTTGTATGTTATGTAACACCACTTGTTACATTTTTAATATAATGATTAAAGGGCTTTGTATATTTCACACCCCCAATCCTTGATTTTTTGTGGTTTCAATGTGGCCAAAACATCCTCAATCCACGTGGTAATCCTTGATTTCATGTGGCTTGGCGGGCTGGTCAAAAAAAAAAAATCGGGTGCCTAGACAGGCATCTAGAACCTCTTTAAAAGAAAGATGAGAGTTTTTGGCCAAATTAAAGGCCTTCAAAATTACGCTCAAAAAATTGAAAAAAAAACCTGCTTTAGGTCTCAAATCTCTTCACATTTTTTTTTAATATTTTGGGAAATCTGAATTAACAAAATTTTTTTAAATATGACAGGAAATTCAAATATAATTTTTTTAAGATTTTTAGTACCTTCTTTCCCCACCAGAAAATGGGATCAAAATTGAAAATGAAAAATTCTTTTCATTTCCCCCCTCCCCCCCCCCCTTATCTTTCCAAAGAATTTTCCAAATTTTGAGCTTTCAGTCTTTTAGCGGGCATTGAAAAGGGCACAAAAAGATTATGTGAGGATTTTTTTTGGCTTTTCTTTTCCCAAAAAATTCATTATAAAAACCCAAAAGTGGCTTTTTTTGCTCTAAATCATTGAGTCAATAATGTATAGAAAAAAAAATATTAAAAATTCAGCCAAAAAACAAAAAAAATCATTCAATCAATATCAATTGTTAATACTTTCTTTCTTGGATGCTTAGAATTTTTAGGAGGAAACAAAATCTTTAAACCAAGTTCCAAGTTATTATGAATCAAATGTTCTCATTTTTGTCATTCCTTGCTTGCAAAAGCCTCCCAAAGGAGATCTAATAAAAAAATTTATTTGTGTTCCATTTGGAGTTCATTTCAAAACTATAAACTCAGATTTTCCATAAAATAAATCAATCTAGTATCAGAAATGGCTTCAAAACACACCCCAAAACAGACACTTCCTGTTATTGTTGCAGATGCATGAATTATTTTTAGGTAAATAATTGATCCTAAAAATCCCCAATTAAAATTTTTGTGCCCTTTTCAATACCCACTCAAGTACTGCAAGCTCAAAATTTGGAAAACTCTTTGGAAGGATAAGGGGAAGAAAATTCAAAAAGAATGTCTTATTTTTCATGTCAATCCCATTTTCTGGTGGGAGAATGAAGTACTAAAAATATGAAAATATGAAATTTAAATTGCTTGTCATATTTGGAAACTTTCTATTTCTTCAGATTTTTCATAATCATAAAAAGAAAATTTTTAAAAATGTCAAAAGATTTGAGACATAAAGCAGTTTTTTTTATTCAATTTCTTAAGTGTAATTTTGAAGGCCTTTCAATTGGCCAAAAACTCTCATCTTTCTTTTACAAAGGTTTTAGATGCCTGTCTAGGAGCCTTTATTATTTATTCATTTTTTGACCACCCTGCCAAACCATGTGAAATCAAGGATTACCATGTGGATTGGGGATGTTGTGGAATGTCATGGCAATGTTGAAACCACACAGAATCAAGGATTGGGGGTTTGAAAAATATAACACCCTAATTAAATTCTGTTACATGACCTGTAATGTTGGTTAGATATTGTTTCTTGGATAGATTGTTTATTACTCAACATATTTTGATGATTCTTATTTCTGTCATGGTCCAAATCATCTCTTCTTTCTTTTGGTAATAAAATTGATTTCTTCCAAATAATAGTTCTAAATATATTTCCCTCAACAGGGATTACAATCTCAACACAGCCAACACATCTACAGATTCATATGGTTTCACAAGCATCATCTTAGTTCAGGACCTTGTTTCTTCAACTTTAGTCTGATTGAAACTCCAAACACTCATGCTTTGCACAAGAAAAAAGAACCGTATTTATCCATCTTTACCATTCTTTCAAAAAAAAAAAAAACAGAAAAAAACAAAGAAAGACAAGAACATCAACACTGCCTCATGAAAATTCTAAATAGATGGTAATGACCAGGATCACAGGTTTGATTTATTTCAGCAGTTTAAGCAACAGAAACCAACCAGCAAAAGGAGTACGACACAGACCAACCAGCAAAATGAGCACAGCAGAGACCAGCCAGCAAAAGGAGTACCAAAAAAGTCTAGGAGATGAAGAAGATCCTGTGACTAAGATGACCAACACTTGATCGAGTAAGATTTGATCTCCACAGCTCGAACTGAATCGAGGTTCTGGTTAATCATGTCTTGAAACAAAAAGGTCTCGACAGAAATATGTCAGACAACGGAAGTAATCGGTGATGAGAAATAAGGAGACCAAGCTGGATCAGCGTGCCAGCTTTGAATATCCGACTCTCCGAACGATGTTGATTGAGATGATTCTTCAAGCGGAACGACTTGAGTCGGCTCGGTTTTAAAAGTATAGGGTACAGAGGTTGAGTTGATAAGGAGGTGGGCGACGAGTAAGAAATGATGGAAGTTGGTAGGAGCAAAAAGGGGCTCAGCGTCTCAAACCGGGCAACCTGATTCTGAGAAAGTACTGATAATGCCAGGTCGATGCTCTGTGAATGGAGTATCCAAACTGCATGACCACATGATTCAAAAACAGTTGCTCGTTGGGCCGTTAGAACCATCGCTCGATAGATTACGACGGCTCATCAATCCAGGCGGTGGAAAGATTGATAGAACCAAATGGGTTGAAAAGGAGGAGGAGGGAAGCAAAAGGACTGGGTTGTTGATCGAAAGCTTCTCAGAGGAAAAAACCTCGTCTTGAAGATTTTGCGAACGAAGTATCAACACCGTGACCTTCGCCTTCTAGTAGTGTACGGAATCGCAAGTCGGTCAGAGTGCAGCTACCAGCTCGAGAAGTCTAATGATTATGTTGAATAATTCTTCGCCGTCGCGCCGTTCGCAGGTGCCCGTCTCTCGATGTTGTAATAAGGCACTTAAGCATGAAAACGTCGCGCAGTCACATCGCTGAGAAGGGCACATGTAAGGTTTCTGTCCATTGTTTTGGTGGTTAGGTGATCTCAAGTGTTGATCCAGTTGCTGATAGTATCGAAAAACTTTGGGACAGATCGGACAACGATAATCACCCCGACGACCCGTCACCGGAACCGTTCGATCGGATGGTGACAGTAGCCCTTTCATGATAAAACGTTGATGGTTGTCAAGTTCATCGAAATATCTGTCGATGATCTTCATATCGACACCAGATGCGCAAGTTCCGGCTTCAAAATGTGCAACAAGGGCTGCCTTGCTAATGAAGGCTGAATGGCATTCTGAATGAGGACAGACTTGGTCTTTTTCCAGATGTGCGGATGACCTCCTATGCTGTTGAGTGATAAATAGGATGATCCAGCAAGTGAACACTTAGCATTAAACTCTTTCTTCTTGAAACTTAATCGAATTGAATGGGGCCTCACGTTTTCCAAACCGTCCGGTCGGGAGAATAATCTTCGACAAGGGATACAGTATATTTTAGAGTGAGCCAAAGAGCAATGTATGTGGAGATCTGATTGGTCAGCGGTCCATTTGCTACACACAGTGCATTTTTTGTGATTGATTCGATTGTGCGTTCTGAGGTTTCCAACGATAGTTTCGCACCACGGGCAGATCATGTGCCGCTGTGACTGAGCGAGGTAAGCCTGCTTGGCCTCTTCGGAAACAAAGCCCCGCTGACATGGTTTGCAATAGTGATGTCGGAAGGAGTGGATGAGATGGTCCTCATAGTGGGAGTGTTGACTGAAGTATCGCCCGCAGGGATCGCAATCAAAGCCAGTCATTGCAATCGATTCAAGTTATGGTCACGCTGAGTTCAAAGTCCGGGGAACCAGATGGCAAAAGGAGGGGGAGGGTGAAAAGCTGATATGAACCACAGCGGCAGAGTATGATTGATGAGCCAAGCCTTCCCCAACGAAACTGGCGAGCGCAACAGCGGTTGGAAAGATTCAGATTATTGACGAGCTGTCCTCAACTGTACACAAACAGGCAAAGTACTGCTCAGTAGCCAACATACACGGTCAGGCCAAGCAATTCGAGGCCTACATCGCCTGAATACCCACCATAGATTGACTCCGTCTCGTTCTAAGCCAGCAGTGATTGAAAATAATGGGCACGTTGCGTATTGGCCCACAATCAGGGAAGAATTGATGAGCTCTAGGATCTATCGATGGCTTGGGCACCCCTGAGGACGATAATTCGATGGAGCTTTCGTTTTGTTGGACATCAACCAGCAGTCGGCCCAAAGGTGACGATGCTGGCGGACTGGAAGACGTGTCCGGCTGTCTTGAGTCGCGTCTGCCTGTTGGTGTGATGGGTGAGAACCCCACATCATTTTCTTTTTTCTGTAAAAAAAGTGAAGTCTCTCACGTTTTGTATTGCTCTATAAAATATACATATTTATGTATGTCTGTGACTCATGTATACCCTAGTTAGGGCTGTACAGTACACCACGAGACCATCTTGAGTCGAGCTGTTGTGTAACAATGTCTCATTGCAGGAAGGTCTCTGTCATGAATAAGGATGATATAATATTATTAAGTATCAATTTAACAGGAAGTTCCCATGGGGAACTCGTATTTACATTCAAAGCGGGGATTATATAATGTTGGGTGGAAGTAAGTTTATCCGGACTTTAGAGAGAACAGAAAACGAATACCATTATTAAGGAAATACAACGAGGGGTCAGGAGGATTTGGGAAGAAGTTGGATTGAGATTCGGGAGAAGGAGTATCTAGATTAAACTGTACGCTCGAACTAGACTAGTCGTGACAGTCTCTCTCTTGGTTGTACCCGGGCTATTTATATGTCGTACTGCGGCTAGGAGAGTATGTACCCACAGGTCGGCCAACACCCCCCCCCCCTCAATCAGTCAAAGTGGGTGGAGACCCCAGGCCGGGGGGCTGGTAGTCGACCCTCAGTGGAAAGGATAGTAAACGGTAGGAACAAAGAGAAATAAATATGATCTGCGGAGAAGAAGAATACCCCACCCCATGTTGAGGTGCCGCTCAGGTTGCCTAGGCCGGGGAGGCCACCACAGGGCCAGCTGACGCCAGACCACTCAGTAGATTCCTGGACCCGGTCGGGCCCAGCGGTTTGGTCAGTATGTCCGCCAGCTGCTGATCGGTAGGAACCCACCTCAGAGTAGTCTTGCCCTCATAAATGGCTTGGTTGGTCAGGAAAAACTCTCGGCTTACATGGCGCGTCCTAATATTTGACGACTCGTTAGTGCTTACATGGATGGCCGACTCATTGTCGCAGATCAACTCTCCTCTCACGTGTGTACCGGTGAGATCCGCCAACAGCTCTCGCACCCACAGCAGGTGCCTGGTCGCGATTGTTGGCCAAGCTGTGGGTATGGGACTCTCCCAGCCGCAGCACGGCAGATAAATAACCCAACACGACATGTGAAAGAGAGTTGGTTCTGTAATGAAAGATTGATACTCAACAGGTTATGAGCCCTTGAAAAAGATTCTCGCCATCCTGAAAAGGATACGCAACATATATCGTAGAAATACGGATCAACGACAGAAATACAAAACGACCTTACCCTTATTTGAAGAGGAGTAAAGTAGAAATATGTTAAGTATTGCCTAATACTAGAATATTATGGACCTGTCCTCAAAGGTCGCGCCAGTTGGGACGGGTCCCCCAATGATCTCTCCTGTGACACTTGGGCAACCTCCCTACCTCTCTTAACTCAGATCCTGGCCTCAGGAGGGGCCCGGGTTCCGTCTCCTCTCCTTCTCTCGTCGACCATCTCTCTCTTTCTCTTTCTCGTCAATACCTCTCCTATCTTCTTCCTTTTCTTTCTTTCTTTTCAGTCTACTTCCCACATCTCGGTCTTTCCTCTCAAATCACCAACATCCTATCTTCTCCCCCTCGACCTTCTATCCTCTTTGATCCAATCCAATCTCACCCAACTCATCATTTGACCGACTACTCATCTGCAAGTCCGTGCCTGGTAAGAAGATGATCCCCAAGACCACTCTAGTTTGACGCATCTGACCATCTAGTACCGCACCTGCAGCCATTCTCCTACGTATTCCTTCCTCTATCACCTCTATGCTGCCCAGGGCTCTTTTCTCATTTACTCTTTAAAACCACATCTGAGCTGTTTGTCTTTTCATCCTTCTTTTTTTCCTTCTCATTTTTGCTCAAGTTGTTCAACTCTCTAACTTTGGTCTGCAGTCTGTTGGTTTTCAGTTCTAGTCAATTTTGACGCAATCTTATCACGGTTAAAAGCCAAAGGACAACTCTACCCCACCAAGAATGAGCAAACCAACGGGAGCAAACAACTATTTCTATCAGGTTGCGCTCAAGGCCTCCGTGGATGCTATCCCTCCTCTCAACAACAACAACTACTCCATCTGGAAAGACAAAATGATGATGCTATTTGATCTCAAAGACATCAAGGATGCCATAACCAGAAACTTGGGCCAATTACCTGTAAAGCAAGATTGAGAAATCAGGGCAATAATTTTATCTAAACTTGATAGTACGACTCACGCCAATGTTGTCAACGCTGCAAACATAACATTGTCTAAGTTACTCTGGGCTGAGATCACACAAAGGTTTGCCTCATCCAAGACCGCCAACAGAGCCCGCATCTTCAATCAATTCCTCCATGCTCCTTTCAACAAACACGCCATCAAGGGATTCATAACGGACATTCAAAAAGCACTCACTTGTATGGCCAACATTGGAATAGAGCTACCTAAGGACATCTTGGCATATCTCATACTCTTCAAGTTTCCAACCACTCTAGAGAACCTAAAGCAACAAATTATGCATGGCAAAAAATCAGTGACAGTAGAGGCGGTATTCAACCATCTTACTCAATACAATAATGAGCACAAGGCACAACTCAAAACGGGCAAGTCCACCTCTGACATCACCTTAATGACCACTAGAAAAAAGACAGATCAAGGAGAGAGAAAGACTTGGATTTGGTGCAAAGAAGGTTTCCACGACCCTAATGCTCCGCATCCCAAATCCTCTTGTTTTCACCTTCATCCTCAAATTGCTCCAGCCTGGTGGATAGAACAACAGAACAAATGGAAGAGCCAAATTAAGAAAACTCCTACCATCAACTATCACGCGCTACTTACACTCTGGATCAATGCCAACAATACACCTAATCTTCTCTTGGATTCAGGCGCCAACATTCACATATTCAACGTCCTGAAGTATTTCATCTCAATCAACTTGCAGGAAGAGGCGGACAAGATCAAAAATGGCAAATTAGAAGCCAATCTCAAGATACATGGAACAGGTACTGTTAGACTGGAATGGAGGGACTCCGTCATCACTCTTGAAGAATGCATGTACATACCCAACATTGTAGTCAATCTTATAAGCCCTGGCCTTCTGGCAAAGAAAGGATGTAATCTCTCTCAAGAACAAGATCAATTCAGAATCACCCAAGCTGGCCAGATGGTACTCAAAGGACTGATCCACAACAGCTTATTTGTTATTGAGAAACCCAAAACTGCTGGAAACAACCTATTGGTCAATCTCACAAACCAGTTCTTGTTGTCTCCCCCGATTCAAGCTCAACCGCTCTCTGACATCCATAAGATGTACGGACACGCCTCAATCTCAACACTTAAGACTATTCTCAAAGACCAATACTCTAAAGACAAATTAAATAACTTCCAGTGCAATGGTTGCGTGAGGAGCAAAATCACAAGGGCTCCATTCTCAGCCACCTCAACACCATTGTCAAAGCCCCTTGAGAGAATTCATCTAGATTTGATAGGCCCAATCACTCCACAATCAAAAGCTGGCCACAGATAAATTCTAACTCTTGTGGATAACTGCACGGGCTACCTCTTGGCCTTCCCCCTCATGTCCAAAGAAGAAACTCCAGACGTCATCATCAGTATCCTTGAGACAGAACATAAACGTCTCAACTATTATCCAACGGAGATCTTTTTGGATAAGGGCCCAGAATTCACAAACAACACCCTGAAGAGCTTTGCCAAAATCAAACATATCAAACTCTTGATGTCTGAACCCTACCACTCTCAGCACAATGGTTGAGCCAAACAGGACAATCAAACAATCATCAAGTTGGCACGTGCAACTTTCTCATCCTCCAGGTTGAGTAAGAACTACTGGCACATTGTGGTCAGAAGCTGTTGCTTCATGCTCAACCAAGTCCCCAGGGAAGGTAATGACCAATCCCCTTGGGAACTGATGTTCAACAAGAAATTACCCACTAACTACTTGAAACCTGTAGGATCCTTGGTCATTTACCTTGCAAATTGTCTACAAAAGGGAAGGAAGTTCAACAAGAAAGGACTGGAAGGAGTCCTGATTGGGTTCAATCCTTTTTTCCACTCCTATCTTATTCTTAATTCATTGGGAGGCGTTTTTGAAACCAAACACATCCAGTTTCTCAAAGATTCACTCTACAACTTTCCATTCTTCAAATTGCCAGGAACTGATCTCTTCAGTCAAACAAACACGGAATCCAGAGAATCCAACTTCTCTTCAGCTGAAAAACAATACACCATACAAGAATCTCAGGACAATTCTTCAGAATCTGAATTGGATCAGGAAGACACAACATTGGTAGAATCATCTTCCCCCAATCCTCCTTCCATAACCTCTTAAGTTCCAGAGTTCCCTATTCAATCTACCTCTCAAATACCCAAGCGCAAAACGAGAAAGCCTCAAAGATATGGTTTCCATCATTACTACAAACCGCCTTCTTACAAGGGTTCCAAGAAGTGCTCTGAGTGGCCAAAATGGAAGAAGTCAGCTGACAATGAATTGAACTCCATAGAACTCCAGGACGTTTGGGAAGAATATCATGGTACTCCAGACAAAATTCTGAATACAAACTGGGTCTTCAAAGTAAAAGAGAACTGTCATGGCGATCCGGTCAAGTACAAAGCTCGAATCTGCGTCCAGGGATTTAATCAAGTTCTAGGGATTGATTATAATGAAACTTGGGCTCTGACTGGCAAATTAGGATCACTCCAAGTTGCTCTCACATACGGTCTAAAACAAAAAATTAAATTAACTCAGTTTGACATGAAAGGCGCATTCTTACACGCTCCTCTTGAAGAAACAGTTATCATAAAAACTCCAGAAGGGTCCAACAGAAAGTCTCCATATCTAAAGCTCAAGAAATCTCTCTACGGCTTGAAACAATCCCCCAAAATTGGTATGAAACCTTGACTTTGTGGATCAAATCTCAAGGCTATCAAGAGTCAACTAGTGATCCCTGACTATATCTCAACTCTACAACAAAAGAAATCATCTATTTCCATGTTGATGACTTAATTCACGCAGGCAATTCTCAAATCTTCAAACTCAACTTTCTTGAATGATTCAAGAATTTGTCCTGTCATCCTCCCAACACCATCCTTGGAATGCTTATGGAACTCAAAGACAACAAAATTCTCCTGAGTCAACCTAATCACATTGCTTGTGGCTTGGAAGAACTAGGCCTTACATCCTGCAAGGACATACATTCTCCACTCACTCAAAATTTGAACCTTGAGCCTGCATCCAACACCAATCTCAATGAATTCCGTCAATTAAAAATTAACTATTGATCAGCCACAGGACTCCTTAATCACCTAGCCCAATACACACGTCCTGATATTTCTTTCTCTGTGTCTAGTCTGGCTAGGTTCAAAGCCAAGCCAGGGATGAATCACTGGAGAGAAGTCAAGAAGGTGTGGAAATATATCAAAACAACCAAGCACTTCAAACTCATCATCAGCTACAATCCCAATCAGGAACCTCTCTCAAGCTTCAGTGATGCCACCTGGGGAGATGATCCAACCTTATGCAAGTCAAAAACTGGATACATTATTCTTCATCATGGAAGCCCAATCATCTGGAACTCCACTCAACAAAGAAACATTACCTATTCCTCCACTGAATCTGAATTGAATGCTCTATTGGATTGCTACCTTGAACTCAAATGGATCAAACACCTCATTGGTGAAATATATCAAACACACAAACCCAAGCCTATCTTACACATTGACAATAAGGGCTTGGACAACAAGATTAAAAGGTTTGGGTCTCACTCAAAGTCCAGGCATATAGATATCAAAAAAAAAGGGTTGCGCAAGGACTTTGAAAACGGAGAATTTACTCTCTACCTTATTCAAAGTCAGCTAATGGTTTCTGACTCTCTCACAAAAGCCTCTTCAATAAGTTCCTTGGAACTCCTTCAAAGGAAAATCTTTGCCCCCTTGAACTACTGATCTTTTGGACCATCTCCTCACCAGCCATGTGGGGTGTTAAGTATTGCCTAATACTAGAATATTACGGACCTGTCCTCAAAGGTTGTGCCAGTTGGGACGGGTCCCCCAATGATCTCTCCTGTGACACTTGGGCAACCTCCCTACCTCTCTTGACTCAGATCCTGGCCTCAGGAGGGGCCCAGGTTCCTTCTCCTCTCCTTCTCTTGTCAACCATCTCTCTCTTTCTCTTTCTTGTCAATACCTCTCCTATCTTCTTCCTTTTCTTTCTTTCTTTTCAGTCTACTTCCCACATCTTGGTCTTTCATCTCAAATCACCAACATCCTATCTTCTCCCCCTTGACCTTCTATCCTCTTTGATCCAATTCAATCTCACCCAACTCATCATTCAACCAACTACTCATCTGTGAGTCCGTGCCTGGTAAGAACATGATCCTCAAGAACACTCTAGTTCAACGCATCTGACCATCTAGTACCGCACCTGCAGCCATTCTCCTATGTATTCCTTCCTCTATCACCTCTATGCCGCCCAGGGCTCTTTTCTCATTTACTCTTTAAAACCACGTCTGAGCTGTTTGTCTTTTCATCCTTATTTTTTTCCTTCTCATTTTTGCTCAAGTTTTTCAACTCTCTAACTCTGGTCTGCAGTCTGTTGGTTTTCAGTTCTAGTCAATTTTGACGCAATCTTATCAAAATACATATACACCCCTGAATATACTCTCCCATACTCCAATCTTTTCATGCAAACACCCTCCCACCTTGCCTCATTACTGTTTGTCTGTTGTTTACCCCACCTTTTTATGCTGCCTCTTCCCCATACCCCTCACTATTGCCCCCTCACCACACGCTGCTAGCTGAGGCACCCAAGTAGTCCCCAATCGGCAAGGGTCCTAGCCAAACCCTTGTACGCCAAACAGTCACACAGGATTAAGAGGCTCTGGGAGGGCTCAAGGTGGACCACAACTCAGCCATGGGGGGGGGGTTCCTTGTTTCCCTACCACACCCTTCCCTGTTTTCCTTATTCCCCAAACACATCCTTCCCTGTTTTTCCTTCCCCCCCACAATTCCCCTTTCCCCCCCACCAATCTCACCCACGCTGCCCGCCATGTCCTCACCTGCAAACCCCTTGGTCTCCTTTATGGATGGCAAAGTGTGGGAGTCCTTGGCCCCCCTCTGTAGTGAGGGGCCATCCACATGGTTTGAGGATGCCATAGATTCCCTCAATCTTGGTTGGATTCCAAACCGTGAGTCCTTCCGTCACCAAAACAACCATCACAACCCCAGCAACACTGAACTAGACTTACAACAACGCCAATACTCCAACAACATCATAGGATCCACAGTCCAACACTTCCGCAAGGACCAGAAGCTGATGATTGATGGCAGTACCTTTGCCAACTGGTACAATGACATCAAGGAGTATTTTTGGCAAGCCAACAACCTACTTGACTACCTCAGTCTAATCCAACCACCCAATGCTTTAAGTGAAAAGATAGCCCACTTGATCCTCCTACACAGCCTCTACACATTGTTACAACAGTCCCTCCAGCAAATGGACCCATGTCAAGACATTTGGAGGAACCTGCAAAACCGCTTCCACACCATCAGCCGTGCAAGTCAGATGAAAGTCTTCCGCAGACTGATCAACTTCAGAGTGGACCAATTGACCCCATCTGCATTTCTCTACAAATTGGTGACACTGATCAAAGAACTACACGTCCTCAATGCACAACTGGACGCTGACAAGTTGGCCAGGTTTTTCCTCCAGGCTGCAATGGACCCATCAGATGACCTACACACCAAATTCAAAAGAAGAGTTGAAATTGAAATGGTCCAGTCAATGCCTAGGACGGACACCCAAGTCCTATGTGCTCCCACCATCCCAACCTTTGACTGCTTAATTCAACAGTTCAACATGGTGAAGACTCTGTTACAACACCAAGAAGGGCCCAGGCTGCCAGCAGATGATAAAGGTATACTCACAGAGGATACCAACCCAAGAATACACATGGCTGCAACCGCAAAAGAGCACCAAGGGGAGGCCAAACCTCAGAACCACTCTGACAAGGAAGCTTCAAAGGCAAACCTCTTCAGGCCCAACATGGGTAGGAGGGATTACTACCCACAACCCAATCCAGCGTACCATGGTTTTTTCCCATTCTATCCCATTGTTGTCCCCCCGGTCACACCTCAGTCTATCTTTCTATTGCCCCCCACCTGACACAATGCAACACAACTTGGCCAACCAACCAATGGGGACCTGCAAGGAAAAAAGCAGAGAGAACACCAAGCAAAACCCTGACTACTATTGCCCATGGTACAACAGAAACAACAACTGGGGGGGTAGGGCAAACATGGTAGATATCAAGGACAAGGGACCTATGTTTGACAAGGAACTCCGGTTTGAACACCTCAACGTTGGAGCAGATGTTGCTGACCCAACAATTTTGGACACAGGTGCATCTCACCATCTCACTGGAAATATGTCTCTGTTATGGAACTTCAAACTACTTATAGGCAAGCTACCGCTGAAGGTGGCAACAGAAGGTGACAGTTGTTTTGTGAAAGGGGTAGGAAAACTATATTACCGGGGGGATGATGGGAACAAACTCCGCCTGAAGGGTTTCCTGTACTGTGAGCAGGCCTGGTCTACCCTGATATCTCTGGAAGCTCTGCGGAAAGCTGACTTACACTTCACATATGATGGCGCAGGAGACTGTTTTCAACTCCATCATGTGGATGGCTCACTTGCCCTATCCTGACCACTGATACTGTCACTGAAAAAATTGTGCATGCCTTCCCCAGTCCCACCGTTCTTACCTAACCCCCACATTGATCCCTTGCTGTCCAACTCTTGTTACCTTCCCTCTCCTGATGCATTAGCAATCAAGAACATTCCCCCCCTGCCACTCCCACTGATGATCACTGTGCAATCTTCTGCCATGATGAAATTCATGTCACTTGGAAACAAGAGAAACTGACTGTCCAGGACAAGACACTGCTGTACTGGCACTGTTGCCTTGGACACACTAGCCTAAGGAAGATCCAGAAGATGCTAAAGCTAGGCTTGGTGAAAGGCTTACCTGATACCCTCCAAAAGGGAGAGGTGAAGTTTGTGGTCTGTCAACTTGCAAAAAGCACGCACTGCATTTTCCTAGACAGAACTGTGTGGGATCTGAGTCCGCTGAGTCTACTCTCTGTAGATCTGATGGGCCCATTCAAGGTGCCCACTTTTGACAACAGGAGGTTTGTCCTAACAGTGAGAGATGCCATCAGTGGTTACAATGAGTGCCATGTCCTAACTCAGAAGCCCCAGGCCATCAAGGTGATTATAGACATGATCACCTGGATGGAACGGCAGAAACCCCACATTGTGAAGATCTTACAGAGAAACAATGGGGGCGGATTCACAAACAAAAAGCTGACCGCATTCCTGACCAGTAAGGGAATTCAAGCAGAGAAGGCTCTCCCCTTCCACCACCACTAGAATGGTCTGGTAGAACATTTGAACAGGACCCTGGCCAACATGTGCCAAGCATTGCTGATTGACAGCCGCCTAGGTAAGCATTTCTGGGGATTTGCTTTCCTCTGGGCATCCTACCTTCTAAACAGGATCCCCAATGAACGCTTGGGTAATGGTACCCCGTACGGTCTGGTATATGGAGTGATACCCCAATTAGATCCAAGTTGTTGCTTTGGTGGAACAGGGTTTGTACACATTCCAAAAGAAAAACCTACAAAAATTGACAATTGGGCTGTAAAAGGCCAAGTGGTGACTATGCTGACCAAAGGGAAGGGAGGGCTTTTCTACCTCCCGGATACAGATACCTATTTATTGTCCGCCACGGCAACTTTTGTAGAGGATGTAACCCAATCACAACCTTTACCAAACGACTCACAGCCAAAGCCGAGTGGAAAGATGGGCATTGAGCACATAAAAAACAACACAAAGTTAGGGGAATTCTCAGCTGACAACCTGTTTGAGTCACAGGAAGAGGCCATTGACCAAATAGCCCAGGCTCAGGTTCCCAACCTGTCCATCCCAAAGACCCTGTGACAAGCCAGGCTAAGCCACAATTGGCCATGGGGGCAAGCAGCAATGGAGGTGGAGATGGAGAAATTACGGCAAAAAGGTGTTTGGTCCGGCTGCAGGCTCCTAAAAGGCAAGAAGGCCCTGAAGGGCAGGTGGGTCTTTGCGCTCAAGATCTGCGCTGGGGAAGATCACATATACAAGGCGTGGTACATCGCTAAGGATTTCACCCAGACACATGGTGTTGATTTCACCAAGACTTTTGCACCAATGGCTACCTTTGTATCCTTACGCTTACTACTAACCATTGCGGCAAAGAACCACTGGCATTTTTTTTCCTTTGACTTTTTTGCAGCATACCTAAATTCAGCTATCAACAACAAAATCTACATTGAGGCTCCCAAAGGGCTCAATCACGGGTAGTTGGAGGTGATGTTACTACACAAGGCGCTCTACGGCACCAGAAAGGCAGCAAGGTGCTGGTGGCTCCACCTAAAAGGGGCTTTGGAAAAGCTGAAATATACCGCTAGCCAATACAACACAAGCCTATACATACTGGAGGAGCCCCAGACAACAGCCTGCGTATGGATCCATGTGGACAATGGTGTGGTGGCGGGGTCAAATTGCAAGGTCCAGCATTGGCTGGAAAGGGCCCTGAAAGACACAATGGAGATAAAATGGACACAAGTTTTGGAATCAGTAGTGGGAATACAGGTAGAGCGAGTTGAGCTGGGCTTCACCCTATGGCAAGAGGCACTGATCAAATCCATACTGGCAAAACACTGGGACGGTGTGAGCCACAAAGTGGGCTGTCTACCTAAGCTAGACTTCAGTTCCACCAATCAGGGGGACGCAAACACATCACAAGAGTACCTACAGATCCTGGGGGCACTCAGCTACATGGCAGTGGGGACACAACCAGACCTAGCCTATGCCGTGAGCTTCCTTTGCCAATTTTTTTCTAGCTCCACAAAAAATAATTGGAAAGGTCTCACCCATCTGGTAAGCCATCTTTCCTTCACTAAATACTACCATCTAAAATTATTCCCGGATGCAGGACTTCCCCCCCTGTCCTGTTACTCCAATGCATCCTGGGGGGGGGGGGGGAGTTTACCAAGTCCACGTATGGCAACCTCCTGATGTGCCATGGGGCACCAGTACCATGGAACTCAAGACACCTTAAGGCTGTAGCGGCCTCCACCTGCCAGGCCAAGTACATGGCACTGGGCATTGCAACATGACACCTGCTGTGGGTACGTGAGCTGCTGACTGACCTGAATGGGGAGGAAATGTTTGGGGAGCTGTTGTGTGACAACAAGTCTGCCATCCACGTCAGCACCAATGAATCCTCCAACATCCGTACAAGACACGTGAGCCGTGTGTTTTTCTTAACTTATCAGGAAATCTATGAGGGCAAGGTTTGCATCCAGTGGGTCCCAATGGATCTCCAACTTGCCAACGTGCTCACCAAGCCCCTGGGGCCCAAGAGAACCCAATCACTTTTAGAGGTACTAATGATCCTGCAATCCCCACTGGGAACAGGCTGACCATCCCAGATGCAGGGGTTCATCAACAGGTAAATAGAAAGTTTTTTCTTTTATGACACAACCACGGGACGGTTTTTGTTGTTTCTTCCCTTTTGTTTTCCCCATCCTTTCCCATTGTGCCACATTCCTTTCCTTTTCTCTGTCTGTGGTGGGCATTTTCTTTTTGTTAGCGCACAAACTTGTACTCTGGGCCCCTCTTCTTTGGGCCAAGCTGTGGCACTGTTTTCACTCCAGCTGGTTGAGGGGGGGGTGTTGGCCAAGCTGTGGGTATGGGACTCTCCCAGCCGCAGCACGGAATATAAATAACCCAACACAACATGTGAGAGAGAGTTGGTTCTGTAATGAAAGATTGATACTCAACAGCAATACCCAGTGCCATATACTCTGCTTGACAGGTGGACACTGCCACACAATTTAGTTGCCTGGATTTCCATAAAACCGGCTCCCTGTGGCAAACAAGTAGGGTTTTGGAGATGATAAGTGGAAAAAACCATAAGCAATCTACTTGGGTGTTTGATTATCTTAGTTTATATAGGGGTTGGTTATGCATAGTCATGTGTATGCATATGTAACCTAATTTGGTTACAACACACCCCCTCACAACTATGTTCCCACCGCTATCTACAACACATACTATGTACAGGCTCTTGTGATGCTAAGGTAAGGTAGCACAGGCACATTGAACAGAAGGAGTGCCATGGCCAAAATGGCAAAAGAAAAGGAGGTCAATCATGGGTGATGCCCAATTTTTGGGGAACTCAGGTTACCTGTAGACATTCCCAAAGCCTTGGGAAGACGTTTGGGCCTAGTGATTTTGTAAGAATGTCTTCTTTCTGTTCCTTGGATGGCACCCAAGTCAGGAATGTCTGTTTCTTATACAGTGCGTTGTTCACAATGTGAAAATCTTGCTCCGTGTGCCTTGTCCTTTTGTTGGCATTGTTGTTTGTGGCTATCTTGATTGCGGCTTTGTTATCAGTCATTGACAAGGTGGCGGATCCACAAAAACTGCCTGGTCACAACGCCAAGGGCCATGTATTCCGCATGGCAGGTTGAAGCTGCCACACACCATTGCCGGCACAATATCCAGATGATTGGGAAGTTTAGGAAAGATACTAGGATCTCAGGGTGCTTATCAGGCCAGGAAGCCCACAGGATGGCCCTTACCCAATGGGTTGGAAGCCAGGTTTGGGCTCACCCCTCAGAAGAAAAACAAATTCTTTGGAAGCCCGGTAGGACTGGTAGGCCGGATTTGGTCAGGAGGATGGTTTTTGAGGGCACCCAATTAGAAATGGAGGGTGGGGTTTCAATGCTGAAACCTGCAATGAGAAGTTGGGGGAATGGTAGTAGAACTAGCTTTCTGCAAAGTTCGCTGGTTGGGAGTCTAGCACCTTGGGGCCCAAGGGAGGATGAAGGTATATATGGGTGCCGTGACTGTTCACAAGGGCCATTCCAAAAGGATCCTGTCTTAAAAACAAAGTTTCAGCTCCAATTAATCAATTGATCAACACCATATCTCCCATCAACATCCCTCAGCCATCAAAATATCTTTACATGGTTCCTCCATCAATCACTCATCACATCAGAATCAAACTGAAGATGCCTTCAACAACTCACCAAGACAACAATGTTGTGATCACTTGCATATCTGATAATAAGGGTCAAGGCAATCATTCTGGAATAAACAGAAAATATATGAACCCCATGATAAAGCATCAAAAAAAAGAAGAAGAAGAACAAGCAGTGTATGGGACTTCTTTGAGAGAAAAGAGCTTGGAAAGTAATTGGTTCACTTGAGATTTTTTTAGCCCTTTCTGATAAAAGAATTTTTTTTAGCTCATGATGTCTGGGAAATCTGAAAATATTGCAAGGCTTCTTTGTCAGGGAAGGGACACGCTGGAAACACTCATCTTTGCCAACATGCTGAAAAATGTTCCCCATCAAGTGAATCATCTGGACCACTAATACAAACACTATTGAATCCTGAGAAGGGGAAAGTTTCAACATGGTAATTTGACCAGAAGAATGCAAGATCAGCAATGGTTCAAATGATTATTAAGCATGAATATCCTTTCATGATGGTTGAGCATGAGGGATTCAGAAATTTTCTGAAACAAGTACAACCACTATTTCAACCAATTAGTCGGCACACTGTTAGACATGATGTGATGGAGTTATATAGTAGCCTCAAGGATTCATTTAATAGAAATTTGGCAAAAGTAGAAAAAATTGCACTTACAACTGATTTGTGGACTTCAACTAAAAATGATGGTTACATGGTGGTTACTGCTCATTTTATAGATAAGAATTGGAGACTCAAAAAGAAGATTCTATCATTTAAGCCACTTCCAGCTCCACATACTGGAATTGCAATCAGTCAACAACTTGTCCAAAATCTTCATACTTGGGACTTAATGGAAAAATGTGCATTCATTACTGCTGATAATGCTAGCTCTAATGATAGTGCAATAACCAGACTACGCAATTTACTTCTTGAACAACAAAACAATGCATTGGAGCTGGATGGAAAGTTTCTACATTTCCAATGTGCAGCTCATATCTTCAATCTTGTTGTTAAAGATGGCTTGAATGTTTCTCTGGATGATATAAAAAAACTTTGAGCCAGAATTAAGTTTGTCAAGGGTTCTCAATCTAGAAAACAGAACTTTGAACAATCCATGGACATTGTTGTAATCTCACAAAAAAACTTGCAGGAACCCACTATTGATGTTCCAACCTGCTGAAACTCAACCTATGAGATGATCTTGTCTGGAATACCATACAAACCAGCCTTTCAGCATCATCAAATTTCCAACTTACAGTTTTTGGACTGCCCCCCTGAAGCTGAATGGCTTGAGCTGGTGGTAATGAAGGACTTCTTTGAAATATTTCAACAAGAAACAAAGGAAATTTCTGGCACAAATTATCCAATATTCAACATATATTATATCACTCTTAAGGACATTGAATATCATCTAGAAGTTACATCTCAGGAAGTTGGAAATGATCATCTTACCTCAATAGTTCAGCCCATGATTAATAAATTTTGCAAGTATTGGTCCAGCATGAATGAATTCCTAGCCCTTGCAATTGTTATTGATCCCCACTACAAGTTCAGGTACATAGAATACACCATGTCAAGGACTATGACAATTGAATGTGTTAATCATTACATACAAGATCTTAGAAAAACACTATATTTATTGTTTGAATCTTATTCTCCCAAATAATCAAGTGAAGATAAATTCTTTAATTCAAGTCAAACTGTTGCAAAATCCTTCAAGAGTTCCAAATCAGATGGTTTCCGCAAATTTTAACAAGGTGATAAAACATCTCCATCAAAAACTTCTTCAGCTGAATTGGATTTATAAATTTAAGAGCCTTTGATTGGAATACTGGAAAGTAATTCTGAATTCAGCTTACTCAATTGGTGGAAAGAAAATTCTTTTCAATTTCCAACATTATCTTATTTAGGAAAGACAATGTTGATGGTTCCAATGACCTCTGTTGCATCAGAATCAGTAAGAAATCATCTCTTCCCTCTGTTGATTTCTGTGCCATATCTAATGTTTTTATTTCATTTTATTCAGGATTTTTCTACCAGTGGACGTGTTCTTGATGACTTTAGAACCAAACTAGCTCCAGAAGCACTTGAAGCTCTGATTTTTACTCAGGATTGGATGAAAGATTGAAAATTTTCTTTTTGACTCTAAATTGTATAAACATGATTTTTATTGCCCTCATACCTCCATATTTACATGATTGAAAGTGTTTTTCTTCTTTTTAAGCCACTTGAGCTGTTTGGAAAGCCCAGTTTTATCTTTTAAGTCAAAAAAATATGGGGGCCCGCTAATAAGCCCAAACCCGCAAAAAGCCTACTTTCTTGGGCTTGGGCCAGTCAATGATGTCATAGAGATTGGCCCAAAACACCAAATTAGGGTGAGCCCCACCCAATTAGAACCCTGAATAGGATCCTGTGCATTAACCTGTGGGCTTCACCCCCCCACAACGCGTCACAGTACCCCTTCAGGGCGTTGCCATTGTCTAAGGGCTGGAGCAGGAGTTTCATATGTCTTGTTGCGGCTACATAGGCAATTAAATGTGTGAGTCCCTTCCAGTGCGTAACATCTGGCCTGGTTGCAAAATTCAACAAGAGGTTGACTGCAAACGCTATGTCTGGCCTGGTCCCTGCCACTAGTTAGCTGAGGGACCCAACAAGGGACAGATAGTCATCTTTATTTGCAGGTGGATCAGATTCATTACTCACCGGGTTGTAGTTAGCCGGCAGTGGGGTGCACTGTGTTGTTGTTTGGTCCCAGTGCTCTTGGAGGATTGAATTAATCAGGTAGGACTGTGATAGGTCAAAGCCATTGCTCCATTAATCAATTTGGACACCTACAATGGAGTTGATGTACGGCAACCACTTGATATTGAGCATATCTTTCAGATCAATCTCCAATTTTTTCAGGAGCTTAACGTTGGATGCCGTGACCACTCCATCTTCTACATGGATCCAGATGGCCCCCGTCTTTTTCTTGTGTCCCAGGATGTAAAGGGATCCATTGTATTGCAAGGGGCAATAGCTCAAGCCTGTGAGGAGGCTCTTCAGATGCAGCCACCAGCATCTGGCAGCTTGTTTGGTGCCATACAAGGATTTCTTCAGGCAGAGGTACTTACCTTTCTTGATGTTCATGCAGGCGGGGGGCTTGACCCACACCTCTTCCTCAATGGCTGAGTTAAGATAAGTGGCCACAAAATCAAAAATATGGAAAGGCCATTGGAACCTGGCCACCATTGTCAGTAGGAGCGGTAGCAAAGCAAACATGGCTGTTGGAGCAAACATCTCTGTGAAATAAATGCCAGCCACCTGTTTGTACCCCTTTGCCACACACCTGGCCTTAAAGGTTGACCCTGCTTCTCCAAAAGCTTTATTAATTGCAATAACCCACCTACAGTCCAAAGCCACTCTGCCCTCAGGTAGGTTGCCTTCCTCCCACACCCCCATCTGCTCCAGTTTTTCAAGTTCTTCACCAATAGCGGCTTTCCATTTCTCCCAGTCTTCCAAATTCCTGGCTGCTGCAAAGTTCTTTGGAACACTGGTGTTGTAGAACTTGCAGGTGGCCAGGATGTGGTCAATCACTGATTCCTGTGTTTCAAACAGGGTTTTGGCTGAGAAGTCACCCAGGCGGAGACAGTTGGCACTCGCTGGGGTAATCTCTTGCATCAGTATATCAGAGGGGTGGTCTGTGGAGCTCACCAGTGACAAAGGGCATTGAGCCATGGCTGACTGGACAAAGAAGTTCTCCAAAGGGATCCATAACAACCAACCTTTTGATTGTTCTAGGAATGCCACGACAATGCCTTCTATGGCTCTGTTGTCCAGGCAGCATTGTAGCTCCACGGGGACATGGACAAAAGCTCTTGCACCAAAAGGTTGGAAATGATCAACTGATGGCTTGGTTTTGAATAGGAGCTCATGGGGAGTTGATTGGCCACATAGCTTGTTGGGGAGTCTGTTCAACACATATCAGGCCCAGACAAAAGCAAAGCCCCAGAAGGACTTGGGAAGCTTTCTGTCCAATAGTGCTGTCCGCGCCATGTCAATGAATGTCCTATTATATCTCTCAACCATACTATTTTGATAGCAATGGTATGGCAGGGACCTTTCTATTGTGATTCCTTTGCGGGAAAGAATGTTGGCTAGGGCCTTGTTGGCAAATTCTACACCATTGTCACTACAAAGACGCTTGACGGTAAGTGAGGTCAGTTCCTCCACCCTCTCAATGGTATCAATGATAAATTTATATGCATCAGACTTGAACTGCAAAACTTTGAAAAATGAATACCCGCTCCTCACATCTTGGATTGTGAGCAGGAAACCCCTGTCATTAAAGGTTGGGACTTTGAAGGGGCCAATGAGGTCAACCACCAGCACATCCATTGGCTTGTTTTCCCTGTTGGAGGAGTGCAGTGGGTTAACTATTGTGCTCTTGCAAACCATGCACACAGGGCATACAATGTTTCCAGCCAGCACTGAGGTGGGTAGGCCAACTACCAAGTTGAGCCGTATCATCTTCCTGATTTCTTGTATACCTACATGACCAAAGACCCTGTGCCAGAACAAAAGTGTCTTTTAATTGTTTGTAAGTTGACTGTTGTTCCATTGGTAATCCATGGTTCTCTCAACGGGGACTATGAAACGTCAGCATAGTTGGGTTTCCAAGAGTGGGTAGCATTGCAGATAGGGGTAAAACCCCGGGACATGGCATCATGTGGGGAAGATGCAGTGACAATGGGGAGGGAGCTATTGCAGGGGGACTTCTTGATAACTTGGTTGGGAACACCTCACCTGTTCTTTTCCCAGTCAAAAGGGCAGGAGCACAGTTGGTTTCCCATGGCATCATAGAAAACAAAAGCCTCAAAGGAGCTATCATACAGGAAGTAAAAGCCTGATTTCTACAGAGCTTCCAAGGATATCAGGGTGGACCTTGCAAGGGGGCTATGTAGGACATCCTTCACAGTCACAATGGTGCCATCAGCACCTGTGAACTTGAGTTTGCCTATCCCCAAGACGCATGCTGAACCGCTGGAGGTGGCTACAAGAAACAGAATTGGTTTCAGAAGTTGCTTGTAGTTATTGAGGATGGAGAGATTTCCACACAAGTTGTGAGAGACACCAGATTCAATAATAACAGGAGTACTCACATTTCTGTCTACATGCAGGCTTGGGAATTCCAGGGTGCCCATTTCCTCCGGTAAATCTCCAATGTCAACCATTTGCACCAATGCCAGCAGCTCAGACCTTGGAGGAATCTTTTTTGGATTTTGTCACACGACCACCCCATGTACTATAGGGAAATTCTTAGATGATTGTGAGTGCAAAGGAATGCCAAGTGCAAGGGCAAGTGCGAATAGCAAGACTCAGTTGCAAAGTGCAAACTTGGTTATGCCACTCAACAAACGGCGAGAGGAATGGAATGTGTTCCAAAGAAGGAAACTCAACCTGAGTCCAATGTGATAACTAGTTTGTAGCAAAATGCGAGAACGTATGAAATTAACTAACTGAGGAGACAATCATCAGGCAAGGGGATAGCCTTTATAAGGTAATACAAAGCGACTAGATACAACCTGGTGATGAGCTAACTACAGTTGAAGCGGTGAGGCAATGAATGACAGGAACGGGATAGGAAATGAAGCAGTAGTACAGATCCAAGGTCATAGCGTAAGTGCAAGACAATAGAATCTGAGCTTAAAATTGTATGACAAATTGGGAAAGAAGCGAGTGATGTTGAAGGTAATGGGAATGAGAAGTAATAGTGTATGCAGGGTGGGGACTAGTCCAATTGCAAACCGTACAGTAATGATGGCTTAGTTAGACGTAGATGCAAACTAACAAACAGTGCATGACCAAAGATGGAAGTCTGAGGCTGTTGATTGGCCAGGGAAGGAGATTGGATCTCATAATGGATGGCCGACCGTTATGGAGTTAACTGCAAAGTTCGCAAGTATATACTGAGTTGGTCGCCAAGATTGGAAGGTCAGCGCGAGCCAGAGGAAATAGTGGATTGCACCATTGATGTTGTTCTTTTATTTGTGTCATGCTTTTAGACTGAGGTAGATGGTACTGAGGAGAGGACATGTCAAAGTGATGAAGACAATAATCCCTAAGTGCGAAGCGTGACAGTTGCCTGGGTATAAAGACGCGAGCTCCTGCAAGCGTTCAGATAAATTTTCCCATCAATTTCAAGTCGTTAATTATTACTGTATACCCTTTACATTATTTAATTCATTTCTTGATAAATTTATAACTTGTATAAAATGTTTTCATTGTTGTCCCGCTGTTTCAAAAACTGTATTTGCCGCAACAAGCAATGTGTCCCTAGTACTGCCGTCCGAGGCCTTCAAGGCAAGTGCAAGCAATGTCACCTTTGCAAAGTGGCATGTAATTTCCCTATAAATGTTGAGTCAACTGTTGAGGGTCCCGCGGAATCATTGAGGGAGATGCGGAGTTGTAGGTCCGCGCCAAGGGTTAAATACGAGATACCACCGTTGCCGGAAATTGAATACTTGGGGACTTGAGTTCCTGGTGAGTACTAGTCTGGAATGACTAATGAGAATAAAATAGTAACTAAATTTTTTGCTTGTTTTGCTAGTGTTGCCCTGTTTCCAAAGGTATACCAAAAATACACCACCACCACCACCACCTTACTGGGGACCGCCGACTGAACTCCCGGGGGCCCAGATGAATGCCGAGGTGCAAGGCAAAGTGCCCGGTACAGAACCGGTAGGAGTCATAACCAAGGAAGCAAGGGAGGAGGAGGGAAACAAAGCGGAAGGAGAATCGGAAATGGAGGGAGAGAAGGAGCGGATGAATTAGGAGAAGGAAATGACAGAGATGGAAGGGATGGAGTGGATGGAACGGAAGGAATGGAGGGCCGAGGCAAAGCAGATCCGGTGCAAGTCGTAGGGCCGGTCAAAACGGATGCAAGGCAGCTGACGGGCAATATTGGAGAAGGCATGTCTGGAGGCCAAAGGAAGAGAGCGTACAAAGAGCTCTTGGAGGAAGATGGATGGAATGCTTGGCCAAAGCAAGCTTGGATTGCAAGGTGCGAGGAAATCTTTGAGAGGCACATTGTAACGGAAGTGCTAGTTCTCCGAAGAATGTCCGCACTAATCAACAATGAAGACCTGGATACTTTTTGGTCCATGGTTGCGGAATTGACTGAAAATTGGGAGGATGCGGAGAAGGAAGTAAAGGAAACTTTGTAATTATTTATTATCAATATATATTTTCTCTTTTTTTTTTTTTTTAATTATAAATAGAAATATTATTTATTTATTTATTTATTTATTAATAAGGAATGGAATTTTATTTAGTAGAAATGAAAGGGAATTGAGAAAAAGGAATAACACGGTTAGATGGAGGAATCAACTGATGGAATGATGGTGTGAAATAAAATGGGATTAGATGAGATGGAATATGGAATGGAATGGGATTGGATGAGATAGAATGTGAGATGAAATGGGATTGGATAAGATAAAATGTGAGATGAAATGGGATTGGATAGGATAAAATGCGGAATGGAATGGAATGGGATTGGATGGGATGAAATGTGGAATGGAATGGAATGGGATTGGATGGGATAGAATCATGATTGTTGAGGTTTGCAAGGGTAGCTTGCATGGAAGTCTCAAATCAGATTGGGTGAATTGCAAAGGTGATGGGCTGTTTCCCACGAGGTGCAATCTTTGTTGGACTGGAAACCAGACCATTCGACAAGGTATTGAAGTTTTCTTTTGCGTAACCTGGAATCCAGAATACGGCTTACTTCCCACTCTTGATGATTGTGGAAAGTGACCGGTTCAGGAGGGGGATGAGTCTTGCCCGGGTATAGGACTCGAGCTGGCTCTAGGAGAGACACATGAAAGACCGGGTGGATACCTTTCCATTTTGCAGGTAAAGTAAGTTTAAAAGCGTTAGGGGAGATGACTGATTCTACTTTAAAGGGGCCAAGCTTTCTTTTGGAGAGTTTGGGAGTTGGGCAAGTGCTGCAAATGTTGCAAGAATTGAGCCATACTTGATCTCCTACTGCAAAGGTTGGAGCCAAAGTGCAAGATAGGTCTGCTTGCTCCTTATAGCGCTGGTTTGCTTCTTTGAGGTTGGTTCAAAGTTGCGATTGAAGGGATTGAATTTGTTCAAGGTAATTGGTAGCAGGTTGAGAAGGTGCTACCTGAAGGGAAGAGAAAGTTGGGTTTCTACCATAAAGAGTTTGGAAGGGTAACTGTTTGGTGGAGGAATGAGTGGAGTTGTTGTAGGCAAATTTGGCTAGTGGGAGCCATTGCAACCAGTTGTCTTTCCCATCTGTTTCCGGGTGGTAAGCCATTGATAAATTTTCCCATCTGTTTCTGGGTGGTAAGCCATTGATAAATTGCAAGTGATCTTCAAATGTTGGCATAGCAAGGTCCAGAAGCTTGAGACAAACAGAGATCCACCATCACTAACTTTATTATCAGGGAGACCATGTTTTGAAAATACATATTCTATGAAAAAGTTAGCTAAGTCTTCTGAAGAGGCCGTCACATTACTGCGCAAAAATAAAGCCATCTTTGAGAAGCAATCTAATATTACTAGAATAGCATCATATCCACTAGAAGAAGGTAATTGAGAGATGAAATCCATAGAAAGCAAGTTCCAAGGACGAGGCGGAATTGGAAGTGGCTGGAGCAGCCCATACTTCCGGTGTTTCAAGGACTTGTTACAATTGCAATCATAGCACGCGCTAACATAGTCTTTTACTTCTTTGGTCATACCAGGCCAGTAGAAGTCTCGTGCGATAAATTGGTAGGTTTTATCCTGCCCATGATGACCAGCAAGCGGAGAATCGTGCCGTGACTCAAAGATATCTAACTTAATGCAAGAATTATCTGGTACTAATATACAATTATCATAGACTAAAAAGTCATTATCATCAATACTGTAACTACTATCTAATAAGTTTGCACTTTTGCAAAGTTTGATGCACTTGGGGTTGTCGCTTTGAGCTTGTTGGAGTTTGGAAGCCAAATCTTGTAAGTGAGCAATGATTGAACGGAGTTGGGCAGATTGGGTTGAGAAGAGTGTCCTAACATTTTCAGGGTTGTTTTTGGCAAAGGTGCTCCCCCCCTGGGTAAACGTTGTCCCAACGTGATAAAGCATAAGGAACTACCGCTTGTTTCCCAGGACGGTACGTGATTGTAAAGTGGAACTCAGAGAGGTATTTGGCCCATTGTGCCTGTCTACGTGTGAGGACTTTTGAGCTCATGAAATACTTCAAAGAAATATGATCAGTTAAAACTTTAAAGGATTCCCTAAGGCTCAAAAGGTATGAACGCCATTTCTTCAAGCAATAAACTATTGCAAGAAGTTCCTTGTCATGAATCTCATAGTTGAGCTCTGCAGCAAGAAACTTGCAAGAATCTAAAGCTATGGGATGAAAGAGAGAAGTGGAGGAAGAGAACTGCAAGATTACTCCTGCAATTGCATAGTCGCTTGCGTCTGTTTTGACGATAGTGCAAGCTAGCTCATTGAAGTGGGAAAGTATTGGAGCAGTGGTGAACGCTTTCTTCAGAGCTTCAAACTCCGAAGCAGCTTTTTTGGTAAAAACAAAAGGAGTGTCTATTTGAAGAAGGTTAGTAAGATTCACGGTTTTTTTGGCGTAGCGCGCAATAAACCTTCTATAGAAATTACTGAAACCAAGGAAAACTTGAAGGGTTTTAACGGAAGAAGGTTGGGGCCAGTCCAATATGCGTTTGCTTTTGGCTGGGTCCATTGATAGTCCTTGCTGCGAGACTACAACACCTAGAAACCAAAGAGAAGAGGAATGGAACTTGCACTTAGAGGCTTTTGCAAACAGGTCATTCTTGCAAAGTTGCTGCAGCACCTCTTGCACATGTGCAATGTGATCTTCAAGGTTCCTCGAGTAGACAAGTATATCATTGAGATATACCACAAGGTATTTACCTACAAGATTGGAGAAAATGTCATTGAGAAAATGTTGAAAAGTGGAAGGAGCGTTACAGAGGCCAAAAGGCATGATGGTATACTCATAACTGCCTAACCAGGTTCTCATTGCGGTCAAATACTCATGACCTTCCTTAATGCAAATTAGGTTATAGGCACCCCCAAAGGTCTAACTTCAAGAAATGAGCAGCTCCATGGAAGAGGGTAAGGAGATGTGACATAGTGTTGGGTTATTGTGGGCACCAGGGAGCCCGGCTCTCAGTCAACTGGGGGAAGTCACCAATGCTTTGGACCCCCGCTCTTGGAGGAGCTTGCCAGACTGAGACAACAGATGATCCCCAACTGACAACTCTGAAGATTGATGATCTGACCACACCAACAAAATCTCAACCTCACATACTCTGATCCTCTAGCTGGCTTACCTCTTTATCTCTTGTTTCTTCTTCAATCTTGTTTCTTCATTTCTCTTTCATACTGCTCCTTCCCTCATCTTCCTCCAACTCTCAACCCTTGATCCATCTGCGACTCACGTAAGACATGCCTCAATGACTGCCTGGTGAGATTCATCACATTCAATTTCTTACTCATGATTGGAAACACTCATTCAAGCTGTGAACTACCAGCACCCACGCCTTGACTCTTAAACCGACTTCAGATCAATTCCATCTCATCTCCCTGATTTCTTTTCATTTCCATTTGAGTGCAGTCTCTTCCTGTTTGTTTTCTTTCCGTGTTCTCACTTCCTTAGACCCTTCTCCAGATATTCTTGCTCATTGTGATTGTTCTTCTCAGCCTTCAGTCTTGTGTAAGGTCTTTTGATCAATTAAAACTCTTCACGGTTAAAAGCCAAAGGATCTCTTCTCGAACTCATCAAGCAACCAATACGTGGACTGAGGGAGGCAACCTAACCGGGCAGCAATGGACTTTTGACAGGCTATGCTTAAGACTGCCCTAGAGACAATCCCTCTGCTTGGAGAAGAAAACTATGGCATCTGGAGAGACAAGATGGATGCAATTTTGGATGTCAGAGGATGCACAACGGCAATCAACGACAAAACCTCTGTCCTAGATGCAGCAGTTAATGATGAACTCAAACTTCTCATCATCTCAAAACTGGATTCCTCCACTCATGAGAACATTGTCACAGCCGAAAACCAAAACTCTGCCAAGCTGTTGTGGAAGGCTATCATTCAAAAATTTGCTTTGTCGCAGGCCTCCAATCGCGCAAGAGTCTTCAACGCCTTTCTCTATCTTACTTTCAACCCAGATGACATTGTCAAATTCATCACTAGAGTCAAGGTATGTCTCAAAAAGATGGCCAAAGTGGGATTCAAACTCCCGGATGATATCGTGGCCTACCTTCTACTGTTCAAATTTCCCTCCTCCATGGACAACTTCAAGAGGCAGATTATGCAATCCAACAAGGAACTGTCTGTGGACTATGTCCTAAATCACCTCACTCAACTCAACAACAAATCGTTGGCCCAATCATCCATTGCCGGCTCAAAGTCAAGGGAGAAATTGCTCTGTTTGGAAGCAAGTCATCATCTCATCCACCCTCAACGAAGGGGTCTGACCCTAAAAGATGCGTCAAAGGATACCATCACCCCGGGCATGACAAGAATCATTCGGCCATGGAATTTTGGCACCTGCATCCGGATACGGCTCCTGAATGGTGGAGAGACAATCAGGCCAAATGGAAAGAAAGGAAGAACGGACAAAAAGGGAAGGCAGAGTCACCTTTGGCACATTATCTTGCTCTTCTGAATCATTGGATCAAACGGGGAGACCGCAGCCGTTGTTTCTTGCTCAACAGTGGAGCTTCCGTCCACATGATCAATGACTCTAGATACTTCTGCGAGATGGAACCACACATTGGTGATCCAATCAAAACGGGCAAGGAAGGCGCTAGTCTAGCAATCAAGGCAAAGGGCACTGCCATCCTCCACTGGAAGAATCTAACCCTCCGACTCACCGATGTCTTCTACGTTCCTGATGTGACAATCAACCTGATCAGCGCAGGAGCCTTGAATGCCAAGGGTTGCTCAATTCCCTCCTCCGACAAGCAATTCACTGTCTTGCACAGAGGCAAACCCTTACTGAAAGGAACTGTCGATGACAACCTCTACACACTACCTACCCCTTCCTTCAGTCTCTCACCTTCACTCAAAACCCACCTGTCAACTCTCACGTTCACGCCATAAGACGCTCTTCTCAAGATCCACAGGAAATACAGCCATGCATCAATGGCTAGACTGACTCCTCTCATCCAACACATCCCCACCAACGTTGTGCAGAAGTTTCACTGTGTGGAGTGTTCCAAGAGTAAAATCACCAGGTCTTCCTTCACTCAGTCTTCTACCAGATCCTCTAGGGTTCTGGACCGAGTTCATCTGGATCTGATGGGTCCCATTCAACCTCTGTTGAAGTCAGGCTACCAATTCATCCTGACCCTTGTGGACAACGCCAGTGGCTATCTGGCTGCATTGCCGATGACTTCCAAGGACAAGACTGGCAAAATCATCATAGATCTACTTGAAAAAGAACACCAACGCCGTGGCACGTACCCTTCAGAAATCTGCTCAGACGGGGGAACCAAGTTTGTGAATGTGAAACTGTCAACTTACTTGAACAAAAGACACATCACTCACATCATCTTGGAACCTTACCACCCGGAGCATAATGGTCGCGCCAAACGAGCCAATTGGACAATTGTGGAATCAACCCGTGCAAACCTCAAGGACAGCAGGCTCCCACCATCAGTTTGGCACAAAGTAGTAAAAGGGTGTTGCCTCATGCTGAATCACATCCCAGCTAAAGGTGAAGATATGACGCCATGGCAGAAAATGCACTTTAAACTCCTGCCCTCATCTTATCTCAAGCCGATCGGAAGCCCCTGTGTTTACCTCATCAACAAGCGACCAAAAGGGTCAAAATTTGACTGCAAGGGAGAAGAGGGAACTCTAGTAGGCTTTAATCCACTACTTCTTTTGTATCGCGTACTGACAAAATCTGGTTCCATTATCTCCTCAAAGCATGTCAAGTTCTTCTCATTGCCTAGGCCAAATGCACCTGGCCTCACTCTGGATTTCAACCCCCTACCCAACAATGAGGATCTTCCGCACACAAGGGACCTGGGTCTTCAAATGCCAGAACCAGCCCATCCAAATCAGGATTCTACTCAGACTCCCTGGACAAGCTATCACGACCACTCAGATGAATCAGCCAGCTTGGCCGATGAAGCCGATTTGACCAACCTCTCTTCTTTGGATGATTTGACTGATCCGATGCCTGTGGCACGGATGGATTCCACCTCCAACGCCCAGATTCCTCCTCAAACAAATGTTGAGCCAGCGGGTCAAGTCCTAAGGGACAGATCACGTATCAAACCACCTCAGAGGTACGGCTTTTATCACTATTACAAGCCCAAGACCTACGATGACGCTCTTGGATGCAAAGAGTATCTTGAGTGGATCAAGGCAATCAATCAAGAACTGACCTCAATCAAAGATTTGGCGGTGTGGGAAGAATACAATGGTCCCGAGCCCAAGAATGCCCTCAAAACGACTTGGATCTTCAAGGTCAAGCAGAACTGCCACGGCGACCCTGTCAGATACAAGGCTTGACTGTGTGTGCAGGGTTTCAACCAGATTGAGGGTCTAGACTACACCAAGACGTTTTCTCCCACCGGGAAGCCATCGACCTTGCAACTGTTGCTTTTGTACGCACTCAAATCCAAACAACAAATTCGACAATTCGACGTCAAAAGTGCATTCCTGCACTCACCTATTGATGAGGAAGTCATCATTTGTACTCCCAAGGGCTTGAAGAGAACCTTGCGATACCTCAAACTCAGGAAGTTCCTCTACGGACTCAAACAGGCGCCGAAAAACTGGTACAATACCCTCACTGCTTGGTTCAAAGAAGTAGGTTTCAAGGAATCTTCTTGCGACCCATGCCTCTACCTATCTAGCAATGGTAAGTCCCAACTGTTCTTTCACGTGGACAACCTGGTTCTTGTTGGAGACGGCGACGGCTTTGAGGCAAAGTTCCTAGATTGCTTCTCTGGGTCAACAGCGAAAAACCCCGACACCATTCTAGGTATGAAGATAGAGGTACGGGGGGGGCAAAATCCTTCTCAGCCAGCCTAAGCACATTGAACTTGGGCTCAAAGAACTTGGCCTAGAAGACGCCAGGACCAGCAAGACTCCTTTGACTCAAAATCTTCAACTCAAACCTGCCACCGATGAAGAGTTCGAGCAATTCAAGGCCCTCAATGTCAACTATCAATCAGAAATTGGCCTATTGAATCATATTGTGTGCTACTCGCGGCCTGACATCAGCTTTGCTGTGTCCAGTCTGTCAAGATTCAACTTCAAGCCTGGTGTACCCCACTGGAACAAAGTAAAGAAAACCTGGAAGTACTTGAAGGGCACCTCACACATTTGAATCAGCCTGAAAGTTAAAAACGCTGACTCTCCGATCTCAGCTTACTCAGATGCGTCTTGGGCTGACAATTCCGACACTCTACGCTCTCAAACTGGCTACGTCAGCGCCGCGTATGAATGCATTGTATCTTGGAATAGTTGCAAGCAGAAGAACGTCACCTTCAGTTCCACGGATGCCGAGCTCAATGCATTTGTCGACGCATTTTACAAAGCCACTTGGATCAGGGCTCTGGCATGCAAGATCTTCTCTACCAAGTCCACTTCCATTGTAGTTCACACCAACAACAGCGACCTGATCGACAAGATTCAACGATTTGGATCTAACTCTAAGACTCAACATTTAGATCTGAAGACAAAGGGAATGAGAGAAGAGCTGAAGTCAGGGAATATTGTGGCCAAACTCATCAAATCTGAAAAAATGCCCGCAGATGCTCTGACCAAAAGCTCTAATCTGCCCAGTCTCAAGCTTCTTCAATCATTTTGTGGATCTCTCAGGCCTGCATAGCGTAGTTCATTTCTTCTTCTGTCTCTTTTTCTTTTTGTTCAAGATCCTGGCTCAATGTAGTAGTGTGTTTATCTCTCCAGGCATGGGGCGTGTTGGGTTATTGTGGGCACCAGGGAGCCCGGCTCTCAGTCAACCGGGAAAAGTCACCAATGCTTCGGACCCCCTCTCTTGGAGGAGCTTGCCAGACTGAGACAACAGATGATCCCCAACTGACAACTCTGAAGATTGATGATCTGACCACACCAACAAAATCTCAACCTCACATACTCTGATCCTCTAGCTGGCTTACCTGTTTATCTCTTGTTTCTTCTTCAATCTTGTTTCTTCATTTCTCTTTCATACTGCTCCTTCCCTCATCTTCCTCCAACTCTCAACCCTTGATCCATCTGCAACTCACGTACGACATGCCTCAATGACTGCCTGGTGAGATTCATCACATTCAATTTCTTACTCATGATTGGAAACACTCATTCAAGCTGTGAACTACCAGCACCCACGCCTCAACTCTTAAACTGACTTCAGATCAATTCCATCTCATCTCCCTGATGTCTTTTCATTTCCATTTGAGTGCAGTCTCTTCCTGTTTGTTTTCTTTCCGTGTTCTCACTTCCTTAGACCCTTCTCCAGATATTCTTGCTCATTGTGATTGTTCTTCTCAGCCTTCAGTCTTGTGTAAGGTCTTTTGATCAATTAAAACTCTTCACATAGGCGGTACTGGATAGGCATTCTTCCAGTTTACCTGGTTCAGTTTCCTGTAGTCAACACAAAGGCAAAGTCTGCCGTCCTTTTTTGGAACAAATAGGACAGGTGAACCGGTATTCGAATTGCTTGGTCAACAAAATCCTTTCACTAAATTTTCCGCAATGTAGTCTTGAAGCGCAATTGATTCTTGCGTCAAGAGAGAGTAAAATGGTCCTGGTGCCGGAGGTGGGCCAGTAAGTTCAATCTTGTGATTGTAAGGACAGGATGGAGGCAATTTATCTGCTTTTGCAGCTGAGAAGACGTCAGCAAAGTCATGATAAACCAAAGGCAAAGACTCTTGAATGATTTCTAAATCTTCAATCTTGTCATCTTCGAGCACCGGGTTTGAGGTGCTCGCATGGTGCGAGAGGATTAGGGAGCTCAAAATACACCGTTTGGTTGGTGTCTGTTTCTCTTTGAAGGAACAGGAAAGAGGTAAGCTGGATAGGTAAGCAATAACTTCTAAATCTGAAGAGGGAATTTGGGAATGAAGGTCAGGATATTGCAAATCTCCTGCTGGAAAAGTGTCATCCAACTTAATGACAGTGTCAGGTAGGCTGTTTAATTCCTGATTGATGGAAAGGTTAGCGTTCTGGGGGTGCAAGGTTCAAAGGTTAATTACTCCTTCTTGCCAATTCACATCCGGATTCCAGTAAACTAGGAAATCATGGCCTAGAATGGTATCATTCATTCCGGGTATAGCCAAGACAAATAAATCCCATTCAAAGCTGGGGAAATTGGAGAATGCAAAGGTCCATTTTGCCTTTTGGGAAACCCAATAAGACGGTTCAGTCACACTACTTACTAAATAGATAGGAAATTTATCTATCTCGGAACGCATAAGATTTTTGGAAGTGGCAAAAGATTCACTGATGAAGGAAACATTAGCACCGGAATCAAGTAATACTTGATAAGGAGTGTTGTTGGAATGGAATAGGATAAATCTTGAACTTGGAGCACCTAGTGACTCGCAAGTGCAAAGATTGACTTGCGGTGATTTAGATAATGTGTAGTTTTCCTTGCAAGTATCAGAAAAAATACAAGCTAATTTTTTGACTGCTTAGCCGCTTCACGCGCTAACCGCTTTGCACAGCTGTTGACATCATTTTTTACCCCACAATACATACACAGCCGGTTCTTTTCCCATTGTAGCCCTTCCTTGCTCCGTAGCATCCTGGTTTCTTTGTCCAAGAACTTTGGAGTTTCGGCAACAGTTTTCCCTTTTGATTTGGAGTTCAAAGTTGGGGTTGGTTTGGATGGTTTTGGGTTCCTCGTGTTTTGCTTTGAGGAGTTGTCCACCCTCGGAGCCAAGGTGGACGGTCCATGGTTGTTTTTCCGAGAGCGATTCTTGTCATGATAGCCATTATCAAGCTCAATCACTCAATTGATTAGCTGCTGAAGCAAGGTTGTCTTATGACCCCCAACTGCGAGCTGTGCAATTAAGCGTGCTGGTAGACCCTTTTGGAAATGGAATAGAAGAGCGGCCTTGTTCCACTGGATGCAAGACTGCAAGGTTTGAAAATGAGAAATATAAACGGAAGCTCTACTATTCTCCTTCATAACTAAACTATTAAGTTTGTATTCAGCGTTTTGAACTTCATTGGGATCGCCAAACAGGGTGAAAAGTTGTTGCTCAAACCTGTCCCAGTTGTTGAGAATACAAGTGGGACTGTTGTTGGACAAAAGTTTGAGGTACGGTTTGAACCACTGCAAGGCTCTACCTCCTAAGAAGGACGAAGCATACATAACTTTATGTCTATTGGAAGGGAAATTGTTGGAGTTGTTTGAAAAGATGATTTTACAAGACTGTAGGTAGGATCTAAGCTTATGAGGGTGTTCTCCTGTAAAGTGATTGGGTTGTTTCATGCCCGGAGTGCAAAAGCTAGGAGTACTCAGACTAGATTGCTGGGCACCATGAGTGAGGGCCTGGATCAATGTCAAAAGCAGGGTCAGAGCATCAGGCTTGGGAGCATTAGTGCAAACCCCTGGTCTACCACAAGTCAAGGTTTCATCGGAAGAATGGTCGGAATCTGCGAATTCCACAAGAGGGTCCGTTGGAGCATCCCGTGGAGGAGCCCAAGGATCATCAAGGGGTTCAACAGATGGCAATTTAGAAGGAGGAACGGGATCTAAGGGTTGTTGGGCCCAAGGAGTGCTGGTTCTCCCTACCCAATGAATCTCATCATTGTAAGGGGCAAGGGAAGCGTTCCCGGTTGAGCAAGTACGTGACATTGAGAAAAAGAAGTCTACTATAGGTTGGCAGGCTACAATAGATGAGTTGAGTTAGTTAATTTACTGTCACACGACCACCCCATGTACTATAGGGCAATTCTTAGATGATTGTGAGCGCAAAGGAATGCCAAGTGCAAGGGAAAGTGCAAATAGCAAGACTCAGTTGCAAAGTGCAAACTTGGTTATGCCACTCAACAAACGGCGAGAGGAATGGAATGTGTTCCAAAGAAGGAAACTCAACCTGAGTCCGATGTGATAACTAGGTTGTAGCAAAATGCAAGAACGTATGAAATTAACTAACTGAGGAGACAATCATCAGGCAAGGGGATAGCCCTTATAAGGTAATCCAAAGTGACTAGATACAACCTGGTGATGAGCTAACTACAGTTGAAGCGGTGAGGCAATGAATGACAGGAACAGGATAGGAAACAAAGCAGTAGTACGGATCCAAGGTCATAGCGTAAGTTCAAGACAATAGAATCTGAGCGTACAATTGTATGACGAATTGGGACAGAAGCGAGTGACGTTGAAGGTAATGCAAATGAGAAGTAATAGTGTATGAAGGGTAGGGACTAGTCCAATTGCAAACCGTACAGTAATGATGGCTTAGTTATACGTAGATGCAAACTAATGAACAGTGCATGACCAAAGATGGAAGTCCAAGGCTGTTGATTGGCCAGGGAAGGAGATTGGATCTCATAATAGATGGCCGACCGGTATGGAGTTAACCGCGAAGTTTGCAAGTATAAACTGAGTTGGTCGCAGAAATTGGAAGGTCAGCGCGAGCCAGAGGAAATAGCGGATTGCACCATTGATGTTGTGCTTTTATTTGTGTCATGCTTTTAGAATGAGGTAGATGGTACTGAGGAGAGGACATGTCAAAGTGATGAAGACAATAATCCCTAAGTGCAAAGCGTGACAGATTTGGGTGGTAGTAGTTGGCATTCTGTAGCGGTGGGGCCGGTTGCCAAGAGGGTTGTGCCTGACAAGGCAGTTTGGTTCCGCCGTAGACAACAGGAGGGTAAACCGCTCCCACCAGCGGGTAGGACAACCCAGCCGGGGGTTTTCACGTCCTGGCTGAGTGCCCAAACTGGCATTCTGGGGAAAGGGAGCACCCAATTGTTTTGGTTGACCATGCCATGGCTTCCGGGGACAATCAGGACAGGAACGTTGTACATGCCCAACTTGACTGCAGTGCCAGCCTCCTTTTGTGCAGGCAGCAAATAATTCCAGGGCCTCAGACCATTCTTCTTGTGGGTAGTCTGCAAGAAAAGCTTCCATGGGGGACTTGATGCAATTGGTTGTTGAACTCTTGCCCGTGTTAACTGCGGCTGCGTGTGCCAGCAGTGGTTCTGGAGTTGAGGAATTGGACACATAAAGCAGCTTTTGTTGACAGATCTCCACAGTCTTTACTAAGTAAGATAGGGTGGGTGGGGTCCGCTTGTTCTTCTGGAAAAATTGTTCAAGTTGGCAATCAACCTTGTCCCGCAGTTGGGATCCCTGTGGGATGGAAGTTTTGACAATAAAACCTAAGAAGATATCTTCTGTGAGGCAGACCCCCATGCTTGCCCATTCAAGTTTCAAGTCCCTTAGTCTGGTGACCACACCAACTGTAGCATAGGATTTGCCTAGGTTGAAATACATGAGTCTCTTCCATAAGTTCACTTGTGCCGCCAAACTAACAGTTTTGAAGCGCTTCAAGAGCACATGGACCATTCCTTGTGCGGTGACCTGGCCTTGGAAATCAAAAAAAAGGGAACTATCAATTCTAGCTAATAAGGTGGAGCTTCCAATCCTTTCATAAATTTGGTTCTCTTTGGGTTGAGAGAAGAAGTCAACATTTTTGAGATGGTCCCAACCCAGGTCCTGTAGGTTGCGCAACCATTGCCCAAAGTTTTTTTTGTCTGGGGAGAGTTGCCTCTTGGGTCAGATGCGGTTCACTTCTGAGTTGATAACTTTTTTGCAGAGGAGTTGTTCCTCTAGCTCCACCTTGATTTGTTCAAAATACAGAAGGGCGGTTGGGGTGCTGAAAAATTCCAGATCTGTTGGGTTGAAGGGCATCTTCTAGTTACTAAGGTGGGGTTTTGGTTCCAGTGGGGTGTTTGCGGCAGTAGAGGATTGGGACATTGTTGCTCTCCTGTTTGAGGCTGATCAGGGTGCTGTTATTGTTGGGAAGGGGAAAACACAGGGAAAGTGTGGTAGAGACACAGGGAAACAAAGGGAGAAGGAGGGCTAAGAGTGAAAGAAAGAGGGGAAAAAAACACAGGGGGGCAGCGGATGACAGCAAAAAAGATAATGGGGGAGGGGGAAATGAAAACCAGAAAAAAAAGAAATAGACATTCAAGAAAAAAAGGGGGGGCAAGAAGGGAATGTGGGTTGGAATGGAGGAGGATGGAAAGGTAGAAACCAGAAAAGACAAGGTAGAAAGTAAATGGAGGGAGGCGTTGGTACTTCAATGATTTTTTTGATTTGAATATGAGTGGTGAGACATCCAGCCCGGATTGGGGAACTACTAAGGGTGGAGATTTTGGATTGGTGGTGTTGTGGTTTGATTTGCGGTGAGGCAAATGCCATGAGCCTGCAAAGTTACTGTCTGGATAAGGTGGTAGGTGTACCCAGGATACACCATTTGGTAGACAGTTGGCCAGGCTATCCCCACTACCAAATCAAACAGAGCGGTTAAGCTGTGCAAGTTCTGGCTTTGTTAGGTGAGGCAATTATTTTTGCTCTTTGGCAAGATGTAAGATAGTGTCAAATGCGCAGGCTCATAACCTGTTGGAGATGATAAGTGGAAAAACCCATAAGTAATCTACTTGGGTGTTTGATTGTCTTAGTTTATATAGGGGTTGGTTATGCATAGTTGTGTGTATGAATATGTAACCTAATGCAGTTACAAAATAGGGTAACATATGTTGACTTGGAAAAATTGCCTCCCCAGGAGGCGTGTGAGTAGCAGTTTAGTGGAGGCAGCAACACATCTGGGAACAGGTGCAGGCAGTGTGGAATTCAGAAGAGGACTTCCCCTTTAATGGTTCCCAATTTTGGAAGTTATTGATCCCTTGCGTTGTGGTAAACCAAACCTGTCCTATAGCCATCAGACTCATTTTGTCTTATTAATTATTATTCTTTTATCAAATTAAAGTCAAGAAAATACTAAATAAATTTCAAAACCCTCATAAACTATACTCTAAACTCAAACCAACCTGAAAACCCAAATCAATCACCAGATAAACCCCTTCAACCATATCAACACCTGTCACAAAAACAACCCAACACCTGGCACAGACTGGATTATGTCACATGGATTAATGAAAAGTCTTAATTGAATATATAATCAAAAGATTATGCTCAAAATAACCACACAACAAAACAACATACCCCATACCAGCAGGACTTAAACCATATCAGTACCAATGTTACACTACAACCAGTACTATGAAAGCAAGTTACACTACTTTTCTGGAACTTTCACCACTAGATAAGCCCTCAGAAGCGTCCTCTAAAGCACTCTGATACTCAATTTGCCACCATTCCAACCATACAACACACACACATGCACCAACAGAAGTAGGGGCTCATGCAGCCAAGTATATCTCAATTCTCACCAACCAGCAATGAAAACTCAGTACACATGACTTTTCTGGAACTTTCACCACCAGATAAGAGCTCTGAAGCTTCCTATCAAGCGCTCTGATACTCAGTTTGCCACCATATCAACCATACAACACCTGCAAGCCACACTCTCAAGTTACCCAAGGGGACATGCGGTAAAACAGCATACCTCATATCTCCACAACTAATTACATTGAAACAGCATGCAGGTAATTCCTGCAACATTTTATACATGATAAGGGCTCAGAAGCTTCCTAAGAAACACCCAGCACATGACTTTCCACCACCAAACCCATGCAGGCCACACCATTCAAGCTACCAAAGAGGGCTTGCAGCTGCCAAGCATGTTTCATGCTTTTCCCAACCAGCAAAATTAACTCAAGCTGCAGGCAACTTCTGCATCATTTTTTATACAAGATAAGCACTCAGAAGCGTCCAGATCACAGCATTCTTATCTCTTGGCTCATATCTTAGCCTGACTCTCAAAGATTGAACTAGAAAACACAGTTATCTCTCAGCCTGATTTACACATTTTATCACCAGAATGATCTGTCTCATGTAACTTTACCCTCCTGTGCTTCAAAATTGCAGAGAGAGGCTCAGAACCGCGCTCAGGGGAGCCCTGAGCACCCCCTGAGGAATTATTTTTCTATTTAAGGGGCCTCTTTTTCCCTATCCAAGTTGTCTAGCATGGCTTCTGCCCAGTGTGTGAAATATGGCATCAGCCTGACCAGTTACTTACCAGTACCCAGTTATAAGTGAACCAGAATCAAGTGAAAAGGAAATAAAGGATCAAACACGAAATTATCATTTACCATTTGACCCAAAATCCTGGTGTTCTTGAAGAAGGGTTCTTGAGAAAAGGCCTGTTATTCAGCACCTATTTTTAAGAGGGAAAACCCCTTATTTTTGATTACTGAATTCATAAAAGAGAAAGAGCACAACAGAAAAACCAACCAACCTTTTTTTTCCGCCCAGCTCCTTGTGGGCAAGCCCATCTTTGGGTCCTCCTACTGGTTAAACACCTTTTAGTCAACCCTTAAATCCTTTAATTGGAATTGGAAAAATAGTCATAAAAAGTCGAAAATTCTTGATTATTAATTGGTGGAAGCTTGCCAGTAATCCAATCCAACCTGGAATAGTCTTGCAATTCCTAAAAATCTCTATTAATAATTAATCTAGGTCTTATAAGAGAACTATTTTAAGTATCAAAGAAACCAGCCACTAATTAAAAAAATTATTGTGCAGACTTATTATAGTTCAGAAGGGCAGGCAATTCAAAACCACCTTAGCTTACCTCTATCTATTCAAGACTAGTAGTAAAATAAATTCCCCTTCTAGTGGTACTGCCAGCAAGCTATTTGCTAAATAATCCCATTATCCCTTGGAGTCTCTACAGGGTCTGTAAACCCTGAGTGCAACTGTTCACCTCTTGACTGAGAAATAGAGAGATGAGAGTAAAGATCCTTCCAAAACCTATGATGATCCAATGGTATGCCTTGCTCCACATCTGGGTTGAGCTCGCAGCTTAAGTAGCCTTCCCCTCAACCCTAACCTAGGTACAACCGCAAGAAAACAAGGTTAATGAAATACAACCCCTAAGTACAGAACCCTAGCCCAACTCTATCCTTCCGTCCCCATCCCATACCCCATATCCATCTGTATTGCCTGCCTGCCATTATGTCCACTTGGTTTGTCCTTCTCATGACACGGCCCTTGCGCCGCGCCCAACTTGGAGCCCCCCGTGCATGTCTGCATCTTCTCAAAGCATCTTTCCAGATATCAGAGATACATCCACGCAATCCAATCCCTGAAATCCGCGCAATCTAATCCGCCCCATGTCTCCAGATGCTCATGAGCAAAATTTGACTGCTGCTGAGCCCACAGCATGGCTTACTGCGGCAAAGACGCACCCATTGCTGAGCAGGCAGTGCGCAGTCAATTCCAAGTTGCATCTATAAAAGACCACCACATCCCCCCCAACTTGAGTTCTGTTCCCAGAGATCCACCACTATCTCACCTACCCCCAGCTATACCATAGTTATCCCATCATTCCCCTTTGCACGGCTACATCACACCAAGGAAAAAGAAGGACCCCATCCACCCTACTTTGCCCAACATGTCCTGCATGTTCTGCAGCCGGAACGGCCTCTCCTGCCAAATCTTTCCGGGCCGGCGCACCTGTGTTCCGTGCCAAGCTGGCGACCATTGCTGCTCTTTATTCAAAGGTATGCCTTGCAACCGTCCTCAAGGCCGTCCACGTAAGAGGACCTGGCACAACTCTTTTGTGGTCTTGAGTGATAAAAAAATTTCAACCAACAAGTGGACCCCGCCCGGCTCACCTTGCGATTAGCCGCAATGCGCCGCTCAAAACCCTCCATTGTGCAAGAGCCATGACTTGGGCTCCTGGTTCCGTTGGGCTGGACCACTGCAGCGCCAGGACTTTCCCAAATTTGCAGCTTATTGGAACACTGCTCATGAGTGGGCCGCACAGGTATGGATGAACGTACCATCCATGGACACGCAGATCTTCAACCGTCTGGCCGCCCCACCTCCACCACCACCGCGTCCTCCTACTCCCCCAAGACCTGCTCCTCTGGCTCCCACTCCTCCACCGGCTCTCAGGTCATCACTGGAACCCGCGCGTGCCAACTCCCATGGTCATTGAATTTTCACTGGAACCCGCAGCCACTAAAACTCCTCCAGCCGCCACTCCCAAGATTCCAGAGATCCCATTCATTCCGGCTCTTCCACTGGCAAGGTTTGACGCAATGGTGAACAACCTGGACAAACTACTCCGGAGTTTCCTAGCAGTTCCCCATGCACACACCACCAATGCGCAAGGAAAAGTTTTGGAGGCCTTCCAAACCCTAGCTGCGGCAGCTTGGGCGGATGCAGAGGAGGTGATGAGAACTTGGCCAAGGTAGGCGGATTGCCCCCCCTTCTCTTATTTCTTCCTATCTTGTTTGCGGGCCTATCTGGCAAAGAAAAAGGACTTTTGCCCCGCCAAAATAAATAGCCTTTGGGCTTGTGAGAACCTTGAGAGAAATAGAGTATCTGCTGAGAGTGAGAAAAATCTGTGCCACTGCAAGTATCCACTAAAGGTACCTGGACCGCCCCAGATAAACTGCCTCACAGTTCCCCATAAAAATCTAAAGAGCAGAGAGAGCACAAAGAAAATCCGCCACGCGTGCACATCCTTCAGAGAGAGAGGAAGAGAAAAGGAGTATCCTCCCCAACCATCTATACCTTCCGTTCATAAGATAACCAAAGAAAACCTGAAAAAAGAGAGAGAAAGATTTTTTTTTAAGCACCAACCCATTGCCAAGCCTGCGCCTTGCTTTTTGACCCACATCCACTTTGCGCCACATGCTTTCATATTTCCCTGGATCATCTGTTGGAAATTGTTTTTTTCCCAAATGCAGGGCTTGTCCTTGTGTACATGGACCTGGCTTTGCGCCATGCCCATACCTAAAAGAAATTATTTCCAGAAATAATCCAAAAAAGCCAATCCAGAGAGAAGGAAATAAGAAAACAAACATTCTGGGGTGTCTAGACGTTATAAGTGCCACAAACATAAACTCTGCAAAGAAAATTTGGAAAGCTATCAAAGAACAGTTCTCTTCATCTCAAGCTTCAAAAAGAGCAAGAATCTTCAACAATTTCCTTCATCTAAACTTCAAAGAGGAGGAAATTGCCAACTTTGTGACCAAAATCAAGACTTCAATCAAGAAAATGATGGAAATAGGTATGGATCTCCCTCAAGACATCCTTGCCTACCTCATACTCTCCAAGTTTCCACCATCACTGAACAACATTAAGAGACAAATAATGCACTCAGAAAAGCAAATCACCATTGAATTCATTTGCAATCATCTCACTCAATTCAAAAATGACATCAAAGCGGAGTTGTTGGAACAAACTGGCCCAAAGACTGGGACATAACACGCCTTAGCCTCAATGCGTACCAAAACTGAAGACCAAATGTTGAACCAATGCATCAAAGGTTACCACAATCCAAAGCAAGATAAGAACCACTCAGAGAATGAGTGCTTTCTCCTCCATCCAGATAAGGCCCCATAATGGTGGAAAGAAAACCAAGAGAAATGGAAGAAACAGCAAAATTCAAAGAACAAGTTGGCCCATTTTCATGCCTTTGTCACCAAATGGATTGACTCCAAGATTGGCAAAGATCAAAACATATTAGTTGACAGCGGAGCATCAATGCACATGTTCAATGACTCCAGGTTCTTTGTCTTGCTCAATCCATACTCAGGAGAGGAAATCTTGACCGGAAAGGAAGGAGCTAACCTAATGGTGTGGTGGTCTTTTATAGAAGCAAGTTGGAATTTGCTGCACGCTGCTTTCTCAGCAATGTGTGCAGCTTTGCCGCAGTAAGCCATTCTGCGGGCTCAGCAGAAGTCAATTTGGGCTCAGCATCTGGAGACGCGGGGTGTATCAGATTGGATTGGACGGATTGTGCGGATGTATCTTGGATATCTGGAACGGCGCGTTGGGCGGATGTGGAAATGAACGGGGGTCTCCAAGTTGGGGGCGGCGCAAGGGCCGCGTCATGAGAAGTAAAAACCAGGTGGACGTAATGGCAGGCAGGTAATACAGATGGATATGGGGTATGGGATGTGGATCATGGGATGGGGTTGGAATGATAGAGTTGAGCTAGGGTTCTGTACTTAGGGGTTGTATTTCATTATTCTTGTTTTCTTGCAGTTGTACCTAGGTTAGGGTTGAGAGGAAGATTACTTAAACCGCACCCTCAACCTGTATGTGGAGGATTGGAGGACAGATCATCACAGAGGATCACATTGGGGTTGCAAGGCTCTTTTAGACGCAACTCTCATTTCTCTATCTCTCAGTCAAAGGGTGAACAGTTGCACTCAGGGTTTACAGACGCAAGGGATCAATAATTTCTGAACTTGGGAACCATTCTAGCAAAATTACTCTTCTGAATTCCACATCTGGGGGTCTGGCCGGGAAGTAAAATTTTGTTCCTTGTCTCTTGACACTAACAAGCGCAATTTCCCAGTACCACCCATTGACCGTTGCAGGGTTGCCTAACATTACCCCCACTCCTCTTCCTCCTCCTCCTCTGGCTTCTTGGAAGAAACCTCCATCAGGGGCAGGATATGGTTTCCCTTGCTCCAACAATGGCACCAATCACAAGCCCATTTGCATCAGGCCGTGGGACTATTCTCACATTTGGTTCAACACTGAGGACGTTGAGCAATTCCTTGCAAAATACAAAGGAATTGCCAATGCGGAAGGTGCAATGGGTTTGGATAAGGCTTGTTTTTTTGTCCTCTTCATTACAGAAACGGAGAAGCTTTTGGATGTGGAGGAGATCAAAGGGTACAAGGAACTTGATTGGCCAAAAATGAAGGCGGAAATCTTGGTGTGGTGGGGAAGGCGCAAACCTTGGTTTTGGGAAAGCAACTTTGAGCAAGCCGCAGAAGAAGCAAGTGAAAATGGTGGAGTCTAGACGCGGGCCCAATTGGGGGAGTATGTAGCAATTTTTGACCAGATCTACCATTACCTGGCAATGAACAAGGTAATAGCGGCTCAGACAGGTGCAATGAAGAGGGCATTTCTGGGCGGACTTGGTCCTCAACTCCACAGGTGGGTGCAGCAGCACTTGTATGAAAACAACTTGGTAAAGAGGTTGTTGGATGGGAGTATTGCGCTTCTTCTGAAAATCCTTATCATCCATAGGGCAGTGGAAAGCAAGTTGGACTTGGAGGAACTGATGTAGGAAACGGCAAGGTCATTCCCAATGGGGTCAAAGAAGTCTGCTTCTCACCCTCTGGCAGCACCAACATAGGCTCCGGTGGCAGGCTCCTTGAATAAGGAACGCACTCCGGCAACACCACCAACAACAAGCCTGGAGATTAGCAAGATGACTGAATTGATGAAGGACTTACATATTTTTCTGAGTCCAATTTTGTCAGCGCCGCACAATCCGCCTCCTCACCTTGGGGGACCGCTTCTGCCAACAAATCCTCCTGTGTCCCAGTTATGCAATTACTGTGGGGACAAGGGGAATTGGTGGTTGGGGTGCAATGACATGACAAGGGACCTCAAGGCAGGATTTTTTTGACTGGTTGGAATGGGATTAATGTTCCCAATGGGCAAGCCAATCTCCACTGAGCCTGGGAATCCGACTTTCATGGAGCAAGTGCACACGCAATCTCAGGATTTGGGGGCAACTGCTTGAGCTTTGCTTGGGATTTTCACCGGTCCCGGGGTGTGGAAACCTCCTTGCGTGGAGGGGGAAGTGAGGGTACTAGCAAAGGACAAAAGGATGGATGTGGATGCTAAAGAGGGGGTACCTCCAGTAGCTCCTTAGCCAGTTGCGCGCATTCCAGAAATGGACAGGGGGCTGGCAAATCCAGTAGGGAAGAAGAAGGCGGTGGAGATTGTGTGCAGAGTGATGGGGAACAAAACAACTATTCCATTGACCTTGAAGGAGTTGGCAGTGGTGTTGCCATTGGTAGTAGATGAGATGGTTCAAGGGCTGAAGGATTGCGGACACAATAGGATCCCTCCAACGGTGCAGCGGGTGAACTTAGCTTGGGATGAGGAAGAGTGCAAGCTAGCAGGGATGAAATTAATTTCAACTCTGCTGGCTTACGTTCCAATGAAGATTTCTGGAAGGAAGGTGTGGGCGCTGGTGGATAGCAGTTCCATGGTGAACCTCCTTCCATCTAGATTGGTTTGGCGGAAATGTGCAATGGGGCTTTGCGCGCTTAACTGCAGGGCGTGTTGTGTGGATGGGGTTGTGGAGGAGGAAGAGGTTGAGGTTGCAAGGGTCTGTAAACCACTTTATTTTCTATCAGTTGATTGCGGGTAGGCTATTCTAGGATGGCCATTCATGTTTGGGGTCCAAGCGCCAATGATTTTTGATTGCGGGGTGGGGACAGAAGCGTTGATGGTGGGATATTTGGCCTGCGGGCAATTTGAAACCACAATCTGCAATCAAGGGTTGGGGAATTGGATGTGGTATTTGGAAAGAGGAGAAGAGGAGGACCCTGGTGCGCAGTTGGTTTGCAAGGGTGGGCCAGAGGTGGATTTTGGCTAGTCATTCAAGGTTACTGCACAGGGCAAGCTCCAGTTTTGGGCAGGCGGTCAACTAGCAAAGGAGCAGGTGAGAAGTAGGGAAGAAGCGCCAGATTCCTGGTTGCTAGAAGACTTATGGCTGGTTTGGATAGCAAGGGGGATCACAAAGCGGATCCTTTGTCCAAGGAAAAGCCCGTATGCCTGCTTCACCTCCAGCGGAGTCAACAATTTCAGAATTCTGGGGACAGCAGCCAAGGTGGGGGGGGAACAATGGATGAATAGGGGATATGATTGGATTTGGTAAAGCGGTGATCTAGCCGGTTCACAGCCGGAACAACTTGACACCCAAGAATGTTTTTTTTCTTATTTTCTTCTCTCTGGATTGGCTTTTTGGGATCATTGCTGGCTAGGGTATGGTTTCTTTTAGGTACGGGAACAACCCAAAGCTGGGTTGGAAGAAGCAAGGAAAAGCCCTGCATTCTTGAAAAAAATGCATGAAAAATTTCCAATGGATGATTCAGGTAACTAGGAAAGAGCATGGAGCGGAACAGGTGTGGGTCAAAGAGCAAGGCATGGGCTTGGAAACAGGTCGGTGCTTAAAAAAAGAAAAAAAAACTCTTTAAGTTTTCTTTGGTTATCTTATGGACGGAAGGAATAGATGGTTGGGGAGGATTTTTCTCTTCCTCTCTCTCTGAAGGATGTGCGCGCGCAGGGGATTTTCTTTGTGCTCTCTCTGTTCTGTAGATGGGTACGGGGAACTGTGTGGAAGTTTGTCTGGGGTGGTCTAGGTACCTTTAGCAGGTACTCTCAGTGGCGCGGGTTTATCTCACTCTCAGTGGATACTCTCAGTGGCGCGTATTCTTCTCACTCTTGCAGATTTCTATCAAAGCTTGGATCTTGCGCGCAGATCTTATTTCTCTCAAGATTCTCACAAGCCCAAAGGCTACTTAGGATGGCGCGGAAAAAGTCCTTTTTCTTTGCAGATAGGCGCGGGGAAGGGAAAAAAGATAGAAGAAATAAGAAAAGGGGGGAAATCCACCTACTTCAGCCAAGTCCTCATCACTTCCTCTGTGTCTGCGCAAGCCGCTGCGGCTAGGGATCAGAAGGCCGGGAAAAAATTTTGTTGCAAATTGGTGGTGTGCGCATGGGGGACTGCTAGGAAACACTGGAGTAGCTTTTCCGCGTCAAACCTTGCCAGTGGAAGTGCCAGAATCAGGGGGATCTCCAGGATCTTGGGAGTGGCAGCTGGAGGAGCTGCAGTGGCTGCGGGTTCTGGTGACAACTCAATAACCACAGGAGTCTGTGCGCCCGCAGGTTCCAGTGACAACCTGGGAACAGGTGATGGAGATGGCGGCAGAGGAGTTGGGGCCAGAGGAGCAGGTCTTGGGGGAGTGGGGGGATGCAGTGGCCGGGGAGTAGGAGGACACAGTGGTGGTGGGGGAGGTGTGTCCCAATGATTAAAGATTCTTGGGTCCATTTCTGGTACGTTCATTTGTACCCGTGCTGCCCACTTGTGGGCGGCGTTCCAATAAGCAGCAAATTCTGTGAAGTCCTGGTGCCGCAGTGGTCCAGCCCAACGGAATAGTGAGCCCAAGTCATGGCTCTCATGCAACGGAGGATTTTGAACAGCATGTTGCGGCCAGTTGCAAGGTGAGCCAGGGGGGGTCCACTCGTATGTTGAAATCTTGTCATTGCTTGAAACCACAAACAAGTCACACCCGGTCCTCTTGTGCAGACAAACTTGTGGAAGTTTGCAAGGCATTCCATTGGATTGGGAGAAGCGGCAGTGGCCCGCTTGGCAAGGGACACAGGCGCGCTGGCCTGGAAGGATTTTGAAGGAGAGGATGTTCCGGCTTCAGAATGTGAAGGACATTTTGTGTGAAGTAGGGTGGATGGGGTTATTATTTTTTTCCTTGGTTTGATGTAGCGGTGCAAAGGGGGAAGGTGGGGTAACTATGGTGTAGTTGGGGGTAGGTGAGATAGTGGTGGATCTCTGGGGACAGAACTCAAGTAGGGGGGGATGTGGTGGTCTTTTATAGATGCAAGTTGGAATTGGCTGCGCACTGCACGCTCAGCAATGGGTGCTTCTTTGCCGCAGTAAGCCATGCTGTGGGCTCAGCAGCAGTCAAATTGGGCTCAGCATCTGGAGATGCAGGGTGGATTATATTGGATTGGACGGATTGGACGGATTGCGCGGATTGTGCAGATGTATCTTGGATATCTGGAATGGCGCATTGGGCGGATGCAGACATGCGCGGGGGCTCTGAGTCGGGCGCCGCACTAGGGCCGCATCATGAGAAGGAAAAACTGTGTGGATGTAATGGCAGGAGGGTAATACAGATGGATATGGGGTATGGGATGTGGATCATGGGATGGGGTTGGAAGGATAGAGTTGGGCTAGGTTTCTGTACTTAGGGGCTGTATTTCATTATTCTTGTTTGCTTGCAGTTTTACCTAGGTTAGGGTTCAGGGGAAGGTTAATTAAACTGCACCCTAAAACCGGATGTGGAGGATTGGAGGATGGATCATCACAGAGGATCACATTGGGGTTTCAAGGCTCTTTTAGACTCAACTCTCATTTCTCTATCTCTCAGTCAAAGGGTGAAAAGTTGCACTCAGGGTTTACAGAAGCAAGGGATCAATAACTTCTGAACTTGGGAACCATTCTAGCAGAAGTCCTCTTCTGAATTCCACAACATTAAAAGGAATGGGCACCGTGAAGCTCTCCTGGAAGGGAAGAACAATCCTCCTCTCCAACTCCCTTTATGTACCTAGCATAGTAGTAAACCTTTTCAGCCCCGGTAAACTCTTGAACAAGGGCTGTGAGCTAGTTGCCAAAATAAAACTCATCCAAACTAATCTCCAATCAAACCACCATGGCAAAATGCACCATGATCAACAACCTATTTGTACTTGAGAAACCACAGAAGATAGGGAATGACTGCTGCATGGTATCAAGGAAGGAAGAAGGACCACAAACTAGCTAACTCAAAGAGCTCCACCTGATGTATGGTCACGCTTTGGTAGGAAGACTCAGAAGAATCAACAGAATAAAAATTGACTTGACAGAGGCAGAACACTTTGTGTGCAAAGACTGCTGCCTGTGCAAAATAACCAAGACTCCCTTCAAGTCGGTCTCAAACCTGGAAACCAAGCCCTTTGAGAAAATCCATCTTGATCTGATTTGTCCAATCAATCCTCAGTCAAATAAACAAGATCAGTACATTCTCACAATTTTCAACAACTTCTTGGGATACATTTCAGGCATACCAATGATGAGCAAAGACACAACTTACAATTTGCTTGTAGAAGTCATAGAAAAGCAGAAGAACAAATTTGGCTACTATCCCACCAGGGTATGTTCAGACGGAGGTTCAGAATTCACCAACCACAGGTTAGTCAAATATCTCCAGGAGAGATACATAAAACAGCTGATTTCCAAACCAAACCATCCTGAACACAATGGTAGGGCCAAAAGGGCCAACCAAACCATTGTTGAAAGCGTGAGGACAACTCTGACCTCCAGAAAAATTCCAAAGAAATTCTGGCCGGAAGTCATCAAATCATGCTGTCTTAGTCTCAACAAATAACCCAGGAAAACCAAGAGGTTAGTCCATGGGAACTGATCCATCAGTCATCTATCCCAAATTCATATTTAAAACCCATTGGCATCACCACCATTTTCCTCAATCAAAAGAGATTGAGAGGATAGAAGTTCAACCACAAGGGCTCAGAAGGAAATCTTATTGGATGTAACCCCAAAATCCACTCCTATTGGAATTTTCAAACCAGACTGATTGGTGGTCTCCAGAAAACATGTCCAATTCATTGCAGAGCCTCATGACAACCCAACAACTTCAAAGAGTCTGGATTTGGAATTCCTTCCCACAAACAAAATTGAAGAACACCCTCAAACAGAAACAAATCATACCTATCAAGAGCCATCTCCAGAAATTGACTCCTCAGATGATCAAAGTGAGAGTTTGAGGAGTTTGATTTCACCACCGGGGTCTCCCTCACACACTCCCCGCTCAACCAGAAACAGAATCAAACCCCACCACTGAAGCTTTGCAACCTATAAATCAAGAACCTAGACAAGTCCTGAGAGACAGATTGTCTTTGAGACCACCTCAATTGTTTGGTTTCCACCACTACTTTGAGCCACAGAATTTTAAGGAAGCCTACTGTTGCAGTGACTGAAATAAGTGGAAAATGGCAATCAACAAGTAGATAGAACAATAAAAATTACTCAAGGTGTGGGAAGACTACAATGAGCTGACTCCTCTAAACCCCCTGGAAAAAACCTGGGTCTTCAAGATTAAAGATAACAGCCATTACAATGTTCTCATCCACAAGGCCGGGATAAGCATAAAAGGATTCAATCAAATAAATGGACTAGACTTTGACAAAAAATTTGCACCAAATGGGAATATTGCATCCTTGAGGGCTATTCTTCAACTGGCGCTCCAGAACAACATCAAGATAAAAAAATTCAACATGAAGGCCACATTCCTTGATGCCCCCATAATTGAAGAAGTAATAATCAAGATTCCCAAAGGCAGCAATCAATCAGCCCAATACCTCAAACTCAAGAAGAGCCTGTACAGGCTCAAACAATTGCAAAAAAACTGGTACCATACACTAACCAAGCAGATCTGCTCTATTGGGTTCAGAGAATCAGAAAGCAATCCATGTCTGTATAAATCAAAAGACAACAAGTCCTTTCTATTCTTCCACGTAGACAATTGGATCCTGGCCAACAACGGCAAAAAATTTGAAGAGAAATTCAATAAAAAATTTCAGAAATCCCAAGCCCACAGCTCTGAAACCATCCATGGAATGAAAATAGAACAATGGGGGGGGAATATTTTCCTAAGTCAACCATAGCATATTGCCCATAGACTAGAAAAAATGAGCCTCACTGCAGCCAGACCCTCTTTTACCCCTCTCACTCCGCACATCCAACTTACAAAAGCATCCAACAAAGAGTTTGAAGCATTCAAAGCCTTAAACATAAACTACAGATTGGCCATAGGACTTCTCAACCACGTAGCCAGCAGAACACAACCCAATATAAGTTGATTTGTCTCCAGCCTAGCCTTTTTTCAGAAAAAGCTCCAGATATAAACAAAAATTGAGTAAATAAATACTGAAAAATGCAATGGATATTGATTTTTAAAACAGAATTAATATCTTACCTCACATATATAAGAAGGGTGATGTTAAATTCACGGCTCCAGCCATGTGGGAGCCGTGTAGGGCCCCACACGGCCTGTGAGAGTCATGTAAGGCCCATAAACAACTCCATATAATTTATTATTTATTATTTATCATTTATTATTTATTATTTACTATTTATTATTTAGTATTTATTATTTAGTATTTATTATTTATTATTTATTATTTATTATTTATTACTTTTTACTTTTTACTTATTACTTATTAATTATTATTTATTATTTATTATTTATTATTTATTATTTATTATTTATTATTTATTATTTATTATTTATTATTTATTATTTATTATTTATTATTTATTATTTATTATTTATTATTTATTATTTATTATTTATTATTTATTATTTATTATTTATTATTTATTATTTATTATTTATTATTTATTATTTATTATTTATTATTTATTATTTATTATTTATTATTTATTATTTATTATTTATTATTTATTATTTATTATTTATTATTTATTATTTATTATTTATTATTTATTATTTATTATTTATTATTTATTATTTATTATTTATTATTTATTATTTATTATTTATTATTTATTATTTATTATTTATTATTTATTATTTATTATTTATTATTTATTATTTATTATTTATTATTTATTATTTATTATTTATTATTTATTATTTATTATTTATTATTTATTATTTATTATTTATTATTTATTATTTATTATTTATTATTTATTATTTATTATTTATTATTTATTATTTATTATTTATTATTTATTATTTATTATTTATTATTTATTATTTATTATTTATTATTTATTATTTATTATTTATTATTTATTATTTATTATTTATTATTTATTATTTATTATTTATTATTTATTATTTATTATTTATTATTTATTATTTATTATTTATTATTTATTATTTATTATTTATTATTTATTATTTATTATTTATTATTTATTATTTATTATTTATTATTTATTATTTATTATTTATTATTTATTATTTATTATTTATTATTTATTATTTATTATTTATTATTTATTATTTATTATTTATTATTTATTATTTATTATTTATTATTTATTATTTATTATTTATTATTTATTATTTATTATTTATTATTTATTATTTATTATTTATTATTTATTATTTATTATTTATTATTTATTATTTATTATTTATTATTTATTATTTATTATTTATTATTTATTATTTATTATTTATTATTTATTATTTATTATTTATTATTTATTATTTATTATTTATTATTTATTATTTATTATTTATTATTTATTATTTATTATTTATTATTTATTATTTATTATTTATTATTTATTATTTATTATTTATTATTTATTATTTATTATTTATTATTTATTATTTATTATTTATTATTTATTATTTATTATTTATTATTTATTATTTATTATTTATTATTTATTATTTATTATTTATTATTTATTATTTATTATTTATTATTTATTATTTATTATTTATTATTTATTATTTATTATTTATTATTTATTATTTATTATTTATTATTTATTATTTATTATTTATTATTTATTATTTATTATTTATTATTTATTATTTATTATTTATTATTTATTATTTATTATTTATTATTTATTATTTATTATTTATTATTTATTATTTATTATTTATTATTTATTATTTATTATTTATTATTTATTATTTATTATTTATTATTTATTATTTATTATTTATTATTTATTATTTATTATTTATTATTTATTATTTATTATTTATTATTTATTATTTATTATTTATTATTTATTATTTATTATTTATTATTTATTATTTATTATTTATTATTTATTATTTATTATTTATTATTTATTATTTATTATTTATTATTTATTATTTATTATTTATTATTTATTATTTATTATTTATTATTTATTATTTATTATTTATTATTTATTATTTATTATTTATTATTTATTATTTATTATTTATTATTTATTATTTATTATTTATTATTTATTATTTATTATTTATTATTTATTATTTATTATTTATTATTTATTACTTATTACTTAATATTTAATATTTATTATTTAATATTTATTATTTATTATTTATTATTTATTATTTATTATTTATTATTTATTATTTATTATTTATTATTTATTATTTATTATTTATTATTTGTTATTTATTATTTATTATTTATTATTTATTATTTATTATTTATTATTTATTATTTATTATTTATTATTTATTATTTATTATTTATTATTTATTATTTATTATTTATTATTTATTATTTATTATTTATTATTTATTATTTATTATTTATTATTTATTATTTATTATTTATTATTTATTATTTATTATTTATTATTTATTATTTATTATTTATTATTTATTATTTATTATTTATTATTTATTATTTATTATTTATTATTTATTATTTATTATTTATTATTTATTATTTATTATTTATTATTTATTATTTATTATTTATTATTTATTATTTACTATTTATTATTTCTTATTTCTTATTTATTATTTATTATTTAATATTTATTATTTATTATTTATTATTTATTATTTATTATTTATTATTTATTATTTATTATTTATTATTTATTATTTATTATTTATTATTTATTATTTATTATTTATTATTTATTATTTATTATTTATTATTTATTATTTATTATTTATTATTTATTATTTATTACTTATTACTTATTGTTTATTATTTATTATTTATTATTTATTATTTATTATTTATTATTTATTATTTATTATTTATTATTTATTATTTATTATTTATTATTTATTATTTATTATTTATTATTTATTATTTATTATTTATTATTTATTATTTATTATTTATTATTTATTATTTATTATTTATTATTTATTATTTATTGGAGGCTACACAACTTGATTTTAGTTGTTTAGTGTGCCGTAAAACTGAATGGGGACGTGTAGTATGCCACACAGCCCATTTGAGGCATGTAGCATGCCACACGGCTCATTTGAGCTGTGTAGGGTGCCACATGGCACATTGAGCCATGTACACGACTCAAAGGACCATGTACACAGCTCAATGAGCCATGAATTTAAAATTTCCCATATAAAAAAACTCCATGTAGTATGAGAAAACTACAAAGAATGAAAAAAATCATTTTCTTTAAATAAAATGGAATATTTGCAGTGGTATTTAAAAAGATTTTCCCCAAAAATAAAGAAACATACAGAAATTCTACATATACCTGTTTGATTCTGTGAACTTTAGAAAAAAAATTCCTTCACAAAAATTCAAGATTCCTGATGTAATATAAATACCTTTGTACCCAGAATAATCAAAGGGAAATGTAAAATTTTTGACCTAGGGGTTGCAAATGGGTGTGAAAAGCTGTTTGAAACCCAAGAAGTTGCAAAAAAATAAATAAATAAATACAATAAACAAACAATTATATCAAAAATAAAAAAAATAATTAAGTGAATTCAAAATAAATAAATAAACAAAAATAAATAGAATAAATAAATTAAAAATATAAATATAAAAAAAATCTAAAAAAATAAAAAAAATAAAAAAAATAAAAAATTGAAAAAGGCACATAACAACTAAAAATTGGTCACTTGGCGCAGTTTGCAACCCAGCTGGGTTGTGAACAGCCATTCACACCTGAGATGGGTTTCAAAAAGCTGTTCAAAACCCATGTTGAGTTTTGAAATGGTTGTGTAGGGTTGCAAATTTAACATTTGCCATGATAAAAAATAGAAAAATGCTTAAAATATTTTTTTAATTAGGAGAATTCAATTATTTCAAAATATAAAAAAAAGATTCAACTATTTAAAACCAAAAACATTCAACATGAAAAATGTATTTCTTTTAATAAGAAGATTCATTCAGTGGGATTCAAATGTTTTATAACAAAAATAGAAAGACATAGAAAAATACTAGATATTTATATTTAATGAGTATAATCCAATTATCCTGAAATATCCAAAAAAAAAATGATCCATTCATTCAGGTAATAATAATGATAAAATAAAAAATTTATTTATATGAGTAAAAACTGACATTTCTCATGGAATTTAAACATGTTTCTTCAAATAATAAAAAAATAAAGGAGTTAAAAAAAACCTATTTAATGAGATTTATTAGAATAGTATTTGAAATCAAAAAAGGAACTCCATCAAGTTCAAGAACAATCAAAGAAATATTAAAGCAGTATTTATTTATATAGAATTTGACAATCCTGATAGAATGTAAATATTTGTTTAGAAACATATAATAAAATGGTATAACTTTAAATAAAAATATCAAGTGGGAAGAATTAAATTATTCAAAAATTTTTGATAAAAAAACCATGAAACACAAGGAAAATTGAAGAAAATATAAAAAATTCATTTTTTTATGCTACAAATGGAATTAAGATGAATTTGTGCCAAATTTAAAAAATAATTCAAACAGGAAACAAAGAAATACTTCAAATGAGGGATTTAAATAGTTCAAAATTCTCAAAAAAGGAATTTTCCAATTGTGAGAAAGGTAAAAAAAATTGATTCCTTTTACAAGCAAACCTTTCTTTATTTATTTAAATATTTTTGCACTTGATGGAGTTTATTTTGTTATTTTTAATAATATTGGAACTCCTCTAAAATTGATGTATGTGGATTTTTTTATTTATCTTTTGTAAATATATATATATAACCCATCAGAATTATCATTTTTCATTCAAAGAAATAATTTTTTGATTCAATAGTTATCATTAGTTTATTCAATTAATTTTGTTTTGGAATATTACAAATTATTAGACTTCTCTTCATAAAACAGGAATATCTATCATTAGGATGTATCAGAGTTAAACTGTTCAAAAAACCAAATGTCTGATTTCATGTCCATCCTTTTTTTTCAAAGTTTTATTTTTTTCAGTCAAACCCATTGGTTCATTGTTTATCTTCAAAAAAAAATATTTTCTGAAAAATTGATATTTTTCCTGAAATAAGGAATTTAAGCTTTTCAGAATTTTGACTCTGATACACCTTATTCTTTGTGTCTTTTTCCGTTTGGTATAAGGTATTTAAATCCTACTGCAAATGAATCTTCTTATCAAAAGAAATAAATTTTTTACCTTCAATTTTTTTATTTTTTTAATAAATGAAGCTTTTTTTAATATTTGAACATAATTTAATTCTTCTCATTAAAAAGATACATGTAACATTCTTATATTTTTTATTATGTTCACATTTCTTTATAATTATATATTTGATTGATAAAGAGTTTCTTGAAATATTTACCAGAATCAGATAGGTATATGTAGCTTTTCTGTGTTTTTCTTTATGTTTGTTACAAATGTATTCAAATAACACTGGGAATATTCCATTTTTTCTAAAGAAAATGAATTCTTTTTTTCCCTATTTTTCTCATAGTGGTTGAAGGTTTTTTAATCTGAGGTCAGATTTTAATTCCTTGAAAGAAATTGATATTTATTGAATTTTACATATTACATTTACTCAATTGGTGTCCATTTGGACTCTCCAAAGAATTTTACCCCTGGCAGACCCCACAGGGGATCTGGGGGCTTTATATTGGGTACCCAGTGCCCCATTTATTTTTTAAATGCATTTGGGGGCTCAAAAAACCCTCAAAAGGTGTGTTCTTCCACCCCAGAGAATCTTATAAACCTTAAAAAGTTGTGGAAAACTTTGATTGTCTGTTTTTATCCCTTTTTTGTATTGCACCATATTTTTAAGTTTTATATTGATTTCTGGTGTTGCAAAGCATTCCAGAAGGAATCAATTTAGTAAATAAATTCCTTAAATGAAACCAGAGGCTTGAATTTAGCTTCAAAAAATGATAAAATGATGCATTTTTCGAAAAAAGCCTTCATTTTGATGATTTTGAAAGATTGTTTTCAGCCTGTGCCATAGTTGAAATTATGAATATATCTTGGGGAAATGATTCTTTGAGTATATTTAAAATTTCTTGGTTTACTGAAATCATCAATGAGGGTTCTAACTGATAGCCATTTTTGATGAATTTGGGGAAGAAAACTGTGAGCATAAAACCATGGATATTGGAGTAAAAGGAATAAATCATCTTGTTTTTTAATTGGAACACTAGGAATAGTTGAAATTAGATAAAAATAATTAACTGGAAAGAAGACAAGATGAAAGAGAAATTGTTTAAAATTGAGTAAAAAGAGAATTGGATTAATAAAAGGAGGATAAGAAATGAACTTTATTCAAAATATAATAGTCTTCAATCACTGTGAGATTAATCTTTAGACCCAAGTACTTCTTCATATTTGATATGAAATTTAAAGCTAGATGCTGAGTTATCAAATGAATTATCAGAAAGATAAACAAAATAACTCATGGGCTTTCATTTGATAATTTGACGCAAGCATACGTTATTGGGATTATCTATTTTAAAACTTAAAGTATTATGTGTTTTATTACACAGAGGTGATAGATTTTCATTATTGCATGTATTTTTTGAATTACCAATTCTAAACCAATAAAAGAATTGTTTTGGTACAGGAATAAATTTGGTAGGTGTCAAAAAATTATAATCATAAGTAAGACCACCATTTATAACTTCTGAGCTCAGGTTTTTGGTGCTAAAATCAAATATAAAACAACCTTGTATCTTTTCTTTGAAAATAGGATACCTGTCAGCTGGCTACTATTCAGAACCAACTGACTAAAGCCTAAAAACAAATAAAATATAAATTAATAATAAACAAATACGGAAATAATAAAATAAAATAAAATTAAGGAATAAAACCTTAAGTCGTAAGAAATCCAAGAATATTATAAAAAAAAATGGAGTCGTGGAGCCAATTCAGGTAGGGTCACCCACTGGCACCGCCCCCAAAATCCCACTCCTTCAGGTAGAACCATGGTTCACCTGTGCACCCTCCCATCACATCCGCAGGTATAGGTTTCTGACCAAAAATTCGGTCAGAAACCCATAATTGTGTTTAGTTTAGGAGTTATGGACGAAAACTGGTTTCTTCCATAACCCCGCGCGCAGCCGCGGGTCATTTTTTTTGCAGCTAGGCGCGCAGCTCTTAGGAGCCACGGCACAACCGGCCCCGCAAGTAGTCAAGCGATTACCTCGCGCAGGACCAAAGAGGTTGCAGACAGGCAGTGGCCCCGCGAGTAGTTGCCCGAATACCTTGCACAGGCTCTAGGCGGCAGCTACCGACCAGCCTTGGGGGTAGTCAAGCGACCAGCCTCGCGGGTAGTTGAGTGACTACCATGCGAGGTAGTTGCCGCTTACCAGCCCGCAGGTAGCCAAGTGACCACCTTGGGCGGCTGCCGCTACCTATTGCCGGCCCCGCAAGTAGTCGACCGAATACCCTGCGCGGGCCCCTAGTGACCGACCAAGCCACCGCGCAAAGTGAATGGCCGGCTCACTGGCCAGCCCTCCCCTCTCCCAAAATGGAAACCGGGCTGTGGGGCACCTCCAATACACCCCATAGCCCTGTTCCACATCACATGGGGGCCAGAGAGCGCCACCATGTGGTGGGGAATAGTATGAAAGGGGATAAACAACCCAAAAATCCGGAAAAATGGGCCCTGCACCCTTTTTGGAACTATACCAAAGGATTGTCAGGGCCTCTGTAAAAGGGCCTGTACGGAAGATTTGTACCTAAAAAGGTATCTGTGAGTTAGTGTAACACCCTGAGAGTGTGTACTGAGAATAAACAGGGGCCTAGCTTCGTGCTAGATGGATCACAAGGCACCAGGAATACATACAACACTCTCCATACCCCTTATAATTAAAACTGTACATAACTAGTCACAACTAGGGGTGTACTGTCCACTTAAGGAACTGTAAGACACCCCAATATGAGAAGAAGAGCCTCAGACTTGAAATGTCCTTGCAGCATAAGGTCCCCATGGCCTGTGTTCAAGCCCCTGGCCTCAGGAAGCCATGGCTTATATTTATAAATATTAATTGAATACAACCTCTTTGGTCGATACAGTGAGGTCATTAAGGGCACAGAAACGTGTATCAAGCCCAAAGCATGATGACATAGGGCTTCCTGTACCTCTGTAGTGACTAGAGCAGGTTCACACAAACACACCGATGGCTCCATGGCCTCAGCACTAGCCTGAGTCACCCTCCTTTGGCTGGAAAAAGGGCTGTACCATGAGGAGACCCAAACGATATAAATAAAGGCCCTTCCCCCAGCCATTTCTAACAGATGGATCCAATTACATAGTCATTATTGCTTCAGATATTTTTGTCCTCAAGCCATCAAACCCTTATAAGAAATAAGTGTGTGATCCTGGACCACTTTCTGATAAAATCTTAGACCATAATTCCTGAATCCCTGTTTTTGGCCAAAAATCAACAACCAACCATTCAGCCTGTCCCAGTACAACTTCCAGCACCCTTAATCCTTGCATATTGGCCCATTCATCAAGAATAAGTCCGGATCTAGACCTAGTAAGTGATCCTGCTGACTTATACCCCTTTTTTAGGTTCCACATAACCCATACCCCAAGGAAATTACACATACCCTTCTTGAGAGGAATCCTTGTACACCCCACAGGCACCACAATTGCTACTATATTGTCCCAAACAGACATATACCTGTGTTCCGGAGGGTTCAACAACCCCATTAAGGTCTTGGCCCCTCCTTTTAGATTTATTTATATATATATATAAATAAATTTAACCCTTTTAGCCAAAATATATCTCTGGCATTTTTCAACATTTTTACTCCAAACTTTCCATCACCTCTAGTAGCTAGAAGGAGCTAGGTCCTTGGCATCTAGTAGGCTGACAATACCCAAGCCATTTAGTAGATGTGGTGTATTTATTATCAGAATTATTTTGAGAGAATTGATTGGAAACATGTGATGAATCATTAGGGTGTATCAGAGTTAGCAAACCCATCATTAGAAACCTGCCATTAAAAATGGCAGGTTTCTCAAATACACATACCCTCTAACTAGTGTATTTCAAAATGGTGGGTTTCATGAAAATGGCGGATTTCAAACATCAAACCCGCCATTAAACCTGCCATTTATGCATCATCATACATCCACCATCCATCACATCCATAACACCTGTTGGTGGCTGTGGCTCTCTCTCTCTACTCCCCCTCCCCCTCACCCTTAGCCGTACTGATTACTACAACCTCCAAAACGTGCCAGCTCAAGGATCCTAGCTGCATCATATCTCCCTCCTGAGCGCTGAGTCCTGACTCCTACCCACCCACACTTGCAGAGCTCACCACCAGCTTGGATGTGACGATGATGGCTTCCCATCCTTAATCTCAATTCTCCCAGATCCTTGGTCCATGATAGCTTCTCCTGCTTCTTGTAATCGAAAAGATGTACTCCCTTGATCCCCATCCTCGATCTTTGTTCCTACCCCCGCCCCAGGTACCCAATCTACAACCATTGATCAATCCTCTCAAAATTGGCCTAGAATCTTCCAATGGCCACTTGAACTTTGCTACGCTCAACTGCTTGGCCCCCCAGCTCGCAAACTTGGCTCAACTGCCCATCAAGCGGCTCTCAAACAACTGGTCATCTCCCTCTATTTGCCTACCTCGGGTAGCGTTCTAAGCTTTCTTGGCAATGCTAAGCAACGTACCCGCAAGATCGCTTGTACGGCTCTATCCGGTCTTTGTTTTGGGTCCTTGTGAATTGGAATCTATCTTTGCCAAGATGTTGCCTCCTTGGGAAGGTAAAGAAACCAAGCACAATTGTCAAGCTCGAGAAGCAAATCTGAACACGCTCCGTGGGATGATCAAAACTAACCTCCACACTCAGTACACTCCTGATTTCATCATTGGTCTCAAGTCTATATCAGAGGGCTTATTGAAGTCTCTGTAATCCTTGCAAACAACTATGGCCGTTGGAGTCTGTAATTCCTTTTTTGAACTCAGCTCACTTGGTCAAGCGCTTGATCCGCTCATCAACATCATTTTTCCCCCATTACTCCAAATGGCATCCCAAACAAAGAAAATTGTCTTTCAGGCCTCACAGGCCGCAGTCTCGACCCTTATCAAATTGGTTCCCTCTCACCTCAAAGGCTGAAAACAAACAGCCAACCCAAGTTTTGGTTAGATCACTCATCAAATTATCACGCTCCACTCATCGGACAGTTAAGAACTCAGACTTGGTACAAGCAGCCTTGATTTCTCCCCAGCACAGTGCTAGTGCAAGTCATGGCGAATCACCGCTAGGGACCAAGACTATTGCCACCACTCTAGGTTTGACTTACCATGGCTTTGAGCGACCATCTCTGGGGTCGGGCGTGGTACAATCTCCCCCAAGAAATGAGTTCAAGCGTAGTTTGTCTACCCGCAATTCACCAAGTGCCGGTCAAACCAAGAATTTGCTCTCATCCTCATCCCCCCCTCACAGATTGACCAACAGTAAAACATCTAGCCCACGTCAACCAGGTCAATTGCCATTGCTTTCTCCAATTGTCAAGCCTTTAATCAAGGTTGGAAAGCAGCAAAGCAGTGATGGCAAGTTTGGTGACCCTGTCCCCCTAGGTGATCATCATCTAGAAAAACTCTTGCTCAAAGCTGATGGTGTCAATTCTCGAATCTCAAGCTTAGCGCCTCAAACAAGGAAAACATTGAGTACCAACAAAATTGTGGAGGATTCAATGAAGGCGAAAGCCGCACAAGCCAAATCAGCCGACCATTGACTCTTGGAGCTTACAGAGGATGAAAACAAGCCACAACCACTGGTACCACTTGGTCCAGGTGGTGTTTTGCTTTCAACAACAGATTGCGCCCAACTGGTTCATTTGCCCTTTGCTCAGTTAGAAGCATTTGCAAAATTTCAGGCGATCAATAAAGATTTGATGAGCAAACATTTTAAAGACTCCCCAAGGTATTTTCACTGTACAGAGTCTGAAGAAGTGCAGAAGAAAGGGTTGGGAAGGCGTGAAAATAAGAATCTCTGGTGGCATTGTCAAGCCAAGTGTGAGTCAAATCCCACTTGGATTTGTAAACTGATCTCCGTTCATCAAATTCATTTGGAATTGTCATGAGTTAAACTGATTCACGGTTAAGTCTTACATCATCTTAGTCTTGATGTGCGCCGCTTGTCAAGACTTGTTACCCAACAACGTTCATAGTTTGATAGAGCAATTCAAACAATGACCTCTAGATACACGGAAAGTGAAGAAACCAAGCACGATTGGCAAGCTTGAGAAGCAAATGTGAAAACGCTCTGTGGGATAATCAAAACTAACGTCCACACTCAGTACACTCCTGATTTCATCATTGGTCTCAAGTCTATATCAAAGGGCTTAGCTCATCAACGTGAAGCTCTTACTAATGAAATCCATCAATCCAAGGCGGTGCACTGAAAGGAACTTGCATTGGCCAATCAGCATGTATCCCAATTAGAGTACCAATCACTCCTTAAAGACCCCCATTGTAAAAAGATCACCCACCAGTGTGATCTTATTCTGAGCCACCAGGACGCCACCTCTCAACTTGATCTGCAATCCGGGACTCTAGTGGCCTGTGAGAATGATATCTGCCTCATCCTCCCTGGCCCACTGACTCTGGTCCTTTTTTTTCACACCCTGGTATTTTTTTTGTTTATTAAATGTTTTTTTTTCATCATGTGACTGACATGGTTTTTTTTGTAAACCTTCTTTGAACCCTTTTACTTCCATTCTCTTGCTTCTCCCACTGCGCTCACAATGTTTTACTCCAAATGAATACCTTCTTTATCCTCACCCCAAGCGGAGAATTTTCCTGGGAGGGAACAAGATGGAAGGAGATGAGGTGAAAAACATAAAGAGAGGTGGCAAGCAGAGAGCTTTGAAGCAAAAGAGGGATCAAATGAGGGCATCAGAATTCTCTTTGGAGCTTGCAGAGGGGGGCATCAATTAAAAGGTTGTATGGTCTGGACCAAAAGTATGACCTTTGGATCTGTATCCTTCCATCACTTCCAAAAAGAAAAAGAAGAATTGAAAACCCTCACCCACTGAGTTTGAATTGCAATAACTGAATTTGTCCTGCTGGATAAAATTTAAGACCAAGACAAGAAGGACATCAACTGTGTGAAAAATTTACTTCACCAGAAAAAAAAATTGTTAACACTGTTGGTCCCTCAAGATCTTGGGGTGGAAAAATGTGGGAAATTTGGAATTGATTTGAAGCAAAAAGGTATAGTAAAAATGGTTTGGGCAGCCAATAAGTACAAGCGCTGTAATTTTCATTCTCTGGAGACTGCCACTCATACAAGAATGGCAATGCCAATGCAAATCAACAAAACAACTTGAAACACTTGCAGGGACTTGGGGAGTGGGAAAATATACTCCAGGAAAAAAAATTTAAATAAAAAGAAAAAATATTTTTTTATTGGTGGGTTTAAAAATAGTCTTGAGCATTGTTGAAATCAAAAATGATTTTTTGTTTCTTTTTAAGTTTTTCATCAAAGCAAATATATTTAAAAGCCCAGCATTTGAGTAATCTGCTTTAATTCATCTACTGTTCTACTGCTACCAATGTATGCCGCAGCCATTGACCACTTATCCTTTTTTTCTGTTGCCAGTTGTTCCCTCTCCATTTACAGTTGCGCTTTCTGTCTATCCTTCTCCATTTTACTCTTTTTTAAATTCTAGATCAGCCTGTTGCAACTTCCACTCAGCATCCCATTTTTGTTGATGAGCCAAACTCTCATCTTTCCACTTTTGACAATCCAACTTCTCCTTTTCAAATTGAAGTTTTTTGGATTCTGTTTGTGATTTCACTGTTTTTTGGAGGGGAATAGGAATGGGCTTTATTTTGAAAGCAAGTAAAAAAAATCAATGAACTTACTTGAATCTTGCTTCTCCATGATATCCTCAAAGTCAGAAAAATTTGAATTGTTTCTATGATTTTGATGGCTATTAGGGTTGAGGTTGATGGAATTGGACACCATTTGCTTTCCCTTTGCAGAGGCGGTTTGTTTGGGAACGTCATTGCTCTCATTTAAAGGGGATTTGGGATGCCCCATTGGCTTGAGTTTTTGGTCATTCAGGAACGGATCAGCCTGTTTTTTACCATCTAAATCAGTAAGGATTAACACAATGGAAGAGAAAAGAACTTTTTTCCTTACTTGAGCAAATTTTGATGGCAATGGTGATAAGGTAATGACATCCTCCTCATCAGCCAAGTTCTCCAGACCTTCCTTTCCAGGAAAAGAGGAATCAAAAGAAGCACTGAGGGGTCCAAGGTTGGGTTTTACTCAAAAATCAATGCGGAAGTAGATGTGATTGGAGCTGATTTTGTTTGAATATCCTCCTTGGCATTGGATGGGGGCCACTCAAAGGCAAAGGTTTCATCAAGGTCCTCATTTCCAGGCTAAGAATCCCCAGCCAAGTCCTCAGCATCAACTGAATCAGGTTGTTGGGCATCAAAAGCAGCTAGAGGGGTGATTTTGGCCTTCTTTCCAAAGATTTCATCCATTTGAACATAAAAAGGACAAATGGAGTCAAACTTATCAACCACCAAGTTGATTCCCTTGGCTTTTTCAGAGTCAGTGATACCAAAGCCAGTGGAGATTGACATGGAGTTGGCCTTTTTGTACTTGACTAAATAATTCTTGAATTGCTCCCTCATCTGTTTGGATGACAGATCCAGCCTACCTTTTGTTTTATTCTTGAGCTCATTGGCCATCAGGAGATAACCATTGGACTTGGAGGATGGATGTTGGCCAACATGTGTTTCATTTTTGGATCCAAAGCAAGTATTTTAGTTGGAAGGAATTTTGAGAAACTTTACCAGGATGATGTGATCAGCTCTCTTGAGTTGACTTGAGCATTTGGAAGCTGATGGAGGAGGATTGTTGGATGTTGAGTTTATGGGGGATTTTTGCATTGGTCCATTGGATTTTTTAGTGGACTTGCGGGGGGAGGATTGCTGAGGGGCCATTATGAGAGTGATGAAGCAAAGAGGATAGGAAGAGATGAGAGTGATGAAGTGAAAAGAGGGATAAAGCATTGATAGTTAGGATGTGATGGAAGCAAAAAAGCAATGAGGGTGAGGGAGGGATGAGGAAAGTGATTCAATGAGAGTTAGCTGGATATGATGAAAGTGATAAAGGGATGACAGTGATGAAGTGATGAGGATAGTGATTCAATGAGATTTAGCTGGATGTGATGAAAGAAATAAAGTGATGAGAGTGATGAAGTGATGGAGAGATGAAGAGAAATGAATCAAATTTTGTTCCAACCAGGTTGGAGGTAGAATGTTTCCAAGGTCAGAGGTGGAAAAACAGGGGTTTATTAAGTGGAAAGGTGGGGGAAGCCTTTATATACTTTACTTGAAAAAACTCACTTATTTACAGGTACCTCTGACATGTCTGATGAGAAATAAGTGGTTTTTTTTTATTTTTAATGGCGGGTTTGAAATGGTGGATTTGATTTGAAGCCTGCCATTAAAAAATGGTGGGTTTTCTTAACTCTAATACGCCCTATTAGGTAAAAAATAATTTTATTAATGTATAATAAACTAAACTTTCAGAGGGTTCATAGTAAATTTGGGGTCAGTAAAATGGTTCAATAAATGGTTATTATCAAGGTGAAATTTGTAACATAATAGTTTTGAGTGAAATATTTGATATCTCCAGAAGGAAATTTACTAATGTTATAATTATGGCCAGCAATTAGCTTAGGAAAATGAGCAGTATTTAAAGAAAAAGAAATGCTGGACACCTTGTGTCAATAATTGCTGATGGGCTCTCACAATGGGGCAATATGTTGGATGATATTGGTGATGAATTTGATTGGATGATGATTAGATGATGAAAACAGCAGGGAGAAGAGCTCCTTAAGTACAAAAGATTTGCCCCTTGTGAGCCCATGATACAACAAGCCAAAAGGAAAAATTTTCCGCTCCAAAATAGCTCTATAGGCTCTACAAGCCTTGTTACTTGGTTTGGGCTACATCAGCCCACATGGCATCAGTCCCTGTACCCTTACAACCAGCCTATTCCGGTCCTTTCTGGTGTTTCCACGGTTATGGGACTGAACCAGACCCTGTGCTGTTCAATCCCTGACCTCACATACTGGCTGGTTGCCTCATGCAACCAGCCCCTGGCCATAAAAATGGCCAGGTGGGACCCAGGACACACCTGGGTCCAGTCTCAGACCCATATGGGGGGGGGGTGACCAGCGGACATGCTGTCCCCCCCTCTTTCTCACAGATCCCTGGAGGGGGTGGTCAAATTCCCCTACCAGGGGCCCTGGGGGTTGATACCCCCAGGGCATTGTCATGAGATTGGTGGGCTGGGGGGTGGTCAGATCCCCTTAGCCCAGTTGCTCCTCCCCCTTGGTAAAGGGGGGGGGGGGGGGAGAGGGCCCCTTTGCTTTGATGGTGGAGGGGTGGTCAGGTTCCCCCCACCACTGGTTGCTTTGTTGCAACCAGCTACCTCGTCATTGCGCTAAACATCTAGGGCTGGTGGGGGGGGTGGTGAATTCTCCCCCACTGCCGGTTGCCTTGATGCAACCGGCCTGGGTGGCAAGCTGGTTTCTACCAGCTGCCTCCACCTCCCCCTTGCAATGGCGGGCAAGGGGAGGCAAGGGAGCCGGGGCAATTGGCCCCAGCCCTTGCAGGACCAACAGCCGGCTGCCACCCAGCGCGGCGGCCGCAATTGGCTCAACAGCCGCCACAACGGCCCCCCGTGGGCCATTGGGCCCCATAAATGGGCCAAAGGCAAAAACAGCGGCCCCAAGCGGGCCACAATACAGGTGGCAGCCCCAACCGGGCTGCAACACGGGCGGCCGCCCCAATGGGCCATTCAAAGCCCGAAAACTAAGTAAACCATACTTTGGCGGGCCAGCCCATCTGGCCAAGTATGTCCAAAATAAACCTTGGGCCCAATTATGCCCATAAAAGCCCATCTGGCTTTATTTTCCCATATACCTCACCGGGCCCGTGTAACAATGGGCCTGTTTCACGCGTTTTGAGGCCAGTTTCCCCAAATCCGTGACATCCACACAGGCCGGTATGGTCCGTGTGTGTGTCCAATGGGCCAGAGAGGCCCATATGTGCATCCCATTTGGATTACACTATATGTAGCACACGCAAAGGTGCATACGTATTTTAACAACTAACAGGTCATAATTTGATTCTAAAAGAAAGATATTTGACCTAGCAATTATATAGAACAGAATCAACTGTCTTTGAAATATTGACAGAACAGCATTGTTAAATTTGAAACCGCAGGTTGCAAATAGGTGCAAAACACTTTTTGTAACCCATTTTAGTTGTGAACAACACTTTTGGCCCATTTGAGGCAGAATTTCCCCAAATGGGTCATTTTATGGGGTAATTAGGGGTACCTAGGCACCCCAAAATACAGATTTGATAATTTTGCAGGCATTAGAACCCCTTCAAAACTGAAATAAAAAAAATAAATGGAGTTTGGGATCTTTATTCTTGCCTTTTTAATTATTTTTGATGATTATTTCAGATCTAATCAAGTTCAAAAACCAATTAGAGAGATTTATAAGATTTATGTGAGATTTTTTGGATGTATTTTTTTACCTTGAAAAATTCACTCAAAAAATAAAGAAAAATTAAAGAAAAGAAAATTTCTCATTGGAATTTCTTATTCAAATTTTCATTTTTTTTTTTGATTCAAGCTCTCAGAAAGTGATTAAAACAATCAAAGAAATTTCTAATATTTTTTGAAGATTATTTGGATGTACTATTTTAACTTAAAAAATTCATTCAAAAAATCAAACAAATCAAAATAACCAAATTTCCCATTGGAGTAATGGGTCCTTTAATTTGCCTTTTTAATTCATTTTTTTGGTTATTCAAGCTCTCAGGAAGCTAAAGATATCTTTGTTATTTTCTTCAGATTTTTTGGATGTATTACTTTACCTAAAAAAATTCATTCAGCAAATCAAGAAAAACCAAAAAAAATCTCATTGAACTTTTGGATACTTTTTTTTGCCTTTGTGATAATTTCTTTGGGTTATTCAAGCTCTTATTTTATTTTTATAAATTTTTATTTATTTTAATATTTTTTAATATCTTTTTATTTTTGATTCTTTCATTTTTTTGCTCACAACCCTGGAGTTGTGAATGAGTTGTGAATGGCTGTTCATGGCTCAGATGGGCTCCTAACGGCGCTTTGGGACCGATTTTGAGTTGTTAACAGCCTTTTGGTACTCAGATGGGTTACAAATGGCTATTCACAACTCCAACAGGTTGCAAACTGCATTACAAAACCCATTTGAGTGGGGAATGGGTCTTGTTGGGTTACAAATTTGACATTAACCTTGGCAGAATTAATCTTTGGGAAGGTATGGGTTAAAAAATACTTTTCTTTAATAGTGAATTGGAATAATTTTAACTGGTTTTAAAAAATATTCTGGGCAATAGGGGATAAATTATTATGTGAATGATTCTATATATAAATTAATTGGGGATCCAAGTTAAAAACCATGAACAGAGAAAATGTTTGAGTAATATTTGGAGGAAGAGGGGTGAAATGAGATTGGAATTTTCAAGGAAGTTTGAATAAGATTGGAAGCTTTTAATAAAATTATAATTTTCATGGTTATTTTCATCAAAAAATTTCAAACTGATTCCATCCTAATAACCAATTTCTTCAATGAATCTCAATTCAATTTATAAAATTTGATATAATCAAGATTAGGCCCAGCCTGATTTCATGCCTTCAGAATTAATTAATCCACACCCTCCTTTGAAGAAAGACATTATTTCCTCAATTTTTCTGCTAAATTCACAACTTTTTCAAAGAAAGCCAGGAATATAGTAGATTTTTTCTGAATTCACACTTTCTGGAATTTTTTCTCACCTCATGAAGGAATTTAAACCTTGAAAGGATGTTCCAATAGAAAAAAAGCATGAATAAAGACATTTAAGATTTTGAATGCCTTTTAAATCTTTTCAGAGTTTTTTTTGATGGGAAAAGACAGACTTTCAGGAAATTTGGGGCGCTTCTAGGACTTTGAAAATTATTTGAGGCCTTTGGGGGTTAAAATGAGGGTAGAGGGTTTTGGAGAATTCAATCATGGACATCACTTGAGTTAATGAAACATGTAAATATACAATAAATATAATTGTTTTTGAAAGTAATTCAAATGTGAGGTTATATTTGAAAAAAATAAAACATTTTTGCAGCATGAGAAAAATAAAAAATGATAAAACTTCATTTTTCTCACACAAAAAAAGATATTTACAGTGGAATATAAATTTTTCAACTAACATAAAAAAATTGAAAAATGCTAATCATACCTTTTTGATGAGGAGAATTAAAATATTTAAATTTTTATTTTAATACAATATCATCAAGTAAAAAAATAATCATAAACAATATGAAAAAAATGAAAAAAAGATCTCTTTGAAAAAAAAATCAACATTTTTAACAGTATTTGAATACCTTTGCACAGCAGATAAGAAATTTAGAAAAATTATACATATAAATATTTCATGATAAGAATTATTCTTTTCAAAAAAATATTTAAACAAAAAATTCATAAATCTCAAAAATAAAAACATTCAATAAAGAAAATGTACTTATTTGAGTAATAATTGATATTTCCAGTGGGATGTAAATGTAGAATTGTAATTCTGAAAAAATCTAAGAGAAAATTTGAAATTTTGTGATAGATCAAAATATGAAGCTTTGTACAGCCACCCTTACCTGAGCACAAATACATTTACAAAAAATATGGTAGGTAGGGTGATAAATAAAGAAAGATAAAAATGAAACTGATGGTGGTAATTGAAGAAATGACTGGGGTGCCATTCTGAGTGGTTTTTATAAGTTTTTATGTGAAAACAATGGTTGGAGGAAGAAAGAATGAAGATAATTCTCTCCTATTCTGTGGATGGAGTGAGAGACAAAAGATCTGTGAATGAAGATGGATGGGATGATAAGTCAGTTGTTAGGTGATGCTAATCTAAATGGCAAACAACATGAGTGAGGATGAAGCAGGTTTTGCAGGATGAAGATTATCAGGGTAGATGAATGGAGCAGGTTGAATGATTGAGAGAGATTAAGGGGCTGAATACCTACTGTTTCCTCTATATCTGCAAGGGTTCAGCTTTTAGAAAGCCAAGCTTGGTCCTTGGTTTGATTTTTTCTGAGTGGCAAAGAATGAGAAACTAGCTGGCCTGATGTTTCAGGTCCTATAATGAACCAGAATGAAGTCATCAGAGGTTTGTCAGAGCTTAGGAGATTAGAGTGGAGACTGGTAAGGTTTTAAACTTACTATATGTCTGCTCTGTGCAATCTTCACCTGCTGGTTTGCGCCCTTTTCCAGGAATGACTTGAGCTTTTCATTGGTGTTTCTCATAGATTACTAGGAGGCTCATTTTGAAATTAAATAACTTCATACCAAAAATGAGAAAAACTTAGGAAAAAATTGAATCTTCATATATGATGAGGGTAATTCAAATATTCTGGAATATTTCAACAAATAATTCATAGAGTAACATGATAAAAAATAATAAAATAAAGAATTGATTTATTTGAATAAAAATTAAAAGTCCTGATGAAATTTAAAGATCTTTTTTAAAAATATATCAGAAATGAAAAAGAATTTGGAATATATCTACCTTATCTGATAAATTGAAAAATTTGAAAATACCTCAAAAGAAAAATTCAAAAATTACAGAAATAAGGATAATACTCAGTCAAAACTGGTTTCTTTAAATAAAAAGATATCAATTTTTCTTCTTTCTCTCATCCTGAAAAATTTATTGTTATAATTTTTCAAAATATTTGAATTTGTATCTGAAGAAATGGTTATGCATCATTTTAAAATCATCCTTTAAATTTTATAAAAATTTCTCAACATTCTATCAGAAATATTTTATTTTATTTGATGAAATGAATATTTGATATTCTTTTTATTAGGGCCTATCAGAATTAAAAAACCCACCATTGTTTTTTCCAAACCCCCCATTTTTAATGGCGGGTTTCTGAAATAAGCATACCCCCTAACTGGTATCTTTTAAAATGGAAGGTTTCAAACATGAAATACTCCATTTACTCATCTTCACCCAAATCATGCAAAAATTTCATCCAAACCTCCACTGCATCAAATCTAAGATTTTTAACATCATCATCCCCCCTTCCAACTGCTCAAGGCCCTCAAACAGCAAGGACCAAAATTATCATCCAAAAATATCTTACATCATCCAAACTAATTAGATTTTTGTCAACTTCCTTGATCAATCATCATCCCATCATTCCTTTTCAAGAATTCATCCTTTGTACTCATTCATCCAAGACTACCACTACAACTACTAATAATCACTTGATCCTACAAGTTCATCATCATCCAAACTCCAAGGCTTTTATAATCCATCATTTTAAGATGACCTTACCATGAACCCTGACAACCCAAATAATCCCTCACTCAACTACCTCAAAAATATGAGCCCAGCACCCCAAACGTCCAAAGGCTTCATCTCCTCTAGCCACCAGCAAACCAACAACCCCAAGCAATTGTACAAGAGTTGGAAAACATACCAATGGTCATCCCAACAGCACCACTGTCTCAAGCTCTGAGTTCAATCAATTCAACTGTCTGGGCTCAACCTGGTGGCAAAAAAACAATGGATTAGGAATCTTAAACAAGATGAATTGAATTCAATTCCATTTCATCAAGGATAAATTATCCAACAATTGTCACTTCCCCCTCTGACCTACAAGATCTCAATCATCAACACAAGGATTCATTGATTTGAACTCAGTCAATCACCACCACCACCATCTTCCATTGGATTTGTTCAAGTTCTTAAAAGAACAAGGAGTACTCAACTTTGTTTCTGGAAGCAGTATCTTCTCCAAAGTCTTGGCTAGGTTGGGCGCCCAGGTACTTGGTATTGATGCAGAAAAGGATAGTACTCAAGCTTCTCAACTCCACTCTTGATCCAATCCTGACTTCCATCCTAGGCTTGAGCAATCATCTAACTATCACTCCTCCTCCAATGATGATGAGGATGATCATCATCATTCAAATCCCAAAACTACCTCCTTATTAGTCAGTCTCTACATTCTATTTGAATACTTGAACTGCTCATTGAGGCCCCTCCCTTCCATAGTTTTGTGGTAAAGCCTTCAAGAGACCTCAAGACTTGAAAAAACACAGGGCCTTCTCCCTCCAAATAGCTCTCAGCACCTCCTGGGCACTATGGTGATCTCACCAATCTTCATCATGACCAGTTCAAGCATCCTTGGTCCAAAGCAGATGGGTGTCTCCCAAGTGTTTTCATTATGATTCTTTGAAAAAGAACCCCCCAATAAATTGGAGATCTAATACCATGAGCAGCCTTGTGTTCTTAAATATTTAGGTGTTTTAGCTCAAATGAGGAGTTACTGCCATCATTTGTATTGAGTTGCACATGCAGCACTGATGGCTTGGATGGTGACAAGCATTAGTGAGTGGACAGGCACAATGGCCCTTCTGGCAATGGTTTGCTTAGTTTATCAGTTGAAGCATCACTCATGAATGTTGAGGTCATGTGTTCAAATCCCATAGTGTGCAACTAAATTTTGGATTCTAACACTCCCACCACCCTCAAAATGCTACAAAATGAGTTGAATCCTTTCTTGATCCACACCTGAATTTACCTATTTGGATGGTAGGGAACAAGATGGGAGGAAATGATTTGATAAGAATACAGAGGGGTGGAAGGGATTTGATAAGAATACAGAGGGGTGGAAGGGATTTGATAAGAATACAGAGGGGTGGAAAGGCTAGGTCTTGTTGGAAAAATAGAGCTCAAAAGACAGCTTCAAAAAATTCTTTGGAAGTAGCCAAAGAGGGATTTAAAAAAAGGTTGAAAACCCTCAAAATGTTATACAACCAATTGAATCCCTTCTTGATCCTCACCCCAAGTGCAGTAGGTGCCTGGGAGGGAACAATATGGAAGGAGATGCTTTGAAAAACATAAAGAGGGATGGAAAGAAGAGGGCTCTTCAGATAAATCAATGAGAATAGCCATGAATAAATGAGAGCAATAAAGTGATGAGAGTGATGAAGCAAAAAGAGAAATAAAGTGATTAGTGATGAAATGATGAGAGCAATAAAGTGATGAAGTGACAAGAGCACTAAATTTATGAGAGTGATGAAGTGACAAGAGTGATAAAGTGATGAGAGTGATCAAGTGACAAGAGCAATAAAGTGATGAGATTGATGAAGTGTTGAGAGCAATGAATTTATGAGAGTGTTGAAGTGTTGAGAGAAATAAAATGATGAGAATGATGAAGTTTTGATAGCAATAAAGCAATGAGAGTGATGGACCAGATTTTTCCAAAGAGGTTGGGGGTAGAATTTTCCAAATGAGGTTGGAGATAGAATTTTTCCAATAGGGTGTATCAAAGTTAAGCAAACCTGCCATTTATTAATGTTGGGTTTCAAATCAAATTGGCCATTCCAGAACCGCCATTAAAAATCAAAAAACCCACTTATTTCACATCAGATCTGTCAAATTTACCCAAAAATAAATTGGTTTTTTCAAATAAAGTATATAAAGGCCTTCAACGGCTCAACCACGCGTCATTCCACATCATCAACCCTGTTTTCATCCTCCAACCTGATTGGAACACTTCATCACTCTCATTGCTTCATTTCTATCCTCATCACTTCATCACTCTCATTGCTTCATTGCTATCCACATCACTTCATCACTCTCATTGCTTCATTGCCATCCTGATCACTTCATCACTCTCATTGCTTCATTTCTATCCTCATCACTTCATCACTCTCATTGCTTCATTTCTATCCTCATCACTTCATATCTCATTGCTTCATTGCTATCCTAATCACTTCAGCACTCTCAATGATTCATTGCTATCCTCATCACTTCATCACTCTCATTGCTTCATTTCTATCCTCATAACTTCATCACTCTCATTGCTTCATTGCTATCCTCATCACTTCATCACTCTCATTGCTTCATCAAATCATCAATCTCATTGCTTCATCACATCATCACTCTCATTGCTTCATCACTTCATCACTCTCACCTTGCTTTATCACTGTCATCACTTTATTTCTTTCATCAAATACATCCTCTCATTGCTTCATTGCTTCATCACTTCATCCCCCCTTTCATCACATCCTAACTGTCATTGCTTTATTACTTCATCACTTCATCCCACTTACTCCTTTTAAATGGCCCCTCAGCAACCCCCCGCAAGTCCACTCAACCAAAGCAAACATCCCCCAGGAACTCAACATCCAACAATATTCACCCATCAGCTTCCAAAGGATCAAGTCAGCTCAAGAGAGCTGATCACATCATCCTGGTAAACTGGCTCAAAATTCCGTCCAACTACAATGCTTGCTTTGGCTCCAACAATGAAACAAAAGTTGGCCAACCTCCATCCTCTTAGGTTAATGGTTATTTCCTGATGGCCAATGAACTCAAGAACAAAACCAAAGGTAGGCTGGATCTTACATCCAAAAAGATGCAGGAGAAATTCAAGAACTATTGAATCAAGTAAAAAAAAGCCCGCTCAATGTCAATCTCCACTGGCTTTGGTATCACCAACTCCAATAAAGCAAAGGGAATCAACTGGGTGGTTGATAAGTTGGACTCCATTTGTCCTTTTTATGTTCAAATGGATGAAATATTTGGAAACAAGGCCAATATCACCCCTTTAGCCGCGCTTGATTCCCAAAAATCAGATTCAGTTGATGCTGAGGACCTGGCTGTGGATGCTTGGCCTAGCAATGATGATCCCAATGAAACCTATGAGTGTCCCCAATCTGATGTGGAGGAGGATATTTCAAAAGAATCAGCTCCAATCACGTCTACATCAGCATTGATCAAAAATTCAAACCCTTCCTTGAAACCCTCACTTCCTTCTTTGGATTTTTCTCTCCCTGGGGTGGAAGAACTTAACAACTTGGCCAACAAGGAGCAAGTTATTCCTGTATCACCACCATTGTCATCATCTGCTCAAGTAAGGAACCAAGATATTTTCTCTTCTTTCTGGTTAATCCTGACTGATTTAGATTGTAAAAAAACAGGCTCATCAGTTCCTGAATACCCAAACACTCAAGCCAACGGGGCCTCCCACATCCCCTCAAAATGAGAGCAATGACGCTCCCACACAAACCTCCCCTGCATAGGGAAAGCAAACAGCTTCCAATTCCATCAACCTCAACCCTAATAGCCGTCAAAAGAATAGAAACAATCAAATTTTTATGGCTTTGAGGATATCATGGAGAAGAAAGATTCAAGTAAGTTCATTGATTGATTTTACTTGCTTTCAAAATAAATCTCATTCCTATTCCCCTCCAAAAAACAGTGAAATCACAAATAGAATCCAAAAAACTTCAATTTGAAAAGGAGAAGTTTGATTGTCAACTGGCTATGGATTGTCAAAAGTGGAAAGATGAGAGTTTGGCTCATCAACACAAGTTGGATGCTGAGCGGAAAATAAAAAAGGCCACGCTGGAGTTTCAAAAAGAGGAAAAGGATAAGGATCAAGAACAAGACCAACTTGAAAAGGAGAGGGAAAGGCTAACCACAGAAAAAAACATAGGTTATTGGTAGCCATGGAATGTATTGGTAGCAGTAGAACTGTGGATGAAATAAAGGAAATTACTCAATTGTTTGGTTTGTAAATATATTTAATTTGATAAAAATTTTAAAAATAAAAACAAAAAAATAATTTTTGATTGCAAAAAAGTTTGAGAGTATTTTTAACACCACAACTGAACAAATCTTTTTTATTTTTATTTTTATTTTTATTTATATTTTTTTTCCTAAGATATACTTTGCCACTGGCCAAGTCCTTGCTAGTATTTTGAGTTTTTCTATTGATTTGCATGGAAATGGCCATCCTAGTATGGGTGGCAATATCCACCTCAGGAAAAGTACAGTGTTTGTACTTTTTTTCTGCTCAAAAAATTTTCACAATACCCTTTTGTTTTAAATCAATTCCAAAACCCAATTCTGGGAACAAAATTTGGCCGTTGGATACTTGATATTCATCCTTGTTGTCAATAAGTTTTCCATTGGATTTTTTGGTTGGGACCACGAGTAAAAAGGAATAGTCAGAGACATCACCTTGGTCAATATGGGGCATGTTGTAGAAGGAGTCTGAGGTGAAGGTGATGTGAGGTGAGCAGTAAAAAGCAGTAAGGCCAGATCAAAATTCCAATGAGGAGAAGGAAGGGATGTTGTTGTCCATCATAGCTTCACGGCTTGAATCAAAGGCAAGTTTGGCTAATTTTCAAAAAATTTGGCCCAATATATGAGAGACCTTGCCAGACCTAAGGTTCAAAAAATAATACTATTTAGGGGAGGATTTGACAGAATCTTTCTTCAAATATTGTCCAAATATTTCAGAAGGGTCCATGAATTTTTGCCATCCAATTGCCCACATTTTCCCACCCCAAGATCTTGAGGGACCAACAGTGTTGACAAATTTTTTTGATTGGTGAAGGAATATTGTTACTGAGTTGATGTCCTTCTTCTCTTTCTCAGAGAGTTCATCCAAAGGGATGAATTGGATCATGGGAACCATAGCCTCATTATCCAATTGATCTTGAACATATACCTTTCCAGAGCTAAAGAAATGGAACGGTTTGATCTTCTGTTTGGCCTGTTCCAACTCTTCAGGGATGGGTTTTTTACTTTTCTTGAAAATGGACGGATAAAGGTTCAAGGGAAATAGTTTGCGTGAAGACCAAACAACTTTTTCATAAATTTTTTCCTCATTAACTTCCAATGCAATTTCAGAATCCCGCATTTGAGCCATCCTTCTCTGGAAAGCCCTTTTCTTCCCACTTCTCTGTATGTTTTTCAAATTATCTCCTTCCATCTTTTTCCCTCCAAACCATATAATTTGATTGAGGTGAGGATCAAGATGGAAATCCATTAGTTGTAACATTTTGAGTTTGGTGGGTGAAGAATGGGCTGTCAAGAAAGGGTGTTCAAAGCGGTGGAATTTCTAATTGCATTGAATTGAATAAAAAGAAATCAAAAAAACAGTCATTATTCTGGTATAAACCACTTAGATGATCAACAAACACAGAAAATAACTAAAAAAATACCGGCAATTCTCCTACCAAAAAAAAAATCATCAGTCTGGGATAAACTACTTAGATGACCAACCAACATAGAAAATAACAAGAAGATTACTGGTAATCTCCTACCAAAAAAAAAATTCAGTCAAATTGTAAAGAACTGGGAGGAGGAGAAGGAGCCAAAGGGGGGGCAGGTCACCAATTGGTGAATTGATCAATTGATTGATTGGCAAGCAATCAACTATTTGCTTTCTGGTTGATCAATTGATCAATTGGCAAGAAAACAATTTTTTGCTTGCCAGTTGACCAATTGATTGATTGATCAATTTGCAAGCAAAAAATTGATTGCTTGCCGGTTGACCAATCAATCAATAGACCTTCACGCAAAAAATTGTTGTTCTGTCGCTGTTCAATTGATCAGTCAACCAGCAAGCCAAAAAATGCTTTCTTGCAAATTGATTGATTGATTGACTGGCAAGAAAATGATTGATTGCTTGCTGGTGGACCAATTTATTTGCTTGACAATTGATTTGCTGAATGGCAAGCAAACAATTGTTTGCTTGCAAATCAATAAATTGTTCAACTGGCAAGGTGGTGGCGGGGGACCATTGGGAGCAGGAGGAGGGGGAAGAAGGAGAGTAGGAGGAGGGGGAGGGGGGGTGCATGCCAGTGGTGATGAGCAAGGGTGCTTACCGGTGGGGCTGAGCAAAGAGGGATGAACCTTCTGGAACTTGTAAAAGGAGGAAAAGGGGGTGGGCTTGCCTAGGGAACTGAGAAAAGAATAATTAGGAGGAGGATGGCTGGGTGAACTTGGAGGTAGGTGGAGGTGGATGGTGAGGTGGTTTGGTGAGGAGGAGGGAGGTGTGGACCAGTGGTTTGGTTTGGTTTGGTGATGTTTTTGTGAGGAGGAGGGAGGATTGGACTGGTGTTTTGGTGGGGTGATGTGGCTGGTTTGGAAGTTGTGATTCTGGTTTTTTTCGAAGTCCACCAAAAAAAAAAAAAAAAAAAAAAAAAAAAAAAAAAACGGGAGTCAGCCTAGGATTCTGGGTTAAACAACCAAAACCAGAAAAATCTGGTGATTTTATTTTTTATATATTTAAAAACCCAATGCTACTAATCAAAGTGCGCAAGTGTGAGGGGTAAAATCCACTCTCTCATGGACAAAAATGAGGTAGAAGATGAGGCTGTGATGACTTGAGGAGGATCAAGAATATCTTCTTTGAATATTTTGTACCATTCATCTTTGTTGTTGGCAAGAAGCATGTGAAGGATTATACAACTGATAATCCAGTTGATTAGGAACTTCATTTCTTTGGAAGATTGGAGCTGGTTTTGCATCTCCCATAATCTGGCCCATCTTCCTTTCAGCATTCCTATGGCATGCTCAATCCAAACTCATGATTGGGCAAGATGATAGTTGAAATAAGTTTTGGCTTCATCATTGGTTGAAATATTGTGGTATGCTGGAACCACATATTTCCCGCTAGCATAAGCTGAATTGGCTGGAAGGTATTGATCTTGGTCAAAGTAGTTATCTGGTTTTTTGGCAATCTGCATCCAATTGAAAATGTATGAATCATGACAAGAACCTAGAATGCCAGCATGGAGGGATATGAACTTGTTTTTGTTATCAAAAACAAGTTGAAGTTCCACAGATTATCTATACAAACTGGTAAAACAAATTCGGTCAGTGTAATATCAAAGGCTTTGGAAAGGAAATGAATCAATTGCCTTATTTCCAATCAAAATACTGGTTGCCATCTAGCTTGGGTTTTTGACCCAAGTGGATAGTGGTTCCATCAACAATACCAATGCAACCAGGGAAGCCTTCAGTCTCCGTTAACTGTGATATCTCCTTGTGGTCTTCTTTTGTTGGACAACAAAGGACCAAGCAATAGAAATATAGGATAGAAATCATGACTCTTTTGATGTATAAGTCAATTGATCCATAACTGACCAAGAATAGACTTTCTCATTGATGAATTGCTGCTCCATTTCCATTTGATCCCAATATACAAAGAGAAACAGAAATTTGGATAGATGGATTGCGTTGAGGATTCCAAGAATTGTTCTGGAAGATGTGGTGGTCTTCAATCATCTACAAAAGTTTCATGAAAGAAGGCAATAAAGTTTGGAACAGTTTCTGGAAGCTTAAGGAGTGCAGTAGGTGAAGCTTTTGCCTTTCATACATAGTGTTGTGGAGAGTGTGTCTTTGTGGAACCATTTATTGCTTTTCCCATAGAGAATTCAAATCTAACCAATTTGATTCAAAATTGGAGTCTGAATCCAAGTCAAATAATAAAAAAAGTTCAGTCAGCTTTTTTGCGTTTTCAACTTGCTCCTGGGAAGTTTGATTGGACATTTTGAGAAAGATGGTGATTTGATGATGATGGGATGTGTGTGAAGAAATGGAGATGTGAAGCAATGAAGATGTGAAGCAATGGAGATGTGAAGCAATGGAGATGTGAAGTGAATGAGATGTGAAGAAATGGAGATGATATGTGTGCCATGCGCATGAATTTGATGAGTTGGAGGTGTGGATGGGTGTTTTGCATGCCATGGATGGTGGATAAATGATAATTACTGGTTTGATTTTTTAAACCTTCCATTTTCATGAAATCCACCATTTTGAAATACACCAGTTAGGGAGTATGTGTATTTCAGAAAACCCCCATTAAAAATGGCGGGTTTGGTCAAAACAAATGGCAGTTTTCTCATGGCGGTTTTGCTAACTTTGATACAAACTAATGAGGTCAGAGGTAGAAGGAGGTGGTGTTGGAAAACAGGGGTGTATGAAGTGGACTGATGTGTGATTGAGGTGGTGAATGCCTTTAAATAATTTATCTGAAAAACCCATTTATTTTCAGGTAACTCTGACACCTCTGATCTGAAATAAGCGGGTTTTTTTGATTTTCAACGGCAGATTTGGTTTGAAACAAGCCATCAAAAAATTATGGGTTTTCTTAATTCTCATATGCGCTATTATGCTTGTAATTGATGGGATTTCTTTGGAAAAATTTTTAAAAATTTGAATTATTCTCATTGAATAGTTTTATATATATTTTTTTTGGTTTATTCTCTATTTTTAATTTTAGAAATATTATTCACATTCCATTAGAAATATCAATTTTTATTGAAAGAAATCAATTTTTGTTAATTAATTTTTATTTATTTTGGAACTTTATTAAATTTTTTCAAAAACAAAATTCAAAACTACCTGAATTTTTCTCATGAAATAGGGGTTTTCTTTTTTTTGTTTTTTTACAAAGGTATTTAAATCAAATCAGAAATGTTGAATTTTCATTAAAGAAATATTTGTACTTGATAATTTTTTCTTTGAAATGTTTTATAATATTTGAACTCCCCTCATTGCATGGGTGTATCAAGGACTTCCATATGTTTTTTTATATCTGGTGTAAGTTATTGAAATTCCACTAGAAATATAAATTTTTATTACCAAAAATTGATTTCTGATATTAATGTTTTTTTATTTTGTACCTGATAATTTTCTTTTGGAAATATTTCAAAATATTTTAATATTTTTCATGAAATAGGTATATTTATAATTTTTTGATTTATTATTATTATTATTATTTCTTGTGAAAAGGTGGTTAAATTCCATCAGAAATATTCAATTTTCTTCAAAGAGATTTGTTTTTCATATTTTTCATAGTAATTTTTCTGGCTTATAATGTTTTTCTTTTTGAAATATTTCATAAAATTTGAATTCCCTTCATGAATTAGTTATAATAAGCATTTTTATATGTTGTTTATTATTGGAAAAACAGTATTTACTTCAGCCTCCTAGATTCCACCATCCTTGCTACCTTTTAGCTACTAGAGGTTATGATTATTGGAAAAAAAATATTATTAAAAGTTACAACAAAAATCTTTGAAGATAAGAATATTTCCAAGTGCAAGGAGATGCTTTGGTATTATTTAAATATTAATTCAAAACTCTGATATAAGGAGGGTCCACAGTTTACACTGGGAGTATTTAACACCTCTTCTTCAGTGTATTCAATTTATTATCTATGCTGCTGGGACTTTGGAACCTTAAAGATGTTATTATTAACAAAAAATATGTGGCATTGCAGAGCCTGGGTGGAAATACATCCAAACAAGATATTACACAGCTTAATTTTAAATTAATTATTACATAGCTACATGAAATGGATAGCGTGGGAGGTGGTTACCAGCCTTTTGGTGTGTTCAAAGAATTAACAGTTAAAATCTTGTTATAAGGGCTGTAATGGTAAATATTAGGGCTTATCAGAGTTAGCAAAGCCACCATTAGAAACCCGCCATTTTTTTTACCAAAACTGCCATTAGAAACCCGCCATTTTTAATGGCGGGTTTCTGAAATACACATACCCCCTAACTGGTGTATTTCAAAATGGCAGGTTTCATGGAAATGGCGGATTTAAAACATCAAAACTGCCATTAAACCCACCATTGATGCATCATCATCCATCCACCATCCATCACATCTAAAACACCCATCCACATCAGCAAATCCATATTGGTCCCATCTCCATCACATCACACACATCTCATCTCCTTTGCTTCACATCTCCATCACTTCACATCTCTATTGCTTCACATCTCTATTGCTTCACATCTCTATTGCTTCACATCTCCATCTTCACACAAATCCCATCATCATCTCATCACCCCACATCAAATCATCATCTTTCTCAACATGTCCCATCAAACTTTTTGGCAGCAAGTTGAAAATGCAAACAAGCTGACTGAAATACTGTTACTATTTGACTGCCATTCAGACTCCAATTCAGACTCCAATTTGGAATCAACTTGCTTGGCTTTGAATACTTTATTACAAAACAAATACATGGTTCCAAGAAGACAAACTCTCAACAACCCTATGTATGAAAGGCAAAAGCTTCATCTCCTCCCCAACCTAAGCTTTCAGCAACTGTTCCAAACTCTATTGCCTTCATTCATAAAACTTTTGGAGATGATTGAAGACCCCCACATCTTCCAGAAAAATTCTTAGAATCCTCAATGCAATCCAGCTATCCAACTGGCTGTTGCTCTTTGTAGATTGGGATCAAATGGAAATGGAGCAGCAATTCATCAATTAGAAAATCTATTCTCAGTTGGATATGGAACCATTGACTCATACACCAAAAGAGTCATGGTTTCTTTCCTATCTTTCTGTTGCTCAGTCCTTTCTCGGAAAACAAAAGAAAAACACAAGGAGATATCTCAAGTAATTTAAACCAAAGGATTTCCTGGTTGCATTGGTTTTGTTGATGGAACCACCATTCCCTTGAGTCAAAAACCCAAGCTAGATGGCAACCACTATTTTGATTGGAAAAAAAGGCAATTGATTCATAACTTTTCGAACTTCTTTGATAACACCTTTGATCACACACTGACCAAATATGTTCTTTCTTTTTTTTTTAGATATCCTGTGGCACTAAAACTTGTTTGAAATAACAACAAGAATTTCATATCCATCCATGCTGGCCTTGCAGGTTCTTGTCATGATTCATACATTTTCAATTGGATGCGGATTGTCCAACAAACAGAGAACTGCTTTGACCACAATCAATACCTTCTGGCCAATTCAGCTTATGCTAGTGGGAAATATGTGGTTCCAGCATACCCAAATGTTTTTTCCAACAATCAAGGAAAAACCAATTTCAACTATCATCTTGCCCAATCACAAGTTTGGATTGAGCATGCCATAGGAGTCCTGAAAGGAAGATGGGCCAGATTAAGGGAAATGCAAAACCAACTTCAAAATACCAAAGACATGAAGTTCCTCATCAAGTGGATTATCAATGGTGTAATCCTTCACAATCTTTTGGCCAACATCAAAGATGAATGGGACAAAATATTTGAAGATGATATTCCAGATCCGCCTCAAGTCATCCCTGTCTCATCTTGTACCTCATCTTCTTCTATGAGAGAACGGATTCTTCCTCTTACCCTTGCTTGCTTTGATGAGTAATTTTTGATTATCAATTAGGTAAAAAATCCCTTCACCAATTTTTTTTGGTTTTGGTTGTTCACCCAAGATTCATTGGCTGACTCACTTGTTTTTTTTTCTCATTTGGTGGGGTGGACTTAGAAAATAAATTGCTACACATCTTTTCTGTGATCAGGAATTGTTCCAAATTATTCTTAAATTATTATTTTGAAGAACTAAAAAGATTCTAATTCAAATTCCGAACTATCATCTGAATTTTCCCATCTCCCATCATCCTATGAAAACAATTTTGGGGGTATGTATTGCATGAGAACTATGATTAAATTGAAGAATCCTTCTCATGCAAGAAATACCCCTATCTTTTGGCTTGAATCATTACCCCCACCAAACACCAACACATGGCATGGTATACCCATGCCAAGTAATTTTTTTGGAATGACCCACACTCAAACTTACTGGTGGTTTTGGCCTTCCAATAAGGCCAAAGCCCAAAGGCACTTGCCCTGGGATTCCCATTTTAAAGGTCCTCATGGGACCATTGCGCTCCAGGCCCTGGGGGAGCAAAAATCAGGCCTGGAGGCTGTTTTTGATGTCAATTGTTGTTTGCTTTGCTTCTGAGCAAAGCGCGCGGGCAAACCGCGCCTTCCTAGCAATCGCGTTTCCAAACGCGTTTGTTATTGCCTTCTCCCAGGTTTCCAGGGCCCGGGGAGAGGTCTATGCACCTTGATTAGACCTGGCGCTTGCCCGGTCTTGCTGTTTGCCGCAAACGCGTCAGCAAATGCATAAGAGAGTTTGCAAAAGTTGCGAACTTGCTGAATTGCTTCAGAAAGGCTTGCTGCTTGTCAATTTGCAAGCAAAACAACAATTGCTTGCAAACCAACAACCTGTTTTTTCCCCTCACCTGCAAACATTCCAGCGCCCTACTGAACGCCAGCCCTCCAAAAATCACCCCCAACATCCATCCAGGTAATTTTTGATCCAGCTTTTCAACTTTTGATAATTTGAACAACTAACTGACCAATTTTATGTTCTTCCATCTTCTCCACTGATTCAATCAACTCTCAAGCACCCACTCATCCAACTCTAAAAAAATCAACCTGTCATCCAAAGCAAACAACCCATTGGCCTCTTCCTCCTACCCATTTTCTCCAACCTCCTCTTCAACTTCATCCTCATCATCAATCCATTTCAATTTTAAGGTTTCATAAAACTACTTTTAATTGTTTTCTCATTCATAATCACCAATCACACACTGACTTCAATCCTTCTCTTCCCTCACCATAATTTTCTTCCTCTTCCAATAAGGACTTCTGTTTTGAACCACTCTACTCAACTTTGATCATCACATATTAATATCATTACCATCTACTCTGTATTCATAATTAATGTAAGCAGAAATGAAGAAATGAACTCATCATTCACTGATCCTTGATTGATTCCTTCTTGTCCTTGAACCCATCTGTGAACCATTAATCACATCCTCATCATCATCTTTGAAAGTTTACCATGGATCAAGTCAACTCCAATGCCTTCACCTAACCTCAAGCTCACCTGTGGCCATTGAAAATGAATGAAAATGATGAGTGTTCAAAAGTGGTTAAACTTATCAAAATGTATGGTTCTTTCATCATCATCAAAGGTTTCATATTATTCCCTTTGAACTCTTGCTTTTATTTCAATTATTGTCACTTGTATTCCTGTTTGTGCTTTTGAGGAGATGTTTTTAGGGAGGATGAGCCCTTGAATCAAAAGCATCATTAGGAATCAAGCCAAGATTGTTCTGTTCTTAGGAAACCAACACAAACCTTAATGATTTCTATCCCATTCTCATCCAGAGCACACAAAAAACATTGTAAAGCTGAGCATGATTATCGCAAGAAGGAGTGTGTATCTGAGTCAATCTACTTCATCACCCTGAAGAAGGGTCCAAGTCCATGCCAAGTGGTAGTACCAAATGTAGGCCCACCAGCAAATTGAAAAGTGGTTTGCAACAGAAAGTACCAACCTTACGTGGTGCTCAAGTATCATTCATTGCAGCAAAGACCATATACATTTCTGGCAACTCAATTCTCAGAGATGGTACAAGATCTCTATGTGATGGCAAACAATTGACAGAACCTGGACAAAACCCACAAAAACACTAAAAGTGGATCTATTTTTGGAATTGGCTTTAGTCAGGGCACTGACCAAGGATATTCTGCAGGTAATTTGGAATCACAAAAAACTTGCTAATCATGTCTTTGCTGACTGATTTACATCCAACTATATTTCTAAATAGGAATATATGAAAGGAGAAACAATATGAACCCAGACCAAATAGCAAATGATGATCTGTTGTGGTCTAAGATTCCAGTACATAACCAACTGATTTTCAATAGAATCCTACGTTTATCCTACAGACAAGTATGGAGTATCAGATGGCCATTTTTTTTTTCTGACCTTGGGTTTGGAATTTATTTAAAGCTAAAAGGTGTAGTGAAAATGGTTTGGGCAGCAAATAAGTACAAGCACTGTACTTTTCCTGCTGTGGAGACTGCCACTTATACAAGAATGGAAATGTCAATGCAAATCAACAAAAAGACTAGAAACGCTTGCAGGGACTTGGGGAGTGGGAAAATATACTCCAGGAAAACAAATATAAATAAAAAGGAAAAATATTTTTTTATTGGTGGGTTTAAAAATAGTCTTGAGCATTGTTGAAATCAAAAATGATTTTTTGTTTCTTTTTAAGTTAAGTCTTAAGCGTAATCAAAGATTATTTTTTTTTCTTTTAAGTTTTTCATCAAAGCAAATATATTTGCAAGCCCAGCATTTGAGTAATCTGCTTTAATTCATCTACTGTTCTACTGCTTCCAATGCATGCCATGGCTACTGACCACTTATCCTTTTTTTCTTTTTCCAGTTGTTCCCTCTCCATTTGCAGTTGCGCTTGCTGTCAATCCTTCTCCTTTTCCTATTTTTGAAATTCTAGCTCAGCCTTTTTCAACTTCCACTCAGCATCCCATTTTTGCTGATGAGCCAAACTATTGGCTTTCTGCTTTTGAAAATCAATACCCAGTTGACATTATCACTTCTCCTTTTCAAACTGGATTTTTTCACATTCAATTTGCAATTTCACTGTTTTTCAGAGGGGAATAAGAATGGGATAGATTTTGACAGCAAGGAGAATTCAATGGGCTTACTTAAATCCCGCTTCTCCATGATCTCCTCAAAGCCCAAAAAATTTGAAGTGTTTCTCCTCTTTTGAATGCTATTGGGGTTGATGTTGATTGAATTGGATGCCTTTTGCTTTCCCTTTGCAGAGGGTGTTTGTGTGGGAACATCATTTCTCTCATTTGAATGGGATTTTGGAGGCCCCATTGGCTTGAGTTTTTGGCCATTCAGGAATTCATGAGCCGGTTTCTTTTGAATCAAAATCAGTCAGGATTAACTGGAAAGAATAGAAAAGAAATTGGTTCCTTACTTGAGCAGATGTTGATGGCAATGTTGATACAGGAATGACATCCTCCTCATTGGCCAAGTTCTCCAGTTCTTCCACCTCAGGAAGAGAGTGATTGAAAGAAGGAGGGGAGGGGTCCAAGGTTGTGTTTGACTCCCCAATCAACACAGAAGTAGACGTGATTGGATCTGATTGTGTTTGAATATCCTCCTCAGCATTGGATGGGGGCCACTCCAAGGAAAAGGTTTCTTCAGGATCACCATTACTAGGCTGAGCATCCCCAGCCAAGTCCTCAGCGTGGACTGAATTGAATTTTTGGGCATCAAAAGCAGCTAAAGGGGTGATGTTGGCCTTCTTTCCAAAGATTTCATCCATCTGTATATAAAAAGGACAAATGGAGTCCAACTTATCAACCACCAAGTTGATTCCCTTGGCTTTGTCAGAGTTGGTGACACCAAAGCCGGTGGAGATTGAAATGGAGTGGGCCTTTTTGTACTTCACTTTATAATTATTGAATTGATCCCTCATCTGTTTTGATGAAAGATACAGCCTACCTTTTGTTTTATTCTTGAGTTCATTCGCCATCAGGATATAACCAGAGGATTGTTGGATGTTGAGTTCCTGGGGGATGTTTGCTTTGGTCTATTGGATTGTTTATTGGACTTGCGGGCGGAGGATTGCTGAGGGGCCATTTAAAAATAGTAAGAGGGATGAAGGGATGAAGGGCTATGAGAGCTTTTGAGTGATGAAGTGACAAGAGGGATAAAGAAATGAGAGTTAGGATGTGATGAGAGTGATGAAGTGATGAGGAAAGTGATCCAATGAGCGTTAGCTGGAGGTGATGAAAGCAATAAAGTGATGAGATTGATGAAGTGATGAGGATAGTGATGAACAGATGAAGAGCAATGAATAAACTTTTTTTCCCAATGAAGTCAGAGTCAGAAGGAGTTGGGAAGCCAGGGGTTGAGGATGTGGACAGGAGGTGGAAGCCTTTAAATACTTTATTTGAAAAAACCCACTTATTTCCATGTAAATCTGACATGTCTGATGTGAAATAAGTGGGTTTTTTGATTTTTAATGGCGGGTTTGAAATGGTGGATTTGGTTTGAAAACCACCATTGAAAAATGGTGTTTTTGCTTAACTCTGATATGACCTATTATTTTACACTAAAACCATTAACAACATGATTATAAATTATAATGAATCTATTATTTTTTGAAAAAGATTCTGGAATTATATGTAACCAAGTCTGGGTTATGATTATTATCAAAAAGAGGCTATACCTATTCATTTTAGCTCTTATTAGTCCTTTATCAAGGTAAGGATTGTGGAAGGTAACATTTTCTAATGCTTAAATTGTAAAAAAGTGCATTCTAGCATTTTAAATTGGAAATTTAGCATTTACAGATGTTGAATGTGCCCAGATTGTAGGTTTTCCACTCAATAATTAGTTATTTTCTTAGGTCAAAAACTGCTCTCTTGGGCACATGAACCTGAGCTGAGTCTACTTTCAGTTTCCCTCTTTCACTTTGGTTTGTTAATTAAGTCTTTCAGTAATTCTATCAAAAATATTGTTTCATTCAATTCTCTTTAAGGGATCCCTTGTTCTTGTGGAAGCTAGAGTCTGTATTTTTTTTAGTTCAAAGAAAAATTACAATGTTATGGGTTTTCTTAGGTTTTTCTTTATTAAAAATTTTCATTGATTATTTTTAATATATATTATAGGAATTGTAAAATTTAGAACATATTCTAGTGTTCCCAATAATAGATGTATTAGGTTTTTTGTGTATCTTGATTGAGTTTTTCTGTCATTTGATAAGCTGTCAAGTCAGTGCAGTTGCAAGATCTACTGTCAGGAGGAGGTGCGCAGGCCATGTGACTAAGGTCTACATTTGATCTATGAGTGTGGAAAGGGGTGGATGTCAGCTGCATGGGGGAATTAAATTCCTTGGGTGCAGCCACACATTGGAATGTGATTACTGTGATGCTGTGTGCAGGAATCTCAACCAAAACACCTGCTTTCTCCTATCTTCCATAATAAGCAGAAACCTATCATTCTGAATTAATTTTCATTGAGTAAAAAATGCATTAAATTCCATTAATTTGAAATATCAAACCAGCCATAAAATATAATTCTGGGTTGCAAACCTAGGTTTTTCCTGGTGAAGGGTTTAGGAAGTTAGAATTCAGGGGTAGGGTCAGTGAGTGACCTAACTTTTTCTTGAGTAGGAATACATATATTTCATTATACATAATTATTTGAAGGAGTCAATTAATTCTGTTTTTTTGAATCAAAATTTCTATTTCTTTGGATTTTACTTATTTTTTTATACTTTTTTCAGCTAGTTCTGTAATAGCAGCTGGCAAAAAATTTTTGTATTTCTCTGGAAAAAATCCATTTTGTGCAAATAAAATGAATTCCTGTCATTTTTCTTATTTTTCCCATATTTCACCTTTTTTTTTTGAAATTGACCTATGATTTGAATTCATTTAAAAGAAAGTGATACTTACTGCATTTTTACAAGTCAAATTGACTAAATTGGCGTCCACATTGAAATTATCCCAAAAGGTCTACCCCAGACAGACCCCCAAGGGGGTCTGGGGAACTTATTTTAAGCCCACAAGGCCTCAATTGATGGTTGAAGGCCTTGGAGGGTCCAGAAACTCCTGAAAATGTGTGTTTTCCCACCCTAATAACCTCTATAAACTGTTGAAATTTTATCAGATCAAAAAATATATATAATATAATATATATATATATATATATATATAAAATATATAAAATATATAAAATATATAATATATATATATATATATATATATAGCAAATTTGATTAAGTCTCTCTCAAGCAACTAAATTGCAACCAAAGTGATTCATCCCAATTGGGACAATGTCAGCCTCCTGGATGCCAAGACCCTTGCTATCCTTTAGCTACCAGAGGTGATAGAATAAATAATAAATATATTATTTAATAAATGTAGCAAAAATTGGTAAAATATTTGGATTAAGCTTATTGCAAGTTTAAGTGGTTTGGTTATGGTTTATTGTTTTAAATCAATATGAATAAATTGATTATTAAATATTTTTATAGAGGGGCCAAAATTATATTGGGGATCTTTAACACCTCTCTTCAGGGATTTCAGTATGAAAACATGTAGTCCTGGTTACTTTGGGCTCTTTAGTTTAAAGGATATTTTACCCAAAGATAATATGTATATAAAATACATGGTGGAGTGGCAGGGCCTTGTAACCAAGCTTCCACAACAGAGAAAGGATAATAAAACTCACTGGTATATGATTAAATCCTTTGGGTATCTGTTTGAGACTTGGACTGATGGGTTAAACCTGTATACTGGGGTTATAAGGTTGTTCAACAGTTTTAATTGATAAAAAAGAGGTTGAGGACGGATATTATTGATCAGAATTAGCCATAAATCACTTAGTTATCTCTTATAAGTACTTAATTACCTTGGCAAGGTGTCTGGATATAAATATAACTGGGTCTCTGCCCATCAATATCCTCAAAAGAGCTCTTTATTTTTAGCTTTTGGAGTACCAGTATTGTCCTTCTGAGGGGTACAGGGGCTCAGAGGGACGGAAACTAAGGCTAGCAGGGTAACCAGGGGTAGCATGTCACGTGTTCTTGGTGCTATAGCACGGGTAGAATATAATTCCTCAGGGTATGGGAATTATTCTACTTTATAATAGATATTAGGACGTGTGAATAACACTAATCTGTCCCGTTTATGTATCATTTAATTAATTATCCTTAGTAAATGTTCAAAGTAATTTAATAATTATATAAATAGACATTCCTAAGGACATCCTGATGTCAGGTGAGTTCTCATCATGTATTAAATAACTGGAGTAAAGTCATGATATTGATTTTACTCCTTACTTTCGAGTTCCAGTTGATTTACTAAAATAATTACTTAAAAATATAAGCCATGAAAATTCATGTAATATTGTTACATCATTAGTTTTCTTAGTATGTCACAAAGATATTGATGTCTAGGAATTTTCATAAAAGTATATCAAATTATTTTAATATATTTTTAGAAGTTGTCATTGTCTTATTTTCGACATTGTTGGTACTTTGAATTATATTTAATAAAAAATATGTTTAAGGGTTATTTAAGTATCTTTATATAATATTATGTACTTTCTAATATCCATGGGAACATTTATTACATATGTAGAATGTTCCCGTGTGGGTTGTAGCATGTTTACGCGGTACCTAAGCCTCTCAGGCCGCCTGTCACTCTGTCAACCCATAGTCCCGCAGCTGCGTACTTGTCAGAGGCCTGGGTATGCGTACACAACCTTGACGGAGTGACAGGGCTGTATCTAAGCCGCCCGCGGGGGCATTTGCTGCCGCGGCTGCATGCGGGAATTGTGACAAAACAAGTTTCCGTCCTTAACTCCTAAAATATACACAACACCTCAATTCTGAATGAATTTTAGGTGTGAAACCTATACGTGACAATATGTGTGAAATATTTGATTGACCAAAAGCTCAATAATGAAGCTGTAGTATTTTGGTCTTTCTTTCCCTAATTATTTAAAAATATAAGGAGTTGGATTTCAAGGGTGGGGTCAGTGAGTGACCCTATCTAATTTTGGGTGGAGCATCCATTTCTGTAATAATATTTATGGGTTTACTACTCCTTCTTAGTTTAATTGTATTATTATTATTTTTATGTTATTTTTGTTACTTTTTCAGCTTGCTTTGCAATAGTAGCAAGCTGACAGACAACTTGCTGCAGCTATTAAAAAAACCAGTGTGGCTGAAAGTTGTCCCTATTGGTATAACTCCTGTATTTGGGAAAGACCAAATTCCTGTGCAACTACAGCTGGCATCTCCCTCTGCACCAATGCCTCCCTCAATTCCTACTCATCTCCAACACCATCCCACAACTCCAGTAAAGATATCAATTGATCAAACAATCCCCTCAAGAAATTAACAAACTAACTTCCAAACTTCAAACCTTCCAGACCATACAATATGAGGGAGAAAGTCAACCTACTATCATCCAATCAACTTTGACCTCCAATACCACTCCCAACCAACCTGAAGAAAATACAACTGATAAAGCAATTGAACAGGCCAAAGAAAACCCTATCATGAAAAAAAAACTTGTCAACATCCCAAATATAGCCAATTGAAAGACTCAACATACTATATAAGCTGTTATAGAGATCAGCCAGATAAAAAAATGCCACAAGACAAGAGTCAGTAAAGATTACTAAGGAGGAGATAGGCCAAAAAACCACAGACATGCTGGTTAGAATGTGCCTAATATCCCTGTCACTTCCTTGACCTGAAGATATGATCCCAGTGCAATCAAGCTTACCCCGCAATCCTGACATTCTTCTATGCTTGATTTGTCTCTTCACTTGTATTTAAACCAAGCTAGCTTAGAATTACTGGTTTTCAGAATAAGAGTAATAAAACAAAGATGCGGGAATATCAACCAAGTAATTCAAAATTGTTAAAATTCAAAATAATCTCCACAACAAAACAATCATCAACAGCTCAAGCACTTCTGTAAGGAAGAATCCTTGATAAATCAAACAATTGAACCAAGCTTAATCTTAAAAACCAGCAACAAATATGTTGGAGGTATTGACCCAAGCCATCATCAAGACCTCCATAAAAGTGATTCCAAGCCTTAAAATGGTTAAATTCTCCCTCTGGAAGGAAAGAATGGAAAGTTTTCTAGAACTGCAAGGAAGAAATACTTAACTCACCAGGCCAGAACCTCACCGTTGTAAATAATCTCAGAATGAGAACCATTCTGATATCAAATTTGGACCCCGCTATCCACAAAAGTTTCAAAAAACACAAGAACAAGGAAAATGCAAAGGAAGTTTGGAAGTATTTTCTGAAATTTGTTGCCTCATCCAAAGCATCAAACCAAGCCTGAGTGTTCAAGGAGTTCCTTTGAATCACCTTCAACCAAAATAATTTTCAGAAGTTTATCAGCCATGTCAAGAGGTCCATGAACCAGCTCCATGAGGTGGGAATCTCTATCCCCAAAGAAATCCTGGGATATATCATCCTTGAAAAATTGCCACCCAGACTAGACAGAATTAGTCAACAGATTACTCACTCCAATAGGCTCATCAACAAAGATCTTTTCCTTGATCACGTGAGAAGATTCTTGAACAACAAAAAATAAATGATACCTGTGAAAATCAAAATAAACTCAAACAACACCACCAGTTCAAGCATAATCAGGTTCAAAAAAGGCAAGCACAACCCTTTGGATCATCTCCAAATCTCTGAATGCTGGACCCTTTATTCCAAGATTAGGCCAAAAAGACCAGCCACAGGAGAAACTCACATCACTTTCAGCTGCCTTCATCACTCTCATTGAGCCCTAGAAAACTGCCTAATCCTTGAATCTGGCTCTACTTCTCACATTGTTTCAGACGCCAGCCTCTCTGAGCACCTCTCTACAGAAGAATTAGAATCTGTAAAGATTGGGTGTAGAACCCACTTACTGGAAATCAAAGGATCTGGAAATGTGTGCTTGAATGATGAAGATGGGACTAATTAATGGCTGAAGAATTTCATTTATTTCCCTGAGACGCCAGTCAACCTCCTGTCTTTTGGTTGTCTACTCTTAGACCAATATGAAGTCAAATTTGAAATCAAAAAATTCTCTGTGGCCAAAGAAGGAAAGGTGGTTCTCAAAGGCAACTACCAGAACAACTTTCCTGCTATAAAATTAAAGAAACCTGAATAAAAATCTTTTCTCTCCACTGGAGAACTCCTACACAAGTCCTTAGGACATTTCAGCTATCACAAGGTCAGAAACAAGTTAAACATACCTGTCAAACCTGATAATATATGTGAGTCCTGTGCAGTTGCAAAATTAATTAAGGTTTCCTTCAAAAGCAAGCATAAGTCAGAATCCAGGACCTTTGAAGAGCTCCATCTGGAAATTTTTCGACCAATAAAAACTTCCTCAATTGAAAATCACAGATAATTTTTAACTTTGGTTGACAGTTGCTCCGGGTAATGCTTGTGAATACCTCTCAAATTCAAAAAAAAAACTTTTGAAATACTTTAAAATATCCTAGATCTTGAAGCTAAAACATTTGGGTACTATCCCAATGTTTTGCATTCCAATGGAAGTTGTGAATTCAAGAACAAAAATTTCAAGGCATACTGCAAGAAGAATTTGATCAAAACAAGATACTCCAACCCTTACACACCTCAAAAAAATGATATTTCAAGCAGAGACAATAGAACCATACTTGAGTCACTCAGAACCATCTTCCAAGACTAATGCCTGAATAAGAATATGTGAAATCTTTTTCTCAAGCCCAGTACCCTTTCATTGAACCAGATATCCTGTGACAAATCAAAACAATCTCCCTACTCTCTCTTCAAAAAAAAACTCTTCCTTGGGATTATTTCCATCCAATTTGAATTAATTTTTCCTTCCTAACAATACCCAAGAAAAACTCCTCCAAGATTTAACCTAAAGGGGTTTCCTGATAGGCTTCAATAACAATCTCAGATCCTACCAAATTTTATCAGACTCTGGAAGAATTTTTGAGACCAAAAATGTCAAATTCCTCAACTTTGTTTGCAGAACAAGTAGCAAACAATCCATAGACCTTCAGTTTGATCAGTTTGATAATACAGACCAGAATAATCCCAGTAGGAAGTTAAGAGACCCAAAGAACTCCTCAGATTCAGACAGAAAAAGCAAATCTCCTTCTGACTACAGCAAAGACAACTTTAGTGAAGTAACAGTTGAAAAAAATAGTGAAAACACATTTTCAAGCCACAAACTGTCACACTTCAAGCTTAAGGATTATTTTCTCTCTCACTTTGACATATCCTTTCCTCAGTACAATCTACCTCAGTCCATATGCTTGAAAAAAATAGAAGCGCAACGTCAATGGTGCCTTCTGCTTATCAACTCTGGCTTGCATAACAACCTTCCATTCTTGGCAACTGACTCAGAAACTACTTGAAAGCCTTGCAGTTAACTCTACTCCAGTCAATCATCCATTTGAGCACCGCTCTTCACCCTGGTTATCAATAGCCCTTGGGTTCCCATTCCTGGTCATGCAATCTCACTAGCTTTCACCCATGCTAGTTAGCCACACCAACTGTATAGGTTGCAATTGGACTAGTCCCTTAACCTGCATAATCTAAATCCTCATATTTGCATTGTCTCTCATGTCACCCCTTCCTGTCTCATCCGTTACGCCCTTTTATGCTCAGATTCTATTGCCTTGCATGTATGCTATGACCTTGGAAACATCTATACTGTTATTTTATTCCAAGATACTTTTCATTTCATTCATTGCCTCATTGCCTCTTAAATGTAGTTGGCTGTCCATCAGGTTGTATCTAGTCACTTTGGATTACACTATAAAGGCTATGCCGCTTGACTGAAGATTGTCTCCTCAGTAAGTTAATTTCATACGTTCTTGCAATTTGCTAAATCCAGCCATCACATTGGGCTTTGCTTTAGTTTACTTTCCATTGGAACAATTCATCCCCCCTCACTGTGCCCCAAGTTACTCAACCATAGGTTTGAACTTTTCAGTTAGCTTTTCTACCTTGCACTTGCCCTTGCACCTAGTCTCCTTTGTGCTCACAATCATCTAAGATTGCCCTATAGTACATGGGGTGGTTGTGTGACAGCAAATTGCCTAACTCAAATCAACTATTGTAGTCTGCCAACCTATATAGATTTCTTTAACAATTTAACATACTTGCTCAACCGGAGAGGATTCCCTCACCCCTTATAATGATGATATCCATTGGGTAGGGAGATCCAGCATTCCTTGGGGAAGACAACCTTTAGAACCTGTTCCTTCCTATAGATCCCCTTTGGTGGAACCTCTTGATGATCCCCTTGCTCCTCCTCAGGAAGTGGTGGATCCCCTTGAAGAAATCAAAGACTCCAATTACTCCTCCAATGAAATCTTGAATTCTGGTAGATCAAGGGCTTGAACTAATGTTCCCAAACCCAATGCTTGAACCTTGCTCTTTACTCTGATCCAGGCTCTTAATCAAACTGCCTTGAAATCTGCTACAAGTGGCCCTAGCTTTCATACTCCGGGCATGAAGCAGCCTGATCATTTTACTGGGGAACACCCCCATAAACTTAGCTCCTACTTACAGTCCTGTAAGATCATCTTCTCAAACAATCCTCATAACTTTCCTACTGACAGACATAGAGTTATGTATGCATCTTCCTTCCTTGGTGGAAAAGCCTTGCAGTGGTTTCAACCTTACCTCAAACTATTAGACAACACTAGCCCCACTTGTATCCTCAACAACTGGGACAAATTTGAGCAGCAATTTTTCACCCTGTTTGGCAACCCTAATGAATTCCAAAACACCAAATTCAAACTTAATAACCTAGTCATGAAAGAGAAGAGTAGATTTTCCCATTAAATCTCCAATTTCCCAACTTTGAAGTCTTGCATCCAATGGAACAAGGCAGCTCTTCTATTTCATTTTTGAAAAGGTTTACCAGCACGCCTAATTGAGCAGCTTGCAGTTGGGGGACATATGAAAACCTCTGTTCAGCAGTTACTCAAAAGGGTGATTGAGCTTGATAATGGTTATCACAACAAGAACTGCTCTCAACAAGACAACCATGGACTGTCAAACGTGTCTCCAAAGGCAGACGACTCCTCAAAAAAATATTCAAAGAACCCAAAACAATCCAAACCAAATCCAACCTTGCACTCCAACCTGAAAGTTAAGGCCGTTGCCAAAACCCCAAAGTTCCTGGAAAGAGAAACTGGAATGCTCCAGAACAAGGAAAGGTTAAGGAGGGAAAAGAATGGGTTATGTACCATTGTGGAGGAAAACGTGATGTTGATAGTTGTGTGAAGCAGCTAGACAGTCAAAAAATTAGCTTGTAGTTTTTCTAATACTTGCAAGGAGAACTACACATTATCTAAATTACAGCAAGTGAATCTTTGCACTTGCAAGTCACTAGGTGCTCCAAGTTCTAGATTTGTCCTTTTCCATTCCAACAACTCCCCTTATCAAGTTTTGCTTGATTCTGGCGCTTACATTTCTTTTATAAGTGAAACCTCTTCCGCTTCCAAAAATCTTATGCGTTCAGAGATAGATACATTTTCCATCTATTTAGTAAGTAGTGCAACCAATCCGTCTCATTGGGTTTCTTAAAAGGCAAAATTGACTTTTGCATTTTCCAATTTCCCCAACTTTGAATTGGAATTATTTGTCTTGGATATTCATGTAATGTATGATACCATTCTAGGCCACAATTGTCTAGTTTACTGGAATCCAGATGTGAATTAGCAAGAAAGTGTAAGTAAACTTTGAACCTTGCAACCCCAGGATGCTAACCCTTCCATCAAACAGGAATTAAACAACCTACCTGACACTGTCATTGAGTTGGATGACACTTTTTTGCCAGGAGATTTTCAATATCCTGATCTCCATTCCCAAGTCCCCTCTTCAGATTTAGGAGTTATTGCTTATTTTTCCAACTTACCTTTCCTTTTTTCTTTGAAGAGAAACAGGAACAAAACAAACGGTGTATTTTGAGCTCCCTAATACTCTTGCATCATACAAGCACTTCAAATCCCGTGCTCAAAGATGACAAGTTTGAAGATCTAGAAATAATTCAAGAGTCTTCACCTTTGGTTTATAATGACTTTTCTGAAGTCTTTTCAGCTGTAAAGGCAGATAAACTTCTCCCATCCCTTTCTTATGATTAAAGGATTTAAATTACTGGCCCACCTCTGGTACCTGGAAAAGTCTACTCTCTCTCAAAGCAAGAATCAACTGCGCTTCAAGAATACATTGCGGAAAATATATCAAAAGGATTTCTTTGACCAAGCAATTTGAATACTGGTTCACCTGTCCTATTCATTCCAAAGAAAGATGAAGGACTTTTCCTGTGTGCTGACTACATGAAACTGAACCAGTTAACCAAGAAGAATGTCTATCCGGTACCGCCTATGTTGCACCTCCTCACTCTCTTCCATGGAGCTGCTTATTTCTCAAAGTTAGACCTTTGAGGCACCTATAAACTAGTTTGCATTGCAAAACGTCATGAATATTTGACTGCAATGAGAACACAGTTTGGCAGTTATGATTATAACCTCATGCCTTTTGGCCTCTGAATGCTCCTTGCAATTTTCAACACTTTTTCAAAAACATTTTTTTGGACCTTTTAGAGAAATACCTTGTGGTGTATCTTGAAAATATACTAGTCAACTCAAAAACTCTTGAGGCTCACATTGCTCATGTGCAAGAGGTTCTACAGAGACTTTGCAAGAATGACCTGTTTGCAGAAGCCTCTAAGTGCAAATTACATACTCCTTCTCTTCAGTTTCTAGGTTTCATAGTCTTGCAGCAGGGACTATCAATGGATCCAACCAAGAGCCAGCACATATTAGACTAGCCCCCACCTTCTTCTGTCAAATCCCTTTAGGTTTTCCTTGGTTTCAGTAATTTTCACAGGAGTTTTATTGAGCATTATGCCAAGAAAACCGTAAACCTTACTAACCTTCTTCAAAAAGACACTCATTTTGTTTTTACAGAGAAAGCTGCTTTAGATTTTGAAGCTCTGCAGAAATAATTCACTACTGCTCCAATACTTGCTCACTTTGAAAATCTAGCTCCCACTATTGTAGAAATGGATGCAAGCAACTATGTGGTTGCAGGAGTGATCTTGCAGTTTTCTTCCTCTTCTTCCTTCTTTTATCCGGTATCTATTGAATCTCTCAAATTTTTTTCTGCAGAGCTTAATTACAAGATCCATGACAAGGAACTTCTTGCAATTTTTTTTTCTTGAAAAAATGGCTTTCACACCTTTTGAGTCTTATGGAACCCTTTGAGGTCCTAACTGATCACAATTCTTTAAAATATTTCATGAGCTCAAAAGTTCTTACACGCAGACAGGCACAATGGGCCAAATACCTCTCCAAGTTCAACTTTAAAATCACATACCGTCCTGGAAAACAAGCGGTAGTCCCTGATGCTTTATCACATTGGGACAATGTTTACCCAGGGGGGGGAGCAGCTTTGCCAACAACAACCCTGAAAACGTTAGGCCACTTTTCTCAACCCAATCTTCCCAACTCAGTTTGATCATCACTCAACTTTGAGATTTAGCTGCCAAACTACAACAAGCTCAACTCAACAACCCCAAGTGTAACAAACTTTGAAAGATTGGAAATCTATTAGATAGTGGTTACAGTATTGACAAAAATGGTTATTTAGTTTATAAGGACCATATAGTAGTACCAGATAATACTTTCATTAAGTTAGATACCTTCAATTCAAGGCTTCATTCTCTGCTTGCCGGTCATCGTGGGCAGGATAAAACCTACCAATTGATTGCACAAGAATTCTACTGGCCCGGTATGAACAAGGAAGTAAAAGAATATTTTAACACGTGCTATGATTTTAATTGTAACAAGTCCTTGAAACACCAGAAGTATGGGCTGCTCCAGCCACTTCCGATTCCGCCTATTCCTTGGCACTTGCAGTCTATGGATTTCATTTTGAAATTACCTATTTCTAGTGGTTATGATGCTATTTTAGTAGTAGTAGATTTTTTCTCAAAGATGGATTTATTCCTTTGCAGTAATGTGACGGCCTCCTCAGAAGACTTAGCTAATTTATTCATAGAATATGTATCCTCAAAAAATGGTCTCCCTGATAAGATAATTAGTGATTGTGGATCTTTTTTGTCTCTAGCTTCTGGACCTTTCTTTGCCAACATTTGAAGATCACTCGCAATTTATCAATGGCCTACCACCTGGAAACTCATGGTCAAACCAAGCAAGTCAATCAGATTCTCAAACAGTATCTTCAAATGTACGTTTCCTACCAACAGGAAAACTGGTTGCAATGGCTCCATTAGCCAAGTTTGCCTACAACAAATCCACTCATTCCTCCACCAAACAGTTGCCCTTCCAGACTCTTTATGGTAGAAACCAGGCTTTCTCTTCTATTCACTTAGAACCTTCTCAACCTGCTACCAATTAACCTAATCTCATTCAATCTCTTAAAATGCAACTTTGAAAAAACCTCAAAAAGGCAAACCAGAGCTACAAGGCGCAAGCAGATGTACTTTGCACTTTGGCCCCAACCTTTGCAGTAGGAGATTAGGTATGGCTCAATGCTTGCAATATTTTCAGTACTTGCCCAACCCAAAAACTCTCTAAAAGGAAAATTTGCCTCTTCAAAGTCAAAACAGTCATTTCCCCTAACGCTTTTAAACTCACCTTACCTGCAAAATGGAAAGTTATCCACCCAGTATTTCATGTGTCTCTCCTAGAGCAAGCTCAAGTCTTATAACTGGGCAAGACTCATCCCCCTCCTGAAACGGTCAATGTCTACAATCAGTTGAATTGGGAAGTAAGTTGTATTATGGATTCCAGGTTACGCAAAGGAAAACTTCAATACCTTTTTGAATGGACTGGCTTCCAGTCCAACAAAGATTCCACCTTGAGGAAACCAGCCTATTACCTTTGGAAATATCCCAATTTGATTCCAGAATTTCATGCAAGTTACCCTTGCAAACCTTGCCAATCATGATTCCAATCCCATTCCTACATTCCATCTCACTCCATCCCATCAATCTCATCCTATTTCCTTACTTTAACCTTTTTTTCAATTTCTAAAAATTTATCAATTTCCTTTTCAAAATCTTTTTATTCTTTCCTGTTGTTTATTTCAAATAATATATATATATATATATATATATAAAAATAGTAATAAAATAACATATATATTATAATAAACTAAGATCATAAATAAAATACATTTTTTTAAAAATTTTCCTTTATTTCTTTTTCCGCTTCCTCCCAATTTTCGGTCAATTCCTCTACCATTGACCTAAATTCATCCAAGTCTTTGTTGTTTAACAAAGAGGACATCCATCGCAACACCATTAATTGTTTCACCAGGTGATTTTCAAAGATTTCTTTTCACCTTTTATTCCAAGCCCTCTTTGGCTGGGCATTCCATCCACCTTCCTCCAAAAGCTCCTCATAGGCTCTCTTCCTTTGGCATCTTGAAAAACCTTCTCCAATGTTGCCAGTTAATTGCCTCACATCAGTTTTGATGAGCGCTTCCACTTGTACCCCCCCCCCTCAATCTTGGCCTTCCATTCCACTCCCTTCCATTCCACCCTGTTTTTCTATCTCCCGTGCCTTTGCATTCCTTCCCTCTGTTCCATTTACTTCTTCTTCATTCCCTTCCCTCCATTCTGCATCACCCTCTCCTGCAGCAATTCTCCCTCCCTCCCTTGCTTCTTCAACTAACACCAATTCCTCAACTTGAACTTTGCCTTGCACCTTGGGATTCATTGGGTTCATCTCAAATCTCAACAACGGTCCAATATACAGTTGTGGCGGCGGAGGCATATTAGTAGTGTACCTTTGGAATTGTGGCAGCACTATCAAGAAAGAAAATTATATTAGTTCCATTTATTTTTATTTTATTTATTGTTAGTTCCCAAGTCCTAAACTTACCAGCGTTTTGTATGCCTAAGAACTAAATCTCTGGCACTGGCAGTATATGGTAATTCACTTGCGGTGCAGACCCTTGGCTTTGCACCTCACTCCAAGATGCTATGGGGGTATCCACTATTGTTTTTCTATTTATAGGAAAGGTAAAAGGGGCCTTGTGCAGAAAACACAGTTTGCATTTTCCTTGGAGACATCTTGCTGCAGTACTATGAACACATTGTTCATTTTGGCAAATAAAGTTTTCAAAACAATGGGATGACAATGAAAACATATTTACTTATAATTTTATTCAAAAGGCAAAGAAGTAGGGCAGCTACTAGGGTATACAGTACTCAAAACAAAATTTGGAATAAATGGGAAAATCATCTGAACGCTTGCAGGAGCTTGCGTCTTTATATCCAGGCAACTGTCACGCTTCAAGCTTAAGTATTATTGTCTCTCTCACTTTGACATATCCTTTCCTCAGTACCATCTACTTCAGTCTATACGCATGAAAAAAATAGAAGCACAACATCAATGGTGCCTTCTGCTTATCAACTCTGGCTTGCATAACAACCTTCCATTCTTGGAAACTGACTCAGCACCTACTTGCAAACCTTGCAGTTAAATCTACTCCAGTCAACCATCCATTTGAGCTCTGCTCTTCACCCTGGGTATCAATAGCCCTTGAGTTCCCATTCCCGGTCATGCACTCTCACTAGCTTGCAACCATGCTAGTTAACCACACCAACTGTATAATTTGCAATTTGACTAGTCCCTTAACCTGCATAAGCTACATCATCATATTTGCATTGTCTCTCAAATCACTCCTTCCTGTCTCATCTGTTACGGCCTTGTACTCTCAGATTCTATTGGCCTTGCATCTATGCTATGAACTTAGAAAGTTATATACTGTTATTTCATTTCCCAATCCGTTTCATGTCATTCATTGCCTCATTGCCTCTTAACTGTAGCTGGCCGTCCATCAGGTTGATCTAGTCACTTTGGATTACCTTATCAAGGCTATGCCGCTTGCCTGAAGATTTTCTCCTTGTTAGTCAATTTCATATGTTGTTGCATTTTGCTAAATCCAGTCATCACACTGTGCTTGGCTTTACTTTCCTCTCCATTGGAACAATTCATCCCCCCTCACTGTGTGCCAAGTAAATAAATCATAAGTTTTCACTTTGCAGTTAGCTTTGCTACCTTGCACTTGTCCTTGCACCTAGTCTCCGTTGCACTTATAATCATCTAAGATTTCCCTATATTAAGTGGGGTGGTTGTGTGACACAAACCAGAATAGTGCAGACCCAAGAACCCTCCAAATCCAGAAAGCCTCCTCCTCCCAGATACAATCTTGGATAAAGATCCTCAAGAGCCAAACCAGTCCAGTACACATACCTGAGCAATCTCTACAAATTTATGGAATCCACCAAGACCAAATTGATTTCCATCAAGAAAATGGAAGTATGGGAATATGAAAAAATAGTCTCAGACTCCTATCTAAAGAACATCATGGTACTCAAAACCAAGCCTGCCTCTGCCTCTGCTCCTGAAATGTAAAAGGCCAGACTTTGCATCCAGGGATTAAAGCAGATTCCTTGCATTTACTATTAAGACACCTTCTCTCCAACTGGAATGTTCACCACCCTTCTGACACTACTCATTCTTTTGATCTCCAAAATGCTCTCCCTCAGACAGTTTAAAATGAATGCAGCATTTCTATATGCACCTTTGAAAGAAAACATATACATAAAAAATCCCTCAGGCTTCCCAAAAACTTCCCCCTTCATCATGATGAAGAAATCTCTTTATGTTCTGAAACAAGCTCCAGAAAACTGGTACAGCACCCTTACCAATTGGCTCAAATAGATCAGATAATCTTCATCCACATCCAATCCCTGCCTCTATATCCACTAAGAAACAAAATCTGTACTCTTCTTTCATGTATAAAACCTTGTTGTGGCCAGAAGAACCCAAGAATTTGAGGCCCTCTTCCTCAAAAGGCTACCCAATTCCTTAGCTCACACTCCAGAAACCCCCCTAGGGATGGACCTGACCAAGTCAGATCTCAACATAACTCTCTCTCAAAGCAAAATTATCAGAAAAGGACCCAAACTTCTTGGGCTCTCAAATTGTAAACCTGTTCTCACTCCTCTTCAGCCAATCAGCTAGCTCCTGAAGGCAACCAAGGAAGAAATAGAACATTTAACAATTCTGAACATATATTACAGAACATGAACTGGAATGCTGAACTAGTTCTCCTCCAGAAAACAACAAGATATAGTGCCAGCAGTGTCCATACTATTCCAGTTCAACAACAGCCAAGGAATAAACCACTGGAAGGAAGTACTTCACTGCTGGAAATACCTGTCTGGAACCACCTCAGAGTCCCTCTATCTTTCTCCTTCATCCTCTAGACTAGAATATTTCAGAAATTCTACCTGGGCCAATTATCTTGAATCCAGAAAATCAACAAGTGGATACATCTTTTTCTGGCTCAACTTCCCCATCTCCTGAAATAGTTGAAACCAAAAAAACATCAAAAAGTCATGCAAAAAATTCAAATTCATTCACTTTCTGAATAACGTAGAAAATCCTGTGGATATCAGAACTATTCCAAGAGCTTTGGGGCACTTATTGACTCACTCCCGTCTTCAATGTAGACAATAGAGGATTGACCAAAAAAATCAAAAAATTTGGCTCAAACCCCAAAACCAAACATCTAGTAATTAAAACAAATACCTTAGAGATAAATAAAAAAACAAGAAAATATAAGTGAAATTGATTCCCTCCAAAGAAATGGTTTCCAACGCTCTGAAAAAGGCCTGTAGTTCAACCTCTCTCATTGTAATCAACAGTAGTCTCTTCCCCTCAAAGAATGGGGGGTGTTTTAATTTTTAAAATACGTATGTACTCAGGTAATGTGAATACTAGTGTGTAATCCAAATGGGGTGCACAAATGGGCCTCTATTGACCATTAGACATAACGTGGGCCATGTCGGCCTATGGGGATGTTATTGGTTTTGGACATTTGGGCGCCAAAACACATTTTCCATGTCTTTTGGGACACAGGCCTTAACAGGCATGCCAGGGTGGATGGGCCACCTTAGCCAGACGGGCTTATCTGGGCATAACTGGGCCAAAGGATCATTTTGGACATACTTGGCCAGACTGGCTGGCCTGCCAAAGTATGTATTTTATGGTCTTTGGGCCTTGGAGGCCCCTGCCTCCCTCCCTCCTCTCACTTGGTTGCAAAGGGGAGAGGAGGCTGGCTGGTACTCAACCAGCCAGGCCGGCCGCAAAAAGGCAACTGGAAAGGTGGGAGGGGATTTGATCACCCCCCCCACCTCATGTGTGGACCAATTAGGCCTGCTGCAACAAGGCAACCGGCAAGGTGGGGTGGGATTGGACCAACCTCCCACCTCTTCTGTAGCAACAACAAAGTTGCAGGGGCCATCTCCACCCCCCTGTTACCAAGGGGGAGGTGACCTGGGGCTGGTTGGGCTTTACCAACACCCAGCCCACTAACTGTTTGTGTTGCTGTGGGGGTATTGAACTGCAGGGCTCTCTGAGGGGTGATTTTACCGCTCCCTCCAGGGATTGAGAGAGAGAGGGGGGGGCACACGCACATCCGCTGGTTACATCCTCCCCCCCTGTAAGTTTGACCAGACCCAGAGTGTTTCTGGGTCCACCCTGGCCAATCTGAGGGCCAGGGGCTGGTTGCAGGAGGTAACCAGCCATGTAAGTTGGTAGTAAGGACCAATGAGGTCACAGAGGTAAAACAGGCTGGTTGTAAGGGACAACCAGCCAGGGTCTGAACAGTAACAAGGGCTTGTTCAGCCCAGTAAGGGTGGAAACACCCAACTCAACCGGTAAAGGCTGGTCATAAGGGTTCAGGGACTAATTCCAAGTGGGCTGAGTAAGCCCAAACCAATTAACAAGGCTTGTAGAGCCTGTAGAGCCCCTTTGGCTTGCAATTTTTGCCTTTTGCTTGTCATTACAAGAGCTCCACATGATCACAATCTTTTTTATTCAAGGAGATATTCTCCCTGCTGTTTTCGATCCATTCATTCACCAATTCATTCACATTCAAAAGTGTGCCATTGCCTCTGCCTCATATTAAGGATTAATCATAAGAAATTATTGTCGGAGAATTTCTTTTGATTTAAGTACTGCTCTTTGACTAAGCTTGTGGGCCAATAGTTCTCACACATTATTGGTACCATCATCATCATTACTATCAAGCAGAATAGACCCTTATACCTTACTCTGGACAACTTCAAGGACCTCAAGTTTTCAAAGAAGATTTCTTATATCCCAGAGTCAAGCTCCACCAAGATTTTTTTTAATAGTCAAAACTATAATTCTTGGGCTGTTCTTAATGAAATTGAGTTGGACAACATCTGTTGTGGGGATATTATGGATGCAGATGATAATTTGATCAGTTCAGAGGTGGAGAAGAAGTCCTATCATCTTATTCTTAGATATCTGGATGAGAGTCAAATTGCATGGGTTTCTGATACTCTCAAAGAGGAAAATAAGAGGATGGGGATTGTTGTATGGAAAATTCTCAAGGCCAAGTATGCTGGTGATTTTGTTCATCAAAATGGTATTTCTTTCAATAAATTTTTCAAGTTGAAATTTGTCAACTGTAAACAATTTTTGGGGGGGGGCAAGATCAAGTATTGCTAAGTTCAAGTCATCTGTGCTGAACATGGATCCTGAGTGTTTGTCACTCTTAATTATTCAAAAGCTACCAAAAGTTTATGAGTCCTTGGTTAGGATTATATCTCAATTGGATCCCCTTCCTGGAGAAAAGGATTTGCTGAGAAGGATTGAAAAGGATGATCTTCAATTTAAGATGAAGGAGGGCACAGGAACTTCTCTGATGGGAAAGACATTAAAATCCGGGAAGAAGGCAAAGGCCAAAAGGGATTTATCAAAGTTCTTGTGTTATAATTGTCAGAAGAAGGGGCACTATTCAAATGATTGCAAGGAGGCCAAGAAGAGGAAGAAATCCAAGGAAAGTGAAAAGGAAGACAAAGAGGTCAACCCTTCCATGGAAAATGTTGCTATGATGGCATTGTTTGTTTCAATGGAACAAGCTGTTGAGGAAAAAGCCCTCAACAAGAAGGCTAAAATAGAGGAGGATCAAGAAATTGAATTGATTGATTGTAAAGAATGTAATCTTAACCTTGATGATAAGAACTTATCAGTGGCTGATAATTCTTATTTCCTTGTAGGAGGATTGAAGGAGGATGTTCTTGTTTTGATTGATTCTGTTTGTACAGACAACATGTTTTTTGAGCCAAATTTGTTTTCAAATCTTATAAATTTTGATGGTGTTTTAAATATTGGCTAAAAAGGAAAAACAATTCAGATTAAAGGAATTGGAAAAGTTATTCTTGCAAATCACTTGTGTTTCAAAATATTTTTTGAGAAAGTGTTCTATGTACCAGATTTTCCTTATAACCTTGTGTCTCTTTGAGTTCTCTGGAAAAAAGGTTTCCAGGTTTGTTATATTAAAGAAGATAAGTTTATTATTGATTTGAATGGGAGAACTATCTTGAGTGGACAAGTTCAGAATAAGGTTCTCTGTGAAAACTTGTTCAATTTTTCAGCTCTGAGCACTGTTGCTCACAATAGAAGTGGCCATAAAGTAACGGAAAGCAACTGTGAAAGTTGTACTTTAGGAGCCAAGACCAGGAATTTGTTCTCAAAGAGTAGAGATTGCACAGAAGTTCCTAGAGAGGACTTTTACATTGATTTTACATGGCCATTTTCACCAGTATCCCTTGGGGGGGAAAAGTCCTTCATCAATCTGGTTGATACAGCAACTAATTATTTTTGGTTGAAAACAATAGGATAAAAGGATCAGAACACAGAGGAGGTTTCAGTAATCTTCCAAGTCTGGAAACAGAATTTTTTGATGAGGAAGATCAAGAAGGTTGTTACTGATGGAGGGGGTGAGTTTGTGAGTAAAGAGTTTGAGAAAATGTTGAATGATTATGGTATAACTCATATAGTTACTACTTCAAGTAATCCACAAAAAAATGGAATAGTTGAGAGGATGAATAGGACTCTATTGGAAAAAGTCAGAACTATCATGGCTCAATCTGGTTTGCCAAAGTTTTTATGGGCTGAGTTGGTGTGCACAGTGTGTCTGTTGCACAATATTGCAAGTTTTAATGGGAAAAGTGTGCATTATCTGTTTTGGAAGGTGTACCCCAAAACATCACACCTAAGAACAATTGGTTGCTGAGTGTATTATAGTGTCCACCATAATGAAATTGTTGGAAAGTTACATCCTAGAGCCAGAACAGGGGCATTTGTAGGTTATGATTTAATAAGTAAGTCATACAGGATTTATTGTCCAGGGACAAGAAAGTTCATCCATAGTAGGGATGTAAAATTTGAAGAAAGTACCTTTCCACTAAAAAGGAGTGAAGATAGTTCTATTCAGGAATCACAGCAGGAAATAGCATTGGAGCCTATTTCACCAGTAGATGCTGTAGAGAATATCATTAGTGATGATGTTGAGATGGCAGACGTGCCAAAGGAGGGTTCAGTACCTGCTTCATGGGAGTCTGTGGAATCAGAAACCGGTGAGCCTCCGCCTCCAGTTAGAAGTAGTGGAAGGAAAAGTATACCTTTTGATAGGTATGGGGAATGGAAGTCTCATTATGCTTCTGCAGAATATGAAGAAGATACGTTTTGTGAGCAATGTATGCTTAATTAGATTCTACAGTTAAGTTCAGAAATGGGTAATAGGGTTAACCCAAATAGCTTTGGCCAAGCTATGAATTATGATGACAGAGCCAATTGGAAGACAGCTATTTTTGAGGAATTTGATTCTCTAGAAAATAAAAGTGTGTTTGAAGTGGTTCAGCAGGATTCAGTTCCAAAAGGAACTACCATTGTTGGGTCTAGGTTAGTGTTGAATAAGAAGTTTGATGCTAATGGATTTTAAAAGAGGTTCAAGGCTAGATGCGTTGCACAAGGCTTCAAGCAGAAAGAGGGTATTGATTACCAAGAGACTTTTTTGCCAACTGGAAGGCTATCCACCTTCAGGTACATCATTGCTTTAGCAGTGGAGTGGGTGAAGAAATCAGACAGGCTGATCTTTTGACTGCATACTTGAATGCAAAACTTGGAGAACAGGAGACTGTTTATATGTCAATTGCTGACAGTTTCAAGGAATTCCTGGTAGAGACCAAGCCATAAAATATGAAGAAAATCTGTGTGAGAAGTTTTCTCTCAGCGGATAAAGGGGAATATGTACTCAAGCTGTGTAGATCCCTGTATGGATTAAAGCAAGCAGCTGGGTCATGGTATAACACCATGAGTAAGAAACTGATTGAGATTTGTTTCAGGAAAAGTGAGGCCAATCCTTGTCTCTTTGTGAGAAAGGATGAAATTTTGTTTTTATGGGTTGATGAAATTATCATTATTGGGAATGATAAAGATAGAGTCATGGAGGCACTCAAAAAGTAGTTCAAGATAAAAGATCTTGGCCTGTGACAACAGGTGCTGGGAATGAAAGTTATTAAGAGCAATAATGGGATCAAGTTGGATCAAAATCATTGTGTGTTAGATCTACTTGATCAGTATGTCTTAGAGGATGCAAAGGAGTTTGGTACTCCAATGCAGTCTAACATTTGGTTATAAAAGTCTACAGATGAAGAGCATCTGGATTTTGTCCAATCTGGGAAGAATTATAGGTCAGCTAATGGATCACTGAATTATTTGGGGCATTTTACAAGGCCAGATATTGCTTATGCAATTGGCACCTTGTGACAACACTTAGAGAAACCAAGCATGAGGCATTTTTCTGCGTTTAAGAGAGTTATGAGGTATCTTAAAGGAACAAGCAGTCTGTAACTGCAGTTTTCAAAGTCAGCAAACTTTGATTTGGTTGGTTATTCTGATGCAAGTTGGGCAGTTGGTAACACTAGGGAATCAACAAGTGGTTTTGTATTCTTTTTAGGAAAAAATCTAGTGTCATTTATGTCCAAGAAGGTGTCAGAAATAAGTCTTTCATCAACAGAAGCAGAGTAAAGAGCGTACCTGTCAGCTTCAGAGGAGGCAAGGTGGTTGAGAAAGGTCTTAGAGGATACTGATAAACTACAAGGGTTTGTGTTTTTTTATTCTGATAATTGAGTGCCATTTCATTATCAGAAAACCAAGTTTTCCATTTGAGAACAAAACATATTGATGTTCATTATAACTATATAAGTGATGCAGTGAGCTGCAGAGAGATAGTGTTACGGTACATGCCCACTAGAGCAATGATTGCGGATATTCTAACTAAGGCATTAGATAGGAACAAACATCAAGTTTTTGTGTCTAGTATGCGTATGGAATCCCTTTTGGATTAAGGGGGTGTGTTAAAATACGGATGCACTCAGGTAATGTGCATCTTAGTGTGTAATCCAAATGGGGTGCAAAAATGGGCCTCTATGGCCCATTAGAAATCACGTGGGCCATGTGGGAATATGGGGATGTTGTTGGTTTAGGACATTTGGGCGCCAAAACACATTTTCCAGGTCTTCTGGGACATGGGCCTTAACCGGCCCGCCAGGGTGGATGGGCCACCTTAGCCAGACAGGCCTATCTGGGTATAACTGGGCCAAAGTATCATTTTGGAAATAATTGGCCAGATGGGCTGGCCCGCCGAAGTATGTATTTTATGTTCTTTGAGCCTTGGAGGCCCCTTCCTCCCTCCCTCCCCTTGCTTGGTTGCAAAGGGGAGAGGAGGCTGGCTGGCCAAGACAAGGCAACCAGTGAGGTGAGAGAGGATTTTATCACCCCCCCACCTCATGTGTGGGCCAATTAGGCCGGCCGCAACAAGGCAACTGGCAAGGTGGGGTAGGATTTGACCACCCCCCCACCTCTTGTGTAGCAACAACAAAGTTTCAGGGGCCATCCCCCCCCCCTCCCCCCCCCCCCCCGTTACCAAGGGGGAGGTGACCTGGGGCTGAGTGGGCTTGAACACTTCCCAGCCCACTAACCGTTTGTGTTGATTCTGTCAAAATACCAGTATCACATTTGCTGGAGCGCGCAACCTCCCACTCTGTCACCTGACTGTCCCAACCTTTTTTTATCCTTACTGCTCTTTCTTTCAGACTCTAATTCATACACTTGTCCCATCTTATCCTTCCTTTACATCTATCTTTCTTTTCTTCTTTATTCTTCCTAGCTCTGTTTTTCTTTTGTTCTCTTTATCTAGCTCTCATTGCAGTACTCCAAACCAAACCAAACTAGGACCACCAGCTCTCAACTCCCAGTAACTCAATCCATCCCTCATTAAAATGCCAAATTACTCACTTTGGGTCCTAGCTCTATTTGGTGAGAAAGAGCAACTTACAAATCATGCACTCTAGCTTTGGAAAGCCCCCTTGGTTGTCTGCTCCTTTCTCTCACTCTGATCTGATGGCTCATCTACTGCTCTCAAATGCTTTGTTTTTATCTGGAATTAGATCCTCTATTAGCAAGCTCTTTAATTTTCCACCTTCATCAGTCCATCTGACTATCTGTCTCAGCTTCCGGGTGTGTAATTGGCAAATCTGGTTCTTTGTCATTCTCCCTTGTTCTTTCTGGTGTTGGTTGATTTCTTCTGGCTCCTACTAGTCTGGTTCTACTTTATACTCTCTGAGAAATAAATTTCAAAGATTCTAAAACAATTAACAGTCAAATCTCTTGGACTTAGAACCAGGCTGCTATGGACTCCATCAACCCCACCATCCTCAAAACCACCATTGAGGCTATTCCCTTACTCACCAATGACAACTTCACAATCTGGAGGACGCGAATGCAATCTCTACTCAATCTGGCTAAACTTAAGGATCTCATGACCCTTCCTACTAATCTGGAGCTGGAAAAAAACTCCATACTTACCTCTATCATCATATCCAAACTGTCTCCTGGCGTCCACTCCAACATCATCACTGCAGCAAATAAAGAAGACGCTAAAGCTATAAGGTCCAATCTTCTCTAAAATTTGGTCTCATACAAATCGGCTAATTGAGCTTTAGTCTACAAAAACTTTTCCACCATTTCCTTCAATGAGGCCAACATACAGCTTTTTATAACCAAGATCAAAACTGGGATAACTCAACTCCATGAGATAGGAATTGTTCTTCCTCCTGATATTCTAGTGTATAGGATACTTGACACCCTGCCGCCAACTCCTGCCTTGAAGGCCATTCAACAATAAATTACAAACTCTGCCGTTGAATCTGAAATCACCCCGGATGCTGTTCTTGACCATCTGCAGATTCATCTCAATGATCAAAAAATGGCCAGTGGTTTGTCTCAAGAAAGCTCTTCTCTTTCTCTCTACACTGATGTTCACAGGAAATGCAAGCAAAAGGAGCACAATCCTCTCGCGAACCATCCAAAGAATAAGTGCTGGATGCTTTACCCTCACTTGCACCCTCAATCTTCAAACCAAGACAGAAGCAATAATGTCAGCTATCTTTCATACATCTCCAAATCTAGCACCCTGCACTTTTTTATCAACTCAGGATCCTCCCACCATATGGTGGCTAACCAAGATCTCATTGAATTCCTAGACAACAACCACCAAAGATCAGTAAAAAAAAAGCTGTGGGATTTGAAAGCTAGAGATAAAAGGGATTGGCTCCATCAAACTTACCAATCAATCCACGTCTATTCTTCTTGACAATGTGTTGCTTTTTCCTAACATCTCTGCAAAACTTCTCTCACTTCATTGCCTTATTCTCAACAAGTTTGAGATATCCTTTCACTCTCACCACTTCACGGTTAAAAAAGACTCTCAAGTTTTTTGAAATGGATTCTATTCTAACCACATCCCATACTTGAACCTTGAGTCCGCCCTCTCCTGCTCATTGCATCTCTCAGCTGCTGAAATTCTTCATAGATCTCTTGGTCATGTAAGTTATAATTGAATTTTTTGCAAGTTGAACATTCCTGTCAAGGAAGAAAATCCGTGTGAATTGTGCTCTCTCTCAAAGATTACACGCGCCTCCTTCAAGGATTGTTCTTCAAGAGCCAACAGAGTCTTTGAGGAGATTCACCCCAACACCGTTGGTCCCCTGCCTACATCCTCTTCTGGCCACAGGTACTTTCTAACCATTGTTGACTCCTGCTCCAGGTACTGTGCTTCCCTGCCTGTGAAAGGAAAGGACAAGATTCCTGCCAAACTGATCAACTGCCTTGAACTCAAAGCCAAGCGACTTGTGTACTATCCTTCTACCATTCACTCCAATTGAAGTACTGAGTTTTTTAACCGTCAGATGACTTAATTCTGCAACAAAAATCACATCAAACATTCTGTCTCCAATCCATAAACCCTTCAAAAGAATGGCCTGGCCAAAGGGCTCAACGGGATTATTCTTGAGTCCCTGAGAACCATTGTCCACAACTCCAGGTTTTCCCCCATCTCTGGAACAAAATCATACCGGCATCCACTCTGAACCTCAACCAGATTCCCTTGTTAAAGGCCAAGAAGTTGCCTTATGAGATGTTCAAGGATTGATCACTTCCCCTGTCCTACTTTTGCCCAATAGGTAATCCGGTCTCCTACCTCATTCAGCCTAAATCCGCAAGAGGGAAGCTGCATCCTCCTGGAAAAAAAGGCCGTGTTATCGGTTACAATCCTGATCTCCTGTAATTCAGGATTGTGAACTCCGCTGGAAAGATCATTGAAACAAAAATTTTCTCCTTCGTGGATTTCTCCTGCCCTTCTCTCTCATCTGGCTCACCCTCAGGATCTGACAAACTTGCATCCTTCATTTCTCCCATAAAAAGATGCTCCAAACTTGCTGACCTATCTGACAATGACTCAAACGACGCTGAATTTGAGACTGCTGGCAAACCGTCCATTGACGGCTTTTTGCCGGATTCCACTAGCAACTCCTCACCTCCCTCTGCCTCCATGCCTTGCAACAGAGTTCTTTGCAAGCAAACCCTCAAAATCAGACCTGAAAATTACAGCTACCTCACTTCCTCCGCTGAAACTTCAAAAACCTTTGCCGTCAAAAAAGTCAAGTTAGACAAAATTGAACACCATGAAGTCTGGGAAGACTACAATGGAATGCCAGATTGCTACCTGAGAACCACTTGGGCCATCTGCAAAAAACCTACCTCAAAATCAACCCTTGCAAAAACCAAGGCTTGGCTTTGCATTCAAGGGTTTCTTCAAACCCTGGGCATTGATTTGGGAGGTAGGTTTGGGCCCACTGGTAAATTTCCTTCTCTTCTTCTCCTTCTATGCTTTGCTTTAGAAAAGGAACTTCCTATCAGGAAATTTGACGTCAAGAGTGCCTTCCTTTATGCTCTGTTAAAGGAAGATATCTTTATCAAAACTCAAGCCAAGTCCTCCCAAACAAGTCAGTTTCTCAAGCCTTGCAAGTACATATACAGCCTTTGTCAAGCACCCTTGAACTTGAACAACAATCGGACCAAGTGGCTGGAGTCTATCAACTATCACCAATCTCAATCCAACGCATGTCTGTTTCTTAACCATGAAGCTTCCTCTTACCTATTCTTCCATGTGGACAACCTTTTTGTTGTTGGCAATGTTGAAAGGTCCCAGGAGCTTTTCTTAGATCTATTTCCTGACTCCTTCCTGGCTTGTTGCTAGGTATGGACACCAAGGTGACCAATACCTTGTGCAACCTTTCCCAAATCAGTCTCATCAACAAGGGTCTGGAGATCCTCAACCTCCAAGACTGTTGCTCCATTGCTACTTCTCTTACGCCCAACCTGCAGCTCACACCAGATTTGTAAGACAACATAAAAAACTTTGAGAAACTTAACATTAATTATCAACAGTTTACTGGTATGCTGAATTGCCTGTCATGCCACACCCGCCCTGATCTAGCAGCTGCCATATCCATTTTCTCCAGGTTCAATCATTGACCTGGACTGACTCATTGGAAGGAAGTCATTCATTGTTGGAAATACCTCAAGGGGACTGCTTCAATAGCACTCAAGATCCCACCTGTCCCCTCCCTACCAAATCAACTCCAGTTCTTCACCAACGCAACCTTGGGGAGTGACCTACATGATTGCACCTCCCAAAGCGGCTCAATCTGCCTGTGGAAAGTTTGCCCAATCCTCTGGAACAGCAAAAAACAGCGCAATATCACCTTGTCATCCACAAAATCCAAAATGAATGCTCTAACTGATGGGCTTCAAGAAAATCAGTGGCCATCCCACATAGTCAGTGAACTCTGGGGGTCTTCTCCCTGTTCATCCATCTTCCACATTAACAACAAGGGTCTCCTTGACAAGATAAGCCAATTTGGGTCAAACGCTAAAACCAAACATCTGGATATAAAAATAAAATTCATCTGGGACCTGTACAACCCAAAGGAGGCTGACGTTAAGCTCATCACCTCATCCAACATGATTGCCAATCCCCTGTCAAAGGCTGCCTCATCCTCCTCAATGTCTAAACTGGCTAGCGCATTCTTTGCCTGAAAACTCTTGGGCTCTTATCTCACCAAATATCCTGGCGTGTTGATTCTGTCACAATCCCAGTATCACATTCCCTGGAGCGCAAACCCTCTCACTCTGTCACCTGACTGTCACAACATTTTTTTATCCTTACCGCTCTTTGTTTCAGACTCTACTTCATACGCTTGTCCCATCCAATCCTTCGTTTACATATATCTTTCTTTTCTTCTTTATTCTTCCTGGCTCTGTTTTCCTTTTCTTCTCTTTATCTAACTCTCATTGCAGTACTCAACATTGACACCAAACTAGGACCACCAGCTCTCAACTCCCAGCAACTTGATCCATCCCTCATCAAAACGCTAACTTACTGACTTTGGGTCCTACCTCTATTTGGTGAGAAAGAGAAACTTACAAATCACACAATCTAGCTTTGGAAAACCCCCTTGGTTTTCTGCTCTGTTCTCTCACTCTGATCTAATGGCTCATCTACTGCTCTCAAACGCTTTCTTTTTTTCTGTTATTATTTCCTCTATCAGCCAGCTCTTTAATTTTCCACCTTCATCAGTCCATCTGACTATCTGTCTCAGCTTCCGGGTGTGTAATTGGCAAATCTGGTTCTTTTTCATTCTCCCTTGTTCTTTCTGGTGTTGATTGATTTCTTCTGGCTCCTACTAGTCTGGTTCTACTTTATACTCTCTGAGCAATAAATTTAAAAGGTTCTAACAGTCTGTGTTGCCCTGAAGGTATAGACCTCCAGGGCTCCCTGGGGGGGATTTGACCACTCCTTCCAGGGATTGATAGAGAGAGGGGGGGGAAAGGCATGTCTGCTGGTTACACCCCCCCTCTGTAAGTTTGACCGGACCCAGAGTGTTTCTGGGTCCACCCTGGCCAATCTGAGGTCCAGGGGATGGCTGCAGGAGGTAACCATCCATGTAAGTTGGTAGTAAGGACCAATGAGGTCACAGAGGTAAAACAGGCTGGTTGTAAGGGAAAACCAGCCAGGGTCTTAACAGTAAAAAGGGCTGGTTCATCCCAGTAAGGGTGAAAAAAGCAAAATCAACTGGTACAGGCTGATCATAAGAGTTCAGGGACTAATGCCAAGTGGGATGAGTAAGCCCAAACCAATTAGCAAGGCTTTTAGAGCCTGTACATCCCCTTTGGGGCGGAATTTTTGCCTTTTGCTTGTTATTACATGAGCTCCACATGAGCACCATCTTTTTTATTTAAGGAGATCTTCTCCCTGCTGTTTTCCATCCATTCATTCACAAATTCATTCACATTCACAAGTGTGCCATTTCCTCTGCCTCATATGAAGGATCAATCATAAGACATTATTGTCTCAGAATTTCTTTTGCTTTAAGTACTGCTCTTTGACTAAGCTTGTTGGCCAATAATTCTCACATTAATTTCATCCAATTAAATTATATATATATATATATATATATATATATATATATATATATATATATATATATATATGTAGTCAATTTGATGTATTTTCTCTCAAAAAAATAAATTGCAATCACAGTGAGCTATCCCAATTGAGATAACTTGCTTCAGCTATTAAACAATTATGCTGTGGCTGGGAGTTTTCCTAATTGCAATAAATCCTTTAGTCACGCAAGACAAAATTCCCATGAAACTACAGCTGGAATCTCCCTCTGAACCACTACCTCCCTCAATGCCTAATTGTCTCCACCACCATCAACCAACTCCAGTCAAGATAGAAATTGATCAAAAAATCCCCTCAAGAAATCAACAAACTAACTTCTAAACTTAAAACCTTCCAGACCAAACAATATGTGGACAAAAGTCAGCCTACAATCATCCAATCAACTTTGAACTCCAATCCCAATCCCAACCAACCTGAATACAATCCAACTGAGAAAGAAATTGAACAGGCCAAAGACCACCATATCAAGCAAAACAACTTCTAAACAGCCCCAATATAGCCAATTGAGAGACTCAAAATACTAGATAAGCTGATATAGAGATCAGCCAGATAAACAACACCCACCAGAAAAGAGTTAAGAAAGACACAATAAGGAGGAGATAGACCAAAAGGCCACAGAACTGCTGGTCAGACTGTCTGTAATATCCCTATCACTGCCTTTAGCTGAGGCTCTGATCCCAGTGCCATCAAACTGAACCCACAATCCTGAAATTCTTCTAGGCTCTATTTGTCTCTTCACTTGTATACAGACCAAGCTAGCTTAGAATTAATGGTTTTCAGAATAAGAGTAATAAAAAACAGAAGTGGGATTATCAACCAAGTAATTCAAGGCAAACCTTGAAAATTAATGCAAAACCTTGAATGTCTATAATAATGCCTTTTTTTATTTGAAAAATCTGTCAGCTTGCTACTTTTACTGAGCAACCTCTCAAAGTAGAATAAAGAATCAAAATAAATCATAAAAATAAAGATAGTCAGAAATCCTAAACTATTATTACAAATTTGGATTCCCTCCTAGAATAAGGTAAGGTCACTCACTGATCCCACCATTGAAAAAACTCCTTATATCTTTAAATAATTTAAAAGTGAAATAACCAAAAGGCCAAGGCATTACTATTACACTTTTTGGCCATTTTAATAAATCATGGGTAATGTTTTTTATAGGTTTCACACCTAAAATTCACTCAGAATTGAGTTGTTGTGTATATTTTAGGGGTTACAGCTGGACTTGTGTTCTGTCACAATTCCCTTGCACAGCCCCGCGTCCATACAGCAAGATTAAAAACACCTGACACTCAAAATTAAGGCGCCTTTCAAGAAAAATGAATGAAATATGCTGCTGGCCATGGATGCTTGATTCACCCATGCAGCTGTCAGGTTTGTGCGCATCAAAAATAACTGCAAAACTCCTGACAAGTCAGGTACCACAGGAACAGGTTACAACCACAGGCCCGCATCATGCATATGTAATAACCTGACTGATGGATATAATGATGTCTGAAACATCTGAATATTGAATAAAAAGTATGAAATTCAAATTATAAGACAGGCAAATTATTGAAAACAATAATAAAGGTTGAAATGAAAATATTGTTATCAAATCTTTATGGACCACAAAACACATCAAGGAATTCCCCTAAAAAGTATCAAAAATTATAAAAATTTCCAGAAGATGACATACAAACTGAAAGTACCCACTCCTGACCATGACTCTTAAAATAATCTAATACATAATAAAGAAATGTGTCAGAACTACAAAAATAACAAACCAAAATTGAAAAAAGTACTGACAATAATTTCACACATAAATACAAAACAGAAAGCTCCAGCTAAGTGAAAGCACTCAGAATGCTTTCCAAAATAGCCCTGGCCACCCTTATAGCCTTATCCCACAAGCAAAACCCTCTCTACATGCCTTGAGAAGGCGGTCTCACCCCAAAAGGTTAATATGCAGCCCTTTTTGGTTGTTTTAAAACACCATTAATTTTTAATTAATCGATACAGACCCATTGAAATCTATAATAAATTGTTTATAAGAGATAAACAAATGATTTATGGCCTCAGTCTGTTAGTATAATTATCAATTCTGACCCCATCATTAATTCCATTGAAGAATATCATAAAAAACCCCAAAAATTGTCCTGAGACCCTTTGAACCATTAATTTCTGAAAGATTCTTGGATTGCCTGGTTAAAGATGTAAGTTTTATCCTCCTTTCCTCCAGAAATAAGTTCTATGAGACAGCAAGTCCACGCATTCCCCTTGGGTCCCCTTTTGAGAAATCTCTTAGGACCTCATTGTCCCAAGGTCTTTACATGGTTCAAAGTAGCCCCTTGATGATAGGTTGTTTCAATAAAGATCCCCAGCGATTTATAAGCTTTGACCCCTCTTTAAAAATATATTTAGACCATTTAACCAAACCAAATCCTAAACCTTGCACTTGCTCTTATCATATCATTAATACTGAGAATTTTAAATGTATTCATGAAATAATTATTGTTCCAAAACCAATATCACTTTCTGTAGCTAAAGTACTGAAATCTACCTGGTATCAGTAAGCTGAAAACTGTGTGTCTGGCTGGGAAATATCCCTGAATAATTAATATTTAATTATTTAATTTATTTTGGACAAGATATACTACATAAAAATAAGTAAAAATACTTATTGTTATAATTTTTCAATTTCTAATTCTAGTGGATCTAAATACCAACCAAGAATTAATGAATCAAAATTTAATCCTTTTAAAAAAACAAAATGAAGAAAGAACACATAATTTTGTGCCTAATTATTGGTATTCTTTAACCCCTGAACAAAAGCACAAAATATTTCTATTTTTTCAGAAAGAAAAGAAAAAAGAAGAAGATTGGGACCTTAAAAGACGTATAAATTTCAACTCTTTTCTCAGGCAACATAAGGCCTGGAAGAAATAAAAAACAATAATTTCTTTACTTAATAAAAATAAAAGAAGTAAGCCTATTTTTTTTTTCAAAAAAAAAATTAATAAATTTGAAAAACTTTGAAAAAAAATTATTCATAAAATTAAAATAAATTAAAAACTTATTATTATAAATTTTTATTTTTTCAGCGGAATAAAAATTTTCCCTTGCTGATTTCATTGAGCAAGACCTGTTGGAAAATCACTCATACCCCAGATCTTTGGACTTAATCCAAGATCTTATTGGGACTGACCAAGACCCCCTTGGATTACCAACCAAGGATGCTTTTTACCCTAACCAGGCCTTGGTACCCTTCAAATCAAGTCTTATTGAGCTTAAAATAATTTTTTAAAAAAGAAATTAATTATTTTTTATATATTTATTTTAAAAAACTTTCAAGGAAAAATTTACATATTTTTTTGTAACATGTCCCAAAAAAGGCCCAACACCCACACAAACGGAAGAGCCCCTTCCTATGGATCTTTGCACTTAGGAATGCACGCTTGTAAGAGCGCCCATAGCACGCACCATGAGGGGACTCGAACCTGTGACACCAGCACCGCAAGACCCACCAGCACCCGTGCCGCCCAACTCAACAAATCAATTTTTGGAGAGCTCTCCTTCATACAAAGAGTTATCCATGGCAGCTACGTCTCCGCCCATGCCACCCCAGCTGGACTCAACCAAAGAGGAAAGGATAATGATTCTAATAAGGGACCATGTGAGTTATTTCAAGGCCTAAAAACTGGCCCAAGTACAAGAGGACATGGCAGCCATGAGAAAGGCCATATCACAGGCCAAATACTCACAGATAGCCCTTCAGAAATTGATCCCCAGGAATGATGTGGAAAAATACGTAGAAAATGGGAATCCTTGGGATCAATTGGAAAATTTAAAGGGAAAGTACCCCAAAAAGATGAGATCTTTCAATCACCAAAGAATGAGGAATCCCAAGGATTGGAACAACATAATATCCTTAGCTCAGAAATGGAAGAAAGTCTATCACAATTAGATCTAGTGATCTTGAGGTGTTGGAGTAGATTGGTTGGTGTAGAGATTTGATTTGATGGATAAAAGAATAAGATAGAAATGAAAGAAGAGATAGAATAATAACATAAGAAAGGAGGTAGAAGAGAAAGGAAGAAGCTGAGTGAGGATTGAGAGTGGGGAGGTAGGCAAGGTGATTGAGTAGGAGCAGCCAATAGAAAGGAAGTTGAGGAGGAAGATAGGAGTGGAATGTTAAAGACTGGAGGGACGGCCAGTAGAAGAGGAAGCTTGTGTCAGGTTGTGATAGTTTGATGACAGGGACTTGATGGGGAGGAGAAGCCGGGAATGATGAGTAGGAGCGGATGAGATTGTAATAGATTGTAACTCATTTCAACACTCCTGGATAGTTGGTGAGAAAAAGAATTTGAGCAAAAGAATCGGCAATCAGAGGAGAAAATATGACTCTAGTAAGTTCAACAAGGATTGGTAGTTGCACAATTTTGAGAGTGAATTGGAAATCATTGCTGACAAGTTGATGAGTTTAACACAAATGTCTTTCAGTTTCACTTGCTTGAAAATTTATTTTATCTTGATGTCTACGTACTTGGTCTTGGCGTTTGACCCAAAGGGCAGTATCTTTTCAAGCAAGCCTTTTTTGTCAATGTGAAATACAGATGGATCAGGAGACAAGCCCCAGAGCTCTTTGACTAGGTGGCAGAGCCACTAGTTTTCTTGAATGAAATTGGTTAATGCGTTCATTTCAGATTTGGTAGAAGACATCAACATGATTTTCTTTTTCTTACTGCTTCAGAGTAATTGACACGACTTCCAGAAGCAGATGGATCAGCTTTGTGAGATTCTGTCATGAATTTCGCTTCCCCATGTGGCGTCAGAATAGAATTTTAGGTGATTAGATTTGTCAGCCATGGGGCGCAAGGTCAGGGGAAGGTGAATTGTTCCCTTGAGGTATTTCCATCAGTGGATAAATTCCTTCCAGTGGGATAATCCAGGGCGGTGGTTGAATCAAGAAAGGACCAAAGCAGCAGTGGCCAAAACGGGACAAGTCCTACAGGCAATGTAGTTCAGCATCCCAGTGAATGTTTTTTAGTTGATGTTGAGATTGGAAAAGGCACAGGCATCTTGATCATTTGCAGGGGTAAGTTGGATATTTTGAGTAAGAGGAGTGAGAAAAGGTTTATAGTTTTCTAGTTTTAATAGTTCGAGCCCTTTTTTTATTAACCTAGTTTGGATGAGTGTGCAGCTTGAGTTTTTCACTTGGATATCCATTCCCAACAAGGAGTCAGGAGGGTGGCCTGAGCATTCAGGGAAGCGGGATAGGAAGAAAGACTGGAAATTTTCAACATCTCCAGCCACAACCAGGTCATCAAAGTGAAATAAAAGGTAAGAGTTGTTTGAGTGATTGATGAAGAAGCAGGCATCTGATCCAGATTGTTGGTAAGCTATGGATGTCATCAATTTGACAAGGGTTTCATGCCAATTGAGCAGGGCTTGATGCAGACCGTAGAGTGATTGAGTTAATGGCAGAAAGGGGGCAGACAAGCAGGATTTTTTGGGAGTTTTGATGTATATGTTTTTCTGAGAGAGGCGCCTAGAGGAATGCAATTTTAACATTAAATTGCCTAATTGTTAGTTTTTTATCAAGAGCAAAGATAAGTAGGAGAAGAAGTGAGGAGAATCTTCCCGCAGGGGCAAAGGTGTTGTTAAAGTCAACCCTGGGAGTTTGAAGAAAACCTTGGATGCAAAGTCTTGCTTTGGTCCTTGCGGGAGCTGATAGGGTGGCTGGTTTATCCCAAATGGCCCATGTGGTGTTGATATAGTGATTGGGAGTTCCATAGAAATCTTCCCACACATTGTGATCCTCAATATTCTTCAATTTGGTAAGCTTAGCCTGAGTGACTTGGTTGCTTTTATCTGAGGGAGTGTAATAGCTGTACTTTTCTGGTCATATGTTGGGAGTCTGGGTGCGCGGGACTCTGCATGGGATGTTGGGAGCGTCAGGAGGATTGGAGTTCTCCATTGATACAGGTTCAGGACTGCCCTCAGTATCATGGGAGTCCAAGGCTTGAATGGAGCTGGCCTCTGGGGACTTGTACAAGGATTCAGACTCAAGCTCACGGCTAGAGGTGGACAGGGGGTATTTTTGGATGGCCGCAAAGAAATAATTGGGGGATGGTTTTTCAGTGGGTTCAGATTTGGAGAATTCCAGAAAGGTTAGATTATTTGTGTCTACTATTTTTCCATTGTCAGCCAGGACACAATATGATTGAAGCTCAGGGTTGTAACCAAAGAGTCTATCTTTTAATCCAGGGGTATCTAGTTTTCCTTGAGTAGATTTAGGTTGTGAGAGGAACAAAAAAGGATTCCCAATAGGACAGAAATAGGATAAAGGAAGAGAGCAATCCTTGAATAATTTGTATGAAGATTTCTTGAATTTAACGGTTGGAATTTGGTTTAGGGTCAAGGTGGAAGAAGGTATCAGTTTGTGCCACAGCAAGGACGGGAATCTGGAGTCTAGAATAATAGTTCAAAGTGAGTCTAGGATAGTATGATTGAATCTTTCAGCAAGACCATTTTTTTGGGGAGTGTAGGGGTTGGCAAGGCAATGCTTTATGTGGTTGGTTTGGAAGAATTTGGCAATTTTTCCATTCACAAATTCAGTTCCTCAATCTGAGTGAAGAACAAAGGGATAATACCCAATTCTTTTAGCTTCCATCTCAATGCAGCAGATAAGAAATTCAGATATTTGATCTTTTCCTTTCATTGGAAGGGCAGAGAAGAACAAAGAGTGAGATTCAACAACAGTTAGAAAGTAACTGTTGCCAGAAGATGAAATGGGAAAGGGTCCAACTGTTTTGAGATGAAGCTCCTCAAATATTCTGCTAGCTTGGGAGTTCCTGTCCTTGAAGGAGGCTCTGGTGATTTTTGCTATTGAGCAGGATTTTCAGGGGGATTCTTTCTTTATTGTTATGTTGAGCTTATGTTGGATACAATGATAGCTAACCTGCCCCAAGGATTTTTGGAGAAGCTTGGAGGATCTCAGGAACAAGGAGATAGGGCTCACTGTTTCCAGTTTAAGGTAAGGTATGTGGTTAATGTAGAATCCATTGCAAATATCAATAGATTCCCTTTTGACAAGAACTTGGTCAGGCAGGAACAGAATCTGGAAGTTATTTAATAAAAGTTTGTGTAACAACAGAAGGTTGGTGGTGATAGATGGCACGTAAAGCACATTATTGAGGAAAATGGTCTCAGAACCAGCCTGTGGTGTAACTCCGCCCATCCCTTTTATTGCCAGCGCGCTAGGTCTGCTGCTGGTTTTTATTGTCCCTAGATGTTTTTAGTCTATAAAATCAAAGAATTCAAGATGAGAAATCATGTGGTTGGAAGAGCCAGAATCAAGAACAAAGAGTAGGGAGTTTGAATCCTGAGATTTGGAAATATAGCTAACTTGATCTCCCCCAGAGGGTTCCTGGGTCATGGGTTGTAGATGAGGATACATTATCCAGCAGCAATGCTTAGGATGGATGGGAAGAGTGTTGTGCTTGTTGGGTTTAAACTTCTGGGATGAGTCCGTGAAAAGTGATAGTGAGCTGCTGTTGAAAGCAAGAGAACCCAACAGTTTTGATTGTTTAGATGGATCCAAAGGTGATCAAGATCCACCTTGGGAGTGATCTTGGTTTCAAAAGGCAAGTGGGTGATTGATAGATTTATACTTTTCATTTCAGGAGTGGAAGGAAGCTTATTGAGAACCATGTAGGCTAAGATATCTGTCTGAAGGTGAATTCCCATTTCATGAAGACGAGTCAATTCAGTTTTGATCTCTGTAATGAATAGATGAATTTTAGCTTTGTCAAAAGTTATGTAGATGAAGTTTTTGTAGACACAAGCGCGGCTTGCAGGTTTGGCTGAGACAAAGTGCTTAAGCAGTGTCTGCCAAATGGCCTTAGCATCTTCTTTGTTGTCAGAGGTAATGATGTTTGAGTGAACAGCGTGAGACAATTCAGATATGCTGATTGACATCAGCATGGTATTATCATTGGGAAGAAATCGTTAAGTTGAGGCCATAGAATCTTTGAGTTTGGCCAGGTTGAGTAAGGCAAGCATACAAGTTTGCCATATATTAAAGTTGTCCTTGGTGAGTAAAGGAATAGCTTCAATAGTGGATTTCAGAATGGTGGGATTAATGAGGTCCATTCTTGCATCTGGTTAAGGGATAGAAGGTTGCAGTTGTTCTGGATATTACTTTTATTTGTGAGAGAACTAAAGAATTTTATTTCAAAAGAAATGTTGAAAATAGAACCGGACTGTATCCAAAAAGAATTAGAGAAGCAAGCAGATACATGGCAGCAGGATTTTGACAAAGGAACATAACGTAGATCAAATACTGTGGTATTATCAAGCAGGACTATAAAAGATATTCAGGAGGATAGTATTGAAGACTAAATGCCGGAAAGTTAGAAGAAGAGAAGGAATAAGGAAAGAAGAATACAAAACAAGTATTTTCTCACCAAATATGAGAAAAAGAACCTAAGAGTCTTTTCTTGAGAATTAGCCACATAGGAGCTGGAGTAGGTTGATCTTGAGGTGTTGGAGTAGATTGGTTGGTGTAGAGATTTGATTTGATAGATAAAAGAATAAAATATAAATGAAAGAAGAGGTAGAATAAGAAGATTAGAAAGTAGGGAGAAGCTGAAGGAAGAAGCTGAGTGAGGATTGAGAGTGTGGAGGTAGGCAAGTTGATTCAGTAGGAGTGGCCAATAGAATGAAAGTTGAGGAGGAAGATAGGAGTGGAATGGTAACGACTGGAGGGATGGCCTGTAGAAGAGGAAGCTTGTGTCAGGTTGTGATAATTTGATGACAGGGACTTGATGGGGAGGAGAAGCCAGGAATGATGAGTAGGAGCGGGTGAGATTGTAATAGATTGTAATTCATTTTGACAGTATTAATCCTAACCCTCTCCATGATTATGGAACAGTAAGCAATGAATATTACAGATCCAGTCCAACCCCTGAGGTAGAAAAAGCCCTTAAACTCTTACCCCCTGTAACTTAATGGCCTAAATTCTCAGAAGAAGAAGAGTAAAACCATATCAGCTTCATCAATTTAATTGACTATACTCTTGCTTCATATGATCTCCCAGATACTATAGCAGTAGTAATATTGCCAAGAATATTTGAAGGAGTAGTCCTCAATTGGTTCATTAACAAAAGAGAAGAAGTAGGATCTCAAACTTGGACTTCTTGGAAAGGACTGATTAAAGACCAGTTTGGCACCAGAATTTGGAAAATAAAGATGATGATTCTTTGAGATTTTTGCTTCTGCACAAAACCAAGACTGATAAAAAAGAAGGTTGTTAAGAAACAAGAGAAAAAATTTGGAAACAATAAAAAGACAAGAGACAGAATGATCATACCAGAATGTTGTCCTCTATGAGATATATAAAGATGATAAAGTAAATAAAGTAAAACAATAAGGCTCCAGAGATTTTAGACAACAGGTTACAAGAGCATCTGAGTTACACCCTCTGAGAACAGAATAGATGTTGAAAAAATTAGTGAAAATCAAAAGGAGAAAGGAATAGGAATTCAAGTTTTATCTTCATACCAAATACCCACAGGATGCGCATGAGATTCAAGGGTTCTGGAAAGGTACAATGTATGGTAAGATTGAGGCAGATGATGATACATGAGGATTGCGGGTAAGAGGAGTAGGAAGAATGAGCAGGGATTTTAGGGAATCCCAATTATTGACTGGATGTGTTAATGAGGAGAAGAAAAGAAGAATGGGAAGAAAATGTGAGGAGAAGAGGATGAATGGATGAATGGAATGGATAGAATTTCACAGGTCAAGTGAAATGTTGTGTAATAGAAGGGAAAGAGGCGCGCATATCAACAACTCCCATTATTTGGATGAAAATTAATCATAACTGAGTGTAGGAGAAAAAGGAGAGAATTTTTTTACAGGCTTTTGTTAGACTGTCAGCCATCATTTTGCTTGACTTGACAAGAGAGATTGATATTTTTCCTTCACCAAAAAGTTCTCTTAATTTCTTAGCCTTGATGTTAATGTGTTTAGTTTTGGAATTATGACCAAAGTGTTTTATTTTTTCCAACACTCCCTTGTTGGTGATTTTGAAGTTAGCAGGTGAGAGAGAGATGATCCAGAGTTCTTCAATGAGATGTGTCATCCACATGTTTTCTTGACCCGCATTGGATAGAGCACAGAGTTTTGATTCAGTCAAGGAAAGGGTTATTTTCTTTGACTACAGCTGCACCAGGACAGGAGAAATCCTTTCCATAGAAACAATTATCCGCTCCGGGAAATGCTGGTGGAAGGATCATCCCCCATGTGGCATCACTGAAGTATTTTAGCTGATTGGCATTGAGGGAGGTGGGTTTTAGAATCAGTCCAAAGTTGGTGGATCCCTTGAGATACTTGAAGACGTGTGTGAGTTTTTTCCAATGATTAATAACAGGATTTTTGTTGAACTGAGATAATATGGAAACGGCGGGAGCCAGATCAGGTCTTGTTTGACCTGCAAGAAAATTTAGGATACCCAGAAAAGATCTGTAATTTGATTTGAGATTTTTGAATTTTTCAATTTCTTCAGTGGTTTCTGGAAGTAGTTTGAGATTAGGAAATAAGGGAGTCACAACTAAATTACAGTTAGTCAGATTCAAAATTGAGAGTCCTTTTTCAATTAAAGATTTTTTGGTTTAAAACAACACATTTGGGTTGAAAGGAGACATTCATTCCATGAAGAGTATCCGGAGAGTGAGCAGATGATTCAGGAAATCTTTCCAAGAAATGTTTTTCAAAAAAATTGGTATTCCTAGCAACCAGAAAGTTTTCCAAGTGAAAAATTGAATAGGATGATCAATTGTTCTTGATGAAAAGATATGGGTCTGAATTAGATGGGAAAGAATTGATATTTTTGAGCCAATCAATCAAGGTATCATACCAATTGGCTGGGGCTTGTTTTAATCCATACAGATATTTTTTTTAATTTGAGGAAAGTGGAAATATGTTTAGAAAACTTTGTTTTTTTTGTATAGATTAGGGTGTATCAAAGTTAACCAAAAACGCCATTTTTTAATGGCGGGTTTCAACCCAAATCCGCCATTAAAAATCAAAAAACCCCACTTATTTCACATCAGAAGTGTCAAAGTTAACATGAAATAAGTGGGTTTTTTCAAATAAATTATTTAAAGGCTTCCGCCACCTTTCCACGTCATTCACCCCTGGCTTCCCAACTCTTTCTACCTCCAACCTCATTGGAAAAAAATTTGATTCATTGCTCTTCATCTCTTCATCACTATCCTCATCACTTCATCACTCTCATCACTTTATTGCTTTCATAACATCCAGCTAACTCTCATTGGATCACTATCCTGATCAGTTCATAACTCTCATCCTTTTTCTTCCTTTCATCACATCCAGCTAACTCTCATTGTATCACTATCCTCATCACTTCATCACTCTCATCACTTTATCTCTTTCATCACATCCAGGTAACTCTCATTGGATCACTATCCTGATCAGTTCATCACTCTCATCCGTTTATTGCTTTCATCACATAAATCTAACTCTCATTGGTTCACTATCCTTATCACTTCATTTCTTTCATCTGTTGATTGCTTTCATCACATCCAGCTAACTCTCATTGTATCACTATCCTCATCACTTCATCACTCTCATCACTTTATTGCTTTAATCACATCCTAACTCTGATTGCTTTATCCTCTCTTCTAAATCACGTTCACCAGATAATTGGAAATGAACATCCAAGTGAGGATTGTACCATCATCTCTGACCAAAGCTTCATCCAAATTGGATTTGAACAATTTGGAGGTGAATAAGATGTTCCAGAGAATTTGGAGGGCTATTTCAAGATCCTTGACCTCTCGTGAGCCTTTGGATACTTTGTGGTAGAGTCCATCATCCACAAAACTCTCCAACCTTTGATTAAAGAGATCTAGAGCAATATCAATGATTGAGAACTTGAGAGGTCTTCTGAAAAGTTGGATGAGATCATCCTCCAGGGGTTTAATGTGAGAGAATTCTGAGTTTCTGGTTCTGAAAAGGCTTATACAAGTAGTTTCTTTGGATTTTTTTTTTCTGGTTTGAGCGGTATGTTATAGAATTTTTTTTATTGAATTTCTCTGTGCATGATTGGTTATCAGGAAAAAAATGTTCTTTGGATGGATGCAGGGTGAGGCATGGATTCTATGTACCACATAAGTTTTTATAAGAGGCAACTTAGAAGGAATACAAAGAGACAAGCAAAGAACAAGAAAAGCAGGGCCATGTAAGAGTTGAACCAGGCAGACTTGCCGTCTTGGGTTGGATACTTGCATGGCTGGTTACTTCCAGTTTGCGCCTGCTAAGGCATAGTTAAGACTGGGGTTTTTCTAGTGGTTAAGACCAAGGTTATGTCATTTCTTCCTTGGTATCATAGACGCAGAGTAGGCTGAGCTGTAACAAAGTCAAGGGTAGCATTGGGCTTACCCAATGGTATGGACTGGGAAAGCCATGTCTCTTGTTGGAAGCAGGTGCCAGGCATGCAGAAGCTTTTGCCAATGTTTGGCCATCTTAGACCGTTGCTCCTGATCAGTGATGAAAGGTAATTGCCAGACTAGAAAAATAGATTGAGTGCTTTGGATGAGCTTGGAGAGGATGGCAGAGAATTGTGGTCAGGATGATGGTGATCAACAAGGGACTCAAGCCTCAGGACAAGGATGGTAGGCAATGGCCAATGGACCTTCAAAAAGTTGATCAATGATTTTGACCAAGGGGACCTTCCAATTTGCCTTGGACTCTCCACCAACCAAGCAAGTCAAGGAGGGATTGGGAAAGAGGATCAGATTGGTAAACATACTTGGTGTTCCATAAAGGATTGTGAGTGTATTGATATTCAAAAGTTTAATGGAGGGTGCAATCATGATTGTCAGTTGATTTTGATCTGCCATTTTGAGGACAACGGTGATGGCCAGAAGAGAAGGATTATTGAGTGATGAGGTTGAGTCATGATCTTGGTTGCTGAGTAAATGATTTGGACCATCCTCACTCTTGCGTAGGTCTTAATAACTACTACCCAAGTCTGAGCTCCTTATGGAAGGTTTAGGACCCAGTTTGGGATCACAATGATCGGAGGATGGGTTGGAGATCACATTAGATGATTTGGTTAGAGCCTTTTGTTTGGCAGCAATTCAATCAATCCAATGGGTCACATAATCAATCACAATCTGCTTGGCCAATTGAGAGGGGCTGGTTGAGGTTGGACTTGATTAGGTAGGAGTGCCACTCATCTAAGGTGTTCTGGACATTGAGGAGGACGTAGCTGAGTGGTGGATGATTGATTTGGTTGGGGGTTGTCTTGATGGGCTGGTAGCAGAGATAGATACTCAGAGGGTTGATGGGTGTCAGGCCAAGGTATGTAGGCATTGTGATGAGATAGACCCTTCCAATCTGACAATCAGGATTGACAATAGCATGACAATTCTTGAGTTGATGGGACCGTGAGCGCTTGATGAAAGCTTGAGGATTGGCAACAAGGTGATGATGGTTGAAGTAGGCGGATGGGGAGATGGAGAAGATCTGGAGGTAGGATAACCAAGTCAAAGGCTTGCGGTGATGGATGATCAAAACCAGTGGACAAGGGCTAGGTTTGGGATGAGGGATCAATCTGAAGAGATGGGTTAGATCCAAATGATGAGATTCCAATTGATTGAGATCCAGACCAAACTGAAAAAGATGATAGTTAAGAGAATGATGAGATGGAGTAGGTGGACATCAACTATGAATTGTTCAATTGATGAACACGTGAGAGTTGGATGAATTGAGCTTGGATGCGTGAGATTGGATATTGTAGATGATAAGCAAGAGACCAATGAGGAGTGGTGGTAGGATGAGATCAAGTAGATGGATTGATTGAGTGTTTAGGATTGGAAGTACAATGATTGATGGATGAAGTGACATGATGATGAAAATTTGGACGCTATTGAAGATGGTCTAGTAATATTCATCTCAGGCCATTACCTAGATCTATTGAACTTTGTACTTGGTGATCCAATCCTTGTCAAAGATTTGGGAGTAGAATAACCTAGGATATCTAAACTTGAGATGGTAGAGAGTATAGTTTTTTGAGTTGAAGGATGATTGAGTTAGAATTACTGATGAGTAAGATTCAATGAACCTAAGGTTGAATGGGATCAAAGCAAATCAATTGGAATAAATTTTTAGATCTTCAGTTCCATCAGTTTGATATTTCAGGATGAAGAGGATCTTGATGGGTGAGATGACAAGGGTCAAGTTTGAATTGAAGGATGAAGATCCATATTCTTAATTTGAGAGAGTGCACTTGAACAAGATTTGTAAGATGATAAGAGAGTCAAGGGTTAGTCAAAAGATCAAAGGTGAGGCAGAGGGAACAGGGAGACATTGATTGAAGATAGTTTGGTTGATGGATGAAGAGAATTTCAGCTCTACTTTTGATTAACTATTCTTCCCAAATCAATTCAAAGCCAGTCTCAACCCAGACCAATGATTGATTTTACAGTCTTTGACCAACTGGTTGGAGTGTTGAGCACTCAATTGGTAGAGTTGAATCAAGATCTTGATTGTGGTTCAAGAGATGAGATGGACTGGGTTGAGTAAGTTTTGGAGAGTGATGGATTTGAGTCAAGAAATGAAGGATGATGATCCATATTCTTACCACATCTCTGTGTGTTTTTTGAATCATCTCCTCCCATCTTGTTACCTCCCAATCATATACTTGGATTTGGGTGAGGATCAAGAAGGGATTCAAATCTTTGTATAACATTTGAGGGTTGTGGAAGAAGAATTGGAAGTCCGGGAAAAGGGGATGAGGTGTGTGTGAAGCAATGGGGATGGGATTGGGATGGATTGGCTGATGTGGAGGTGTGGATGGGTTTTTTGCATGCCATCATGGTGGATGGATGATGATTCATAAATGGCGGATGGATCATGATGCTGTCATACTGACACCAAACTCAGTCTAACCTCAGTCTAACCCTCAGGCCGGATCTACTTTCTCAGGAACTTCAACCTCAGGGCTCAGGAGACTTACATCAATATGTCTCCAGTAACTATATACCTCAGGATCTTCATGCAGTACATATCTACATATAGTCTAACCTCATACTATACACAGATAGACTCCATAGGCTTGCACATACTCAATCTCCCAGGCTCTACTCTACCTCTCTGTCTAACCCATACCTCTTTGGGTTACCTCTCTGTCTAACCCATACCTCTTTGGGTTATCTCTATGTCTAACCCATACCTCCTCTGTGTGGTTTATCCTTTGGGAATCTTTATGTACATCTTCTTGCAGATTGTATTACATACTCTCTCTACTTAGTATATAGTGTCATGACTCCCATGTACACTGTAAATCCTTCAATTTTACTTTCCCAACTTAGACAGCTCAGAACTGGAACCTTACCTCAATATAGAAGCAGCCTAACCTAATGTAGTAGCATACCTGATCAGCCCTCTCTGTTACTTAGACTGTTCCCATGACATCATGTGTATAGTCTGAGCCCCAATCACTTGTACTTCTGTTGTAGTTACAACCTCTTGTCTATTTAATAAGCCTCCTCTTTCCTCTTCCTGATTTTTCCCCAAGAGATCAGCTTACTACTTCTTACTAGGAGATCTTTCCCAGCAAGTGTCATTCAGAACTCTTCAACCCAATCCTCCTCTGCTCCTTGTAGCCTCTTTCAGTAACTTTGCCCCCAAGCCTACTGTGGGCAGAGACCCCTCTGTGCCAAGCCCTGCTTGCATGTCAGCAGCCCTTGTGACAGATGCATAAATGGCGGGTTTAATGGCGGGTTTGATGTTTGAAATCCGCCATTTTCATGAAACCCGTCATTTTAAAATACACCAGTTAGGAGGTATGTGTATTTCAGAAACCCGCAATTAGAAATGGCAGTTTTGGTCAAAAAAAATGGCGGGTTTCTAATGGCGGGTTTGCTAACTTTGATACGCCCTATTGTTTCATTGAGGGGAGCATAAAGACAGTCCACCCCCAAATCAAAATGTTGAAGGGGAAGCTTCTTGGCCGTAGCAAGTGTGAGAAGAGCCAAAAGAGACGAAAATTTTCCAGTAGGTGCAAAGGTATTGAAGAAGTCAATCCCTTCTTCCTTTTGAAAGCCTTGGATAAAAAGTATGGCCTTTTTTCTTTTCAGAGATGAGTTAGTGGCCGGCTTGTTCTGAAGAATAAGGGTAGTGCTGAGATATTGTTCTGGGATTCCATCATAGTATTCCCATGTTAAAAGTTGAGAACTGAGAGGTGAACAACAAGAATAAATTATTTTAAGGAATAGAGCATTTAAGACAAATGAGGATTTTGAAACAGTTGTTTGAGTGAAGCAACAAGTGGAGTGATCAGGAAACTTAGAGACTGGAAAATGAGCAGTATTTAATCTAGAGATGGTATTGTTTGTTTTTACAAGAGGAAGGAAAGACATTGAGATGGGAAAAGGGATCCAGAAAGGACAAGGCAGTTTGTGTGAGACAAACAAGATAAGATCACAATATCACACAAAGAAAAAGAACAAAAAGAAAAAGATGAACATGGAAATTTGAAAAGAAAGGGGAAAGTCCGTTGATCTTTGAGTGTTAAGTTAGAAAGTCTGAGAGCCTTTAATTCAATATTACAATATCCCAGACTTCTTTATCTTCAATAAAGTTGAATTTGGATTCAATTGCTTTGTTGTATTTTCCAGAAGTTTTTGAGAGGTATGTGTATTTGAATGGCTTGATTTTGTCTGTCCTTTCTTGTAATCAATATCTGTGATTGGTTTCATCTTGGCCATCAGAAGAATTTGAAGTTGATGATGATTCTATTTCTTCTGAGTTGTATGGAGACACAGAATGATCATGAGAGGATTCCAAAAGATTGGCAACAGAAGTATTAATATTGTCAATTTGTGAATTATTGAAGTCTGCTGAATTGTGATCTGATTGATCTCCAATGTTGATTGCAATAGGATCCCAGTATGGGATATTTTTTACTGTGGAATCTGTTGTGGGAAAATTAATAAATTTAATGTGTTTAGTGGAGAATATGCAATTATCTTCAGTTAGAATTTGATAGGAATGTAATTTGTCATAATAACCAATGAGGGATCCAATTATTCCTTTGGGATCTAATTTGGATTGAGTATGAGTAGGGGAGGAGAGTATCATTTCTTCAATGCTGAGTGGCTTAAATAAATTTATGGGAAGAGTAAAATTTTTGAAGTTTGTGAAGGGACTTTTTTTACTTTTATGAGAAGGAAATTGGTTGATAACAAGATTGCATGCCTTAAAAACCTCATGCCAATATGATTTTCTGATTCCCAGGTAAATCAAAGTTGTTCTGAGACATTCCATTATGTTCCTGTTGAATTTTTCAGCATGGCCCTGTTGTTCTGGGGTGTAAGGATCAGATTTTTGCAAGCGTATGGCATTTATCTCACATAAGGTTTTAAGATTTTGATTAAAAAATTCCATTCCTTAGTCTGAGTGGAGAATGGATGGGTAAAAGCCAAATTTTCTTCTTTCCAGGCTGATGAAATTCTTCAGGATGTCTGGTACATTGCTCTTAGAGACACACAGAATCGCAGAAAATTATCTGGTGTTGCTGTTAACACTATTAAATATATATCAATTTCCTAGGAGGGACATGGGATGCAAATGTCCCATGATGTCAAGATGAAGTTCTTGGAAGGGTTGATTTGCGGGTGTATGTTTATTCTTGAAGGATTCTCTAGTAATTTTTTCAAGGGCACACACTCTACAGTTTTGATCAGGCTTAATGGGAATGTTCAATTTTCTTCTTATTTAACTATAAACTGCATGGCCCAAGGACTTGTGAATAAATTCACTGTTAGATAGATGAAATTCAAATTGGATATTGGGCAAATCCACAATGGGAATATTTTTATGGTAGTTTCCAAAAAGGACCGCAGGATCATCTTTGAAGAAATAGAAAGAGTTCTTTTTGAAGTAAAAAGTGAAGCCGCCAAGTAAAAGACATTAAACAGATAGGAGATTAGCAATTAGGTCTGGGACAAGGTTAAAATTATTTGGAGTAAGGCTGTAATTTTTCCTTAAATCTTGAAGGTTCCTACTCCTGTGATCTCCATAATTTTGTGATCTTATCCAGTTCTTACTTTTCCTATTTCTTTGAAATAAATGGCTACAAAAATTTCAGGATTTCAGAAAATATGTGATGAGGTTCCCGAGTTGAGAATAAAGTTGGTTTTTAGGAAGGAACTGTCTTTGGTGTGGAAGCAACTAACATCATTGGCACCTCCATCTTAATTTTTCTTTTTTAAATAGACATTGCAAATTTTGGGATGAAGAGACCAGCAGTTTGCAGGAGAGTGGTAGGAGTTTGGATTGTGTTTCCCACTGGTGCATTTGATTAATGGAGGTCTTGCTTTCTGTGTTTGGAGAGCCATTAATTGAACTTGATTCTTGTCTTTGTTCCTAAGATTGTTGGAAAAGATCTGCAGATTATGCAGAACAATTTCAGGATTAATTTCAATTCCCAAGTGAGTGATCTGTTGTTTTACCACCTTGAGGGAATAAAAGAGCTTTTCAAGGAGCATGTAAGATAGTACATCCCTTGGAAGAATAATACCAACCTTGTGGAGACGGCAAATGGCAATTTTTGACGCGGTGATGAAGGAGGGAATGTCATTTATATTGAAGATGAGATCCTGGAGAAAATCAAAGACCCTGGCTTGTTTTGATGATTTTGAAGAGGCAAAGTGTCTGATGATGGCTTTCCAGATGAGCTTTGGGTCCTTTTAATTCTTGAAGGTGAGGGCTTTTGTGTGGACTGAGGATTCTAATTTAGAGGTGAGAATAGATCTTCTGTAGATTTTGTCTTTCATGGATAGGGATGTGTTCTTGGAGCGCAGAGCTTATCAAGTTCCTTGAATATTGAGCATATTTTCAACTCAATTTATCCAGAGGGAGAAATTTTCTAAGGTGAGAATGGGAATGGATTCAATGGTGGTCTTGAAAATTGTTTGAAGGAGAGGGACATTGGATTGCATTCTGTATTGGTTCATGTTGTCTTATTGGGAGAGGTAGATTTTGGCTGTTAATCATGAAGATTTTTTTGAGATTTTTGCTTCTGCACAAAACCAAGAATGATACAAAAGAAGGTGGTTAAGAAACAAAATAAAAAATTTGGAAACAATAAAAAGATAAGAGACATAATGATCATACTAGAATTTTTTCCTCCAGAAGATATATAAAGATGATAAAGTGAAAAAATGAAAACAATAAGGCTCCAGAGATTTTAGACAACAGGGTACAAGAGCATCTGAGTTACAACCTCTGAGAACAGAATAGACATTGAGAAGATTAGTGAAAATCAAAAGGAGCAAGGAATAGGAATTTGATTTTTATCTTCATACCAAATAACCAGAAGATTCACATGAGATTCAAGGATTCTGGAAAGGTAAAATTTATGATAAAATTGAGGCAGATGATGATACATGAGTATTGAGGGTAAGAGGAGTAGGGAGAATGAGCGGGGATTTTAGGGAATCCCAATGATTGACTGGATGTGTTGATGAGGAGGAGAGAAGAAGAAGGGGAAGAGAAAGTGATGAGAAGAGGATGAATGGATGAATGGAATGGATAGATTTTCACAGGTAAAGTGAAATGTTTTGTAAAAGAAGGGAAAGAGGTGCGCATCTCAACAGAAGATGATGAAGACCTTTGAAAATTCATTGTTTGACCCTTCAAAGGACAAACCTTATAAATGGTGTCTAGAAAAAAAGAAGAGATTGTAATGCTTCTACCCTGATGCTGAAAAAGAAGAGATTAATGAAATACTCCTTCATTTATGTCCTGGAAACCTCAACTAAAGTGTAAGATTTTGTCAGCTTGCTACTTATGCAGAGCAACCTGTCAAAGTAGACAAATAAATAAAATAACAAAATATAAATTTAACTCAGAAGAAGTAGGAAACTATGAATATTATTACAGAAATAGATTCTTCTGAAAAAGCCCCGCGCAAATTCCCGCAGAAAACGCGCGCAAATTCCTGAAAATCTTGCGCGCAAATTCCCACTCAGAAGCGCAAAACCGCGCGCAAATTTCCGCAGAAACCAAGCAAAGATTCCCAAAAATCCCGCGCGCAAATTCCCGCTCAGAAGCACATGAATACCAGCACAACCGTATGCATACTTCTGCACTTCTGCAATAATTGCCAGCAGTAGTGAAGGAGCCTGCATGCACAGCTCAGAACCTTATTTACCGCTTACAGAATTCCCACACGCAGCTAATCCTGCCAAGCACAAAGCCAATCCTACCCCGTGCACATTAGTCTGGACTGATCCCTGCGTCAGGATCCATCATGATAAATCTGACAACAGGTACTGCTCACAAGAGCTACAACCTGGTAGGGTTTACCAAGAATATGTAATAATGTGACATATGAATTGAAAATGGACTAAAAATTTTCAAAACTAAATAAAAATATTATATAATTAATTTGAATATTTTAAATAATAAATCAAATATTGAAGGTTACCACAAAACAAACACATCCCAATCTTTAAAGACCACAAAAAACTACAAGGAGTAGCTCTAAAAATTCTTAAAAGTTACCTACGTGCTCAGAAGATGATGAAAAATCAATAAGTATCCACATCTTTCTACTTTAAATCAATACTAATAGTACAAATGAAAGATCAGTTCAGAATGATCAGAATTACACCATTAACAGATTAACGGATCCTGTGGCTAAAATAATACAGAAATTGGGCAGATCTGAGGACAGCTGATTGAAAGAACCAAGTGAACGTGCTAAACCTGCCCTGACTAGCCTGCCAGCCTCAGCTCATGAGCAGAACCCTCCCTATGTACCATGAGAAGCTCATTATCACCCCAAATGTTTTTTATATAGACCTCTTTGGATCCATTTGTTAAAATGCGGATGCACTCAGGTAATGTGCATAGGAGTGTGTCATCCAAATTAGATGCAAAAATGGGCCTCCACGGCCCATTGGACATCACGTGGGCCACGTGGGCCTATGTGGGTGTTATTGGTTTTGGGCATTTGGGTGCCAAAACACGCTTTTATGGTCTTTTGGGACACGGGCCCTCACAGGCCCGCCATGGTGGATGGGCCACCCAAGCCAGATGGTCTTATTTGGGCATAAAAGGGCCCAAGCTTTATTATGGACATACATGGCCAGACAGGCTGGCCCGCCAAAGTATGTAATTCTCACAATTTGGGCTTGGGGCGGCCCGTTTGGAGCCGCCGCCTGTGTTCCTCAGTACGGCCCACGTGGGGCCCAACGTCCCGCGCGGGGCTGTCGTGCGGCTGAGGGATCCCGCGTGGTGGGATGCCGCGCGGGCCCGGCTGGTCGCGCCCAGAAACCGGCGCCGCAGAGCCGGGGCTCGCGGCCCCGGCTCACTCCCCCTCTCCTTGCTTGCCGTTGCAAGGGGGATGGGGGCGAGCTGGCTGGGTTGAACCAGCCAATGACCAACCAAAACAGTGCGGTTGGTCAGGAAAGGGGGGAACTGACCACCCCCTTGCCCAAGGAGGTGGCGGCGCCGGCCGCAAGAGTAGCGACCGGCAGGTGGGGGGGAACTCATCACCCCTCCACCATTGAACTTGTGAAGCAACCAAGAGGGGCGCTCTCCCCCCCCCCTTTACTGAGGGGGGGGAGCGATGGGCCTGGGGGGACCTGATCACCTCCCAGGCCAACTTACTTGACAACACCCTGGGGGTATCAACCCCCAGGGCCCCTGGTGAGGGGATTTGACCGCCCCCACCAGGTATTTGAGAGAAAGAGGGGGGGGACAGCATGTCCGCTAGTCATACCCCCCAATGTGAGTCAGAGACCGGACCCAGGTGTGCCCTGGGTCCCACCTGGTCCATTTGAGGGGCCAGGGGCTGGCCGCATGAGGCAACCAGCCCATAAACAAGGCAATCAGGTCATCATGGCTGCTTGTAACGGACAACCAGCCAAGGGGATTGAACAGTTAAGGGGCTGGTTCAGCCCCATTGAGGTGGAAACACCAGAAATAACCGGAATAGGCTGGTTGTCATGGTACAGGGACTGATGCCATGTTGGCTGATGTAGTCCAAACCAAGTAACAAGGCCAGTAGAGCCTTTAGAGCTCTTTTGGGGCGGAAAATTTGCCTTTTGGCTTGTTGTATCATGGGCTCACAAGAGGCCAATCTTTTGTACTTAAGGAGCTCTTCTCCCTGCTGTTTTCAATCCATTCATTTATCATTTCAATCAAATTCATCCAACATATTGCCCCATTGTGAGAGCCCCATTAGACAATATTGACACCCAGTTTCCAGCATTTCTTTTGCTTTAAATACTGCTCATTTGCCTAAGCTAATTGCTGGCCATAATTCTAACACCATTATTCCCCATTGTTTTTTCAAGAATTTATTATTATCAATCAGAAACCTTTTCATTGTTGATCAAGTGCTTATAAAGAGATAATCAAGTGATTTATGACTTAGTATTTATTATTATTATTATTTCCAAAAACTGTCAACCTGATTCATTAAAGTATAGTCAAGCATACAACCCCAACTGCTCTGAAACCCTTTACCTGAATCTTTTCAGGCTTTCTGTGAAATCATTTCTCAGAGTAAGTGTTTCCCTTCCTGCCTTGGCCATTATGCTGTTTTTCCCGGCAATATCAGTGGATAAGTCCTTATAAGGCACCCATTCTCATTCCAAGGTTCTTAAAATGCCTAATGAGGCCCTGTGAAGAGAGGTTGTCTTTCTGTAAAGATCCCCATTAGTATAATACTGTGGCCCCTCTTTTTATAATGAATTGAAAACCCTTTTAACCAAACCAATTAAAACTTGCACCATCTCTTTAACATGTTTATTATTTGAGATTTTTAAGTGTTTATCTTTGGGATATTATTATTATTATTATTATTCCAGTATTTTTATCACTCTCTGTAGCTAAAGGACTGCAAGGTTCCTGGTATAAGAGAGCTGAAAGATGTAGAATGCCTTTGGATTCTGAACTCTCAACCCTCATTGGTATATTAGAGGAAACTATTGATATGAATGTTCTTGACAAAAGAACTAACAAACCAAAATATCAAAGCACAAAGAAGAAATAAGAATACCACACCAAAACCAAGGATTCTTCCACAACAAACTTAGAAGTCAAGAAGAATTCAGAAACCAAGTAAAAGGTATGCTGGAGCTGGAACCAGACAGGGCATGTAAGATCTGATTTTCCTCAACCCAGGAGAAGGATTAATCCTATTGAAGGAGAAGAATATGACAATAATCCTGATCCTCAACCTGAAGAAACTGATGGATCAATATCTGATTGTGAAATAATGATTACTAACCCCATCAATGTCATTGAAAGAAGTATAGATTCCTCCATGAGAATAAACTCTGTGAATGAAGATTCTAACTTACCCCAAAAATGGAATCCCAACATAAAAATTCAACATTTTTCTGAAGCTAAAACCTTGAATCTCAAACTCTCTGCCAGAAAAAGTTACACTTCTGGTAGAACTTGCTATGCTACTGGTCTAATCCATGGTTCCCCAGTTAAGTTACTACTAGATAGTGGAGCATTTTTCTCTTTTGTTGGATCATCTTATTAAGAAAAACAGGATCCAAATTGGAAAAATAAATCTTGTACCAGTACCACAAGGTCAGTTCAGCAGTTGCAATTCATCTTTAAATTATATTGGAGTATGGACAACAGATACCATATTCCCTCATTCTAAAGGATAAATGAAACTGGAAATTTAAGTTTTAGTACTACAAAATGGAGTATGTGACTAATTTATTTTAGGAAATGATTCTCTATGCCTGTATGGAATAGATGTGTTCCAAATTAAGGGTAGATAATTTAATGTAGGAGGAAAGTGGAACCAGGAGTTCCAAGTATGTTATATTAATGCTCAAAATTCTGATTCCACCTATGAGAAACACTTGTATACTTTCAACCAAGAATACTTCTCCCAAGCAGCTTTGAATTCCCAGCTCAGTGAAGACAAAAAATGGGATATTCTCCAAGTTTTCTTTGAAAATCAAATTCATTTTTTCACTAAGGTTTACCCTATTGGTAATATTAAAGGACATGAAATGATTCTTACCTTAACCATTAAACCCCCTTATCCTCCAAACCTCAGGAGGCCTGCTTACCCTTCTACCCCAAAATCAAGAGCTGCCCTTGAAACTCACATCCAGAAATTAATAGACCTGAAATTTTTGAGGAAAGTAGGACATAATGAGCATGTAGATGTCACCACACCAGTTATAATAGCTTGGAATGATTAAAATTCAAGAATGGTTGGAGAATTTAGGATTCTGAACAATTACACTGAAGAAGACTATTATCCTATCACTAGGATTGACCATGCTCTCCACAATCTCTCAAAAGCTAATTTTATTACTACTATCAACATACTGAAAGAATTAAACCAGATCCCTATCAGCCCTGATAGCAGGAAGTTCATGAGGATCATATGCCGCCTAGGAATATATGAGTATTTAAGAATGCCCTTTGGAATCAAAAATTCTCCCTCCCACTTCCAAAGAATGATGGATACAGTACTAGGCCAGTTTATTAGAAAAGGAAGGATGATGGTGTACATTGATGATGTTATCAACTACACTGATGATTGGAATACCCATATGGATAAAGTAAGATTATCTCTGAAAACCATTTCTACCATAGGATTGAAAGTGTCCATGAAGAAGTTTAATTTTGGTTATGGAGAACTCAAAGCTCTAGGACACATAGTATCTGCTCTAACCCTTACTTCTGATCAAAGAATGATAGCTGATGTTATGAATAGACCAATGCCCCAGAAAAAAAGACTGAACTCTTGTATTTCATTAGCTTTGGTATCTGTTACAGGAAGTACTTAACAATTTTTCACTGCTGACTAAATGTTTTTATGGGATTTGCAAAAAAACACCCTCTTTGAGATGACTCATGAAAGAGTGAAGAATTATGAAGAACTCAAAATAGCTATGACCACAGCCCCTGTGCTACTACAACCTGATCACAGCAAACCTTTCAAGCTATACATAGATGCTAGCATGGAAGGAGTGGGAGCTTCCCTTCACCAGGAGATCATAGAAGATAATAAGTCAGTGGAAAAACCAATACTCTTTATCTCTAGACTATTCAAGGATACAGAGAAAAGATATGGTTCCAGCCAAATGCAATGCCTTGCTCTAGTATGGGCTTTAGAAAAACTCCATTACTACCTTGAAGGAACTAAATTTTTTGTAATCACTGATTGCAATGCTGTCAGAACTGTCATGAACATGAAAACTCCTGGAAGGCATATGTTGAGATGGAAGATAGCTATCCATTATTATAGAGGAAAGATGACTATAGTTCATCAAGCTGGAAGAAAACACCAGAATGCGGACAGCTTTTGTAGGAATTCTTTGCCAAATGATCCTAGCAACCCTGCTCATGACCCAGAAGACCATGATATCTTCCCTATACTCAACATCAGTACGCTTACTTTGGAAGCCACAATTATAGGAATACATATCTGTTAATTGGATGAATCCTTGTTCAATTCCATCAGGGAAACTTATAAAACTGATATAAGGACACTAATATCTGTTATGGAAAGTACAAATCCCCCTACTGAACTGATCAACAGCTTACCTTAACCATTACTGAAAGCTAATACAGCTGGAAGAATCACTCTATGGGATGGCTTAGTATATTACAGACATCAAAATTCCAGTGTCTTGGTCCTGACTAATGAAGATTATATCAAACATGTCCTAGCTGAATGCCATGGAAACTTTTCTTCAGGTCACTTATCTGCTGATAGGACTTTAGAAAATGTTAAAAAAACAGGCTGGTGGATTTACTTGAGGGAATCCACCATCAAGTATTTTTCCAGCTGTGAAACTTTCCAACAGTCTAACAGGACTACTGGACAAAGTTTTGGCCTACTACAGAAGATGACTGAAACCAAGAATAGATGGGAAATCATCAACATGGAATTTGCAACAGGACTACCTCCAGGAGGAGCTTACTCTTACAACTCAGCCCTAGTTATAGTGGACAGGTTCACCAAGAAAGCAAAATTCTTATCCAACCACAAGGATGATACTGTTATCAAAGTAGCTCTACTTTTCTGGAACAGACTCATTGCAAATGTAGGAGTCCCCATGATTATTATAAGTGATAGAGACCCCAAGTTCACCTCTGAATTCTGGAGAAATCTTCAAAATATGTTAGGAACCACCTTAGCCTTCTCCACAGCTTATCATCCCCAAGCTGATGGTTTAGCTGAAAGAATGGTCCAGAATTTAGAAGACATGATCAGAAGATTCTGCTGCTTTGGACTAGAATAAAAAAACACTGATGGGTATTGCCATGATTGGGTTAGCCTTTTACCTGCCCTAGAAACGGCTTACAACAGAAGCAAACATTCTACCACCAAAGGAATACCATATGTCCTAGGAAGAGGATGGATACCCAAGCTACCCAAAGACAGCCTCAATCAGAAAATGGTCAATATACATCCTACCTCAGTAGAATTCAAGAATATGATAGACATATCCAATCAAAATGCTGCTAAATTTGTTCAAGAATCTGTTGAATACAACCAACAGAGATGGGATAGAGCTCATAAAGAACCTGATTTTAAAATTTGAGATCAATTCCTGATCTCAAATACTGAATTTAACAAACTTTCAGGGAACAGGACATTGATACCTGCCTTTGTTGGACCATTCAGCATTAAGAAGCTTCATGGAAAGAATGCTGTAGAAGTGATCCTGAGTGATGAACTTTCCAGGAAGCACCCAATATTCCCAGTAAGCCTAATCAAAAACTTTCACCCAAGAGAAGTAAAGAAAATACTCCACCAGAGATACCTGTAAAAGCTGACCCTGATCAAGGGAAAGGAAAAATCAGCAAGATGCTTAAAGAAAAAAAGGAAAGGATCATTGGAAAAGATGTTAGACTTTACTTGGTCAGATATAAAGGAGAATGTACTGATAAAGATGAATGACTACCTGAAAAAAATATTCCAGTTGGAACAATACACCTAAGAAATTACAGAGCCAATAAGATACATTGAGCCCCAAATTTTGTTCAGATATAGAAATATCTTGGAGTGGGGGAATATCAGCTTTCCAATTTTAAAGAGAAACATTTCAAAGTAGAATAAAGAATAAAAATAAATCTCAAAAATAAAAATAGTAATAAATCCTGAAATATTATCATGAATTCAGATTCCTCACCTAGAATAAGGTAGGGTCACCCACTGACCCCACCCTTGAATTCCAACTCCTTATATTTTTAGATAATTAAAAAGGGAAATAACCAAAAGGCCATAGAATCACTATTAAACTTTTTGGCCATTTTAATATCTCATGTTTTAGTTAATGTATAGGTTTCACACCTAAAATTTACTCAGAATTGAGTTGTTGTGTATATTTTAGGAGTTAAAGCTGGACTTGTTTTCTGTCACAATTCCCTTGCACAGCCCCACATCCATATAGCAAGATTAAATGCACCTGAAACTCAAAATGTAGGCGCCTGTCAAGAAAAATGCATGCAATCCTCTACCTGCTGCGGATGCTTGATTCCCACATGCAGCTGTCAGGTATGCAGGCATTAAAAATAACTGCACCACTCCTGACAAGCCAGGTACCACAGGAACAGGTTACAACCCACATGCATGCATCATGCATATGTAAAAACCTGACTGATGGATAGAAGGATGCCCAAAACCTCTGAATATTGAATAAAAAGTATTAAATTCAAAGTATTAGATAGACAAATTAGGGAAAACAATAATAAAGGTTTTCATGTAAATATTGCTATCAAATCTTTATGGACCACAAAACATATCAAGGAGTTCCCCTAAAAATTATTACAAACTACCAAAAAATTCAGAAGATGAGGTAGAGTCTACAAATACCCACTTCTAACCATCAATCCCAAAAGAATATAATACAAAATGAAGAAATGTGTCAGAACTACAAAAATATCAAATAAACATTTAAAAAGGTTCTGAAAATTATTTCACATATAAATATGACACAGACAGCTCTAGCTGAGTGAAAGCACTCAGAATGCGTGCCAAAATTTCCCTGGCCAGCCTTCTAGCCTTATCCCACAAGCACAACCCTCTCTACATGCCCTGAGAAGGCCCTCTTACCCCAAAAGGTATATATACAGCCCTTTTTGGTTGTTTTAAAACACCATTAAGTTTTAAGTAATGAATCCAGACCCATTTCCATCCTTGATCAATTTTTTATAAGAGATGAAAAAATGATTTATGGCCTCAATCTGTTAGTAAAATTATTAATTCTAACCCCATCATTAATTCCATTGAAGAATATCAGCAAAAAACCCAAAAATGTTCCTGAGACCCTTTGAAGCATGAATTTCTGAAAGATTCTTGGATTGCCTACTTGAAGAATTAATTTATCTCCTCCTTGCCTCCAGAAATAAGTGCTGTGAGACATCCAGTCCACCCATTCCCCTTGACTAAACCCCTTTGAGCAACCACTTGGGCCCTGTTTGTCCCAAGTTCTTTACACCATTCAAAGTAGCCCCTTGAAGAGAGTTTGTTTCAATAAGGATCCCCAGCTGTTTATAAGCTGTTTTCCCTCTTTAAAAATATATTTAAAACCATTTAACCAAACCAAATCCCAAACCTTGCACTTGATCTTATTATTACATTAATACTGATCATTTTAAGTGTTTTATTGGAATAATTATTGTTCCAAAACCAATATCACTTGCTGTAGCTAAAGGACTGCAAGTTACCTGGTACCAGTAATCTGAAGAAATCTTGTAAGTTTTAGATTCCTTCCTTTTATGTGAAAAAATGCCAGAAGGCATGAATTTTGTAAAACAATTACTGTGTTCACACCTTTCTTTGAAAAAGTTGTATTTTGAGAAAAAAAAATGCTAAAATAACAACTTTGTGGGAAAAAAAATTTGGATTGAATAAATTTGAAGGCATTGATTTTTAATTTTCCTTAAGATTAGAATTTTAATTAGAAGAAATATCACCTTTGAGGCGGGTAAAGATGTTTATGAAGGATTTTTTTTTGACCTTGATGGGTTCATCTTCCTGACTACCCATAAATTCAAGCTTCAAACTAATGTGGGTGGAACTTGCAGTTTTGGGAAGAGCTGGAAATAAATCATCTGGGCTATTTTTCATTCAAAGAAAATTAATTGATTTTGATGGGAAAGAGATAAGAAAGAATAGCTAAGGCTGTGTTTGGTACTACAAAAAACATCATATACCATCATGAAAATCCTGATTTTTTATGATTTTATCTGGCATTTGCATAGAATCATGTGGTTGTTGTTTGTAATCCCCTGGTAAAACTCCATTAAAATTACATTATTTTATTCTTCTTAAGTTTTGAGGTCCCAAGTTTGCCACATTTGCATATGTTGCTAAATTTTGGTCCATACCAAATTTTAGTGTCATATGATTCAGGTTTTCATGATGTTGGTGGGCACAGACAAAATCAGACAAAAAGACCCATAATTTGCTTTTGGATACCAAACACATGATATGACAATACCCAACATTTTCTTGTGGACTACAAGCACATCAAAAACAGAAATGAGGTTGTTTTGTGTTTGATTTTTCACAAAATTAAACACAACATCAACCTTATTTCTGAAATTATTATTCATGTTGGTTCATGTGGTTCTAAATGAAGAATAATTGAAGTGATAAGATGGTGATAGATTAAAAATTAAGAGAAAATAAAAATTTTAATAAAAATGTTTTTATTTTGAGCATGATCATGAATATTTTAGTATTTGGATTTTGGATGAATGGAAAATGGTAGTGATTTTGGGGTGAATTGGAAGAGACCCTAAGGAAAATGATATTATTTCCAAGCTGACAAACTTTCATTTTTATATAAATTGATAAGTTGTTAGGATTAAATTCCCCAAAATTCAAAAGCCTATCAATATTTTCTATGGTTCTATTTATATACAAGCATCATGGGATGTATTTTTTTGTAAATAAATATTCTAGAATACTCTTGTTTTTGTGGTATTATACATACATTCATATGTAATATTCATAATACTGAGTCCTTTTGTTCACATTTGAGTCCTGAGAAGTGAAAGGTATGATGAGGGTATGGATTGCCTAGTGTTAAAAATCACTTATGGAAGCTTTTTACCTACCATGCAATTGTATTTATTTTGGAGAAATAGTGTATATATGCCCCAAATTTGGGGATGAAAGCATTCCAATGCAAGTTCAAGATGTAACTGAATGGGACACATGGTTCAAATCCTTTATTCTGGGAAATGAAAAGGTTCCATGCACTGAAGGAAACCATGTATTCCAGCGTGGGAGTGCAAATTCCATGGCAGTTAAACTTGAGGGGTTTCAGGTGTGGCCAAGCACCCAAAATCTATATTTTTAATTTTAACCTCCCCGTAGCTTCACTCCAGTGGGCTTGGGGGAGTAAAAGTTACAGCTACAGCTGCAGCTGGAAGCCAAATGCAGCCCTGGGTGTGATTTATGGACTTAATTGTGGGAGGGGTTATAAAAAAACAAGGTAAGGAACAATTATTTAACCATTTAAATCACCCAAAGTTTCATGCATTTCCAGATGTCACACACCTTGTGGATAGATATAGTGTCTTTATCATCTGCCCACCCTAGGAACCTTCTCTCTTCTCATCAATATTTGGATCCTGGATCAAGCTAAGCTTGAACTCCTCTTCTGATGGTAGTGTATGATCAGGTAAGTGAGAAACTATACAAGCAATAATAAAGATTTGGATCCTGGATCAAACAAAACTTGAACTCCTTGACTGATGGTGGTGGATGATCAGAAGTAATCAATAAAAAGTTCTCAGCTTATTAGTATTCAGAAAAAACTGAAATAGTACCAAAAACTGAATCAAGTAAGCTTAAAAGAAAGAATGATAAATAGAAATAAAAATAAACAAAATCAACTGGAGAATAATAAAAAATAAAAAAATAATAAGTAAAAAAATAATTTTAGGATTCATAATTTTTTAATTATTATTTCAGAAATGGATTTATGACGCCAAATTAGGTAGTCACCCACTGTGGCCACCCCCAATTTCCTACTCCTCCAGGGGGAACCATGTCACTTAATGTACCCTAGTTGGAAATATCTGCAATTAGGGGTTTCTGATCAAAATTTGGTCAAAAAACTAAAATTGAATATATTTAAGGGGTTATGGAAAAATAAATACTTTTCCATAACTCCTGAACACAGCTTTGGGCCCTCTGCATCCACAGAGAGTTGCAGAACTCAATTACAGCCCTGCCCATAGCCTGCGCAACCCCTGGAGGTTTCAAAAGCCACAACAGGTAGTCTGGCAAAGCTCTGCACCCTGGGAAATTGTTGCTTCAATAAAATTCCCAAACTAGTTAGTTTCACAGGCCCAGAAACAGCCTTACTGCCATGGCTGGTAGTTGCATTAAAGCCAAGCAGACCAATGCCTAGTCACCCAGCCACAGCAGAAGTCAGTTTGTAGGGCACACCAGTCACACCATACAGACTGATTCCTCACCACTTGAGCCCAAATGAGTACCACCATGTGGCGGAGAACCTGTTAAAAACATACAAAATCCAGAAAAAGGTAGGTTCCTCACTCCAAAAAGTAGGAACCAAGATACAAGTGCCCCCTTAAAAAAGGAGCAATACAGCGTCTAAGCCCCATAAAACTGTACCCAGGGCTTCTTTTGGAGTCCAGTCTTTTTCTGGACCACTCCCAGCTGCTGGTACTCTCCTTCATTCTTATTTCTATTGTCCAAGATATTTATGGTGGCTTTTAAGTAAATGGGCCCACATAGTCATTTAAGGGCCTGTAAATCATTAGATATTGCCAACAAGTTCCCAACTTGAAATTATCATCAAGAAAATTGTCCCTGGAACTTGTATAAAAGCCTAAAGCCACAGGTTACATGTTCTCAGTAAAGAATTATCTGTATTATGCCACCTCAGGGGCTGGTATTGTGACATCATTATTAGCATGGAAACATGCAAAAGCTCCCTTGATGATGCCATGAAGCTTCCCATACTCCCATACTGTCTAGAGAAGGCCAACTAAAACCATGGAAAGTCTCTTCTCCTCAGTGTTGGCATGTTTCACCAATTTCTATCAAGTAAAATTCTTGTACCCAGAGGGGGCCTGGAAGGTATACATAAAGGCCCTTCCCCCAGCTATTTCCAGACCATGGATCCAGTCATATAGTCATAATAGCATCAGTTATTTTTGTCCTCAGCCATGAAACCCTTATCATAAAATAAGTGTATGATCCTTGAAACCATCTGATTAGTATTTCTTAGACAAATATTGAATCCTTACCCCTTTCAAAGCCAATAATCACCAGATTTTCCAGTTTTAAAATAGTCACCAACTGCCAGCACCCTGAATCCCAGAACATTGGGCCATTCCTTGACAATCACTCTGGAGTTTGATCTAGTTAGTAATCCCAGTGATCAAATCCTCCCCATAAAGGTTTAATAAACCTTCCCCAAGTAAATTATACACAACTTTCTTGAAAGGAGTCCTTGAAGTAAGAACAAGGGAATAAAATTGGATTTATTTTTCTTAAACTGGAATTTCCTGTGTTCTGGAGGGCTCAACAACCTCAATGAGGTCTTGGAACCTCCCTTTAAATTTAGTTCCACAAATTTATAAATAAACTTAACCCTTTTTTCCCAAACCATATCCCTGATTTTTGCACCACCACTACTAGCTAGAAGCAGTTAGTTCCTTGGCAGCTAGTAAGCTGAAAACAATTTCGAAGAATCCCTTAGGGTGGGTTTAGCTTCCATCTGTAGCTGTAACTGTAACTACCCCCCAGCCTGCTAGATGGGGGTGTTACAGTTACAGCTACAAAATTTAGGGTGCATTTGGCTGCTGCATGTAACTGTAGCTGTAGGTTACAAGTAACAAATCCACCCATGGGTGTTTTTTTAACTGTAACTTTGGACAAGTACCCAGGGCCCCGCAGCAAAAAATCCTCCTGATTTGTAACTGTAACCTGCACAAATGGGCCAGAAAGGCAAAGTTTACAGCTGGTTACAAGTTCAAAAACTTTTACCTTGCTGTTACCTTCTTTTGCAGGGGCAGCATGGGAGTGTAACTTCTGTAGAAGTTACACTTTATGGGTTACATTGATTGCAAAACACCCAAAATTGTGTAAGTGTAACTCCAACCTCCTGTAAATCCCTGTAACTTCAATTTGGTGGGCAGGGGGGAGTTACAGTTACAAATACACCTGGAAGCCGAACGGCACCTTAGGTGTTTGGAAACGGCTGTAACTTCTCATATGTAATCTCTATGGAAGTTTCAACCCCACTAAAAGCAAGTTACAAGGTTTTAACCTTTTAACTGGATTTGTGCATATCCCCTCCCCCCAATATCAAAGGATACCAATAAAAATCCCTGGGATGTTCAGCTGCAGGTACCAGGGATGTATCCGGTTGCTAAAATTACAGTTACAGGTCCTCAAGGCAAACGCACAATAGTGGATCCTATTTGGCAAGTTACATCTATATTGCCATAAGTGTATATATCTATGTACATATTCATCATTATTTATAGTCCCGTAGGTATTGTTGAGTATCACTTTATTTAAACTAGTTAAGTTTGGAAATGTAGCAGGCTAGTTTACAACACTACCCCCCAAAAACATACCTTTGGCCCCGCTGCTTGTGGCTTCAGTGGTTAGTATCCCATAATCCTGCGGCAAAGTTGGAAGATACTGTCCAGGAAAATTGAATTTTTCAGGATTTTGGAAAGTTGGTCCTTTATGATTACCCATGCAATGTTTTTTCACTCTTCAAAAGTGCATTGTTTGTGATGTGGAAGTCCTGGTTGGTGCGGCTTGTCCACTTGTTAGCCACTTTTTACTTTTCAATTTTGATTTCTGCTTGGTTGTCACAGTGGATGTGAGCTACAAAAAACAACTTTAAAAGGTCATTCAACAGGTTGTGGACCCACAGGGCCTGTCTGGTTGCCACCCCCAGCGCCATGTAATCAGCGTGGCAGGTGGAAAACACCATGGATTGCTGGCGCCTGGATAAACAGAGCACCAGACATTTCATGAAGGAAACCAGGAATCCGTGAGTGGAGCGGGAAGCTTCTCCCCCCCATGACAAGTTGCAGTAAAAATTCAGTGCCTTTCCATTGTTGGGGGGGTAGAGCTCCAGGCCTGTACGTGCACTGCCTGCTAGGTAGCCTGGGATGTGGTGTGCACCCCTCCAATGGTCCTGATTGGGGCATGAAGTGAAACTTCCAAGGAGGTTAACATCAAAGGCTATTTCAGGCCTTGTCCCCACAGAAACGTAGCTCAGAGAGCCAATGACTTGCAGGTACTTTTACTTCTCAACTGGGACATCATCTGGGAAAGAAATTGGGCTGTATTTTCCCAGAAGCGGCTACTTGGTCCACACAGCTCTGTCCCAGTGCTCCTGCAGGATCCCATTGATCAATCTCAATTGGCGGTGAGTAAAGCCCTTGGTTTTTTGTTTGATGTCAATAACTAAAATTGAGCGCAGTTCTTGGGACCAATTGATTTTGAGGACATCTTTGAGGTTTGACTCCAGTTAATACAGCACCTCCATCAACAATCTGGTTAACACACTGTTGTCAACATGTATCCAAATGACTCCTTTCCGAAATTTGTGCTGTAGGATATATAGAAACAAATCATAATGGGAAGTTACTTAACCTAGCTTCTCGAGCACCAACTGTAGGTGAAGCCACCAGCACCTGGAAGCCTCCCTTGTGCCAGATGGTGCTTTTTTCAGGCGCAAGGAATACCCAGGTGGGATCTTGATACCAGGTGGTGGTTTTACCAACACCTCTTTGGCAGTTGGGAAGTGAAGATACTCTGCAATGAAATTAAAGATGTGGAAAGGCCACTGAAAGCAGGCTGCCATGGTTAGAAGCAGCCATAGCAACACAAAGGTTGCAATGAGTGCAAAGGTATTGTAAAAGTTGATACCTTCCACCTTTCTGTAACCTTTTGCAACACACCTTGCTTTGAAAATTGTGTCTTCTGCAGCAAAAGCCTTCTTCATTGTGTAGACCCAACAACACTCCAGGGCTGTTTGTCCCTTGGGCAGTCGGGCCAGCTCCCAAACCCCCATTTTTTCAAGCTTCTCCAGCTCAGAAGCCATAGCCATATGCCAGCATTCCCATTCAGGAAAGAGCTTTGCTTGAGCAAAGGAATGCAGGATGGAAACATTATAGAAATCACACATGCATATTATTTTGTCAATGACAAGGTCCTGTTGTCAAAAACACTCCTCTTTGGTGAATTTGCCAAGTTGCAGTTTGTTGGCTGTTTTCATTGGGCTGTAGAAGGAAGGCTGGTTTACAAATTATGCCTGGGCTGACTGCACAAACCATTGTTCCTCCAGGAACAAGAAGAGCCATCCTCTGGAGGTCTCCAGGTGGGCAACTGCTCTTCTAAGAACCACCCAATCATACAATTTTGATCATAGTTTTCCCCAGAAAATTCACAAATTCCACGGCTCCAAAAATGCTAAAGCTATTGAAGAACAGTGTGGAAACAAGAGGGAGGTTCTCCCCACGTTTTCCCTAATTTTTGGAGTTAATGGTCCTAGCATCTGTAAGGTTAAGGATTCCCCTTATAAATAGGGAGAGACAGTGAGGCGTTTTAAGAGATTTTATCCCTTCCTTTCCATTTCTGTGGTGGTATGATGATCCCCCCTCCTCCTTCCAACCCAGCGCTGAGAGTGCAGACTTTATTTCCTCCCTCTCAAACCTAACCCAAGTACAAGCACAATGACAGCCCAAGAACAAATAGAAAAGAAAACCTGGAAACCAGAACCCTAGCCTAACCCTAAACCAGAAAAAGGAACCCTAGCCTAACCCTAAGCCCGCCTGCCATTACGCACATCTTTTTTGTCCTTCTCATGACACGTCCCTTGGAGTCGCCCTACTTGAAGCCCCCTGTGATTGCCTGTATCTGCCCAACACGCCATTGTGATTCCCTTTTGCCTGAAGATTGGTCTGTGCTTGGGCGCTTCTGCCCTGCTTGTATAGTCTCCATTATTTCCCCGCTCTTGTATCCCCAAACTAGCCGCCCCAAAAACCTGGTTGGGCTGGCTCAATTCCTAGTTCTGTAACATCTCAGCGGGTTTCAAGCCCGGCACATCTGATTAAGCCCAACCTGCACCTGGTTTGCTGAGCCCTTCAGTGGCTGCTGCTGATCCTGCAGAAGCCACTTTTCCCAATCCAAGGCTATATAACAACACCACAACAGCTTCTTGCCAAACAGCGCCTCATAGGGGGTCAGTTCTCTCAACACCTTGTTTGGTATTCCTTTTAGGACAAAGGCCGCCCATGTGTAGGCATAGCCCCAGAACTCTTTGGGAAGTTTACTGTCTTTCATAATTGTTCTAGCCATATCACTCACCATCTGGTTGAAAGTCTCAATCAGGCTGTGCTGGTAGTGGTGGTAGGGAAGGAAATTTTCTGCTGAGATTCCCTTGTGTCAGAGATAGTCAGCCAACTGCTTGTTTGTAAATTTTCCCCCATTGTTGCTAGGCAGGATCTTCAGGCAGACACCAGTCCTGTTCTCAAATTTTTCAATGTTTTCAATGATTTTCTTGTTTGCATTGAGATTCTGTGCAAGCAACTTGACTTTTGGGAAACCTGTGATTTTTTCACGCATGTTCAGTAGATACCAGCTGTCCCAAAAGGTGTTTACCTCAAAAAAGTCCAATGAGTTTGGCAGCAAAAGAATTCATCCAGGACAGCTTCCTCAATGTTGACATCAGACCATTTTTCTTGGTGCTCTTGGTGACTTGGCACACTAAGCACAAGATTCTCACTTCAGGAATGTTGTCCCGCAAAACTATCCCAAGCTGGTGATTGATCAGAAACCTGATTTTGCAGAGGCTGATGTGGCCAAAAGCCTGGTGCAAGAATAGCAGGGTTTTTTCAGAGGGGGTCAGTTTTTTGGAGTCCCAGTGGAAATTGGAGTCAGGCTCCATGGGTGCCACAAAAATTTCCCCCCAATCAGGCTCCTTCTTTGTCTCTCTGCAGTCAACCGGGCCAATGTCTGTACATGGCCCCTTGACCACCTTTTCTCCCAAGGTGGCCAGAATTGGAGAAGAAAGCAGGTACCACAGGTTATTTGTTTGGTAAAAAGGACACTCAAAAGTACAGGAAGAAAAAGGGTTGTGTATAATGAAGCTGTCATTGCTTGTATCATATTGGAAGAAAGAACCCGCTTTCCAAAGCATGGCAAGCAACAACAATGTAGAACATACTTTATGGCTATAGATTATGTCTTGACGGTGCAATGTTGCCGCGGCCTGTAAAGAACCTTAGCTCTGCAATTCCAGTGATGTTAGTGTTGTTGTCTGCTGCAGCAACTTAAGGCAGGATAGGCTTTCTAAGTATATGGAAATTGTGTAGGAAACTTTGATCTCTGCACAAGCTGTGGGAGGGGCCAGAATCAACAATTACCAAGTGACTCACCTGGAAATCCTCCACTCTTGCGGAGTTTACTTGCAGCATTTCCAGGTCCTCAGTTAGTCTTTCCAAGTTGCATTTCTTTGCACTGGGGTATTGGTCTGGCTGCTTTGCAGCCGGCGCATGTTGAGGTGGCGTTTGTTATTAATTGCCTTGTGCATAGGGCCAGTAGTGGTCTCACCGGTGCCTTCAGGGGCGCAATGTTAAAATTCCATGTTCATGCCTAATGGGGGGTAGACCGCCCCCACCAGAGAGCAGAAAACCCCTTGGCCTCCACTTTTTGCTTGTCCACCAAAGGGGTGCCAAGAAGCATACCGGCCGGGGGCAGGGCCCTACTTGGGACACTCCTGCTTCTGGTGCCCCTGCCCACTGCACAAACAGCACTTCCCCTCTTGGGCCACATAAAGCAACAGAGCCTCTTCCCAGTTTTCCTCCGGTATTGAATCTAGGTAGGATGACACTGGGTACATGATTGGGGGAAACACCTTGCAGTCTTTCTGGCCAACTCTAGTCACAAGGGCTTTGGGCGGGTTGAGAGGTAGTTTTCTGGTGAGTAACTGGTTCTGAAAAGCATTTTTGACGGTTTGGAGGACCTTGGCCATGGTTGGGGGGTTATGGTGTAGAGAATCCTGTGGGATTATATAAATAAAGTAGCAATTAGCTTGCTAGCAGTCCTTGGAGGGGCATTTAGTATACCTCTACTCCTTTAGAGTATTATTAAGGCTAAGGTGGTTCTGAATTGCCTGTCTTTCTAGTACTAAAGTAAGTCTGCACAATAATTTATTTAAATTAATGGCTGATTTCTTTGAGACTTGAAATAGGTCTCAGATTGGACCTAGATTATTTATTAACTGTTTTATTGGTAGGGTTGTTGAAGAATGGACCAGATGTACTGGATTATTGGTTTTTGTTGATCAGATATATGTGACCTTAACCAATATCCCAATATTAAAGGGTTCAAGGGTTTAACAGGGGGATGGTTCAGGAAAGGACCCAAGGATGGGTTTACCCACAGGGGGCTGGGTAGAGGAAAAGGTTGGTGGTTTCTTTTTGCTTTTCTCTCTTTCTTTGTAAGGGTTATTTATTTATTGAAGGTTGGTTCTTCTTTAATTTGGTGCTGAATATTTAGGTCACAGAAGAACCCTTATTCAAGCACCTGTAAGGTGGGTTATAAATTGGTCTCTGATTCCTTGTTTCCTTACAATTTGTTCACTAATAATATTTTATCTGGGTAGGTAACACAGATGGATACTGATAGATTGAGGTGAGCTGGGTGGTAAAAAAAATTTTATAGGGCAGAGAGGCCCTCCTTAAATAGAAAATTCCTGCCCCCAGGGGTGCTCAAGGCTGCCCCTGATTGTTCTCCCTGTTCTTGTGAGGAGCAGTGAGATAAAATTACATGAGGCATTTTTTCTGGTTGGAAAAATATTTTACAGTTACATGAGGAATTTCTGCTGGTTGAAAAAACCTGGTACAGGGGTTTCATTCATGCACAGCCCTGAATAAACTGCTGTGAATTGGACATAAAATATACTCCTGTGGAGTACTGGTGGTTGGTTTTGTGCTACTTGATACTTCCTACATGTGTTGCTGTGCATTCACTGGTGGTTTTTTTTGGTTCTAGTTGCTTCTACCCTCATGTATTTCTGTGCATTAATTTTGGTTTGTTTGGTTCTGCATGGTCTTGACTTCCTGCATGTATCACTGGGTAGCCCTGTGGTACTTGTACTGGTGGGTTGTTTGGTATCAAATGCTTCTGGCTACATAAATTGATGTGTGGTGCTGATATTTTTTGGTACTACTTGGTTCTGGCTCCCTGCATGTATTTCTGGGTAGCCCTGTGGTACTTGCACTGGTGGGTTGTTTGGTATCACATGCTTCTGAATAAATAAATTGATGTGTGGTGCTGGGATTGTTTGGAACTACATGGTTCTGGTTGAGACTGGTTTCACTTCCTCCTGCCTATACTGTCCTGTATAATTCTGGATAGCTTTGTGTATGTGTATTTGCTTGTTTTTTGCTTCTGGTTTAGACTGGTTCCACATCCCCCTGCCTATAATGTTCCTGTATACCTCTTCACAGCCTTCTGTATGTATATTTGAATAAATTCTGGGTGAGGTGACAGGAGATGAACTATTTGCGCTGCCTCCTGTATCTGTATTGCTGTATTCTGGCTGAGGTGACAGGGTTGGTGTATGGCCCTGGTGTTGAGGGTAAGCTGTTACTGGTATTTACTTGAGGGTTTTCAAGGTATGTCTTTATGCCTTCCACAGAGCTGTGACACCTGGTTGGGTATGAGTTTGCCACATTTGAAGGCTTCTTGGGCTGTATCTTCTACCCCATGAGGAATAGAGGAGTACTTTTTCTAAGTAGCTATAGGTTATTTTTGATGTAGAACCCATTTCTGAGGTTATTTTGAGGTTTGGAGCTGTTTTTATACTATAAAAGTGAGTTTTATGGCTACAGGACAGGTTTGTTCTACCACAAAGGGTGTCTGGTTGAACCAACTGTTTGATTTGTTGGTCAAATTCTTCTTGCATTTTGGACCTGGGGGAAATGGAGTTCTTGAAAATGGGAAACAGAAGTGTGTTGTTGTTGATAACCACATTGGTGTTCTTCCATTTGAGGAGGGTGTCTTTGAGGGTGGTGGTGAAGTTTTCATTGAATTTGAAAGTCAAGAGTCAACACAAGATGTTCAGCTGTGCCATGTGGCTCACAGATTTAAATCTATGCTGTGGAAAGTAAGAGAGTGGTACTCCCCTAGTTTTCCCTTTTGTTTTGGAAGCAATTGTCTTAGTGTCTGTAAGGACAAGGATACCCCTTTAGAAGAGGAAGAGAGAGAGGGAGAGTAAAATATAATGATTTTCTTTCTTCATTTTCCCTTTTCCTCAGATGATCCCCCCCTCCCACACGCTAGGGTCAAGAGCGCCTACTTTATGCCCTCCCTCTCAACCCTAAACTAAGTAAAAGCACAACAACAGTTCAACAACAAATAGAGAAGAAACCCTGAAACCAGAAACCTAGCCCAACCCTAACCCTTTCCCATACCGCAACAACAACCCCTGCCTGCCTGTTGTTACACACACCCGGTTTGTTCTTCTCATGAAGCGGCCCTCCGCCATGCCCTACTCAATGCCCCCTGCATTGTCCGTATCTGCCTGGCACAACACGTGATTTCCAGCCCCACGGGTTGGACCACTCCTATAGCCCCAATTTCCCCGCTCTACCTTCCCAAACTAGCTACCCACAAACCCAGTTGGGCAAGCTCCATTCTTGGGTCTGTAATGTCTGAGCAGGCCGCGGTACACCACATCCAATTAAGCCTGACCCACCCCCAGTATGCTGAGCCCCGGGGTTCCTACTGCTGAGCCTGCAGCAGCCACTGCTGAGACCACATGCATTGCAAATGCTGAGCCTGACCTACCAAATGCTGAGCGCGCCAACTGCAGTGTGGTTTTCAACCAAAGGCTATATAACAACACCACAACGCTTAAGGGTCTTGAAGATGTGCTGGCAACTTGCTTTTTCCTGAATCTCATACACCAGAAACCCATGAACTGAGGATAGGATGATTTCCTGTCCAATCTTCTTTTAGATGTGGTTTGCATTTGGTAACCAGAAGAACTAGCTGTTGTTGAGATGGTCCCGGCTTAGTTCCTGCAGGTCCCGCACCCATTGACTAAAATTTTTGCCATCTGGGAGGAGGATCCTGTATGCTCAGATTCAAGTTATTACCAAGCTAATCACACAGTTGCATAGGTCCTGTTCCTTGATCTCACATCTAACTGCCTCAAAGTCTGATTGACGTTGCAGGTTATCACGTTGTGGACACTCCTGTGGGATTGGTTAAATTTTAGCAAATAGCTTGCTGACAGTCACTTGAGGGGGAATTTAGTACTAAAACTACTAATAACACAGAGGAATACTAAGGGAGGTTTTGAATTGCCTGCCCCTCTAAGTACCATAGCAGTCTCACAACAATTAAAGAAAAGAGATTGGTGGCTGCTTTTCCAATAGAGTTTCTACTATAGTAGTCTCTATCAGACCTAGGATCAATATGTTCAGACTTGATAAGGAAAAACAGTGGTGGAAAAAATAGTTTAATTGGTGGATAGAAGCTGAGTAAGGGAAGAATCTTTTCTCTAGTCTTATCCTTTTTATATTTTTTATTGGTTTTGTTGGTTGCTGATTGATACTCATTTGATGATACAGGTGATGGTTAAATAAGGTTTAAATGGCTGAGCCTATAGTTGATGACTGATGGTGATGGAGGTGGATGATGATAGCATGAATGGTAGTTGATGATGATAATCAATGGTGATGATGATGATGGGTGATGATGATGATGGGTGATGATGATGATTCATGATGGTCAAGGTAGGTGATGATGATGATGGATGATGGATGGTGATGATGATGATGGATGATGATGAGAGTTGGTGGTTGTTGATGATGATGATGTTCAAGTTATGGGGACATGGTGGTGATTTTCAAAGGTATGGGGTATTGGTTAAATAATGGTGGTGGTGGATGGTCAAAAGTATGGTTTATTGGGTTGTGTCATGGTCAAAAGTATGTGTTGATGATGGTGGATGGCCCAGGGTAATGGTGGTGGTTCATGATGATGATGATGGTGATGGTGATGGTGATGGTATGGGATATGGGATTGGTGATGGTCACATTATGGGTTATGGGATAATGGTTGAGGATGGTAAAAGCATGGTTTAAGGGTGCCTAGTAGGCATGGTGATCCCTGGAGGCAAGGATGGGGGGATCTTCATGGGACCTTGATGGGGGAGGGAGGCCCTCTATTTATGAAAAATCCTTCCCTCAGGGCTGCCCCTGAGGGTCTCCCTGGTACATTGAATACAGTTCATGAGGCATTTTGGCTGGTCAGAGGAGGAGGTTGTGCAGGATCTATATTCATGTACACCCTTGCATGCATTGCTGTGCTGCATTGATACAGGTTCCCCCTGCATAGATTACTTCTGTATAGTGGTGTTTGGTCATTTTTTTGGTCCTTCATGCAGTGCCTTGCATATATTTGTTCTGTATACAGCTGCTTGTTTGGTGCTGCATGCAGTGCCCTGCATATATTTCTTCTGTATACTGATGCAGGTTTGTTTGGTGCTGCATGCAGGGTCTTGCATATATTAATTATGTATACTGCTGCAAGTTTGTTTGGTGCTGTATGGTTGTACTGTATGTGGTATGTACTTGAAGGCTTCCAGGATATGTTCATGAAATTTCACTGGTATGTGACACCTGGTAGGGGTATGGGTAGGCCAGGGTTGATTTGGGCTGTATCTTCTGAACCATGAGAGATAGAGGGGTACTTTGTCAGAGTGACTAGGGGTCATTTTTGGTTTAAAATCCATTTTTAAGTTTTGGTTGTTGATTGGAGCTTTCCTTATACCAGAAAAGTTTGTCTGATGGCTATAGGTTAGGTTTTGGAACACTACAATGTTCCCTGTCCAAGAGCAGGTGTGGGGCTCTTGTTGCTGGCGCGGGTGCAGTTGCAGTTGGGTTGCCTGGTTGGCTTCCCAAAAAGATGTGATCCATCTGTTGGCAATGTGCCTCAGAGGCCCTAATGGTTCCATCCAAGTCAGTGTTGCCATCTTCATCCCAGTTTTCAAGGTTTTCAGCAGAGGAGGTGGAGAGAGCACATTCCAAGCCTTTCCTTATGAGTGGCAGTTGGTGGTTAGTCAAAATGACAGAAGCAGTTGGCATTTAAAGGCGGCATACAATTAAAATTTGTGGAAGAAAAATGAAGAAAGAAAAGAAAAGGAGGGAGAAAAAAACTAAATAGGATGGAGTAGTGTATGTAAGTGGAGGTGGGTTGGTCTTGTAAGCACTGGAATTGCTTTTTGTGCTCACTGGTAACACATGCAACAGTAGGTAGAGTGAGGAAGCAAGTATTAGGGTTCCACACAAAGACTAAAATTGTGCAGTCCATCCCCTGGGGGGGGGGGAATGGACTAGACCCAAGAGGGCCAGTCCAGGGTTGCATGCTGGTTTTCTTGTGCTGTGCAGCTACAGTGATGGATAGGGTTTCAGGGAGGGGAAAATATCTTTCCAAGAATGGTGTGGTGTTTTTATATAGCCTTGGATCAGGAACTGTGCCGCGGTTGGCGCGCTCAGCATTTGTTAGGTCAGGATCAGCACTTGGATGTGCATGGTCTCAGCAGTGGCCTCTGAGGGCTCAGAAGCAGCCATAGCGGGCTCAGCAGTAGGCACCGCAGGGCTTGGCATACCAGGCATGGGTTAGGCTTGATTGGATGTGGAGGGCCGCAGCCCGCTTGGACATTACAGACCCAAGAATGGAGATGGCCCAATCAGGTTTGTGGGCAGCTAGTTTGGGAAGGTGGGGCAGGGCAATTGGGGCTATAGACGCAGGCCAACCCACGGGGCAGAAAATTACGCAGAGCGCTGGGCAGATACGGACAAGCGGGGGGCTCCAAGTAGGGTGCGGCAGAGGGCCGCGTCATGAGAAGGACAAACTGGTTTTAAATAACAGTAAGTGAGCATGGAACGGATTAGGGTTAGGCTAGGTTTTCTTTTACATTTGTTTTTGGGATTTAATTGCAATTGTACTTAGGTTAGGGTTGAGAGTTTGGGCATAAATTCCGCGCTCTCAACCCCAGCTCTTATCATATCATCTTATCATTGGATCTTCAGTGCAGGAAAGTAAAAGGAGGGGAAGGAATTCATCATCTTTTTTACTTTCTCCCTCTCTCTCTTCCTCAAAAATAAATGAGCATCCTTAACCTTGCAGAAGCTGAGACCATTGCTTCCAAACTTAATGACAACTAGGGGAGTAGCTCTCTCTTACTTTCCACATCTGGGGGTCTGGCCAGGAACATGCTTTTGTCTTAAGTCTCTCAAAGTTGCGCAGGATGCTCCCAACAACCGCACCTGGATTGAACGTTCCCCCGCTTTTCCTCTGCAACCAACGCCTGACGCCCCATCTCAGCCCCTGCCACTGGCCACTTCTGCCCCCAGGGCAAGCATTTTTGCTCCGCCATCAGAGGGGGGGTTGTTGGAAATGGTGGCTGAAGTTCCTTTCTGGGTGTGGCTTAGGCCTAGGGACTTTCCTCATCTTTGGTTCAGTATGCACGGATGTGGAACGGTTCCTCTCCAGGTTTGAGGTTATTTCAGATTCCAAAGGGGCATTGGGCAGGGACAAGGCTTGAACAATTTTTCTGTTCATCACGGAGGAGGAGAAGCTTTGTGATGTGGAGGAAATGTTTGGGTATGAAAGGCAAGACCGGGAAAGGCTGAAAAGCAAGATGTTGGAAAGTTGGGGAAAGTGAAAGCCTTGTTTCTGGGAAAGCAATTTTGAGAGGGCTGCGGAGGAGGAAATCAAGCATGGAGGGGTTTGGACGCGCAAGGTACTGGTGGAATACATCTCAAAGTTTGAGCGTATTTATGGGTACCTTTCAAATAATCAAGTTTTTGTGGAGAAAACGGGGGCAATGAAGCGGGTGTTTTTGGGCGCACTTGCACCATCACTACACTTGCAGGTGCAGCAATACCTGTACAACCATGGCCTTTTGAAGAGATTTTTAGACAGGAGAGTTGCAATCCTTGCAGACTTGTTGTTCATCCTGCGGGCTGTGGAAAGAAAAATCAACTTGGACAAGCTCATTGGGGACACAGCGCAAACATACCTGGCGGTTTTGAAGAAGTTGGTGATGCTCTTGGTACCGGCTCCGGCCAAAGCACCAGCTGCAGGGCCGTCAACATTTCCTTGCGCCCCAAAACTTCAGCAGGTTCTGTATCCAATGGTGGGGGAGATGACGGAGATCCTCTGGGATTTTCAAGTCTTTCTTAACCCTACCAAGACCCCTATGGCCCCCACAACTCTGGCTGCCCCAGTCCAACTGTGGGCCATGCCACCTCACAAGGTGCAAGGCTTCCAACCACCCAGCGGGTCTTTTTGGGGTTTCACAGTTTGCCTGTGCACGTATTGCGGAGAGAAGGGGCACTGGAAATTGTTGTGCTCCCATCTCATGCAGGACATGAACAAGGGATTGGTGCGCACATCTGGCTTCACGTACATATTTCTGACAGGCAAACCAGTGGATTCCACAATGGGCCAACCCCCCCAAATGGTACAAATATGGGAACGTGTGAAAGCCCAGACCAATGCTGCCCAGGTCAAGCTTGGGATTCTCACCGCGCCTGAGACCTGGGAAGCGCCAAGGGTGGAAGCCAAAGTGAGGGCACTGGCAACAAACAAGCAAATTGCGGTGGAGAAGATGGACATTGATGGCAGAAAGAGATCACCAGTTCCAAGTTCAAGTGCGCGCGCGCCCGCCAGAGACAGACATTTGGCAAGCGCCGGGGAGATTGTGTGGAGGGTGATGGGTAATGAGGCTCCAGTACCCCTCACGCTGCAAGAACTAGAGGCAGCTTCCCCAGGGGTTGTCAAGGAGGTGTTCCAAGCGTTGAGGGAGTGAGGACAAGGCCAGGTTCCAACAATGGTCCAGCTTGTGAATGTGGCGGAGGAGGAGTTAGGTCATGAACTGTAAAAATCAAGGTCCATGTTGGTTCTGCTTGCTTATGTTGCAATGATAGTTGTGGGGAGGAAGGTATGGTCAATGGTCAACTTTCTTTTTTCAAGGCTGGTGGATGAGCTGGGATTGGTGAGGAGGAAGTGTGCAATGGGGCTCTGGGCATTGAACAGCGGAGAGTGCCATGTGGACGGGGTAGTGGAAGGCAAGGAGGTGGAGGTTACAAAGGTTTGGAAGCCTTTATCTTTCCTTTTGGTGGAATGCGGAAACGTGATTGTGGGTTGGCTGTTCATGTTTGTGTTCCGGGCCCAGATGGCTTTCAACCTGGAAGCGGGAACGGAAGTGCTAATGGTTAAAGACTTGTTTGGTGCAAGGTTTCAGACAACAATCTGCAACCACAGGAAGGGAGAATGGGTGTGGAGGCTGGCAATGTGTGGCAATGGCAAGTCCAATGCAGGGGCTGACTTTAAGGGTCACCCTGTGGAGGATTTTGCCTAGTTGGCCGTGTTTACCGCGTGGGAAAAGCTCTGTCCCTGCGCAGGTGGTCAACTAGCAAGGAGCAGGTGGAAAATGGAGCAGGACGGGAAGGGCGGGTAACAGAAGTAAGTTCCCTTCCTCAGTGTGCATCTCCAGGGGTTTCTAGGTTTCAAAATCCCTACCATTGTGCCACAGTTGTGAGAAAAGGCAAAAGCCCTGGTTTGGTTATTTCTAAGACTTACAATGCTGACGGTTGGGTATGGATGGTGAGATGCAACACTAGTAAGTACAAGCCAGTGGCGCAGAAGTTCTGGCCACAGAAAAAGCCAATGCCGCAGGGACTTAACGGACCCTTGCGCCCAATTGCTTGATCCCAGGGCCCGTGGGAGATGCCCTTGAAGAAGTCAAATTGGGTAATGCAGTTGGCGCGGATCACCAATGAGCAGATTGATGCTCTTAACTTTGTATCCGCAGGGTTTCTGAGCACGGATGAAAGGTATTTTCTGGCGTCCATGTTGGTACTACGGGAGAAGGCCCTTGCCTTTGGCCCGGAAAAACAAGGGCTGCTGAAAGGCAACATTGGTGATCCATACTTTATCCCCAAGGTTCTGCACAAGCTGTGGCAGATCAAGCTGATTCTGATCCCTTGAACCATTTGGGAAGCCTTCTTGGATTTGGTGCGCGAGTGCATAAGGACAGTTCTCTACAATAAATCCACATTGAGTTACTCTAGCCCAATATTTGTGGTTTTCAAGCAGAAGGGGAAGTTGCTATGGATCATTCATGATCTGCAGTGTCTCAACTTTTTCACTATCTGTGACGCTGGTTTGCCCCCGCAGGTGAAGGAATTTCTGGATCCAATGGCTGGGTGCGCGTGTTATGGGCTGGTGGCTACAATCAGCAGGAACTCCATCCCAATTCCCAGATTGGGAAGGATGCAGCTGACGCGGCTGCCCCAAGGCAGGACTAACTTGGTGGCAGTGTACCAAGCTCAGATGAAATGGATACTGCGCAACAATCTTCCGGAGGGCATTCAGATCTTCATTGACAACGCCAGTATCAAGGGCCCAAAAACGGATTATGGAGGGGCGGTTCTGGTGGAGGCACCTAAGTCAGGCTGGTTCATTTTGGAATACACGGTAACTCTAGAACAGGTCCTGTTCTGGATTGAGGAAGCGGGGCTTACGGTATTGGGGAAGAAACTGGCAGTCTGTGTTCCGGCGCTTGAGGTCTTAGGGCACATGGTGGCTTTGGATGGGAGATGTATTGTGGAGATAAAGCAGAACAAAGTTCTTGAGTGGCCAACTCTGCGGACAGTGTTGCATATTCTCCAGTTCCTGGGGTTGTGTATCTATGTCTGCATGTTCATCAAAAATTTTGCAGAGGTGGCAAGCCCCCTGCAAGCCTTGACACAAAAGGGCACAAGGTTAGAATGGACAACTGGGTGCAACAATGCTTTTGAAAAGCTCAAGGAGACAGTTGGGCACAACATTGCCCTCCAAGATCTTGACTATGACACCGGAGGCATACAAATGGCATTCAACTCTAGAAAGTTTGGCGCGGGAGGCTTTCTGACGCAGGAGGAGGATGGGAAGGATTGGCCAGTGCTGTACAATTTGGTTACCTTTACCGCAATGGAGAGTTGCCATTCTCATCCAAAGTTGGAACTGTGCGGAGTTACTAAGATTGTGCAAAGGCTCCAACACCTCCTTTGGGGTGTTCATTTTCCACTCTTGGTGGACGCGGAGGCCCTGGCGCAAATGATCAATTCACTGACGCTGCCAAATGCACCAATGACCAGGTGGGTGGTGTTCCTTCATTTATTTTCCTTTAGCTTGGTGCACTTTCCGGGGAGGGTGTTTACAATGCTGGATGCGCTGTTGAGGTATCCTTTGGAGGATATGTACAAGGGGGAAGAGCCATTGGATGTGGAATCTCCGGTTATTTGGGTAGGGGTGGTGGAGGCGGGGGTTTGCTTGCTGCTGCCTCAGTCCAGAAGCTATGTGTTTTTTTGTTCTCATTTGCAAGATCTTTGGTTCCCCAAAGGCATGACGGATATGGTCATCCAATGGGCAAGGCGGGGCGCGGTGAACTTCTACCTCCAGGATGGGCAATTGTGGCGGCGGAGTGCCCCTGTCCCTCTTGTGGTTGCAACGTCTAGGACGGATCAGGAAGTGATCCTGAGGTGTTTGCATGACAACCTCGGCAATCAGGGAAAATCAAGACGCGGCAGAGGATGAAGGCGCAGTTCTGGTGGCCGGGAGTTGTCAGTGCAGTCTGGGAGTGGTTAAAGCTGTGCAAAGCCTGCCAGCGGCGGAGTTTGAGGTTGCCCAAGGAGGTTGGTCACCCCACGGGGGAGGAGGCGTTTTTTGGGCGGGTTTCTCTTGATGTGGTGCACATGAAAGCAGGGAAGTTTGCATACTTGCTTGTCGCGCGGGATGACCTGTTGGGATGGGTGGAGGCGCGCGCCTTGGTGAAGTTGTTGGCAGAAAAGGTTGCCCAGTTCTTGGAGGAAGATTGGTTTGAGCACTATGGATCCCTCCGTCTGTTTACAGTGGATGGGGGTGCGGAGTTTTGAGGTTGCTTGATGAAGTTGGTTTGGAGTTGCAAGGCAAATCTTGGCCGCGTGACAGAGTACTATCCGGAAGGCCTGGGGATGATTGAGCGGGGAAACCAACCCATCAAGGATTCCCTGGTGAAGATGTGCAGATAGGAGGGCAAGAAGTGGCAGGAGGAGCTTCTGGTGGTTCTCTTTGCGGATAGGATCTCTGTGAAGCAATCAACAGGTTATTCACCCTTCAAGCTGCTCTTTGGGCAGCAACCCGTCCTTCTGGTGGAAATTGAGCTGGAGACGTTTTTGGGGGTTTACTGGTGGAAGGTCAAGACCTCCATGGATTTTCTTGAGGCCCATGCCAAGCAGCTTCTTTGAAGCAAGGAAAAGTTGGCAAAGGCCGCAGAATGGCTTTGGAAAACCCGGATGGCATCAGTGCTTTATTGGGAAAAGCACTGTTCCCACTGCCTCCGTGACCCATTGCAAAATGGGGACCTGTTTCTGCTGTACAATTGGATTCTGGAGTCTCAATGGGGGCGGCTTTTTGCTAACCAATGGAACAGCCCATACCGCGTGACCTCTAAGTTCATGGGCAGAAGTTATCAGCTTGAGGAGTTGGATGGGGCGCTGCTTAAGCGGAAGGTTGCGGCTTTGCATGTGAAGCACTTTTTTGCGCACTGGTCAACCTCTTTTGATGAGACAGCAGGGGGAAGACGCGGACTCAGGGAGTGGTAGCGCGGCTTTGGAAGCAATGGAGGACCTGGTTGGCTTGGACTTTTTGGCTTCTGAGGAGCACGCTCCAGAGGAGTAGACGGCTGAAAACCTCTGGGGACAGCTGCCAAGCTGGGGGGCGCTAGGAAAGAAGGGGAAGCCTGATTTGGTGATGGGGTTCTTTAGCCAGTTCACAGCTAAAACAACCAGACACCCCAGAATGTTTGTTTTCTTACTTCTTTTATTTGATTGGGATCTTGGATTGGTACTGGATTTAGGTTGTAAAAATTGCAGGAATGCGGGCGTGGCGCAATGCCAGTTCCATATATGCAAGGACAATCCCTGCAGAGGAAACAAAAGGTGCAGCGGAAAGCAGGACAAGGAGCGCTGCAAAAAAAAACTCTTTCTTTCCTTTTCTTTTACTTTTCCTTTTGTTCTCTGGGTATTTTTCTCTGTTTCTCTCTATCTGTTTCTTTTTCTACAGACAGGCATAATGGGGTAGAAGTATGGTTGGGGTACTGCGGGAAAAGCTTGACTTGGTGAGGGAGTGTCCTAGCCGGTTCACAGCCGGAATAACTAGGCACCCCAGAATGTTTGTTTCCCTTATTATCTCTCTCTCTCTCTTGGATGGTTTTGGGCATTCACTGGCAAATTTTCTGTTTATATTTTGTAGAAAGGGTACAGGGAACTGCGGGACAAGCTTGACTTGGTGAGGGGGTGTCCTAGCCGGTTCACAGCCAGAATAACTAGGCACCCCAGAATGTTTGTTTCCCTTATTATCTCTCTCCCTCTTGGATGGTTGTGTGCACGCGCTGGCGGCTTTTCTGTTTATCTTTTGTAGAAAGGGTACAGGGAACTGTGTGGCAGTCCGTCTGGGGGGGACCTGGTGCTCCTTTTGGGAGACATTGATAATATAGGGTGCAGATCAAGGGGCTTTTTGTCTCAGGCTTGTACGCGGACCCAGAGCTAGTTTTTTTTCTCAGTCTTACTCAGACTCAAGGTTGCTTGCGGGGCTCACACGCAGGCATGGATTTCTGAATCACTCTCACTCTCACTTCAGGCCCAAGGCCTCTGACTCAACAAAGGATAGCGCACCAAAAGTCTATTTCTTTGGAAGGTACATAATTGGGCAGGTAAAGACAAAGAAAGAAAAGAAGGGAAAGGGGGGGAGATCCACCTAAATCAAGTCCATAAACTCCACCATTATCAACCGTACCACACCCACAATCCCTCTGAAGGCCGCCAAGAGTTTTCCTTGGGATTTGGCTCCATGAGCGCCTGGAGGAGATTGTCCGACTTGGGCGCAAAGTCCTCAAAGCGCCCCTCCCTTAGAACCAGTCCAGTAGGGATGTCCTGGATTTCCAGAGTTGCCGCGCAAGGTGGAGCTGGGGTCAGAGCTGGGGAAGAGGAAATAATGACCTGTTCCGGGGACACAGGAGTTGACGCGCATCCCGCGGGTTCTGGTGATGATTGTGGGGCTGGTGATGGTGATGCTGCTGGAGGTGCCAGAGGAGGGGGCGGAGGACTGGGAGTTGAGCTGGGGGCCAGAGGAGGAGCTGGGTGCTGTCCAAAGAGTTGCTCAACTCATGGGTTGGTTGGCCCAGAAGCGGAGAGCTGCTTGCCAGTCTGCGGGTGTCAACTTGCTACTATGTACAGAGCAACCTGTCATAGCAACACAAAACTATAAAAAACAAATTAAACAAGAATATCTAAATTAACAAAAGAAGGAGTGAGAAATCCATAAATATTATTGAAGAAATGCATTCCTCACCCAAAATTAGGTAGGGTCACTCACTGACCCCATCCTTGAATTCCAAGTCCTTACATTTTTAAAATAATTAAAAATAAAAGTACTAAAAATTACAACACCAGTATGGCACCTTTTTGCCATTCTAACATTTCACACGTGTTTTCACGTATAGGGTTTACACCTAAAATTCACTCAGAATGGAGGTGTTGTGTATATTTTAGGAGTTACACGTGGAAATGTGTTATGTCACAATTCCCGCACGCAGCCCCACATCCTTACATATCCCTACGTACTTGTAGTAGCAAATTCCCGCGTACTAGAGACCCGCGCGCAGCTAATTCTGCCACACACGCAGCAGATCCTACCCTGCGCACATCTGTACTGACTGATCCCTGCGTCTGGATCCGTCGTGACTAATCTGACAACCAGGTACTGCTCAGAAGATTTAAAACCTAGTTAGGGTTGCCTGGCATATGCAACAAGTTGAAATATGCATTAGTCATAGTCTAAAAAGATCAAGACCCAAATAAAATTAATAAAAATTAATTTTAAAACATTTTTTAATAATAAATCAAAGATCAAGGATTACCACGTAAATCATTGACTCTGATCTTTGAAGACCACAAAACACTACAAGGAATGTTCATAAAAATTATTGAAAATTATCTAAGTGATTAGCAGATAATGGAGAATCAGTAACCATCCACATCTGTTCACTTCAAAGCAATACTAATAGTACAAATGAAGGATGAGTGAAGAATGATCAAATTTACGCCATAATATATTAACAGATCCTGTGGCTGAAATAGTACAGAAATCCAGAAGATCTAAAGTCAGCTGATTGACAGAACCAAGTGGACGTGCTAATATTTCCCTGACTAGCTTTTCAGCCTCAGCCCATGAGCAGAACCCTCTCTACATGCCCTGAGAAGCTCAAAATCACCCCAAAAAGTTATTTATACAGACCTCTTTGGATCCATTATTCCGCAGATTATCAGTTTACCAGGAATTATTATTATCAATAAGACTCTGTTTCATTGTTATTCAAGTGCTTATGAAGATTCTAAGCAAGTGATTTATGACTTAGTCTGTAGTATTATTATTTATTTCTTAAACCAATCAACCAATTGAAGTCAAATCAAGCAATCCTCCCCAACTGCTCTGAAACCCTTCTTATTATTGCCGGATTTTTGTAGTAAAGTGCTCAGAGTGAGTGTTTCCCTTCCTTTCTTGGCCCTTGTGCTGTTTAGCCCGGCCATATTAGCAGATAAGGCCTTTTTAAGGCACCCATCTTGAATCCAAGGTTCTTAAACTGCCTAAGGAGGCCCCTTGAAGAGAGGTTGTTTTGTCTGTAAAGACCCCCAGTAGTATAATACAGTGGCCCCTCTTTCATATATATATTGAAAAACTTTTATTGCAAAACCAATTAAGCCTTGAAACTGCTCTTATTATATTATTTATTTGAGCCTCTAAGTTTTTATTTTTGGAATAATAATAATTATTATTATTCCAGTATTTTTATCACTCTCTGCAGCTAAAGGACTGCAAGGTTCCTGGTAGAGGTTCCATACCAGAAAAAAAAAGCAGTCACAATGTTTTCAAGAAAAAAAAAGCAGTCACAAACATTATGTACATGAACAAATACATACCAACAACACCTTCAGTGTAACAGGGGGATGTAACCAAGAAGAACAAACTTCTGCTAGACATTTAACATACAATAGTGCAACCATTGGATGTAACCAATGAGATCAGCTTCAATGTAAGGCGCTGGGGTGTAAGTTTTTCTACATAAATACCCCCTGCTCTTGCATTTCCTCATCTTGCCACACCACTAGCTTCATTTTTGATTTCCTAGATTCCTCTGCATAAATTAACCATGAGTCATTTTCCAAATCTACATAGAAGAACTTCCTCAGTTACTTTCATGGTGGTTTAAAATGAATCACACCACCCCCATCCTCATGAAATTCTTCACAATTCTCATCACCATCACTTGATAAATCCAACCACCTATGATCATTCTCACTTGAGACATTCTGTCAGCTTGCTAGTTGACAAGAGCAACCTGTCAAAGCAGATCAAAAACAGAAAACAAATAATAAAATTAGAATGATTGGTAAATACCTATATATTATTGCAGAAATTAATTTCCCACCCAAAAATAGGTAGGGTCACTCACCAACCCCACCCTTGCATGCCAACTCCTTATATTTTTAAATAATTTCAGAAGAAAAAACCAATAAACCACGGCACCACTATGGCAATTTTTGGCCATTCAAACATTTCACACAAAATGCCATGTATAGGTTTCACACCTAAAATTCAGTCAGAATTGAGGTGTTGTGTATATTTTAGGAGTTACAGGCGTATTTGTGTTATGTCACAATTCCCACGTGCAGCCCTGCATTCATATAGCAAGGGTACACACACCTGACACTCAGTATGTAGGCGCATGTCAAGAATCCCGCATGCAGAATGACAAATGATGGATTCCCACACGCAGCTTTCAAAGTCTGCGCGCGTCAACATCAGCTGTACTAATTTCAACAGCCAGGTACCTCAGGAACAAGCTACAACTTGCATGCAGACATCATGCATATGTAACAAGTTAACTGATGGATAGGGAGATGTTTGAAACCTAAGAAAATTGAATAAAAATATGAAAATCAAAACATTAAAGCAAATAAATTGTGAGAAAAAATAATTAAGGTTGTCACGTAAATTAGATTTCGAAATCTTTATGAACCACGAAACACACCAAGAAGTCTACCAAAAAAATTATTAAAAATTACCAAAATGTGCGGAGGATCGCGTAAAATTTACAAATATCCACTTCTACCCATGCCACTCTAAAGAAAGTAATACAAAATGAGGAAAAAGGTCTGAACAATAAAAATCATAAATTAATATTTAAATACCTTCTGAAAATTATTTCAAATGGAAATATGACACAGAAAAGGCTAACAAGCTGAAAGCACCAAGAATACGTGCCAAACTAGCCTTGGATAGCCTGCCAGCTTCATAACACAAGCACAACCCTCTCTACGTGCCCTGAGAAGGTCTTATTACCCCAGAAAGGTATATAAACAGCCCCTTTTAGATGGTTTAAACCCCAGTAATTTTTAATTAATAAATGCAGACCCCTTGAAATCCGTGATAAAGTGTTTACTCAAGATAAACAAGTGATTTATGGCCTCAGTCTGATAGTATAATTATTAATTCTAAACCTGTTGTTAATTCCATTGAAGAATATCAGCAATATCCCCAACAATTGTCCTGAGACCCTTTCAGCCATGAATTTCTGCAAGTTTCTTGAAGTTTCTTCTTAAGTTAGTCAGTTATCTCCTCCTTGCCTCCAGGCATAAGTGCTCTGAGTCAGCCAGTCCACCCAATCCCCTTGAGTAAACCCCTTTTGAGTAATCACTTAGGACCTCATTGTCCCAAGTTCTTTACACAGTTCAAAAGAGCCCCTTGAAGAGAGGTTGTTATCCAATAAAGATCCCCTTTTTGCATAAACTGTGGCCCCTCTTGAACAATATATTTAAATCAATTTAATCCAACCAAACAACTCAAACTTTGCACTTGCTTCTAAATCAATCATTTGAGAATTTTATGTAATTTTCTTGGAATTATTATTGTTCCAACACCAATATCACATGCTGTAGCTAAAGGACAGCAAAGTTCCTGGCATCAGTGAGCTGACACATCCAACCACCTATAATCATTCTCACTTGAGAAATACAACCATCTATAATCATTCTCACTTGAGAAATCCAACCACCTATAATCATTCTCACTTGAGAAATACAACCATCTATAATCATTCTCACTTGAGAAATCCAACCACCTATAATCATCCTGATCTTAATCATCAACTATTTCTCAACCCCCAACTCAGAACTGGGTTTCAGATCAATTAAAATCCCCAAGAAACAAGACCCCATTCTTTTTCCAGCAATGCTCAACACAGAAGACATAATTCTTTGATACAGAATCATAGGTCCTTACATCATCAGTATTTATCCTATCACCCATCTCACAACATTTTGAATTTGCCAGATCAACCCTCTAACAATACCTTTAACCCACAAACTTTACCAACTTTACAAAGGTATCCTAATTAATCCATTTCAAATGTAACACATCCACATCTCTTCCATGAGGCACCCCTTCAACCACCTTCATCCATAGCTCAAGAAGATAAATCCAACCTTAAAATCCAAAACAACTTCCCAAATTCACAGAATTTAAAAACTTCATTCCAAAGACATGTAAAAAACTCACATACCCTTAACCTGCCAATCTCTGCTGAAACCCATCCTCAATTTTTTTACAAAAATAGTATTAATTTTCACATTCAACAACTCAACATTGAAAATGGTTATGGTTCACCACAATCTGTTTCTCCAGGGCTTGAAAGTAAATTGTCAGATCAAACTCAAGAGACTGTTGTTGAAGGTGAACACATTCACTTCACCACTTTGGGGGAAAATCAAATTATTTTTGAAGATGATGAAGATAATCACCAACAACCAAAAAATATGCATCCTGTGGCCTGGGGGTGGCATGAAACTCTTTGCTTTGAACCTGACACTTTGAGGGCCACAGGAATTTTTCTACACTGCCAAGCAATTCTTTTTCAATATGAAACAAGCTCCCTGTGCTTTTGCAATGGGAATGTGTTAGTTTCCCATCAAAGACAACCCAATGATTTTCTACATTTTTTCAAAAGTGCAACAAGAAATCATTCTTCTCCTGAAAATCAACTCATAAACAATATCAGGCTCATAAACTCCAATTTTGCTTTGAAATCAATGGCTCTTAACCAAAATACCCAGCATGAAATTCCAAACCATACCAGGGGAATATACACATTCAGAGTTAATGGAACTATCCACCACAATATTGGAAGTTTTAAGCCTACAGGAAAAAGTCCTCTAGCCTTTTTGCAATTACACATTTTTGAAACAGATAATTAATTGAAGAATAGGCATAAATATGGTTCAAATTTTTCCCAAGATCTGTTTATGAGGATTCAAAATATCCTACATCAACACAATGGATTGATACAGATGTTTCAGAGAGTTTCTCCTCTTTTGGTCAAAATCAATCTGTCAGGCTGGCTGATCCATCTTCTCAAAATATGGATCAAAGTGTTTGCAGCCTACCAACAGGAGACCAGATAGCTGCCATATGGATAGAAGGTGAGTACTTATTATTATTATTATTTTTATTTTTATTATTATTATTATTGTTTGTTTAAAATATTAATTTCCTGATATTTTTCTCTTTCAAACAGGAAATGAACCTTCTCATTTGACCCATAGGGATGTCTTGGTCAGGCACTCCAATTGCTCATTAAGAAGGATTAGTGAATCAAAAAAAACTATATGACCCACTCCACTATGTACTTCTGAATCCACATGGTGAATTAGGTTGGTTTGAAGAATTGAAAGATCAACCAGGAAAAAGTTAGCTCACTGCTATGATTTATTATTCAAACTGTCTAGCATTCAGAAATCCAGATTATTCTCTTTTGCACTGGGGTGGTGGTCTCTTTCAGCAATATTTGGTGATCAATATGTAATGATTGAGAAAGATAGGCTTTCATACATCCGTCATAATCAAAATGAGCTAAGGATTGAACAAATTCATGGTATTTGATTTTATGAACCTTGGTGTTGAGATAGGAGAAGGAGCAGGTATGTTTTATATATTATGGAAAAATAATATAAATTAAATTTAGTAATTCAATAAGTTTCTTATATTTATCATATTTTTGCTTAAATTATTTTCAGGTAGGCGCAAAATCCTTCCACAATATTTCATTGGTGGTCCCAGAGACATGAAAGCCTGTTATCAAGATGCTTTGGCAATTTTATGGCACATTGGAAAGCCAGATATATTCATTACTGTAACTTGCAATCCTGATTGGCTAGAAATTGTCAACAATCTTTTGCCTGGTCAAAAAGCTCATGATAGACCAGAGATAGTAACAAGGTTTTTCAACTCAAAAATAAAGAATATTTTAAATGAAATATTCAAGGATGGAGAAGTCAGATATACCAACATCTTCCCAGGCTCCAGCTCAGTTGGCTGCAGGGCCCAATTTTTGCAATCTTGAGCTGTTTCTGAAGGGATAGGCATGAGATCATTTTGGTGAGAAATTCCGCAGGATTACTTTTTGAGTCAATCCTTTTGAAAACAATAGTACCCTTCTCCACCTCCTCCCTAAGGAAGTGATAGCACAACTCCATGTGCTTGGCTTCAAAAGTTGCATGAATTTCTGAGTTATTTGCCAGTTTAACGCACCCATCATTGTCTTCATGGATGAAGGTTGGATCAATGAGATGTTCATCAAGGAACTTGTGGGCCAGGTATTGCACCCAAAGTACCTCCTTTATGGCTTCCGCTGCCGCTTTGTATTCCACCTCAGTGGTTGACAGAGTGACAGTTGGCTTCTTGCAAGACTTCCAACCAACAATTTTCCCATTCCAGATGACCAGGAATCTGCTGATTGAGTGTATGGTAGAGGGGCAGGTGGCCCATTCTGCATCCACAAAAACACTGAGTTTTGAGGGAGCAAATTTATTGTTGAAGGAAACTCCCACTTCACAAGTGAATTGCAGGTAGCTGAGGACAAGAATGCCCACATTTTAGTGGTCCTTCAATGGCTTTTTTGGGAATTAAAAGAGATATTTTGTGGCAAAGGTGATGTTGGGATGGGCCTTGCGGCTTTTTTAATTTATCTACCCCACCAGTTTTCTGTAGTTGAGATTGGGCTTGACAAAACGGTTGTTTTTGTTTTCCAAGGCTGGCAGTAGCTGTCCAAATGGTTTGAAGGGAGTGGAGCACTTCTTGTGGGCAGGCAGATTGTATTGCGCAGCCAGTGAGTTAATGTAGGTTTTGTGGTTGAGCTGGATCTGGCCAATTGATTGATGCACATTCCTTCCCAGTAAGAGAGAAGCTGCACCCAAGTCCTTGATTTTGAACCTGCTTGCAATGGAGGTGACAAAATTTTGGGTAAAAGGACTGAAAATGGTGATGTTGTTGATTTGTACGTAGAGGTAGGTGTCCCCTTTCCAGAATACACATAGATTGGCTTTTCTGCAGTTGAAACCATCTTCCTTTAACCAGGCAAATAAAGTGAAGTACCACGCTTGAGGTGCCTGCTTCAAACTGTACAAGGCCTTTTTCAGTTTCAGCTTCATCCCAGGAGTAACCAGCACATTTTTGGGAAAACTGATGTGAATTGTTTCCTTCAAAGGTGCGTTGAGAAAGGCAAATTTGACATTGAGCTGGTCAAACACAAACCCCTTCTGGACGTCAAACGCTATGAGGAGGCGCAGAGATGTCTTGTCACCAGTAGGCGCAAATACATTTGTATAGTTTACCCAGTACTCCTGGTGGAAAGACTGAACACACAGTTGTGCTTTGAAATCAATAATTTGTTTCTTGTTGTGCCATTTGATCCTGAAAACCCAGACGCATTTGAGAGCGTCTATTGGACCATTGACTTTGCATTCTTCCCAGACGTTGTAGGAAAAAATTTTGAGAATCTCCTTGTTCATAGCAGCTATCCACTCAAACTTGAAGTGACTTTGGAGAGCCTCCTGTAGGTTCTTGGCATCTTTTTAATGGGCCAGAAACTTCAGTGTAAGTTGGGGAGCGGGAGCTTGAGTCCCTTGATGCAAGTATGGCAGAATTTTTGGGATGTTAGTTTGCTGTAATCAGAGGTCTGGTCAGAAGACTCATTGGAGAGTAGATGATTGGAGACTAGAGTAGAGGAAGACAGTTGAGCAGGAAGTTGCAAAGTGGGAACAGCAGGCTCTGAGGAAGAGGGAGCGGAAATAGCAGGCTCTGAGGAAGATGAATGATCACAAGAAAAGCAGGGTATTGAGGCAGTTCCTTGGAAACCAGTGGAAGGGTAGTCAAAAGAGTTCTCTACAAAAGTCACATTGGGGCTTGAGAAAACCTGCAGGGACTGGATTTCCAGGATTTTTTTATGATGAGATGTCATTTACATACCCAAGTAATAGGCCCTTCTTACCATTAGCACTGATTTTTTTTTTCTGAGGGCCTTTGGGATGAGTGAATAGGTGGTGCAGCCAAAGGTTTTGAGGAAGTTGAGGTTGGAGGATTTTCCAAACCATACCTCATATGGAACGCTGTCCTTTCTTGAAGGTACAGGAATGAGTTTCAGAAGATTGGTAGCTTTTTTGACAGCCTTGGCCCAGAAGGATAAGGGAAGTTTTCTCTGCACTAGCAGGCATCAAGCTTTATCCAGGATGGACCTGTTGGATCTTTCCACATAACCTTTTTGTTGAGGCCTGTAGGCAGGTGCTGGATGGTGATTGATGCCTTTTTTTAAAAAGTAGATTTGTAGAGAATCATTGAAAAACTCACCTCCATTATTGGTTACAACAGTTCTTAATTTGGACTCCAATTGCCGCTTGGAGTTCTAAATGAAGTCTTGTAAGGCATCAATGGCATGTTCTTTAGTGCAGATGAAAGATACTGCCTTGAAGCTGGAAACTGATCAACTATCATGAGGAAACACTTGCAGCCCCCAATTGATTGAGTTGGGAATGGGCCCACCAAGTCAGCGTGTAAGGTGTTGAGACATCAAGTAACAGGTTTGAAATGACTATTGAAGGCAGTAGTGGTCATTTTGCAGGTGTGAAAAATTTCACAGTGTCCCTGGGGCACAGTGTCAGGAAGGAGAAGTTTAATTTTTTTCACTGGGGTGACCTAAACAAAGGTTCCATACATTTTCTTGAGGCTCATTGAGGTGGATCCGTCCTAAAGTGGTGTTTTGGAAACTGTTCCCACAGATTTCAACCAGGTGATTCACGGTGGTCCCAACAAATGAGAGTTTTTCCAGGGTGATGTCATAACCAGACTTTCCAATCTGGCAAATAGTGGCTGAGTTTTGGGTTAGCTTGGGAAGCAATACAAGACACCTGTTGAGGCTGGGAACAAGAAGAACTTTTTTTAGTTTGACAGGAATTCCAAGGTGTTTTGTAAGTGTGGAAGAACCAATTGCAGAGGAAAGAAGGCTGGATCCTTTGCTTCCAGTTCTGAATCACATGTTAATGGGCCTGGAATCAAAGAGAAATTCAGTTTGATTGACAATATGATGAGCAGCACCGGAGTCTAGCCCTGGCAGCAGGGAGGTTGTGGATTTAAAGGGAGTCAAGTAGATCTGTGAATTGAGGTAGGCTTTGGGCGATTCTGATTCAGGCAGGGAGCTGCTCTCGGAATCCTTGGTAGCTGAGTGGTGATGCAATTGGGTCTGGGGTTTGGAATAATCTGGGTGTAGATGCCAGCAGCTTTGTTCTGGGTGGTCTGATAGTGGGTTCTGCTTTCCTTTGGAACACAGGTGTTTGGGCTTGGGACGTCTTTGGGAGTTGTTGGAGGTCTTAAGGAGTGCATTTAATGAGTCTGCATTAATGACAGGGACTCCTGGATTTTTGTCTCTGCGGGAGGCTTCCATATGAGTCACTTCTCTGAGCTTGTTGAGTACCCCAGTGGGGTTCTTGAGTAGCTTGTCATTAAGGATAATGGTTTCAACAATTTGTAACAAGGAGCTGGGTAGTTTAACAAGGATGGTGTAGCTGAGAATGTTTGCGTTACTTCAAGATTGACAGCTGCTAGCTCATTCATAAGCTTTTTGGTATTTTTTGATGTACTGGAACAGGTTTTCTTTAAACTGATACCTGATGAATTTTAGCCAAAAATGTCTGCGGTTGTTAGAGGATTGTGAGTCTTATATCTCATGTATGGCTTCCAAGATGGCATGGGGATTTTCCTTTTTGCTGCTGTTGACAATGGTGTTAAAGAAAGTATCTCCTAGGTGCTGGATGATGAGGTCTGAGGCTTTTTACAACTTCTTCTTCAAGGTACTCAAGGGTCCTTGAAGTGGATTGTACTCAGAAATGAGTTCCAAAAGGCCCTTGCGCCTGAAATAGCTCTTGATTTTCAGGAAACAGTTGGTGAAGTTGGTTTTGTTAAGTAAGGGAATGTTTAGCTTGAGGTTGTCTTCTAGGTCAGTCATGGTGGAGCCTTTTCTTTGGGTTTTGTGAGTGCTTTGGGACTGTAAATTTTTTGGGTTTCAAAATAAAATAAAAGGATCTCAGACTGAAGAAAGAAGAGATAGTACACATATAGCAAGCAGATAGATCTGACAACAGCAGAGGAGTGAGTGAGATTAGAAAAAAATGATAAGTAGTAGTGATGTATGGACAGTAGGGGAAACATACTCCCCAGCCTCAGACACCTAGGACACCATGGTGCAGATTGAAAATTGCACACCAAGGAACATCCTAGGTGTAGAGCTGGTGTCATCACTTACGCTGGCCGAGTTGCGCGGTCTGGTCAGTGTTCCTGGAAAGATAGGCTGAGAAAAAAAAGTTGGCAGAGAAAATATTAATCTCCTCACCCTGATGGTTGGACAGTGAGAGAAAAAGGAAACATGGCACAGAAATAAAGGGAAAGGAAAACAAAAGAAAACAATGGCGATAACTGTAGATAAGCTGACATAAAGTCAGATATACCAACAGGCCAAACCTTTTTCAAGAAGTCAAAAGACACATGATACATGGCCCATGTGGTCTTTTGAACATGGAAGAACCTTGCATGGATAATAGAAGATTCAAGAATAGATACCCAAATGCCTTCTGTGCTGAAACATTTTTGGGTGAAAACAGTTATCCCATAGATAGAAGACGGCAGGAAGGACCTAAAATTTCACTGAGGAGTAATCATACACACCTTCTCATTGATAGTTCCTGGGTTTTTCCTTAGAATGCTTACGTTTTGGCAAATTATCAATGCCATATAAATGTGGAGATATGTGCAGGTATTTCAGCTGTAAAATACCTCTAAAAATACATTTATCAGCGACATGATTGTGTGACTGTGGATGTTTGTGCAGGTTTGGATGAGATAAATTTCTTCAGGGATTCAAGATGGGCAGCTCATCCAGAGGCATGTGGAGGATTTCCTCTTTCAAATTTTCTGCTATTTAACCTTTTGTGATAAGGCTAGAAATTCATATTACTGGCCAACAACAGGTTTTTTTTGAACCAGATGAAACACTGGATGAAGTTCTTCAAAGATCAAGACAAGCCAAGACCTTTCTCACTGAATATTTTAGAATAAATTCCATTTATCCAAGTGCAAGAACAATAAAATACTCTGAATTTCCTCAACATTTTACCTGGAATCCCGAAAGAAGAGAATGGACACCTAGACAGAGAGGTTATTCAATTGGAAGGATTTTCACTGTTTCTCCTTCAGATGCAGAAATGTGGTTTCTCAGATTGTTGTTGAATAATTCAGTTGGTGAAACTTATTTTGATCACCTAAAACAGGTCAATGGAGTTTCTTACTCAACATTCAGAGAAGCAGCTTTGGCCAAGTTTCAACTTGAGGATGATCATCATTTGGAATCAACTAGGCTTGAAGCAGATCAATCTATCCATCCATATCATCTAAGGAGTTTATTTGGAATGCTCTTAGCACTTTTCCAACCAGAAAACTCACTGAGATTATGGAATTTCTCATTCAATTCAATGGTTGATGATTTGGTTCATTCTGAAATCAGAAATGAAATGGTTCTCTCTAATGAAATATTAAGAGAAATAAACCCAATAATCTTTCAAAATATCAGAACCAGTGTGGAAGAGGCTTTCCCTAATCTTCCAAGACTTTACCAAACAGTTGGAGGTACAAAAAAAACAGGAACAGGATCCTTCAGGACAAAACAAATGCAAAAGTACCTCAATCAGACTTGTAAAATTTTTCTTTTCTGAATGATACACAGAGACATATTTTTGACCTGATAATGGATTCATGAAATTCTTTAAAGCATTCTTTCTTCTTTATTGATGGACCTGGGGGATCTGGAAAAACATTTCTGTATAAATTTTTGTTAGATTCAATCTGATAAACAGGGGCAATAGCTCTGGCATGTGCTGGTGGTGGAATAGCTGTCATGAATCTACCAAACAGAAGGAAAGCTCATCTCACCTTTGGAATCCCCTTGAAAATTGATAAAAACTCTGTATCAAGAATTTTAAAGCATTAAAAGATCAAGCTCTCTAATTAGCTTCTTTGTACATCTTGGATGAAGCACCTATGAGTCATAGGCATTCTCTTGAGCTGGTTGACAGACTACTACAAGACATCATGGATTCCAATCTACCCTTTGGTGGTAAATTCATGGTTCTTGGTGGGGACTTTAGGCAAAGTCCACCAGTGATTAAAAAAGTTACACGTCCCCAAATTGTTGATGAAAGTTTATTCAATTCAGATTTCTGGAGATATTTCCAAGTCTTGAACCTCACTTCAAATATGTGTGCTGCAGGTGATCCTGATTTCCAGAATTTTTTACTTGATGTTGGAGATGGTTGCAATATGATTGAGGGTTCAAAAAAAATCTTGCTTCCAGAACACATGGTTATCCATATTAATAGTGAATATCATTCCTTGAAGAAGTTAATCAACATTACATTTCAAGACTTGCACCTCTGCTGCCTTCAAAATAGTTATCTCATGGAACGTGTGATCTTATGTTGCAAGAATGCTTCTGTAAAAAAAGATAAATAAATTAATTCTGAATTCACTCCCTGGAAATGAAGAAAATAATACAATTAGAACTTAATCAAGCCATGACTCTGTTGAAGATGACACACAAAATTGTTACCATCAAGAATTCCTCAATACATTATTTCTTCCAAACTTTCCTCCCCATAGCTTAACTCTTAAAGTTTGTGCCCCAAGAATAATGTTGAGGAATATGGATTGTACAATTAGCCTTTGCAATGGGACTTGCTTGTTTGTGGAAAGATTGCAAACAAATATCATACTTTCCATGATAGCTCAAGTTGATTCCATGGGAAGAGTGCTTGCCATTCCATGCATCCCATTGATTTCTGAAACAGATTAAAATTGTCTTCCATTCAAATTAATCTGCAAAAATTTTCCAGTGAATTTGACATTCTCTTTGACAATTAATAAATCTCAAGGTCAGAAAATTTCATATGTTGGCCTTTATCTTCAAGATCCAGTTTTCAGCTATGGGAAGTTATATGTAGCTTTGTCAAGGAGAATATAAAGCCATTCAACAAGAGTAGTTGTATCACAGAGAACAGACAACCAAAGGTCTTTTGAAACTGATAATATTGTTTACAATGAGGTTCTGAATGCTATTCATCATGCACCTTGATTCATTTTTTACCTGTTTTTTTTTTGGAAAGTTTTCTCAGAATTTTATGGTTGATGATGCATTTCATTGACTGCAAGCATTGAATTTTTTTGAGAATATGTATTTTTTTGGGGGGGGGGAAGCGGCTCTGGCAAATAAATCAATATGATTTGAAAATTGAGATTCCACATTTTCCCCCCAATGGGTCTCCAATTTTGGGGTGTGATTGTTTTTTTTAATATGTTGCCCAAATTTTTCACTTGATTAAAACTTTTGAAAAAATATCCCATTTTTTCATGTCCATTTCTTTCATTTGATTGGTTTAACATAAGGTGTTGAATTCTTTCACCCACTAAAATCACATACCACCATTTTTTTACTTGCTTATCTGTTGAAATACTTGAAAAATTGTTCATGTCCTTATTTTTATTAAATCCATTCCCCTAACTTCTCACTTGATTAAAATTATTTATTATTTATTTAAAAAATATAAAATCTGTTCATGTCAATTCCTTTTATATAATCCATTCCCCGAATTTGGGGGAAAAAGACTATTTAAACTATTAAAAAGATTGAAATTCTTCACACGCCTCACCCAGCATTGGGGTCCTTGGGTCTGTATTCATTTACCAACATTTTTGTGCAACTCTTGCATGAATATGTACATACACCAGGCAAATTCAATACTGCACCAGGCAATGCACCGGGAAAAAGGCTTACTCCCCCAATTTGAAGGAAATTATACACTTTTCTATAAATATAAGAAGATTGAAAATGCTCACACGACCCACACCAGCATTGAGGTCCTTTGGTTAGTATTCATTTGTCAAGGTTGTTGTGTATGCACCTCTTGCATCCTGTTCACTCCTCTTTTTTTGGTTTTCTTTTTTTTCAGCTGCTTTTTTTTTTCTCCGTCCAATCTTTTTTTTCTCTGTCCGCTTTTTGTTTTTCCCTGTCTGATTTTTTTTTCTTGGTTCACTTTTTTTTATCTCTGTCCACTTTTGTATGTACACACATCCAACATATGTATGTTATGTAACAAGGAGGGGATCAAACAAGGTACAACACATCAACACATGTAACATGGAAAACACAAGGGAAGCACATGTAACAGAGATGATTTAACAGGACAGATGAAACAGAGCACATGGACAACACATTTAATGGACACTGATTTTTCACTTGGTTCAAACTTTTGGTTTGTGCATTGAACATATATATAAATCCCCTCCCATCCCACTTTCATGTACTTCTTCTATAAACCAGATATCAACACCAACAGGGGTTGTCCTATATTGACATTCAAAAACAAAATGAGTGACTATCCAAATTCATATAGAAGAAGTTCCTCCTCCCCTTACTTTGTGGTTCCAAATTCACTACACCAATCACTTTCCAACACCCATCTTTATGATACCCATCACCATCATATTGGGGCCTCTTCCTTATTACCACCTCCACCATACCCTCCCACCAATGCTCTGCATAGAAGGCACAATTCTTTATTTTCATCCCCATACAATACTAGATCAACACATTATCATTATCACATTCCTGATCTTTACAACTTGCCACCTCTCCCTGCCAACTGCATCAATCATCATAGATGTGAACCTCCTCCTCATTCTATTTCCATTTCAAAAATCACCCATCCTGATTTATTCTATGATCTACCAAATGCAAGTGCACTTCCTCCACCTCCTCAACAAAATTTTCATACTACTCCTCAAAATACCAACATTCCTATTTCTGTGGAAAGTCACCCTCATTTTTTTCACATCAATGAGGATCTCAATTTTTCTTTGGACCATTTTTAGCTGAATTAACATCAAATTAATGAACATGTTGAGCAACTAAACTATGAAAATGACCATGGTTCCCCACAATCTGTGTCACTTGTAATTTAAAAATACCTTGCAGGCCAACCACAAGAGACTATTCTTCAAGGTTATCCCATGGAGCTCACAACATTGGGGAACCATCCAATCATGGTTGAAACTGAAGATAAAATTCAACAAGTTCAGATTAGCCACCCTGTTCCCTGGGGGTGGATGTAACCAAATCTTTTTGAATCATACAATCTACAAACCACCAGTTCATGCCAACATTTCCAAGCAATCCTTTTCCAAAACAAGACAATCTCCCTGTGCTGGAGCAATGGAAAGCTTTTAGTGCAGCAGCAAAGACCACCACTTGATTTGCTCCATATTTTCAAGATTTCAACTAGGGATCATCATTCCCATGAGCATCAACTGCTCTCCAATTTCAGACTGATAAAATTCAATTTTGCCTCAACATCAATTGGTCTCAACCAAAATACTTGCAATTCCCTCAATCTCCAAACAAGGGGAAGATACACTTTTAGGGTGAATGTAAATATTCATCATAACATTGGTAGTCATAATCCCATTGTTGGAAATCACCCATCATTCCTCCAATTGTATATATATGACAGGGAAAATGAATTTCACAATTGGAACAGATGGGGCTCACATGTGGAACAGGATTTGTTTCTCGGAATTCAAGAGATTTTACACTAAAATAATGGTTTGATAAATTTTTTTCAAAGATTTTCTCCTGAGGTTGGTCCAAATCAATCCATCAGGGTTGCTGATCCATCTTCACAAAATATGGATCAAAGAGTTTACAACCTACCAACAGGGGAGACCAAATAGCTGCAATATGGATAGAAGGTATTTTCTTTCCTATTTTTTTGGTTTCAGATCATCAAATTGAACCTTCTCTAATGGATTTGAATTGCACACAGGTAATGATCCTGCTCAATTGAACCATAGAGATGTTTTGATCAGGCACCCAGATAGCTCCCTCAGCAGAATTAGTGAACTGAGCAAATTGTATGACCCTCTGCACCATGTTCTGTTTTATCCTTATGGTGAATATGGTTGGTTTCCAGAATTGAAAGATGAAACAGGTAAGAATATGTTCAACGCCATGAATTATCATTCAAATTGTCTGGCCTTTTATCATTCTGCTTACTCCCTTTTGCACTGGGGTGGTTGACTGTTCCAACAATATTGTGTTGACCAATACATAAAAATTGAGACAGAAAGATTATCCTATATTCAATATCATCAAGATAATCTAAGAGTTGAGTAGTTCTATGGTGTTGTGGATGCAATAAACCATGGGGTTGAGTTGGGTCAGGCAAAAGGTAAGTTGGTTTCTCTTCAATTTTTGTTGTGAGATTTATGTCTATATTCCACCAATACTTATGCAGAACTTGATATTTTGTTATTCTTAGGTTGTTTTTATATCCTTCCTCAATCATTTATAGGTGGACCAAGAAACATGAAGGCTAGATATCAGGATGCTATGTCTATGGTTCAGCATATGGGAAAGCCTGATCTTTTTATAACAGTCACATATAACCCAGCATGGCCAGAAATTCTACATAATCTTTTTCCAGGTCAAACAGCACAGGATAGGCCAGATATTGTAACACGTGTTTTCAACTCAAAATTGAAAAGGATCTGTGATGAAATATTCAAGGATGGAATCATTGGAACCACAATGGGACGCACTCATGTCATAGAATTCAAGAAGAGAGGCCTTCCACATGCTCAAATCTTGGTGATCCTGCATCATGAACACAAGCCCAGAACAGCGGAACACATTGAAATGATTGTTTGTTCAGAGATTCCTAATGAAAGAAATCAGCCTCATCTTTTTCAACAAGTAAATAGACACATGATACATGGACCATGTGGTATTTTGAACCTTGAATCACCTTGCATGGATAATGGTACATGCAGGAAAAGATACCCAAAAGCCTTCTTCCCTGAAACCATCATGGGTGAAAATTCCTATCCTGTCTATCAAAGACGCCAAGATGGAGTTACAATATCTCTCTCCCACAACCAATGAAGGTCTCTTGTTGATAATTCATGGGTTGTCCCTTACAATCCATATCTCTTGGAAAAGTATCAATGCCACATCAATGTAAGAGTATGTGCAGGTATCTAAGCTGTCAAATATCTTTACAAATATGTCTATAAGGGCCATGACCATTTTACTGTGGAGGTTGGTCAAAACTTGGATGAAATCAATCTTTTTAGATATTCAAGATGGTTTTCTGAACCTGAGGCATGCTGGAGAATTTTTTCCTTTAAATTTTCTGCTATCTCACCTGCTGTTATACGACTGGACATTCACCTGCCTGACCAACAAGATTTTTTTTTTAAACCTGATGAAGCCCTGGATGAATTGGTTCAAAGATCAAACCATTCTAAAACTATGCTGAAAGAATATTTCAAAAGAAATTCAATTGACCCTTTGGCAAGGACCATCAAATATTCTGATTTTCCACAAAGTTTCATATGGAATCCCCAGGAAAAAGAATGGAGGCCAAGACAGAGAGGTTTTTCAATTGGAAGGATTTATACTCTTTATGCTACTGATGCTGAGAGGTGGTATCTCAGATTGTTTTTGAATGATTGTGTTGGTGCAACTTCTTTCAATCACCTAAAGCAGGTAAATGGAATCTCTTATACAACTTTCAGAGAGGCTGCCTTGGAAAAGGGTCTACTGGAGGATGATCATCATTTGGAAACAACAATGGAAGAAGCTGCAGAATCTCTTGGACATGCTAGGCTAAGGGGGTTGTTTGGAATTCTGTTAGCACTTTGTCAGCCTTCAAACCCACAACACCTATGAAATTTTTCTTTCAATTTGATGGTTGATGATTTAATTTGTTCTGTGATCACAGATCAAAGAGTTCTCATCAATGAAATATTAAAATCCATAACCCCTATTGTATTTCAAAATTGTGGAACAATTGTTGAAGAAGCTTTTCCTGAGCTTCCAAGAATTGATTAATCAGTGGAGGAACCAAGGAACAACAGGAACTGGATCCTTGAGGAAGAACAAAATTCTGCAATAAATCAATCAGACTTGCAAAACATTTCTCTTCTGAATCATAGACAGAATCAAATATTTGATCAGATAAGGCATGCATGCAATTCCTCTCAACCCTCTTACTTCTTACTAATCCACCAAATATATGGAAAATTCTGCCAACATAATGTACAGACTCTACAATATCTCCTTCCAAGACAACATCCAAACCTTGATCAACCTGTTCCATGAAGACCTCAAACTCCTTGTGGAGGTATTATGAAATTAACTAACTGAGGAAACAATTTTCAGGTGAACTGCATGGTTCTTATAAGTTAACCATGGGTGAATCAATTTCAATGTGAGAACACCCTTTGGCTACATACCTTGACTTGCATTCTATGAAAATTCTGTGAGTTTTGTGTTTGGTCTTGTAGAGCCACTTGCCTTTAATGACCTTTTTGTGGGTTTTTTTTTACTAGCGTAAAAACTTTCCTGTCCTTCATAGAGGTGATTTCACTTTTGAAGGATTTCATCCAATCTAGTTTATCAGGGTGATTTTTGGCATTGGTGAAGGAGATTTGATCAGATAGACTGTTTGTGGATGAGTCAGTGAGGTGAGACAGTGCTAAAATGTGTTTGGATAATTTGGCTAATTTGGAGTAGTTGATTTGCAGGATATTTCAAAGCCTTGTGTCTTGGATGTAGGTAGGTGGAATGGTGGAATTTTTTGGTTGGATTTGACTGTTGGGAGTGGATGGTGATATAGGAGTATTGTGCGGAGCAGGTGGTGGTCCCAGGTTAAGGATAAGTTTGGGAGATATTGGTTTGGAACAAGGTTGATTTAGATGGCTGGGAAATTATGAAGTGTTGTCATCAGTTAGGAATATTGGATATAGATCATTGTGACCAGGTGAGCAAGTTGTAAGAGTAGTTTTAAATGGGTGGATCTGGAAAAACCTTACTATATAAATGCTTGCTGGCCTCTATCAGATTATCTGGACAAATAGCTATGGCATGTCCTGGTAGTGGAATAGCTGCCATGAATTTAACAAATGGAAGAACAGCTCATCTCACCTTTGGAATTCCCTTGAGGTTAAATCACTCCTCTGTATCAATAGTATCAAAGAACTCTCAAAAGGATGAAGCTCTCAAAAAGGCTTCTTTGATAATCTGGGATGAAGCATCTATGAGCCATAGGCATGCTCTGGAGTTAGTTGACAGGCTACTTCAAGACCTCATGGATTCTAACAAACCTTTTGGAGGAAAAGTGATGGTTCTTGGTGGTGGTACTTTAGGCAAATTTTACCTGTGGTTCAAAAAGGTACACATCTCCAAATTGTTGATGCAAGTTTGGTAAATTCTTCTTGCTGGAGAAATTTCCATGTTTTGCACCTTACTTCAAATATGCATGCTGCAGGGAACCCTGATTACCAGAATTTCTTCCTCAATTTTGGAGATGGTCAGAATAATATACAGGGTTCAAACAAAATGTTGCTTTCTCATCACATGGTTATTCTTGGTTATAGTGAAGATGAAGCTTTGGGTAGATTAATCAGCAATGTTTTTCCAAACATTCCCCATACCTACCTTGAAGATGGTTATCTCATGGACTGTGTTATTTTATGTTGCAAAAATACAGCAGTTTACAACATAAATAAATTGCTATTAGATTCTCTCTCTGGAAATGAAGAAAACCAAACCATGAAGACTTATTACAGACATGACTCTGTTGAAGATGATACTCAAAATCTATACCAACAAAAGTTCCTCAACACATTATTTCTTCCCAACTTTCCTCCTCATAGCTTAACTCTGAAAGTGGGTGCACCTATAATTATTTTGAGAAACATTGAACATACAATTAGGCTTTGCAATGAAACTTGCTTGATTGTTGTCAAATTGGCAAGGAATGTTATATTTGCAAAGATTGCAACTGGTGATTCAATAGGAAGGCTGGTTGCCATTCCCTGCATCCCCTTGGTTACTGACCCTGATGAAAATGGCCTCCCTTTCAAGTTGATTTGCAAAAAGTTTCCAGTAAATTTGGCTTTCTCATTCACAATAAAAAAATCTCAAGGTCAGTCAATATCCAATGTTGGTCTATATCTGAAAGATCCAGTGTTCAGCCATGGTCAGTTATATGTGGCATTGTCAAGGAGCAGGTTCAGTTGCTCAAAAAGGGTGGTGGTCACCCACAGAGCTGACAACCAAATTTCATTTGAAACTCATAACATTGTTTACAATGAGGTTTTAAATGCTTTACATCCCAGAAACTGATTCATTGGAAATTTGTATTGTGTTTGAGTTACTCCTACATCAAGAAATTGCCATGTGTTTTTTAGTGTACTACTGATTTTATTGAAAATTAAAAATGACATGTGATTTTCAACTTAATCATCATGATTTAGTTTGAAAATTAAAAATTGTCTTCCTATCAGCACCTAATCAGTCCCCAAATTAAATCCCAGAAACGGATATGTTTGAAATTTATATTTTGTTTGACTTACTCCTGAAATCAATAAATTGACAATAGCTCAAACATGATTTAATGGAAAATTCAAAACTGTTTTTATTTTTCACATTTTTACTATCAACCCACATTCTTTCCCAATTATTAAATTCCAATCAGTCCCCAAATTTGGGGGCAATACTATAGTACTATGTATAACAGAGTGATACAGAGCGTGATGCATGTGGGGTTCTCACTGTCAGGACCCTACCTGCGGAATATCCAGGCACTTAACATGGATAGTTTATACTCACATAGTATGCATCACAGAAAGTTTTTGATTATGCGTTATGGATATACGCGTATGGTTATTGCCACCGTCACATTATAAGACCCTCAGTCCATCCATACCTCAGCCAGAGGATCATTGTCCGTACCACAACCTCAACACCTCCCCCCAAAACCCCCGATTGACAAATTTCTACACCCCTACTCCTAATCTTTGACTTTGATCCTCTCGATATCACTCTCTCCCTGGCTAAATGCCCCCATTCCGCCCCCCTGACCCGCCCAATAAGGTGGGAATATCCCCTGCCAGCATGGAAGTCAAAATCGACATGATGGAAGCGCAAAATCCTCAATCCCCGAAAGCCAATGGCGCAAGTGGTCTAGTCCTTTTCCTCTCCAATCTGATTGAAGACCCAACAAACTACAATGCAAATGGAAAAATAACAATAAACAAGACCATGATAGACCTTCTCCGCATCCTAATCCGTACAGTAAAGGAATGTCAAGAGGCCAACAAGAAACGTGATGCGCAGATGAAAGAAATGGCATCACAAATCAAAACTATCCTCAGTCTCCAACAAACGGGCCCACAACCAGCAATTACCCTTCTGTCACAACCCAATCAACCCCACTCACATTTCTCAACTTATGCAGACCTTGCAGCGGAAAAACCCAAAACCCTAGGACATAAACCAACCATCTCCCCACCAGCAAGAGATGACCTCAGAATGCTCTGACCTGGAAAAGCTGTAATTCACTCCAACCCGCTAAATGACCAACTTGACAAATTACCAAAAGCTCTGTTTGTCCAGCGAGCCAACAAGGCACTGGCAAAATTGAATGCCCAAATTCAAGACAAACTTATATCGGTCACTGGTGCACATGTTATGCCCTCTGGTGATATTGTCTTTGATACTTAAAACAAGATTCATGAGAAATGGTTGATGGAACACAAACATTTATGGTCCAAACAGGTACACTTGGACTTGGAAGCCACCCCCAGCGTATGGTTGGTTCTGGTCCACAGCATTCCAAAAACCTTTGACCCAACTTTGGAACTCAGCAAATCAAACCTAGCGGTAGCAAATCATCTCAAGAAGGAAGATATTATTTGCATGAGGTGGTTATTGGACAACATACACACGGCTAAGAAAGCAGGATCCATTGTGCTGTTGCTGGCGGACAAGGACCTGTCTGAACAAATCACCTATTCCGGCATTTTTCTAGATTACGACCATCACCAAGTCACCAAATTCAAATCTTTCCCGGCACAGTGTTTCAAGTGTCTAAGGATGGGACACTACGGCAAATGGTGTAGAAAGCCCGCTAGATGTGGCAGATGCAACAAAGGTCACATGACTAAAGACTGCCCTGCAGGAACCGACAAAATCACCAAATGTGTAAGATGCAAGGAGGGCCTACGTAACAAAGAAAATGGAATCAAAGATACTAACCACTCAGTTTTCAGCACGCAATACCCATTCAAGAGTTCCTGGATCCAGGCTAAAAAACACACTATTAATCCTTACCAATGGTAGAAAATCCCCCACTGAACATACATACTGACACCCCGCTATTTACTTTCTCAAACCCCCACAGGCCCTACCAAACAATCCCCGCTGATGAACCACAATCCTCAGACTCAGTCCCCTACCCCTTCCTCCAACTCAACTGCCACCTATCCAAAGAAATCACCCTCACTCTCTTGAATCACCAACATGGCAACAAAATACTACTTTTACAGGAACCATGGGTAAACCCACATACTCTTCTCCCTCCAACACACCCTGGTTGGCACATGTTTGCTGGATTTGAGCATAAACCCAAGAATTGGAGGGACCGGCATAAATTTTGAATCTATGTCCACAAATCAGTCCCCTCAGAAACACTAATTCAACTACCAGGTAATTTGAAACACTTAATATGCCTGCAAGTCCTGGATTCAATTGGTTGCAAAGCAACTATGGTTAACCTGTACAACCCACCCAGAACCAACAAGGGTCTAACAGACCTATCTCAATGGCTGGAAAAACACAATGACAGAAGTTCACCAATGTGCCTCTTTATGTATTCCAACCTCCATCATTGGATGTGGAACCCAGCAGGGTATTATCCCACTCATCGAGAAGCTGTGGAGCTGGTTCAGATATGCGGCAAACACAGCTTCCGCTTAGCATCCCCCAGACGTGTCCCCACATTCTATTCAACCAAGGGGAAGGGAACAACCATTGACCTTATATGGTCCAACTTTAAGGCGTCAGGAGTTTTTGTGAAATTACAAGTGTCTGAAGAAAATTATGGGTCAGATCATCAGGCCTTGAGGGGCCTATTATGTTTGAAAGGCCAAGCTTATGTCACTCGGTGGACAAAGCCCAAGTGAAGATCACTGGACCAAGGTCACACCTGCAAAAAATTAGATGCTTTAACAGAAAGCCTACAATCCTCCGGATCCATAGACGATTATGCTGATGATCTCACTAATGCAATACAATCCGTTCAAACCAGCTTAGGAAAAGTGGTAAGTCACAACAATACACAATGCAAGACATGGTGGGACCCTGAGATTCTCAATCCCATATTGAAGGCAAGAAGCTGTGCCCACCAATGGATGATCCGGGCTGGGACTGAAGAAGCATGCCTCTGCTATAAGGAGTGGAATGCATACTTCCGCTCAACCGTCCAAAGGACCAAATTTGAACACTGGAGGAAATATATCAAAAACCCCAGTGCAAACCTGGCTTTCAATGCCTTACGCCAAACAAAACCCTCTTCCTCAGGCCAAATCCTACCGCTGAAGAGGGTGGATGGATCTTTTGCCACAGGGAAGGTGGAGCAGGCAAATTTGCTGTTTGAAGGCACCTCAAACATCCAGCCTGTCATTGACCTAACTGACGTCACACCTACAGGTGCATGCCAAGCAGCGGTTTACAATGAGGTCACTCTAACGGAGATTACCTCTGCACTTTCCAAGTTGGCACCAGGGAAAGCCCCCGGCCCAGACAAAATATTCAAAGAATCTCTCAAGCTTCTGACCCCCTCTCTTGGCCCTCTCCTTGTTGACCTGTTCAATTGTATACTACATCAGGGTGAATTCCCATCCTGCTGGAAGACTGCAGTAACTGCAATTATCCGGAAAGCCAATAAACCAGATTACACGACAGCGGGCACCTATAGGCCAATAGCCCTACTGAACACCATGGGAAAGACCCTAGAACTGATTCTTGCTCAAAGACTGGTGGACTGGGCCTCAAAAACAGGGGCGCTCCCGCCCCATCACTTTGGAGGAGGCAAGGGTGTAGGCACCAAAGATGCCTTACTAGCCATGGACTCCTGGATCCGGGACAAATGGGCCAAGAGAAAATTGGTAGTTGCTTTATTTTTAGATGTCCAAGCGGCATACCCAACAGTCCATCCCACCAGACTCATCAATACCCTCATCTCAAAAGGATTCCCAGCGTATTTATGGATTGTCATCCAAGACTTTCTTTCAAACCGCACAACCAAAATGCGCCTCAATGATTATATGTCAGATTTGAAGCAAATTCCCTGCGGCCTCCCTCAAGGTTCCCCCCTATCTGGCATCTTATACATCCTGTATAACTCGTGTCTTTTACAACTCTCAGATACCCCATTACTCAAAAGCACAACAATTGGATACGTGGACAACATTGTCCACCTTGCAGCGGGGAAAAGTCTGCATGATGCTCTACAACGCATGAAGGTCATGGCTGACTTCTCCCTGGATTGGGGGAGAAAGCACGCGGCGGTTTTTGACAAAGCTAAGTCCCAAGTGATGATCTTGTCCAGAGCCAGGACACCGCCCCAAGTTACCTCCCCCTTCCTGTTTGGGGAAACCCCCGTAACTTTTACTGATGCTGTCAAATGGCTAGGAGTTACCATTGACAACAAATTGTCATTCCATCAACACATTGGCAACCTTGCTCAGAAAGGCCAGTCAACACTACATAACTTGAACAGACTAGGAAATTCCCGGTGGGGCCTGCCAGAAGAAAACCAATTAAAACTAATCAACGCCGTCCTAACTCCCAAGATAACCTACGCAGCGCACATATGGGCCCAAAAGAAAAATCTGGCCAGAATTCAGGCAACAATGACAAAATTGGATCAAGACTGTGCCAGATTTGCAAAAGGGATATTTAGAACCACTGAAAAGAAATGGCTTGAACTAAATTTTTCTCATAGACCCCTCATGGAAGCCACAAAAAAAGCGGCCTTTCTCTTTTATGCCAGGAAACTAACACAGGGCAGCGCTCCGCTTGACACCAAAACCAGCCTCACCACCCGGATGGACACCAGGCGTCCCTTAGACAGCACATCCGTTAACAAATCAATCTGCAATGGAGAAATTCAAAAATTCTTATCAATGCATGTTGAGACAATAGAAATACAAATGAACGCCAAACCACATACTCAACCAACTGTGACCAAATACCTCAACCTAGGCACCTCTAAGAAGGACACAATCATCTCAACAAACTCCCTCATACAAAGGCTTGGCACTGATGAGGCCATGATTTTCACAGATGGATCCTATGACAAAGAAAAAGGGGGAGGAGCATCTGCTTTTTTCCAAAACACTGACGAGTCCGTTGGCTTTACCACAGGGCAACAGATCCTCCACTTGAACTACAAATGCAAGATTGTGGGACTCTACGCGGTGTTTCATCTAATCAAGAAGGCCACCCCTGGAAGATTTCAAAGATTCCATGTCTTTACTGACAACCAAGGAGTCATCTTACGTACGATGAACATGCGGGCGGCAAGAACAGGACAATACCTTTTAAACAAACTATCCAAGCTGTTGTGATGTACACCTTGCACCAAGCAGTTATAGCTCAATGGTTAGAGCATCCCGCATGCAATGGGCAGATGTGGGTTTGACTCCCACTGACTGCGTTACCTTTTCCCTGTCATTACAGGTTAAAAGCCTGCTCTACCCGTTACTGTTATCACGTATATCTTTATAAGAACTGTTCCGTAATCCAATCTCCCTTAATTGACCGTTAATAATCCAAACAGAGCTACTCAAGTCTACAGTAAAGACACATGACTATGGGGTAAAAAGGGCGCGCCAAATGGGTGCTTGGTGTATGGGGGGATGTTGTGATGTACACCTTGCACCAAGCGGTTATAGCTGATCAATGGTTAGAGCATCCCCCATGCAATGGGCAGATGTGGGTTCGACTCCCACTGACTGCGTTACCTTTTCCCCGTCATTACACAAGCTATGGTCAAGCCTGGACCCAACGACCGAGATCAGCTTGATATGGTGTCCTGGCCACTCAGGTATTCAAGGAAACGAAATCGCGGACGCGGAAGCCAACAAAGCAGTTATTTCTGGTAAGATACTACCTTTCCTGACCTACAGCAGCGCCACAAAAGCAAAGAAACGGGTCATGGAAGGCTGCCTCACCCCATCTCGCCGCCTAAAACTCAACATCCCCCCTGTCGGCATCCAAGCATCAGCCATTCTGAACCAGCTAGACTCAGGATGCTGTCGCCTAAATGGTTACCTCTTCTGGATAAGGGCAGTTGCAGACTCCAAAGTGTAGATACCACAAAGAGACAGTAACTCACTTTTTCCATTTCTGCCCCGCATACACAATACACCGGCGAGCCCTGAGAAAAAACCTACGACAAGACAAAATACCTTACAACCCCAGCGACCTCAGCTCTGCCCTTTGACACAAGAAGGCATGGCCGGCAATGGAACAATTTATAAGGTCCTCAAACAGATTCGACTCCCTACAGGAGCAAGAGCATCCCACACCCCCACAGCCTCCTCCATCAACGCAACACACCAGGTCTCCCATTTCATGAATGACCTCGCCTCTCTAATCCTTCTTCATTCTTTCCTTTTCTCTATTCCTTTTACTTGTCTTTTTCTTTTCCTTCTATTCTTGTTCTGCTCGCATCATGCTGTTACATGACCGAGGCTGCATCATAGCTTCTGAGACTTGTTGTATCCATCCCATAAATGTTTTGCATATCCAAAGTGGTCCGTGCGCAATGCAAATTACCACTTAAAAAAAAAAATCCATACCTCAGCCAGAAGTCTATTCTATAAATAACTCATACCTTACGTTGTAATAGTCTCCTCATCGGATCAACTTGTTGAAATTATGTTAATCTATTATCTGCGTATCGTCTACCCAAACCTTGAGACCGTGACACACACCCATCACACCCACCGCCCACAGCACAAACGCGACTCAAGTCAGCCGGGCGCGACTTCCAGTCCGCCAGCATCGACACCCTTGTTGCGCCAACTGTCGGTGGGCTGGTCCCAACGAAACGAGAGCTCCATCGAATTATCGACCTCAAGGGTGCCCAAGCCTTCGATGGATCCTGGAGCTCATTAGTTCTCCCCTGATTGTGGTCCGATACGCCACGGGCCCATTATTATCAATCACTGCCGGCTTAGAACGAGACGGGGTCATTCTATGGTGGGTGTTCAGGCGATGTAGGCCTCAAATTGCTTGGCCTGGCTGTGTATGTTGGCTACTGAACAGTACTTTGCCTGTTTTTTTTTTTTTTTATGCGGACCCAGTCAAGAGTTAGTACAGTTGAGGACAGCTCATCAATAATCTGAATCTCTCCAACCGCTGTCGCGCTCGCCAGTTTCGTTCAGCTTTTCACCCTCCTGCTTCTTCTCCCAACTGTTTCTCCGGACTTTGAACTCAGCGTGACCATAACTTGAATCGATTGCAATGACTGGCTTTGATTGCGATCCCTGCGGGCGATACTTCAGTCAACACTCCCACTATGAGGACCATCTCATCCACTCCTTCCGACATCACTATTGCAAACCATGTCAGCGGGACTTTGTTTCCGAAGAGGCCAAGCAGGCTCACCTCGCTAACTCAGGGCGGCACATGATCTGCCCGTGGTGCGAAACCATCGTCGGGAACCTCAGAACGCACAATCAAAGCAATCATGAACAATGCTCTGTATGCAGTGAATGGACCGCCGACGAATCAGATCTCCACCTACATTGCTCTTGGGCTCATTCTGAAATATACTGTATCCCTTGTCGAAGATTATTCTCCCAACCGGACGGTTTGGAAAACGTGAGGCCCCATTCAATTCGATTAAGTTTCAAGAAGAAAGAGTTTAATACTAAGTGTTCACTTGCTGGATCATCCTATTTATCACTCAACAGCATAGGAGGTCATCCGCACATCTGGAAAAAGACCAAGTCTGTCCTCATTCAGAATGCCATTCAGCCTTCATTAGCAAGGCAGCCCTTGTTGCACATTTTGAAGCCGGAACTTGCGCATCTGGTGTCGATATGAAGATCATCGACAGATATTTCGATGAACTTGACAACCATCAACGTTTTATCATGAAAGGGCTACTGTCACCATCCGATCGAACGGTTCCGGCGACGGGTCGTCGGGGTGATTATCGTTGTCCGATCTGTCCCAAAGTTTTTCGATACCCTCTGCAACTGGATCAACACTTGAGAGCACCCAAGCACCAAAACAATGGACAGAAACCTTACAGGTGTCCTTCTCAGCGATGCCGAGGCGCGAAGTTTTCATGCTTAAGTGCCTTATTACAACATCGAGAGAGGGGAAACTGCGAACCGCGCTACGGCGAAGAACTACGCAAGCTAATTATTAGACTCCTCAAGCTGGTAGCTGCACTCTGACCGACTTGCGACGCCGCACACTACTAGAAGGCTACGGTGTTGATGTTTTTTTTTTTTCACAAAACCTTCAAGACGAACTTTTTTACTCGGAGACCCAGTCCTTTTGCTTCCCACCTCATGCTTTTGCAACCCGTTTGGTTCTATCAATCTTTCCACCGCCTGGATTGATGGGCCGTCTTGATCTCTTGAGCGATTGTTCTAATGGCCCAACGAGGAACTGTCTTTGAATCAGGTGGTCACCCAGAGTGGATACCGCAGAGCATCGACCTGGTATTATCAATAGTTCCTCAGAATCAGGTTGCCCGGTTTAGGACGTTGAGCCCTTCTTTGCTCCTACCAACTTCCGTCTTTTCTTACTCATTGCCTACCTCCTTGTCACCTCAACCTCTGCATCCTATACTTTTAGAACCAAGCCGACTCAAGTCGTTCCACTTTAAGAATCATCTCAATTAATATCGTCCTGAGGGTTGGATAATGCTGATCCAGCTTGGTCTCCTCATGTCTCGTGACCAATTACTTCCGTTGTCTGGCATATTTCTGTCGAGACCTTTTTGTTTCAAGACATGATTAACGATCACGTTTATTCTGTTCGAGCTGTGGAGATTAAATCGTACTCAATCCAGTGTTGGTGATCTTAGTCACAGTATCTTCTTCATCTCCTTGACTGTTTTTTGGTACTTTTCTTGCTGCTTGGTCTCTGTTGTATTCCTTTTGCTGCCTGGTCTCTGTTTCTCGAGCTGCTGAAATAAACCAACCCAGTGGTCCTGGTTATTTACCGTCTATTTAGAATTCTCATGAAGCAGTCCGGATGTCCTTGCTTCTTTTTTTTTTTCAAGAAAAGGAAATAAGGTGAAGATGGATAGATAAGTTTTTTTTTTCTCTTATGCCAAGCATGGGTGTTTGGAGTTTCAATCAACAAAGCTTGAAGAAGCAAGATCTTGAATTAAGAGTCTGGTGCTTGTGAAACCATATAAATATTTACATGTCTTGGCTAGTGGTGTAAATCTGTAATGCATGCCTGCAGGCTAGGACAATGTCTGGACTTTTTATGTATGTAGTCCTTTCATAAAACCTTGGGCCCAAGTGGAAGTTGATCCCAACACACAAGTGTCCATTTAAAATGATAAAAGACCTCATGGCCCTTTGGTCAAGCATTTCTGAACTTCCAGATACTGTTTGATTGATTGCATGGAAGGTAGTAAACCATTGGCTCTCATACAAGCTGCCATGCATATGACCTGCACCACAGCCCCTATCATTCTACAGCCCTCATCCCTTGACCAAGCCCCAACGGTCCTCCATTACCATTTCCTCAACTCATCCTAACCATATCACCACTCATAGAATAAGGTTCTTTTTTTCTTTTGAAAAGAAAAAAATCAAATGATGATAATAAGCACAATCAGCTCCAACTCTGTCCTATTTTTTTTATGAATTTTCAGGTTACAATGGTTAAGAATGAGTTCTGACCTTCAATCAAACTGGCTCTTGTCAAAACATCCCTTCAGAATCCCCCCTGTAATTTAATTTGAAAGGTGGAGTGAGAATTCATCTCAAAGAAATTGTCTGATTTTTTTTTTGTGGAGCTTTATGAAAAAACCAGGTTGTTAGTGGGCTAGCATCATACAAAAAAAAAAGTGGGGCAGTTGCCTTTTGCTACCCCAGGAGAACTATCAGCTGCCTACTAAACAAGAGGTAGCCACACATAGTAATAATCTGAGTTCAAAAAGAAATTGAGGATAAGAATAGGATTTGGATCAAAAAAAAAAAAAATTGAAGGATTCAGGAGCCCTGAAATATCATGACAGACATGGATTTAGGGCGCAATTTTAGGAATATTCATTAACCTTCTGGCATCATCCCAAGATTCCTGCACCTTAAAAAAGTTCCCTGTAACTCAAGGCACCCTGGTGTAAAATGATGGAACAAATGACTTACACATATTCCATATATGTGCTATACATCAGAAATGAAATCAGAATTTGATTTTTGCCTATAGTTTAGGTGTGATTTCCATGGATATTGTTGTTTCAAAATTCCTTCACACAGCTAAATAAATAGATACAATAGCTTCCCTGCACCAAATTTTCAAGGCCCACATGCAGTACTTCAGCTTAATACATCCCACTGGCCTGTATACATGATATGGTATATCCGGTGAGTTTGATTGGGTATTCAAATCCAACTGGTCATGCAAAAATCTATGGTTGATGTCCTGACCAAATTGGTTGATGGTGCAGCAGCCAAGGGGGGCCCATCTTTCTAGGTCATGAACCTGACTTGGTAATTAGCATGCTTCAAGCTTAAGGATTATTGTCTTCCTCACATTGACAAATCATTTCCTCAGTACCATCTACCTCAGTCCATACTTGTGACACAAATAGAAGCACAAAATCAATGGTGCCTTCCACTTATCAACTCTGGCTTGCATAAAAACCTTCCATTCTTGGCAACTGACTCAGCACCTACTTGCAAACCTGGCAGTCAACTCTACTCCAGTCAACCATCCATTCAAGCTCTGCTCTTCCACCCTGGGTATCAATAGCCCTTGGGTTCCCATTCCCGGTCATGCACTCTTGCTAGCTCACACCCATGCTAGTTAGCCACACCAACTGTATAGTTTTCAATTGGAATAGTCCCTTACCCTGCATAAACTACATCCTCATATTTGCATTGTCTCTCACATCACTCCTTCCTATCTCATCCGTTATGCCCTTGTACGCTCAGGCTCTATTGCCTTGCATCTACATTATGACCTTGGAAACTTCTATACTGTTATTTCATTTCCCAATCCGTTCATGTCATTCATTTCCTGATTGTCTCTTAACTGTAGTTTTCCACCCATCAGGTTGTATCTAGTCACTTCAGATTACCTCATAAAGGCTATGTTGCTTGCCTGAAGATAGTCTCCTCAGTTGGTTAATTTAATACATTCTTGCATTTTGCTAAATCCAGTCATCACATTGGGCTTGGCTTTATTTTCCTTTCCATTGGAACAATTCATCCCTCTCACTGTGTTTCAAGCTACCAAATCAAAAGTTTGCACTTTGCAGTTAGCTTTTCTACCTTGCATTTGCACTTTCCCTTGCACTCAGTCTTGTCCTTTGCACTCACAATCATCTAAGATTGCCCTGTAGTACATGGGGTGGTTGTGTGACAGTAAATTATTGAAATCAACTCATCCATTGTAGTTTGCAAACCTATAATAGATTTTTTTCACAATGTCATGTACTTGCTCAACTGGGAAGGCTTCCCTCACCCCTTATAATGATGATATCCATTGGGTAGGGAGGTCCAGAATTTCTTGGGCCAGACAACCCTTAGACCCTGTTCCTTCTTCTAAATCCCCTTTGGTTGAACCTCCTGGTTATCCCCTGGCTTGTCCTTGGGAAGCAGTGGATCCCCTGGCTCCTCCTCAGGAAGCGGTGGATCCCCTTGCTCCTCCTTGGGAAGTGGTGGATCCCCTCAAAGAAATTGAATACTCCAACCACCCCTCCAATGAAACCTCAACTCGTATTGGATCAAGGGTTTGAACTAATGCTCCCAAACCAAATGCTTCAACCTTGCTCTCAACTTTGATCCAGTCTCTTAACCAAACTGCCTCATAATCTGGTCCAAGTGGCCCTAGCTTTTGTACTCCGGGCATGAAGCAGCCTGATCATTTTACTGGGAAAAAACCCCATAAAATTAGAGCCTACTTACATTCCTGTAAAATCATTTTATCAAAAAATACTTGTAATTTTCCCACTGATAGAAAAAGAGTTATGAATGCCTCTTCCTTCCTTGGGGGATGAGCCTTGCAGTGGTTCAAACCTTACCTCAAACTATTAGATAACAATAGCCCCACTTTTATCCTCAACAACTGGGACAAGTTTGAGCAGCAATTGTTCACCCTGTTTGGCAACCCTAATGAAGTCCAAAACACACAATACAAAATTAATAACTTAGTCATGAAGGATAGTAGTAGAGTTTCCATTTATATCTCTAATTTAAAAACTTTGCAGTATTGCATCCAATGGAAAAATGCAGCTCTCATATTTAATTTTTGAAAAGGTTTACCGGCACACCTAACAGGGGGTATCAAAGTCAACCAAACCCGCCATTTTTTAATGGCGGGTTTCAACCCAAATCCACCATTAAAAATCAAAAAAAACCCACTTATTTCAGATCAGACGTGTCAAAGTTAACCTGAAATAAGTGGGTTTTTTCAAATAAAGTATTTAAATGCTTCCACCACCTGTCCGTGTCATAGACCCCTGTTTTCCCACCTCCTTCTACCTCCGACCTCATCGGAAAATTTTTTACCCCCACCCTCATCATAAAATTGATTGACCACTCTCATCACTTTATTGCTCTCATCACTTGATCACTCTCATCCACTTCATTGCTCTCAAAACTTCATCACTCTCATCACTTAACCGCTCTCATCACTTGATCACTCTCATCCACTTTATCGCTTTCAAAACTTCACCACTCTCATCACTTTATTGCTCTCATCACTTGCATAGCCCTTACTCTTTCAAATGGCCCCTCAGCAAACCTCCCCCCGCAAGTCCAACACACCCAAGAGAACATTGCCAAGGAACTCCACAACAAACAATCCTCCCCATCAGCTTCCAAAGGCTCAAGTCAGCTCAAGAGAGCTGATCACATCATCCTGGTAAACTGGCTGAAAATTCCCTCCAACTACAATGCCTGCTTTGGATCCAACAACAAAACACGTGTTGGCCAACCTCAATCCTCTAAGGTCAATGGTTATCTCCTGATGGCCAATGAACTCAAGAACAAAACAAAAGGTAGGCTGGATCTGTCATCCAAACAGATGAGGGAGCGGTTCAAAAACTATCAAGCCAAGTACAAAAAGGCCCACTCCATGTTTATCTCCACTGGCTTTGGTATCACCGACTTGGACAAAGCCAAAGGAATCAACTTGGTGGTTGGTAAGTTGGAATCCATTTGTCCTTTTTATATTCAAATGGATGAAATCTTCAGAAAGAAGGCCAACATCACCCCCCTAGCTGCTTTTGATGCTCAACAATCCAATTCCGTTGATGCCGAGGACTTGGCTGGGGATGCTCAGCCTACCAACGGGGACCTTGATGAAACCTTGGCCTTGGAGTGGCCCCCATCTGATGACGAGGAGGATATGCAAACACAATCAGCTCCAATCACTTCTACTTTGGTATTGATTGATCAGTCAATCCCAACCTTGGACCCCTCACTTCCTTCTTTTGATTGCTCTCTTCCTGGGGCAGAACAACTGGAGAACTTGCCCAATGAGGAGGATGTTATTCCTGGATCACTGTTTCCATCAACATCTGCTCAAGTAAGGAACTAAATTGTTGTCAATTCTGTCTGGTTGCTCCTGACTGATTTACATTGTAAAAAAACAGGCTCATCCATTTTTGATTGGCCAAAAACTCAAGCCAATGGGGCCTCCAACATTGCCTTCAAATGCTAGTGAGGACTTTCAGACTCAAACCTCCTCTGCCAAGGGTAAGCAAAAGGCCTCCAATTCCATCAATTTCAACCCCAAAAGTCATCAAAAGAGGAGAAACACTTCCAGTTTTTTGGGCTTTGAAGAAATCATGGAGAGGCAAGATTCATGTAAGTTGATTGATTCAATATCCTTGCTTTCAAAATCATGCTCATTGCCATTCCCCTCCAAAAAATAGTGAAATCAAAAATTGAATCAGATAAACTTCAGTTTGAAAAGCAAAAGTGGGATTGTCAACTGGTCATGGATGGTCAAAAGCAGCAAGCCGAGACTTTGGCTAATCAACAAAAATTGGATGCTGAATGGAGGTTGAAACAAGCTGAGCTAGAGTTTCAAAAAGAGGAAAAGGAGAAGGATCGGCAGCAAGTGCAACTGGAAAAGGAGAGGGAACAATGGGCAAACAAAAAAAAGGATAAGGTATCAGTAGCTTTGGCTTGCATTGGCAGTGGTAGATCTGTAGAAGAAATACAGCAGATTACTCAAATGCTGGGCTTGTAAATATATTTGCATGGATGAAATAAAAACAAATTATTTTTTACTACAACAACATTTGAGAGCATTCTTAACCCCACCAATATACAGATCTTTTTTGTTTTTATTGATATTTTTTTCTCTAGAGTAAATTTGGCTGTTTTTCATGTCCCTACAAGTGCTCTAATTTTGTTTATTAATTTGGAGTGACATGGCCATTCTGGTATGGGTTGCTGTGTCCACAGCTGGAAAGGTACAGTGGCTTGTACTTGTTATCAGCCCAAACCATTTTGACTATACCTTTTTGCTTGAAATCAATTCCAAAGCCAAGGTCAGGAAAAACAAATTGACCGTCCAAAACTTGATATTCATGCGTATCTTCAATAAGTCAACCATTTGATTTTTTGGTTGGGACCACAAGTAAAAAGGAATAGCCAGAGATGTTGCCTTTGTCAATATGAGGAGAATTGTAAAAAGAATCCAAGGTGAAAGTGAGGTGTGGGGAGCAATCAAAAGGTGTAGGCTTGGAAGACCAGGCAAACTTTTCCTTGATCCAGTTGTCAGTCACTTCCAAAGAAATTTCTGAATCCCTCATTTGAGCCCTCCTTTTTCTACAATTCCTCTGCTTGCCACCTCTCTTTATGTTTTTCATACCATCTCCTTCCATATTTCTCCCTCCCAGGCACTTGCTGCACCCAAGGTGAGGATCAAGGTGAAATTTGAATGGTTGTACAACATTTTGAATTTGGTAGGCAGTGAAGGAATCAATATCAAAAAAGGGGTTGGACAAACAAAAAGACCGGTCAAACAAATAAAAAAAAAAAAAAAAAATGTCAGCAATGTTCTCATTATTGGCAACAAACGGTGGGATTAAAAAAATAAAAAAGAGATGAAAATCAAAACCTGGCAGAGCTAGAAAACCTAAAAAAAAATAAACAAAAACAAAGGGAAAGTCAGTTCCCTGTACCCTCCAAAAACTCTGCATCAATCGGCCCAAACAATTGGCCAATCAATCACGAATTGATTGCTTGATTGGGCAATCAATTGCAAATCAATCGCTTGATCAATTTGCAATTGATCACTCTCCGTTCGTTCCCCCCTTGGCCGCCTGGCTTGGTTTGGTGGACTTGCTGGTGGAGTGCTTGGACCGAAGCGCACCAAATTGGTTGTTGAGGTGTGAGAGGTGCCCTCTCATCAGCTTTATCGCTCAATCCACGTGCTTGATGGCTTGCTTCAGTGATTCTCCGTTATCGGGAATCAACTCGAGAGCAAGTGCGATCATCAGATGCGTCTTGGCTACCGTTCCCGCTTTAACATCCGGTTGTGACTTTTTGATCTCTAGAGAATTCTTGTAGGCTTCAACGGCCATCTCAAATTGTTCTAATTGTAATTGAGTTGATCAAAATCAAGTTAAGAATCAAGCCAGAGTCAGATGGTTCAATCTTTGCATCAAGTAAAATTGGAGGGGGCGGGGGGAGAGAGAGACAAAGACCGCACCGCCTTCCTGATGGACTTGTGCAATCAATTCATAAACGTTGATGAGTTTATTCTGTAGAAGTTTGGTCTCATCCCGAGGTTTCATGATAAGTCAAGGAAAACCTTTAAAAGATAATGCTACATCATATCATCAAAGAACAACATGAGTGTAAAAGCAATTAAAATCAACAAAACCAATGCAATCATGAATCCAGAATAGCTAGACGAGCGCAAGACCAATAGCAATGAAAAAAGCAGATCAAAATATCAATAACGTATTCATTGAAATCGAGTCCTGACTCAACTCAGCATGAGTCGGTCTTGACTCTCCGAAACAATTGGTTGAATTGAATAGGACTCCAATCAGGACAAGAAGGGGGGGGAAGAAAGATGATTGGGAGATTGCTTACAACCCACTCTGAACAAAGCCTCTCCTGAGAGACATTGTGCAATGAACCAAACAATACTCAAAAAACCCTAATAAGACTAGCAGGACCAATAAACTAATTAAGATCACTGCAAACTGATTGTTGATTGATCCACGAGGAATGCCCAAGAGTAGTGTATACGAGAGTCAATCATGAGGCGCGCGCCATCAAGAAATTAAAAATGAAATTAAAAACAAGATTGAACATCATGACGTCAGTTTACGTACATCATGGACAATTGGAATCATAATATTGGCTTTTGAGATATAATTCAGAAGCAAACCAGGACGGGGAAGAGGAGGAGGGGAAGGATACCTGCTTGGAAAATCTACTCAATTGATGATCGTGATTGTCTTGAGAGTCAGAGCCGATTTGGAAGTTGATGGAAGTAGTGAGTGAGACCAATTAAGAGGACCAATGAGACTACCCAGGGAGATGGCGTTCTGGAGTAAGGCCTTGCCGTAGAGCAGATGAGCATCGATGATCGCCGGATGGTTCTCGGGATGATGAGCGGTCAGGGACTTGCAAGCTCTTGAGAAGCATTCGTTGGCCATGGCGTAGTGTTTGAGAGCAAAGGCACGAGTGCCAGCGGCCAGTTGAGCCTTGATGGACTCCATATTGGTCGATGGACCCTTGGCGGCCGGGTCTCGACAATCCTTGACCGGTTTGACGCTCGTCGGCTGCTCACTGAGGTCAGGTGGGGGTGCAATTGAGGGGATAGGTCAAACAATCCGCAAAGGGATAGAGGAGGATCATACTTTTTTGAGCTCATCTCAATCTCTCTTGGAGCCTAGGATTCAAATGGGGATCGGATTGAGCATCGCTTGGTTAGGGGGGGGGGGGGTCTTACAACAATGAACCAGACATGTCGGGCCAAAGCGGGGCGGCGACTTGGGTCCAATGGGATTGACTCTCTCAAGAAGCCAAGTTTGAGTTTGGATGGGATATCAAGAGGAGGATCTTGATTGTTAAGCTCAGAGACCTAGTTTGAATCAATGAGTGATTCCTTATCTAAGTGCAAATGTAACCATCCATTGCCAACTTATTAATCGCAGGTTACAGTTAGTCATCAGATCAAGGCAATATTAGGAAACGATTGTATTGCATATTTCTAGAGCAAGAGGGGATGAGAGCTTACAAGAACGGCAGATCAGATGTCTGTACTACGTAGGTGTAACAATCTCGATGACGTTCAGAATCAATTGATGATAGCCCTCGGAAGCCTTTCCTTTCCTTTCAAGAATCAATGATGGTTGTTGGTGGTCATCAAGGGGCCGTAGGGAATACGCGCAGGGGAACGGGAGATGGGACTGGTATGGATTTGCTGATGTGGATGGGTGTTTTTGATGTGATGGATGGTGGATGGATGATGATGCATAAATGGCAGGTTTAATGGAGTGTTTGATGATTGAAATCTGCCATTTTCATGAAACACGCCATTTTGAAATACACCAGTTAGGGGGTACGTGTATTTCAGAAACCCGCCATTAAAAATGGCGGGTTTTGTCAAAAAAAATGGCGGGTTTCTAATGGCGGGTTTGCTAACTTTGATACGCCCTAATAAAGCAACTTGCAGTTGGGGTACATAAGACAACCTCCCTTCAGCAGTTAATTGACCCAGTGATTGAGCTTGATAATGGCTATCATGACAAGAACTGCTCTCAGAAAAAACAACCATGGACCGTCAACCTTGGCTCCAAAGGCGGAAGACTCCTCAAAAAAATCCTCAAAGAATCCAAAACAATCCAAACCAAATCCAACCTTGCACTCCAACCTGAAAGGGAAGGCCATCCCCAAAACTAAGAAGTTCCTGTAAAAAGAAACTGGGATGCTCCAGAACAAGGAGCAGCTAAGGAGGGAAAAGAATGGGTTATGTATGTATTATGGAGGAGAAAATGATGTCAATAGTTGTGCAAAGCGGCTAGAAAGTCAAAAAATTAGCTTGTAGTTTTTCTAATACTTTCAAGGAGAACTACACATTATCTAAATTACAGAGAGTCAATCTTTGCACTTGCAATTCACTAGGTTCTCTGAGTTTGATATTTGTCCTTTTTCATTCAGGCAACTCCCCTTATCAATTTTTGCTTGATTCTGGGGCTAATTCTTCTTTTATAAGTGAATCTTTTGCCACTTCCAAAAATCTTACACGTTCCAAGATAGATACCTTTCCCATCTATTTAGTAAGTATTGCAACCAAGCCGTCTCATTGGGTTTCCCAAAAGGCAAAATGGACCTTTGCATTCTCCAATTTCCCCAGGTTTGAATGGGACTTATTTGTCTTAGATATTCCTGGAATGGATGATACCATTCTAGGCCATGAATTCCTATTTTACTGGAATCCAGATGTGAATTGGCAAGAAGGAGTAATTAAACTTCAAACCTCACAACCCCAGGACACTAAAACTTCCCTCAAACAGGAATTAAACAACCTACCTGACACTTTCATTAAGTTGGATGACACTTTTCCGCCAGGAGATTTGCAATATCCTGACCTCCATTCCCAAGTTTCCTCTTCAGATTTAGGAGTTATTGCTTATTTGTCCAACTTAAAACTTCCTTGTTTCTTCAAGGAGAAAAAGGCACCAACCAAACAGTGTATCTTGAGCTCCTTAATGCTCTCACATCATGCAAGCACTTCAAACCCCAAAGATGACAAGATGAAGATCTAGAAATCTTTCCAGAGTCTTTAACTCCGGTTTATCATGACTTTGCTGACGTCTATTCAGCTGTAAAGGCAGATAAACTTCCCAAATCCTGTTCTTATGATCACAGGATCAAAATTACTGGCCCACCTCTGGAACCCAGACCAGTCTACTCTCTCTCAAAGAAAGAATAAACTGAGCTTCAAGAATACATTGCGGAAAATGTATCAAAAGGATTTCTTTGGACAAGTGATTCAAATACCAGTTCACCTGTCCTATTTGTTCCAAAGAAAGACGGCGGAATTTGCCTGTGTATTGACTACAGGAAACTGAACCAGGTAACCCAGAAGAATCCCTATCCAGTACTGCCTATTTTGCACCTCCTCACTCTCTTCCATGGAGCTGCTTATTTCTTGAAGTTAGAACTTTGAGGTGCCTATAACCTAGTTTGCATTGCAAGAAGTCATGAATATTTGACTGCAATGAGAACACGGTTTGGCAGTGATGAATATATTGTCATGCCTTTTGGCCTCTGCAATGCTCCTTCCACTTTTCAAAACTTTGTCAACAACATTTTTTCTGACCTTTTAGAGAAATACCTTGTGATGTATCTTGACAATATACTATTCTAGGCAAAAACTCTTTAGGATCAAATTGCACATGTGCAAGAGGTGCTACAGCAACTTTGCAAGAATGAACTGTTTGCAAAATCCTCTAAGTGCAAATTCCATAATCCTTATCTTCAGTTTCTAGGTTTTGTAGTCTTGCAGCAAGGACTATCAATGGATCCAGCCAAGAGCCAGCACATATTTGACTGGCCCCCACCTTCCTCTGTCAAATCCCTTCAAGTTTTGCTTTGTTCCAGTAATTTTTACAGGAAGTTTATTGAGCATTATGCCAAGAAAACCGTAAACCTTACTAACCTTCTTCAAAAAGACACTCATTGTGTTTTTACAGAAAAAGCTGCTTTAGAGTTTGAAGCTCTGAAGAAAGCATTCACTACTTCTTCAATACTTCCTCATTTAAAAAAGCTAGCTTGCACTATTGTACTAGAAACAGATGCAAGCAACTATGCGGTTGCAGGAGTAATCTCACATTCTTCCTTCTCTTCTTCCCTCATTCATCCCATAGCTGTTGAGTCTTGCAAATTTCTTGCTGCAGAGCTTAATTACAAGATACATGAAAAGGAACTTCTTGCAATTGTTTTTTGCTTGAAAAACTGGTGTTCATACCTTTTGAGTCTTATGGAACCCTTTGAGGTTCTAACTGATCACAATTCTTTAAAATATTTCACAAGCTCAAAAGTCCTTACATGCAGACAGGAACAATGGGCCAAATACCTTTTCAAGTTCAACTTTACAATCACTTACCTTACTGGGAAAAAAGCAGTAGTCCTTGATGCTTTATCACTTTGGGAAAATGTTTACCCAGGGGGGGGGGAGCACCTTTGCCAATAACAACCCTGAAAACTTTAGGACACTCTTCTCAACCCAATCTTCCCAACTCAGTTCAATCATCACCAACCTTTGAGATACAGCTTCCAAACTACAACAAGCTCAACTCAATGATACAAAGTGTAAAAAAATTTGCAAGAGTGCAAATCTATTAGATAGTGGGTACAGTATTGACAAAAATAGTTATTTAGGCTATAAGGACCATATAGTAGTACCAGATAGTTATTGAATTAAGTTAGATATCTTAAATTCAAGGCATGATTCTCTGCTTGCTGTTCATCATGGGCAGGATAAAACCTACCAATTGATTGCAAAAGACTTCTACTGGCCTGGTATGACCAAGGAAGTAAAAGACTATGTTAACACGTGCTATGATTCTAATCATAACAAGTCCTCAAAAACACCAGAGGTATGGGCTGCTCCAGAAACTTCCAATTCCGCCTATTCCTTGGAACTCACTGTCTATGTATTTCATTTTACAATTACCTATTTCTAGTTGTTATGATGCTATTTTAGTAGTAGTAGATTGCTTCTCAAAGATGGTTTTATTCCTTTGCAGTAATGTGACAGCCTCCTCAGAAGAATTAGCTAATTTATTCATAGAATATTAATTCTTGAAAAATTGTCTCTCTGATAACATAATTAGTGATTGTGGATATTTGTTTTTCTCTAGCTTCTGGACCTTGCTTTGCCAACATTTGAAGATCACTTGCAATTTATCAATGGATTACCACACAGAAATGGATGGGCAAACCAAGTGAGTCAATCTGATTCTTGAACAGTATCTTTGAATGTACATCTACTACCAACAGGAAAACTGGTTGGAATGGCTCCCATTAGCCAATTTTGCCTATAACAACTCCACTCATTCCTCCACCAAACAGTTGCCCTTCCAGACTCTTTATGGTAGAAACCCAACTTTATCTTCTATTCATGTAGCACCTTCTCACCCTTCTACCAATTACCTTAATCAAATTCATTCTCTTCAAACACAACTTCAAACCAAACTCAAAGTGGCAAACCAGCGCTACAAGGAACAAGCAGACCGGCTTTGCAATTTTGCCCCAACCTTTGCAGTAGGAGATGAGGTATTGCTCAATGCTTGCAATATTTTCAGTACTTGCCCAACCCAAAAAACTCTGAAATAAAACTTGGCCCCTTCAAAGTCAAATCATTTATTTCTCCTAACGCTTTTAAACTCACCTTACCTGTGAAATGGAAACGTACCCTCCTGGTATTTCATGTGTCTCTCCTAGCGCCAGCTTGAGTCTTATACCCTGGAAAGACTCATCCCCCTCCTGAACGGGTCAACATCCAAGATCAGTTAGAGTGGGAAGTAAGTTGTATTTTGGATTGCAGGTTACGCAAAGGAAAACTTCAATACCTTGTTGAATGGACTGGCTTCCAGTCTGACAAAGATTGCACCTTGTGGGAACCAGCCCATCACCTTTGCAACTCTACAGATTTGGTTTGAGACTTTCATGAAAGTTACCCTCACAAAACTTTCCAATCATGACTCCAATCCAATTCCGCACTTCCATCTCATTCCATCCCATAAATCTCATCCCATTTCCTTACTTTATCTCATTTCCAGTTCCTAAAATTTATCCATTTTCTTTTCACAATCTTTTATTCTTTCATGTTTTTTTATTTCAAATAATAATAATAAATACATATATATAATAATAACAATACAATAACCTATATATATTATAATAAAATAAGATTAAAAATAAAATACATTTTTACAAATTTTCCTTTACTTCTCTTTCCACTTCCTCCCAATCTTTGATCAATTCCTCTACCATTGACCTAAATTCATCCAAATCCTTGTTGTTTATCAAAGAAGAGATCATTTTCAACCCCATTAATTGCATCACCAGGTGCCTTTCAAAGATTTCCTTGCACCTTGCACAAGCCCTCTTTGGCCAGGCATTCCATCTACCTTCCTCCAAGAGCTCCTCATATGCTCTCTTCCTTTGGACCCTTGAAAAACCTTCTCCAAATTCCCCAGTTAATCTCCTTGCATCAGTTTCAATGGGCGCTTTGACTTGAACCTGGTTCCCTCCATCTCAGCCTTCCATTCCACCCCATTCCTCTATCTCTTTTTCCATTCCATCCCTTCCCGCTGTCCCGTTTCCTTCTTCTCCATTTCTTTCCCTCCGTTCTGTATCACCCTCTCCTCCAGCCATTATCCCTTCCTCCCTTGATTCTTTGAATACCACAAATTCCTCAGCTTGCACTTTGCCTTGCACCTTGGTATTCAACTGATTCACCTTGAATTTGGACAACTGTCCAATATACGGTGGCAGCGGCAGAGGCGTATTAGTAGTGTACCTTCTGAATTGTGGTGGTACTATCAAGAACAAAAATTATATTAGTTCCATTTCTTTTTATTTTTTATTTATTGTTAGTCTCTAAGCCTTAAACTTGCCAGGGTTTCAGACACCTAATAGTTTGATCTCCAGCACTGGTGTTCTATGATAGTTCACTTGCAGTGCAGACCTTTGGCTTTGCACCTTACTCCAAGACGCTAGGGGGGTATCCACTATTGGTTTGCTATTTATAGGGAAAGTGCAAGCAACCTTGCACAGACAACAATGCTTGCATTTGCCTTGGATAACCCTTGCGGAAGTACTAGGGACACATTGTTCATTTTGAAAAATAAATTTTTCACAACAACAAGATGACAATGACAAAATATTTCAATTATGAATTTATTTGAGAGACAAAGAAGTAGGATAATAACTAGGGGTATACAGTACTCACAAAATATTTCTGAATCAATGTGAAAATCATCTGAAAGCTCGCAGGAGCTTGCATCTTTATACCCAGGAAACTGTCATGCTTCAAGCTTAAGGATTATTGTCTTCCTCACTTTGACATATCCTTTCCTCAGTACCATCTATCTCAGTCCATACTTGTGACACAAAAAGAATCACAACATCAATGGTGCCTTCTGCTTATCAACTCTAGCTTGCATAACAACCTTCCGTTCTTGAAGACTGACTCAGAACCTACTTGCAAACCTTGCAGTTAACTCTACTCCAGTCAACCATCAATTTGAGCTCCGTTCCTCCACCCTAGGTATCAATAGCCCTTGGGTCCCCATTCCGGGTCATGCACTCTTGCTAGCTTGCACCCATGCTAGTTAGCCACACCAACTGTATAGTTTGAAATTGAACTAGTCCCTTAGCCTGCATAAACTACATCCTCATATTCCCATTTTCTCTCAGGTCACTCCTTCCTATCTCATCCATTACACCCTTGTACGCTCAGACTCTATTGCCTTGCATCTAAGTTATGACGTTGGAAACTTCTATACTGTTATTTCATTTCCCAATCCTTTCATGTCATTCATTGCATCATTGCCTCTTAACTGTATCTGGTTGTCTATCAGGTTGTATCTAGTCACTTTGGATTATCTTATAAAGGCTACACCGCTTTTCTGAAGATTGTCTCCTCAGTTAGTTAACTTCATACATTCTTGCATTTTGCTAAATCCAGTCATCACATCAGGCTTGGCTTTAGTTTCCTTTCCATTGGAACAATTCATCCCTCTCACTGTGTGTCAAGCTACCCAACCATAAGTTTTCACTTTGCATTTAGCTTTGCTACCTTGCACTTGCACTTGCCCTTGCACTCACTCTTGTCCTTTTCCCTCACAATCATCTAAGATTTCCCTATAGTACGTGGGGTGGTTGTGTGACAGTAATTTATCCAATCAAATAAACAGGACAAGGTGTGTTTTGCTGATTGGATTTTCATCATGATTCAAAATAGGAAGATGGCCTCCATCAACAACATTATCCATACCAAAGACATTGAGGGTCAGTCTTACAATGAAAGGTACAATGTCTTGCCCATCAGTTTTCAAAACTTAAAGAAATATTTTTCCTTTGCAAGACCAAAAATAATTCTCAGAATGAATTATATGAGCAGTTAAATCATCAAAATGGCTTAGAGAATCTCCAATTGTTGGAGAGCTTGGCTTGTTAGGTAGCAACTTGCTATCCAAAAAAAATAGCTAGAAAGCAATTTAATGCCCGCATTTCACAATTGTCTTCTCCACAAGGACGTGGCAGCTAGCTAACAACCCAAAAAGCACAATTGTTTTCCATTTCAGTGGTTTACTAGCTGGGCCCCCCCTTTTTTTCAAATTGCAACTTGTCTTCACAACTTGTCATCACAATTCATCATGCCAAATCCATTGCACAAATATCAAAATTTCAGCCTTCAACCACCAAAATACCACCTACCAGCTCTGCAAAAAGAAGATGGCCCCCTTCTCACACTCAAAGAATATTTCCCTTTTGCCAGCTCCCACTTTCAAAATCAACAATTATTCCTTTAAATTGAATAAGAAACTCATAAAATGCAATTGTGTCAAAGGAACAAATCAAAAAGAAAATTGATCAATCAAAAGCAAGTCAAAGGCCATTGGAATCTCATGGCTGATTATTTCAATCAAGACGCAAGATACAACAAACAGATGTTTGAAAGGAGATTACAAATTAGCAAGATTATCTTCCAAAGGACAGTAATGGATTTGGGGGCTGATGACCCCTATTGGGCCCAAAGATTGGTCATTAAATCAATCCTACTGACAAAGAAAACCCTTCTATTTTTTCAGAAAGCAATCAATATTGACATCTGTGTTTTTTTTCAGGACTGCTGTGGCCAAATTGGTCATTATCCTCATCAGAAAATTACTGCTGCAATTTTTCAATTGGCCAATGGATGTTCTGCTGACTGCACTGATGAATATGTTTGAATTGGCAATATAACTGCATTAGAAAAATTGAAGGGATTTGTCAATGATATTGTGTTTTTATTTGAGGGGGAATTCCTCAGAGGTCCAACAGATGAGAAGCTCTTGGTTATCATGAATGAATATGAAGCACATTTTTTCCCAGGATGTTGTGGTAGCATTCATTGATGGAATGTGTTGGGGCTGGAAGAATTGCCCTCAAGCTTGTGCTGGTCAGTTTCAAGGAAAAGAAGTACGCCCAACAATGGTTTTAGAAGCAGCAGAATCATTTAATCTAATAATCTGGCACTGTTTCTTTGGATCACCTGGGACTCAAAATGACATCAACCTACTCAACAAGTCACATATTTGATAAATTTCTTAGAGGTATAGTTTTTCATAATTTTATTCACCTTATTTCTTGTTTGTTTGACTTATTGAAGGATTTTTTTGGTTTTTTTTTTCAAGCACTGCATCAAATGTATCTTTTGAGATCAAGAATAATCAATATAACTATGGATAATATTTGGCTGATTGAATTTATCCCAACTGGCCTGTTTTTCTAAAATCTTAAAGAACTCCTCCAGATCCTGAAAGTAAAAATTTCAATCAAATTCAAGAAGGAGCAAGAAAGTACATAGAAAGAGCATTTGGAGTTCTGCAAGGTTGATTCTGAATAATTTCTCAAACCAGTAGACTTTGGTTCAAAGAAGATATAATCAGTATTATGAAGTGCTGCATAATTCTTCATCAGATGATTGTGGAGGAAAGGTACCCCCATTATCCTTTTCTTAATCATAATATTTCCAGTGATACCAGCACTAACATCTCCTCAAATGTTCATGATCCTGCTTTATTTCATAATTTTAAACCTCTCAGTACAAATACTTCTAGGATTCATGACTAAACCATTCATTACCAGCTCATCAATGATTTAAAGAGTCAAAATTGGATTAAGAGGGGAATTGCAGGTTGATTGTTTTAACTTCCTCAAAATTCCTTTGCCATTTTATTGGTTTGTTTCCAATCATAAAAAATTATATTTAAATCTTACATTTCATGTTTCCAAAGAGTATTGATTGAAAATCAAACAAATTCCAAAAGAAATAGAGGCACAGTCCAATTTGAGGGAGTAAATAGTAATATATGGGGTATTTTGATATAGATACTTGTGTTTGTTGAATCACCCTTCAAGTTGATCTTGGACTTTTTGCTTCAACATCCTCAACATATCTTTACTGTCCTCATCAGGAAACCCTTCTTCAGATTGTAAAATGACCGTCAAACGCCCCATTTCAACCATGACATCCAATTTCTTGCATTCCAAATCATACATCTTCTCCGCAAGGTTTTTATTCCGCTCACCAACTTTTGTGTTCTTCATCAGGATCTCAAGTTGCAAAATGTATTCATTGCCATATTTTGAATTGGGCTCTGAGTTCAAGCAACAACGCTTTGCTGCCTTCACAACTTCTGGTCAAGCCAAGGAATCAGCAATGGAGGGCAATGATGGGAGTTTGCTTGCTGGGGTATTTGCCTTGCTGAGGCCATAGCTGGAGGCCAGTTTGCTAATTGATTTTGGATTGTGTAAAAGGATTTGACAAGTGCCTTTGAATTTAAATTGTGGGCCCTTTGTTTGTTGGTGATATAACTCCTTCACTTGACACATCCATTCCATTGGAATAAAGCCACTTGGTTGCAATTGGTCAATCACACAATAGATGGCCACAAACTTCAAGGTGGAGATGTTGAGGTTTGCCCATCTATAGACTAGAGAGGAGGACAAAGTTTAGTTTTTGGACCAGCAAGAGAATTGAGAGATCAAGAGAAAAATCAATCTTACCTGGTCCAGATACCCTCAAAATCATGGTAAACCACTTTAATGTGGATGTTGAAGTCTTCCTCAACCAACTTGAAAAAATTGATGCCAGTTTGGTTTGTTGCAAATTCTGGATGTTTGCTTACATGGGCCCATGATCAAGGAAGTTGCTCCTCTTCTTGAGGGGTCCAGCTAGGAGCTTGTTTATTCTTAGCTTTGTGAGTCTTGTTTTCATTGCTTGATGGGAGGCCGGTGGGTTCCATAGTGGGTGATGGGGATGATGGCAGATTGAGATTGGGGGAAATATGGTAAAGGAGGGAGGGAGTTGGGGGAGTGGGGCATATTGGAGCTGGGGCTGGGGGGAGGGGGATATTGGTGGGGAGGATATCAGAGTTTGAATGGCGGAAGGGATCTACCTACAAGGGTGGAAGGGTATGGCAGGGTATAGGCATACAGGATATGCAAGAGATGTAAAGGCAGGGAGCTAGAAATCTTGCTAAATTCCCATAAATTTATGAAAAACCAGTAAACTTATGGAGCTTGCTTGCTAGCAAGCCCTTATTTTTGCACAATTGTGAAAATTGCTTGGTAAAATTAGCTAAAAAGCGGGCTTACCAAGAAAATTTGAGATGCTCTTATTAGATCATAAAGAGTGCCATAAAAATTTGATTTTCACCTCATAATTTTGGCATCTGATCCAAAATGATGTGCTAGAAAAATCAATACCTCAGAAGGAAGGAGCCAAAAAATTAAACGTATTTTTTTGACAAATTAAATGGAAAATTGAGGAAGACCCATTCCTGGTGAAGTTAAACAAGAAGGTAGAATTCAAGATTTGCCCTGAAATGGTCACTGAGCTGTTTAACAACCTCAAAGGGGAATCAAAAACTACCTTGAAATAAACAAGTAAGTTTCTTCAAGAAAAATTTGGAGTCTTTATCAACCCCAAAGCCATAATAAAGGTTTTCAATCAGGTTTTTCTTACCTGGAAGAAATTATGCAAAATACCGGCCTCTGGGAATTGGATGGATTTGCTTGAAAAAAAGCCAACTTGGTTTGGATTCAATCTTTGGAACTTCAAAAATCCATTGTTTCTATTGATGAATATGGATTTGACTTAAAAATCCATTAGCAATCTGGTTAAATCCCCTATTTTTCTTTCCCATCTGTTTGTTTCATTTCTTTTTTTATCACTTCTTCTTAATATATCTTTTTTTAGGCAAGTCAACTTTTTTCAGTTTTTTCCCCAAAGCAAAGCAAGTAACTCTGATTGAGTCCATGTCTAATCAGGGTAATACTCACTATGAAATGTTTAACTCTGATTAAATGAAGGAAACAAGGGTTGGGTTCAACAGTTTTTGCTTTTTTTTTGGCAGCCTTGGATCACAAATACATTTCAAGGCCATTGTAATAATGGAAAATGTGCCAATCCACCATGGAAAGCAATTGGAGGAGATAAGGGAGAGACTTAGGATTTGAAAGGGAATCTTGATTAAATTCCTGCATCCCAGCTCATCATTTCTCAATATTATTTATAATTGCTTCAATAAACTCATGCAGTAAATTAAATCACAAAATACCACCATCAAATTGGAGATTTTCCATCACACAAATAAATCAATTCAATAGCTTTGACAGCCAAAAAATTTGAAATATTTTCTAATCACTGAAGGCATTTTTATTGGCCCTTTATAGAGATTCATCCTATTTAGGTAATCTCCTTGAAGAACTGTGATGTTTTTTGAATTTCTTTTTTCCATGGTTTTATTGAGATAAAAAAGGGTGAACAGATTATTTATTATTTTCAGAAACAAAAAAACTCTTGGTAGCTTTATTTCAAAACCACCATGGCCAATTTGATGGCACATCCCCACTTTTTTAACACCAAACAAGTGATGGTTGACTAATCACCACATGTCTTTGAGCACCTTCCAACTGTGGTTTTAAAAAAAACATCTCAGTGAAAAATGAAATCAAAATCAGTGGACACTCTATACGTGAACCTGAAATTGTCAATTAAAGTTACTCAAATTAGTGTATGCAACTAAAAAGGATATTTCAGGTGAGCTTATGAAAAATGGATTATAGGTGTTTTTATGGAAGCCATATAAATTTTTTTAATTTTTTTTTTTTAAAAAGAAACATCAAGATCAAGATAAAGCCTAGAAGATTTGGTAATGAAAGTGGAAAATTACCCAAAATCTTGTTAAGCAAGATTCTTAAAACCAAGCATGCTTGATTATTGTGCACCATAATGATAATTTTATTTTTAATAATTTATAATAAATAAAAAATCATTTATGATTCATAAACTAAGAAAATATTAAGTATATAAGCTTAATTAGTAGTTGTGGCTCATTTGAAAAATGAAAAAAAGAATCTAAAGGAAACCATGCCATCATGCCAAGACAAGGACTTGTGATTTTAATCTCACCAATTATCATCATTTGAAATCCATGAGTACCATTCTGAGATCAATGCACTGTTCTAAGTCTCTCTTAATTCCTTTTAAGATATATTCATAGAATTTAAAGGTAAACATACCATCTCCATCTAAGCCCTATCTACCCCAGAATAAATCACCTAAATAGAAACAAACACTATACCTTCCAGGTTCAATTAATTTGAATATAAAAGTGATGGTTCATAATTTATAGAAATTGGGAAATATTTCAGAAAAAAATTACTCTATTGTAAACCATTTCCAATTTGGTAAAAGACTAATGATAACCCAGACCTCCTTTACTTCTGATAATTTATTTGTGAAAAAACTGCCTTTAAATTGGATTCATACCCATCAAAGTAAATTATTCTAAATTTTATACTCAAATAACCAATTTATTTCATCATATTTTGAAAAATATACTCTGTTAGAGGAATTTTTTTTCAGATTTAGCATTTGATATAATTTTGATCCCTCCAGATAGAGAATGATAATCAGAGTATTAGAAAACCTGAGTTATAAGGAAAATATTGATTCAAAATTGTTTTTGTTTTGAATATATTAAATCCCAAACCAAACCATTTTATCCATGCATTTATAATAGGACGTATCAAAGTCAAGCAAACCCACCATGTTTTAATGGCGGGTTTCAACCCAAATCTGCCATTTCAAACCCGCCATTAAAAATCAAGAAAACCCACTTGTTTCAAATCAGACTTGTCAGAGTTACCTGGAAATAAATTGGTTTTTTAAAATAAATTAGATAAAGGCTTTCACCAGTTCAACCATGTAATTCCACATCATCACCCCTGGTTTCAACCTCTGGCCTCATTGGAAAAATTTGACCTCCAACCTCATCCCAAAAATTTGATTTTCATTGCTCTCATCACTTCATCACTCTCATCCCCTCATCACTTCATCACTCTCACCTTGCTTCATCACTCTCATCACTTTATTGCTTTCATCACATCCATCCTCTCATTGCTTAATCGCTTCATCCCTGCTTTCATCACATCCCTTTATCACTTCATTTCTTCATCACTTTATCACTTCATCCCTCATCTCCGCTTTCATCACATCCCTTCATCACTTTATTGCTTCATCCCTCATCCCTGCTTTCATCACATCCCTTCATCACTTTATGGCTTCATCCCTCATCCCCGCTTTCATCACATCCCTTCATCAATTCATTGCTTCATCACTTTATTGCTTCATCCCTTCATACCTATTACTCTTTTTAAATGGCCCCTTCACAATCCTCCCCCCGCAAGTCCACTAAACAAACCAATGGAAAAAATCAAACATCCCCCAGGAACTCAAAATCCAACAATACTTCCCCATCAGCTTGCCAAGGCTCAAGTCAGCTCAAGAGAGCTGATAACATCATCCTGTTAAACTGGCTCAAAATTCCCTCCAACTACCATGCTTGCTTTGGATCCAAAAATGAAACACATGTTGGCCAAACTCCATCCTCCGAGGTCAATGGTTATCTCCTGAAGGCCAATGAACTCAAGAATAAAACAAAAGGTAGGCTGAATCTGTCATCCAAACAGATGAGGGAGCTATTCAAGAATTATCAAGCCAAGTACAAAAAGGTCCACTCCATGTCAATCTCCACTGGCTTTGGTATCACCAACTCTGACAAAGCCAAAGGAATCAACTCAGTGGTTGATAAGTTGGACTCCATTTGTCCTTTTTATATTAAAATGGATGAAATCTTTAGAAAGAAGGCCAACATCACCCCTCTTGCTGATTTTGATTCCCAACAATCTCATTCAGTTGATGCCAAAGACTTGTCTGTGGATGCTCAGCCTAGAAATGAGGACCCTGATGAGACCTTTTCCTTGGAGTGTCCCCCATCCAATACCAAGGAGGATATTCCAACACAGTCAGCTCCAATTGCATCTACTTCAGCATTGATTGATGAGTCAAACAGGACCTTGGACCCCTCACTTCCTTCTTTTGATTGCTCTATTTCTGGGGTGGAAGAACTGGAGAACTTGGCCAATGAGGAGGATGTTATTCCTGTTTTGCCACTACCATCAACATCTGCTCAAGCAAGCACTCAAGTTCTTTTCTCTTCTGTCTGGTTAATCCTGACTGATTTATATTGTAAAAAAACAGGCTCACCCGTTCCTGATTGGCCCAAAACTCAAGCCAATGGGGCCTCCCACATCCCCTTCAAATGAGAGCAACAACATTCCAACACAAACCTCTTCTGCAAAGTGAAAGCAAAAGGCCTCAAATTCCATCAACATCAACCCACATAGCCTTCAAAAGAGGAGAAATACTTCAAGCTTTTCTGGCTTTGGGGATATCATGGAGAAGCAAGATTCAAGTAAGGATGTTGGATTCTACTTGCTTTCAAAATCCAGCTCATTCGTATTCCCCTCTGAAAAACAGTTAAATTGCAAATTGAATCTGAAAAACTTCAGTTTGAAAAGGAGAAGTGGGATTTTCAACTGGCTATGGATTGTCAAAAGCAAAAAGGTGAGAGTTTGGCTCATCAACAAAAGTTGGATTCTGAGTGGCAAATTAAACAGGCTGAGCTGGAGTTTCAAAAAGACAAAAAGGAGAGGGATTGAGCGGAAGTCTGACTTCAAAAGGAGAGGGAAAGTCTAGCCACAGAAAAAAAAAAGGTTATCTGTAGCAATGCCATGTATTGGTAGCAGTATAACTTTGGATGAAATCAAGAAAATCACTTGATTTCTGGGCTTGTAAATATATTTACTTTAAAAATTTTAAAAATAAAAAAAATATTTTGCTTGGCTTGAAAATATATTTACTTTAAAAATTTTAAAAACAAAAAAAAATAAAAATTTATGTTTGATTACTAAAATGTTTGAGACTATTTGAAACTCCACCAATAACCAAATATTTTTTATTTATTTTTACATTTTTTTTCTAGAGTATATTGCCCAACTTTTTAAGTCCCTGCAGGTTTTCCTGGTGGTTTTGTTCATTTAAATGGACATAGCAATCCTTGTATGAGTGGCAGTGTCCACAGCAGGAAAAGTACCATGTTTGTACTTATTTGCTGCCCAAACCATTTTTAAAATACCTTTTTCTTTGAAATCAATACCAAAACCTAAGTCAGGAAAAACAAATTGCCCATCAGAAACTTGATATTCATCCTTGTTGTCAATAATTTTTCCGTTTCATTTTCTTGTTGGAACCACAAGTAAAAATGAATAGTCTGACAGGTTCCCTTTGTCAATATGGGGACAGTTGTAGAAGCCATCAGAGGTGAAAGTGATATGTGGTGAACAGTCAAAAGCAGTGAGGTGGGATCCAAATTCCAAAGAAGAGAAGGAGGGGATGTGGTGGTCCATCATTGTTTTTTGTCTAGACCATAGAATCTTTTCCAAAAATCCTTCTTCAGCCACTTCCAAAGAGATTTTGGATTCTCTCATTTGAGCCCTCTTTCTCCAAAGAGCCCTCTGCTTTCCACCTCTCTTGATGTTTTTAAACAAATCTTCTTCCATATTGTTCCCTCCCATGCAACTACTTTTCTTGGGGTAAGGATCAAGACAGGATTTTATTGGTTGTATAACATTTGGAGCATGGCGGGAGAAGCAAGGGTCATTGCTCTGCTTTCCACCTCTCTTCATGTTTTTCAACACATCTCCTTCCATCTTGTTCCCTTCCATGCAACTGCTTTGCTTGGGGTGAGGATCAAGATGGGATCTGATTTGGTGTGTAAAATTGGGAGCATGGCAGGAGAAGCGTGGGTCATGCAGAAAAAGGGCAGGCATGGAAAGAAACAGGGGTCAAAATGGGTGTTGCATTGTGGGGAATCCAAAAAAAGAAAATAAAATCATCAGCCATGTTTCAATAATTGTGGAAGATGAACAAAAGTAGAAAAATAAATACTGGTCCTTCAATGATCATAGCCCCCCCCCAAAAAAAAGGTCAGTCAGAGTCATTGATCAATCAATGAGTGGAAGGAGGAGAAGGAGGAGGGGGTCACGGGGCTCACCTTGGTGAATCAGCAAGGCAGGGTGGGGGTCAGTTGGCCGGCCAAAGAGGGGGGTGGGGCCCTGGGTCAGTTGGTTGCGCGGCCAAGGATGGGGGGGGCAGTGGGTTGGTCAGCTGATGGAGGGGGGCAGTTGAGTTGGCTGGGCGGGTTGGCCAATGGAGGGGGGGGGCATTGTTGGTTGGCCAATGGAGGGAGGCAGGCAGGTTTTTGGTTGGCCAGCAGGTCAACCAAAGGAGGGGAGGGGGGAGGGTGTTGGTTGGCCAATGGAGGGAGGTGGGGCAGGTCATTGGTTGTCCAATGGAGGGAGGCCGGGCGGGTTGGCCAAAGGAGGGGAGGGGGGGGCATTGGTTGGCCAAAGGAGGGGAGGGGGAGGGTGCGGTTGGCTGAGAAAGCAAGGGGGGGCGGGCCACCAAGCAAGGGTGGTGGGGGGGCCAGGCTGGCGGAGGGAGGTGGGGGGAGAGGGTGGGGCTGGGCCGGCAGAGGGAGGTGGGGGGGTGGGCCGCTGAGCAAGGGTGGTGGGGCCATCCAAAGCAAGGATGGTGGGGGGGCAAGAAGGGGGGGGGAGAGGGGGGGGGGCAAGAAGGGGGGGGGAGAGGGGGGGGGGCAAGAAGGGGGGGGGAGAGGGGGGGGCATTAGAGGGGAGTAAGGGAGAGGGGGTGAGGGGGGGGCCAGGCTGGCAGAGGGAGGTGGGGGGGTGGGCTGCTGAGCAAGGGTGGTGGGGCCAACAAAAGCAAGGGTGGTGGGGGGGCAAGAAGGGGGGGGGGAGAGGGGGGGGCATTAGTGGGGAGTAAGGGAGAGGGGGAGAGGAGGGTGGGGAAAGGGTGATGAGCCGGAGGGGGGGGGGGAGCTTACCTGAGGAAAGATGCAAGGAGGTGGGAGGGACCTAAAGGTGGGTGGAGAGTTGGATCAACATCCAATGATGGGGATTATGAGGAGGAGGGGCCAGAGCTTACCAGGGGGGGGGGGAGTGGTGCGTGAGGTGGAGGCAAGCGGTGAGGTGGAGGTGGAGGGTGAGGTGGAGGCAATGGGTGAGGTGGAGGTGGAGGTGATGGGTGAGGTGGAGGTGGAGGGTGAGGTGGAGAGTGGACCGGTGGTGGGTGAGGAGGAGAGTGGACCAGTGGTATGGTGGGGTGAGGTGGGTGGTTTGGAAGTTTTGGTTCTGTTTTTGTCCAAGTCCCCCCCCCTCCCAAAAAAAAAGAAAAATCCAAGTCAGCCTTGGATGCTTGGTTGAACAACTAAAACCAAAAAAGATATTTCACCTATTTAAAAACCAAATGCTACACATCACAGTGAGAAAGTGTGAGGGGTAGAATCCGCTCTCTCATGGCCAAAGATGAGGTAGAAGATGAGACAGGGATGACTTGAGGAGGATCAGGAATATCTTCTTCAAATATTTTTTCCCATTCATCCTTGATGTTGGCAAGAAGGTTGTGAAGAATTACACAAGTGATAATCCAGTTGATGAGGATCTTCATGTCCTTCAAATTTTGAAGCTGGTTTTGCATCTCCCGTAAGCTGGCCCATCTTCCTTTCAGGATTCCTATGGCATGCTCAATTCAAACTCTTGATTGGGCAAGACTTGCTGCAGGGAAGTTTGATTGGACATTTTGAGAAAGATGGCAATGTGACGTGAGGTGATGAGATGATGATGGGATTTGTGTGAAGATGAAAATGTGAAGCAAGAGATGTGAATGGATGGAGATGTGAAGCAATGAAGATGAGATGTGTGTGATGTGATGGAGATGGGATTGGTATGGATTTGCTGAGGTTGAGGTGTGGATGGGTGTTTTGCATGAAATGGATGGTGGATGGATTAAAATGGCGGGTTTGATGTTTGAAACCCTCCATTTTCATGAAACCCACAATTTTGAAATACACCAGTTAGGGGGTATGTGTATTTCAGAAGCCCGCCATTAAAAATGGCGGGTTTTTTCAACAAAAATGGCAGGTTTCTAATGGCAGGTTTGCTAACTCTGATACGCCCTAATATTTTCTTAAATTTGGGAAATTTTTTTAATGCCAAGAATAATAACTATATTCTTTGTTTTAGAGCCTTTGGGAGATGAAATGGAGCAAGGCCCTTTATCTCTAGAAGGCTGAAAAATACTTGTGCTTTATTTTTTCATTGGTAAAGTTGGAATCCAATCTCTTTTTGAAAACATTTTGGATCAAATTTAAGAACAAAATGAAAATTTGATGAGCGTATAAGCCCTACATATGAAGCTATTCAAATATCTTCACCTCACTCTGAAAAAGCTCATGAAATCAAATCATACTAACCATCAGATATGAAGGGCTTATTTATTGATATATGGGTGAGGGGAAAATTAATTTAACCATTTTGAAGATTATTCTTGGGTGGAAAGTGGTAAGAATACCATCAGCCATTGTTTATTCTTGTAATAAAGTTTAGATGTGGTATTAGTTTGAATCCATCTTTTTGTTTGTTTAAAAGCTCCCTCAAATTGATATTTATGCTGAAATTCAATCAATAATTCTATCAGATAATTAATTTATCCAAAGAGGTGAAAATAACCATTACTTGGGACATGAAGCAGGTTTAAAATGCTGGTATTCAACTCCCTTCCCAACAGAGATGAACTCCATTTCAGAGAAATTTCTCTCAAAGAAAATCTTAAATTTTCAAATCAAAAGCTCTCAGATTAGCTTAAAATACTATTAATTAGGGCGTATGAAAGCTAAAAAAACCTGAAATTTTTTTAATGGTGGGTTTCAACCCAAATCAGCCATTTCAAACACTCCATTGAAAATCAAAAAAACCCACTTATTTCAGCTCAGATGTGTCAGAGTTAACATGAAATAAGTGCCTTTTTTCAAGTAAAGTATATAAAGGTACCCACAGCATTAACCAAACCCTGAACCACATCATCCACCCCTTGTTTTCCACTTCCTCCAACTCCAACCTTCCATCCAAAACCAACCTCCTTGGACATTTCATCCTTGCTTCACACTTCCATCCAACTCCAACCTCCTCAGACATCTCATCCTTGCTTTCCAATTACATCAAAATACAACCTCCTTGGACATCCTATCCTTGCTTGCCACTTCCATCCAACTCCGACCTCCTTGTACATCTAATCATCCTCACTGCTCATCACACTATCCTCTGAAACCTCACCCTATCAAAATGGCCCCTCAGCAATCCAAAACCAAAAAACACCTACCCAAAAAAACATCTCCAAGAAATACAAAAAAAAAATCCTCCTCCCTCACCTTCCAAATCATCTGGCCAACTCAAGCAAGAAGATAACCTAATCCTATTCAACTGACTCAAAGTTGCATCAAAATATGCTGCTTGCTTTGGGTCTGACAAAGAAATATGAGTTGGTCAACCCCAATATTCAAAGTTAAATGTTTCTCTACTGATGGCCCATTATCTCAAGAACAAAACAAAAGGTAGGCTAGAATTTTCTTCAAAGAAAATGTGGGAGAAATTTAAGAGCTACCAGGCTAATTACAAAAAAGCCCACCCCATGTCCATCTCAACTGGGTTTGGCATAACTGATTCCAATAAAGTCAAGGGGATAAACTCTGTGCTTGAGAAATTGGATTTGATCTGCCCTTTCTACAACCACATGGATGAAATTTTTGGTAAAAAAGAAAATATCACCCCTCTGGCCAAGTTTGATGCTCAAACAGAAGAGTCAAATGATATGGAGCCAATTCCTGATGATAACCAGCCTAGTGAACGGGATAAGGAGGAAACATACAATTGGTCACCATCAGAGTCAGCATCAGCCACCAAGAATGATGTTGCCAAAATTACAGATCAATCAGCCCCAATCCAGTCCACAAGCATCTCAAACCTTTCCTGTATCAATCAATTACTAGCATGGATAAACTCAACAATAACACCAAATTGGGGGAAGATTGTCCCAATTCACAATCCAAACATACCCCACCTAAATTAATTATGGTTTTTCTTTTCTTGATTAGTTAATTTTAACTGATTTTTTATGGAAAGCCTCATCCTTTTCTTGAAAATAACAGAAAGCTTAAGCCAATGGGGCCTCCTAAATCACCATCCAATCTGAGTGAAGACAGTCAGCTTGAATCAACATCAGCCAAGGGAAAGCGCAAGGCCTCCAATTCAATGAAAATCAACCTAACAATTCATCAAAAGAGGAGACACACTCCTAGCTTTGGAGGCTTTGAGGAAATCATTGAGAAGCAAGATTTAAGTAAGGAAAATAAATTAGATTGCTAAATCTTCCCAAAAATGAAAATTAATTTGGTTTATTGACTTTGAAAACAGTTAAAAATCTTGTTGAAAGCAAGAGACTTGACTTGAGGGAGAAGTGGGAGCCTAATCTGGAAATTGAGGACAACAAACAGAGATCAGAGCTTATAGCTCAGGAGAAACAAATAGAGGCAGAGGCAGAAACCCAAAACAAGAAGATTGATTCTGAAAGGAATATGAAAAAAAGACAATTTAGATTTTCATAAAAAGGAAAAGGACAAAGATTTTGCTCAATCAGAGAAAAAGGACAGGTTGCCATTGGCAATTACCTGTGTAAGTACTGGTTGACCAATGACAGATATTGAAAAGATTTCTCATCTGTTTGGCTTTTAAATATGTTTGAATATATTGCTATGCATTCACCAAAAAAATACAAATTAAATTATTTACCCGCATTTTTCATCTGTTCTTCATATCCACCAATTTTTAATAAAGTTGAAGTTCCATCAAGACATTTCTGGACTGCTAATGCCATTTTTTTTGGATATTTGACAAGATAAGCCTATTTGTGTATACTTTGTGGATGGTGATAATCCTCCACAAGTTTGATGAGTAAAATCTTTGGATTTGAAAACAGCTAATGTAACCATGGGAAATTTAGCCAAATCAAGATATACCTGATAATCCCTAAATGCAAAATGCCCTCCAACCATATCAAAATTATCATCAGCCAAAATATCAGTGTACCTTTCATTGGGTATACTCTTGGGATTGAAGATGGGAATACATCCTACCAAATTCAAATGCCTCCTCTTCTTCATTTGCATCTTGAAGCTATTTTTCTTCTGCTTACACCAATAGTAACTGATTTGCAAATGATCCAAAAAAAATATCATAAATAAGGAAGGATGGAAAATCCAAGGATTGGACTGAATCACTCCCCCAATGTTTATGATCCTGATTGTATAATCAAGTTGACAAACACCATAGGGAAGATGAAGAAGGGTGAAAATAAAAGGATGGACTGAATCACTCACCCAATGGCTGTGATCCTGATTGTATAATCAAGTCAATAGACACCTTAGGGAAGATGAATCAGGGGGGGTATCCAAGGAAGAAATGGGGTTAATTTTACTCGCCATTTTTTGGTTCCAGGCTTCACCACATCACTAATAGGCCTTGTGGAGGATTTTGGTGATGATAGTGGAGATGATGGTGGTGGTGGAAGTGGGGAGGATGGTGCCATTGCTTTGGACAAGGAAGAGGGGGGAGGTTCATCCATCAGTCAGTGGGTTGGTTGGTCAAGGGTAGGGGGGAGGCTGGGTTGCTCACTCAAGGAGGGGGGGGGGACAGTCAATTGGTTGCAGATGGGGAGGGCCGGTTGATTGTTTCCAATGGGGGGGGGAGGTCAATTGTTGCCAATGGGGGGGGCCATTGGCCAGTCAATCTGGGGGGAGGAGGTCATTTGCTTGAAGATTGGGGAGGAAGATGGTCAATAATTTCCAATTTGGGGGGAGGGGGTGTTCAATTGGTTGCAGATGGGGGGGCCAGTAAATTGTTGCCAGTTGGGGGGGTGGCCTTTCAATCATTTCCAATTGGGGGGGGGGGGCGTTTGATTGTTTCCAATTGGGGGTGGCCATTCAATCAGTTGAAGATGAGGGGAGCCAATCAATTGGTTGAAGATGGGAGGGTGGCCAGTTGATCAGTTGCAGATGGGGGGGCCAATTGATCTGTCAAAGGTAAAAGATGGGGGGGTGGCCGGTTGATCAGTTGCAGATGGGGGGACGCAATTGATTGGTCAAAGATGAGGGGGCAGCCGGTTGATTGGTTGCAGATGGTGGGGGGGGGGGGGGGGAGGGGAAATCAATTGGTTGAAGATGGGGGGGCAGCCAGTCAATTGGTTGCAGATAGGGGGGCCAATTGATAGTTTTAGGTTCAAAGATGGGGGGGCAGCCAGTTTATTTGTCAAAGTTGTAAAGGTTTGTGTCAGCTCTCTGATACCAGGAACCTTGCAGTCCTTTAGCTAAAGAGAGTGATAAAAATAATGGAATAATAATATTCCAAAGATAAACACTTAAATAGCTCAAGTAATAAATATATTAAGAGCTAATAAGAGGTTTACTTGGTTTGTTTAAAAAGGTTTTAAATATGTCATAAAAAGAGAGGCCACAGTATTATACTACTGGGGATCTTTAAAGACAGACAACCTCTCTTCAAGGGGCCTCCTTAGGCAGTTTAAGAACCTTAGAATGATGATGGGTGCCTTCTAAGGAATTATCCACTGATATGTCTGGGAAAAATAGCACACAGGCCAAGGCAGGAAGTGAACAAATCACTCTGAGCAATAATTTCACAGAAAGCCTCAAAATATTCAGGTAAAGGGTTTCAGAGCAGTTGGCGTTGATTGCTTGACTATACTTTAATGAATCAGGTTGATTGGTTTTGGGAAATAATAATAATACTACAGAATAGGTCATAAATCACTTGCTTATCTCTTTATAAGCACTTGATAAACAATGACACGTTTTCTGATTGATAGTAACAAATTCCTGGTAAACTGATGGGGAACAATGAGTCCAAAGAGGTCTGTATAAATACCTTTTTGGGGTGATAAAGAGCTTCTCAGGGAACATAGAGAGGGTTCTGCTCATGGGCTGAGGCTAGAAGGCTAGCCAGGGAAATTTTTGCACTTGCACTTGGTGCGGTCAATCAGCTGACCTCAGATCTGCTGTATTTCTGTACTATTTTAGCTACAGGATCTGTTAATCTGTTAATTATGTCATTTTGATCATTGTGCACGTATCCTTGATTTTACTATTGATATTGAGCTGAAGTGGTCAGATGTGGGTATCAATTCATTTTCCATCATCTACTGATCACATAGGAAATTTTAAATAATTTTTATGGCCACTCCTTGCATTTTTTGTGGCCTTCAAACATTGGGATCTTTCTGTGTCATGGTAATATTTAATATTTGATTTTTAATTTAAAATACTTTAAAATAATTATTTAATAATTTTATTTAAGTTTTGAGGTTTTTAGACCATTTTTCATGCATATTTCATACTATTACAAATACCAGGTAAGTCTCACTAGGTTTTAGATCTTGTGAGTGGTACCTATTGTCAGATTTGTCACGACAGATTCTGACACAGGGTAGGATCCGCTGTGTGTGTGGAAATCTTTAGCTGCGCGCGGGACATCTTCATGCAGGAATATGATGCTATAGGTACACAGGTGCTGCTTAAGGATGCAGGAATGCATGCGGGAATTGTGACATAACACATTTCTTCCTGTAAATACTAAAATATACACAACACCTCGGTTTTGACAGAAGTTTAGGTGTTAAACCTATATGTGAAAATTTGTGTGAAGTATTAAATTGGCCAAAAAGTGTCATAGTGATGCTGTGACTTTTTGGTCAGTTTTTATTCAATTATTTAAAATGTGAAGGAGTTATAATTCAAGGGTGGGGTCAGTGAGTTACCCTACCTACTTTTGGGTGGGGAATCCATTTCTTTAATAATATTTATTTTTGGTTCTATTCATTTGTTTTTAATTTTTTTAATTGTTTTATTTTTGTTACTTTGACAGGTTGCTCTGTAATAGTAGCAAGCTGACAGTTTTCCAGTCAATTAGTTGCAGATGGGGGGGCAATCAATTATTCAAATTTGGTAGGGTTGGCCAGTCAATCTGGGGGTGGAGGTTGATTGGTGAAGGAACATCAATTCCACGTGCTGTGAGATTGGTGATGATGGCTTGATTTGAATGGTCAAGAAGTTGGGGTCCAAACTTGGGGATTAATTTGAACCAACCCAGATCTGGGACTCTTGCTCAAAGTTATGGTTGGGATCATCCTTGGGTACGCTGACAAAATCAGTGAGTAAAATCAAGACATTGGCTTCCTTTTTGATTGGTTTGACACTCAGGGGAGCCATCTGAAGGTCAGGACTGATATTGGATTTGCCATCCAGTCTGATGAACTTTGGATTTTTTAAACCATCCTTTGCAAATTCAACTAGATTCATGGGCAGAGTGGCGGAAAACAGTAATGTTTGACAATGAGCCAGAAGCTGATGAATATTTTCTTCAATTTGAGTGGCAAAGCCCATCTTGAATAGTCTGTAGATTCATCTTGATGAATGAGTGAAGCAAACAACCCCCCAGTGCCAATTACTCTAGAATCAAAATTAGGAGGCACAATAATTTAAGCTGCCATGATGTGGTGTCAAGAAAAAGAAAGATATGGGATTGAAAAGACTAATGTGTTGGCCAGTCATTTGGTCAATGGAGGTTTATGGGGTGCTGGTATAAGTTTTTGTTTTGATATGGATGATGTAGAGTTGTGGATGGGTGTTTTGCATTCCATGGATTGTGGGTGGATGATGATGCATAAATGGCGGATTTGATATTTTAAATCTGCCATTTCCATGAAATCAGCCATTTAAAAATACACCAGTTAAGTGGTAAGTGTATTTCAGAAGCCTGGCATTAAAAATGGTGGATTTCATGAAAAAAGGAAGGTTTTGCATGGCAGATTTGCTAAATTTGATACACCCTATGATGTTACAAATTTTTTCAATTTTTTTTCATGATTTTTTTCAAATTATTTTGGAAGATCTGAAGGGAAAGAAATTTTTCAAATGACATTTTTGAAAATTTTTGGTACTTCATTTTCATGCCAAAAAAAAGGGATTAAAATGAAAAAATATGCTCTTTTCAACTTGTTTTTCCCTTATCCTTCTGAAAGATTTTAGAGTTTTGTAGCATGCAGTCTTTTAGTGGGAATATTGAAGGGGACACAGAAATTATTTGATGATTTTGAGGATGAATTATTTACCTCTAAATAGTTGATGCAATTACAACAACAACATAAAATGCCTGTTTTTGGAGCCATTCTGATACTATTTTGATTCTTTTTATGAAAAGTCTGAGTGTATGGTCTTGGAATTCACTTCAAATGATACAAAAAATAACATTCCCAAGGGAATTGAATTCATTATCCTACAGCTACAGCTTCTGAAACTGAAAATTTGAATATTTTTCTGAAATGATCATGCTGTATGGTTCATTTATTAACCTGATATTTTTTTTTTTGGTTATATTCAAGGTCACAAAATTTTATTTTTCATTCTCTGATAATTTTGAAGTGGGCACTATTTATAAAGGAAGTGTAATTTTTTTTCAGTTCCTCTTAAATAATGCTAATTTTTCTTTCCATAGTATCCATACAAATATTTAGTTTTTGCCAAGACAGATATACCAAAAATTTCACATGTTCAAGATACGATAGGTGATGGGAACTGTGATTTTAGATAAGTAGCAGTTAATTTTGGCCTTAAATCTGAATATTGGAGTTCAATAAATCAGTAAATGAACAAGGAAATTGAATCAAACTCTGTGCTCAAGGATGAAAATTTCATGGATCAAGTCTGGGATAAAAATTTTCACAAAGCAAGAAAACATCTCAACCACCCTTGTGGAACTGCCCCTAAAATTTACTGGATGAAATTACCTTGCCATGGTTTCCTGATGAGAGATACATAAAAAAGGCCTGTGATAATTTTATCTAAGTTGATGGCATCAACTTATTTGCCCCTCAATTCCCCTCCTACTACCAACTCTTGAAATTCTTCCATTTGTTAAATTATTTTCAAAGATTTTGAGCACATATTTTCTTTCTGCTATAATTCTCAAAATTGGCTAGCTCCCCAATTAAATCCAATTTGGAAGGGTTTTCCAAGAAAGGAATCAAGAAAATGGGAGGATTTGATTCATAATAACTTAGAACTTGGTTTAAAAATTTTTTTTCCTCCTACACAGTCTCCACATCAAACAAAGAAGTTATTAAAAATTGAGATCAATTGAATTTTTTGTTTGTTTTTTTGCTTAATTTTTTCATAATTTGTTTTTTGATTATTGAATCAATGATTTAGAGAGAAAAATGCCACCTTTCTGTTTTTAATCATGTAGTTTAGGAAAAAAACACTAGAAAAAATCCTCAGATAATTTTCTTTTTCCCTTTCCAATGCTCACTATAGTACTGCAAGCTCAAGAATTGTAAAATTCTTGAGAAAGATAAGTAAAAAACAAAAGGTGAAAAGAGTGTCTTTTTTTTATGCTAATACCATTTTTTGCGAGATAATGAATTACCAAAAACCTTCAAAAATGATATTTGAATTACCTGCTCCATTTAAAAACTTTCTGTATTTTTGAAATTTTGAAAATAATTTGAAAAAATTATTGAAAAAAGTGAAAACATTTGTGACCTTTTTTTCTTTTTCTTTTTTTTCTTTTTTTTTTTTTTGAATGTGATTTTGAAGGCCTTTAAATGGAACAAAAAATCTCAAAAAAGCATTAGAGAGGTTTTATATTTCCCCCTACCTGGTGGTGTTTGGTTTTTTTTTTGTTACAACTTCACAAAACCGTGCAAATTTAAGGAAAGCCACAAGGGTGGGTGAAGTTGTGGGGACTTCAAAACTGCACAAGAATAAGGATTGGGAGTGTGAAAAAAATAATTCCCTCATTTTTTTTAATTAAAAAAAATAATCTTTTTTTACTTTGATAAAAAAATAATTTTCCTGAAATTGGAAATTTGAATTTTTTTGAAATTATAACTCTGATACAACCTATTATTGTTGGAATAAATCCATGTCACACTTCTGTTATTTGTCACACTGCTGCTCTTTTCCTTTTCCTATCTTCTTATTCTTTCCTGTCTTTTCCTTTTCTTGTCTTTTCCTTTTTTCCTTTTTGTTATGTCTCATCTCCCTCTCATCATGTCATATTTCTGTCCCTGTTCTCATTTCATTTCACATCTCATTGACTGTTGCCCGCATAATCCGCTCTCAAGTAACATGTCACAATATGTGACACTCACCTGCTCATCACTACCTGAGGACAGAGGCGGAGTCAGATCAAAGGTCTTTCTCTCATCCTTCTTTCTGCCTTCTCCTCTGCATATCCTCAGGTAAGTCTGTTCTTAATTTCTTCATTTCTCATCTTATCTTTCTCTGATCCTTCTTTCTGCCTTCTCCTCTGCATATCCTCAGCTCAACAGGTTATGAGCCCAGAGCCACCTCAACGTTAGAATAAATAAAGCAAAGGATCCGTCACTTCACGTGTCGAAAAATGAATGAAAACACCAACTCACATCAGGTGCTGAAAACACCACCAATTAACCCACTCAACACTCCCGGTTCGGACTCCAACTACTTAGACTGGGCAATGATTCTCAGAATTCATTTCAGAGCCTCCGGCGTAGGTTATCTTCTAAACAACAACAAGTCACAAAAATGCGATCAAGAAACATGGACTCAAGACAATCTTGCTGTTTACTTGGTCATATCAAGATCAATAAACCCATCAAATTTCCAATTTATAAGGAAATATGAAGAAAGCGCTCTTGACATGTGGAATGCACTTTGTGACGCCCATCAAGACAGCTCTTCAGGAGGTCAAATGTATTGGCTATGCAAGTTACTCATCACAAAACTAAACGATAAAGATATGACTGCACATCTATCTGAAATAGTGTCATACGGAGAAAAACTCTCCTCGCTTATAACGCCCGAAAACCCTCTCACGGCAGACAACCTTCAGTCAACTGCTATTCTTCTATCACTTCCTGATGACTGGCTTGCATGCGTATCAAGCATGATGAATGAGGAATCAATCCCCTCTTCAAAGCTCATAGGAGCACTGAAACAAGAAAATCTCAGACGACAAACTCGAGACAAGGATGCACTAGTGAATTCAGCCGAATTGGCGTCATCTACTGTCTCTAGAACAAACATCCCAAACAGAAGAGGTGCGGAAACTCAGAGAACCTATTTTTGTACTTTCTGCAAGTCCAAGGGACACACTTTTGCCAGATGCCCGGACGTACACAAAGCCATAAACTATATGAAACAAAAAAATTTCAAATCAAAGAATAAGCAAACTGGATCCTCAAAACCAGCAAAAGCGGACCTGAGCAAGGTCAAAAGCAACAAAAATAATGACAAATCAGAGTTGGATGATTTCTTGGATTCTCAAATCATCGTTCACGCTGGTTCCGCCAGGTGCAACCTATCATCTTTGGATCTATCAAACACTCACAATTTCAATCTCGACTCAGGCTGCTCCATATTGATGACCCCATATGAACAACAAATTGAGAACAGTAAGCAAGACAACACCTTGGTTAAACTTGCGGATGGATCAATAATCACAGCTAAGGAGAAAGGATCAATTCCCTTCAAATTCTGTACAATGAAAGCTCTAGTCGTCCCAAAGCTTCACGAACCACTTCTATCTGTCTCCAACATATGCGATTTGGGATTTATAGTTGTTTTCACAAAGGACGAATGCAAGATCCTCAGCAGATCAATCTCAAATCTGAATCAAAAGCCGCTTCAAACTGGTTACCAAAAAGGGAATCTGTACTACTTACCTCAAAGCACAGTAAGCAAAGAAGAATTGACTTTGTCAGCCAATTCATACTCGCCTGACAACTCTCTTTTTGGTTACCACTGTAGGCTATCTCACCTAAATCTGAAGTCCCTTCAGAAATACCTCAAGACTCATGGATTGTCGCCAGAAACAAACAACAAACTCAAAGTGCAACAATGTCCAATCTGCGTACAATCAAAGATGACAAGAACCCCGTTCCACTCTTGTTTAAGCCACAGATCCACTGAACCCGGACAAATCATCCATTCAGACGTGTGTAGCTTTGAAACTGTCTCGAGAGAAGGTTACAAATATTTTGTCACCTTCATCAATGATTGCTCAAAGGCCATGTTTGCATACCCGATTTGTCTTAAATCAGATGTCTTTTCCTCAACTAAACTATTCATTTCATTCTTTGAAAATCAATTCAACTGCAAGATACTATTGCTAAAGTCAGACAATGGAGGAGAATACGTCCATCTACAAATGAAATCATATCTCTCATCAAAAGGTATTGTACACGAACCAGGTCCACCTCATTCCCCTCAACTAAATGGTGTCGCGGAACAATCAAATAGAACAATATCAAATCTCATTTGATGCTCTCTCTCAGCATCAAACCTCCCCAAATCCTACTGGGAAGATTCCCTAAAACACTGCCTACACGCCTATAACTCCTACCTGTGCAAGACCCCTCAAGGTTTTGTTTCTCCCAACTCAATCCTCAATCATCCAGAGGTCAATCCCTCCTACCTTCACCCTTTTGGTTGCCTAGTTTGGTACAAAGTACCAGAGGCTAACAGAAGCAAGCTGGACATGAAAGCTTGGCCATCCATTCTCCTATCCTATCTGCACAATCATTCGGGATACAGGCTCTTGGACCTTGAAACAAAGAAAACCATCAAATCCAGAGACTGTATTTTTGATGATAGAATTTTCCCCTACGGGCACTCAATTCAAAATGAACCCCATCCTACAACCATTGTTGGTACTCATCTGCCATGGCCTCATCCCAATCACAATTCCATCCCCTCTCCAACTTCCTCTCCTTCTCCACACTCCTCTTTGACGCCCACCCCCCGCCCCTTCCTTCCCCACCATCTCTTCCCTTGTCCAGCCCCAATTATCCCCCTCCCCCTTCCCCAGCTTCCCCGTCTTCTCCTGTTCCAAATCCAGTTCCGACCTTTCCTGATTCTGGTGACTACCAGCCTAATGGGCCTGCATTGCACGATGTCCCTGAATCCTTTCCTCCACCTGAATCTGTTCCCCCACCGTCCTCTCTCACTTCCACCTTCAATCGCATTAGATCCCCCAGCAACTCTCACTCTGATGACTCAGTCTTTCTTCCCCCTCTCTCCCTTACGCCTCCGCCCATTGACCCAATATCTCCCAATCTCGTCCCCACATTATTTGGGCTTCTAACTTTAAAAAAATTATAAATTTACTAATTTTGAGTTGGCCACTCATACTAGAATGGAAATGTGAATGCAAATCAATGAAATTAAAATCAATACCAGCCGGTACTTAAATAGTGGGATGATGTAATCTATGAATATAAATATGAAGAAATAAGATTTTTTCATTGAAATCTTTTAGGAATAGTATCAAAACTTGCTGTAACAAAAATTAATATATATTTTTCAATTGTAAAAAAAAATATTTAAGATCCTTGAGACAATCTCTCCATTTCCTCCAAATTTCCACCACTGATAACAAAAATTAAAGTCAAGGATATCTTTTCCCTTTGTTCTGGCATAAAACAATCTTTTTCTTTCTAATATTTTTAAAGCTCAATTTCATTCCATCTCAGATTTAACTAAGAATCCATATTTCTATCTTCAGCCCTTTCTTGCCCTCTTTTGTTTTCTTTATAAATTTAAAGCTGCCATACTTGCTTCCAAAACTGAAGCTTTTTGTTTTTAAGATTGAGGCTATTTCTTTCAATATGTGATTTAACTGGTTTGAAATTTATAGTAATTTTTTAGTATTTATGCAAGTGACAATAACTGTGGAAGAATTATTTTCCCATTCAAATATTTCTTCTCAATTATCTCTTCTAAAAATTCAGAGCTGGAATTTTGCTCCAAATTTGACATCTTTTAGGTTTTAGGTGGTTGGAATTGGGAACCTTTCTCTTTCCCTTTAATGAGGATTACTGTAGCCTCAAATCATCACTGAAATTTAACGTTGAAGTTGGAGGACCCATTGGCTTGATATTTTGGTTTTCTAAACAATTTTGAGGATTTTTAAATGAAATTGGCAATCATTCACTGGAAAATTACACTTAGCATCTTTTTAATGTATATAGGGACATAGATTTTGTTGGTGGGGAAGCAGTGACACATCTTAATCCTCCTCCTCCAGGTTGAGTGGATGTTTGATGACTTGGTCAAAGCTTTGAAGCAAAAAAACAAAAGAGGAAAGTTTTTTATCCCAGGAAGGATTGGAGTGGATTATTCATGGAAATTATAAACAATTAAAACCTTTATTGTTGGAATATTGTGATTGGATTGAGATTCTGGAAATTCAAAGGGTTTCTCAATCAAGTTTTCCTCATAGTAAACTGCACTTGGCTGATTATTTGGTACCATCTACTCAGAATCAATTGAGTTTTATCTTCCAGAATAAAAATCAGAAATTGGGGTGGTATTGGGATTTTTTCCAAATATTTAATACATCTAAACCTAAAGAGGACAGATTTATTCCAATTTATTAACTTAAACTTTTATCCCTTTGGCTCCCCTTGGCTTTATTAGCATCAGTGAGACCAATCCTGTTGAGATAGAAACAAAGTGTGCTTTTTTTTACTTGGCCCAATATTTCTTGAATTTATCTTCCTTTTTTTTGATGAAAGATAAAGCGCAAATTTGGTTTTATTCTTCAGCTCATTTGCAACCAGGAGATAAAAATTCAACTTAGAAGATTAATTTTGGACAACCTGAGATTTAGTGTCAGAACCAGAGCATGCATCAGTGTTGGCTGGAATTTTGAGCCAGTTGACAAGGGTCCAATTATCTTATCTCTTCAGTTAACTAGAAAACTTGGACACTGATTGGGGAGGAGGGTTGAATTTTTTTGAAATTTCAGCTTTTGATTTCCTTGGGAAATTTTCTTGGAATATTTTCATGGGGAGATTTTCTGAGGGGCCATTTGGAAAGAGTAAGGGTAATCAATTGATAATTGAAATGAAATTATGATTGAAATTTATTGATGAGTCAAATGAGGTTAGAAGTAGGAATAATCAATTTAAATATTAAAATAAATGTATTTATCCATGAGGTTTGAAGTGGGAGGTGTCAATGAAAAGATGAAGATCAAAGAGATTGTATATCTGATGATTTTGGAGATGAAAGAAAGTGGGGACTAAGAGGTGTATCATGGGATAATATTCATTTTGAATTTTCAAAGTAACTTTATACAATTTATTTCAATAAAAATATTAATTTTGCCGCAACTATGACACATTTTATGTGAAATAAGTGGATTTATATGATTTTTAATGGCATGTTTGAAATTGGGAGATTTTGATGAAGCCTTCCATTCAAAAATGAAAGGTATGCTAGCTCTGATATTCCCTATTCTTTCAAGTGATGTCCATAATTGAATTTTCAAAAATAATCTGCCCCAGAAATTCCCCAAAAGGGGTCAAGGGGCCTTATTTTAGCCCCTAAGGCCTCAATCAATGTTTGCAGGCCTCCATAGGCCCAACAGGTCCTCAAAAGGATTTCTTTACCACCCCAAGTGCTTCATGAAACGTTAAAAGGTGTTTTTATCACCCCAGGCACCCTTTTTACCCTTCAAAGGCTCTCAAAAACCCTCAACATGATTTTTTCACACTCCAGGAACATCTTTGAACCTTCAAAAGGCAAGGTAAAACTTAAATGTACACATTCATGCTTTCTTTTACATTGGAACAACTTTTCAAGATTTTCATGACTCCCTGGAGTGGGGAATTACACTAAAAGGCTTGAATTTAGTAATTTTTTTGCTTTTTTCATGCCTTTTTTTGAAAAGGGCTTGAATTTAGAAAAATACAATACTAAATTACACCATTTTTTGAGGAAAGACATGGATTTAGAAATTTTGAAGTTGTGATTATATCCTGGGCCCAAAAAGTAACTTATTTTCAGTTAGTTATGGCATTCCAGATGCAAAACAAGCATTTTTTATTTTTATTTTTAATGAAATTTTTGAAATGACAGATTTGGGTTGAAACCTGCCAGTGAAAAAAATTGCAGATTTTCTTACTCTGATACACCCCAATATTTCACACAATCTGAGTTTTATTGCATGCAGAGTAGACATAGTAATTTATTTTAATTAATATTCAAATAAGATAGATAATAAGGATAAGAAAAAGGTTGAATTCCCCTGAGATATTCCTGAACCTGCACAACATTCTGTGGCTTTTTAGGAGAATGTTCCTTTTTTTTAGGGGCTGAGTGAATGAGTGCCTGGTTTGTGTCAAGTGTAATTAAGGGCTTTGAGTATCTCTCAGAGCACTCCATACGGCCAGTTTTTGGGTGTTTTAACTGTGCACCTGAATAATTTTTCTTGGTTTGTTTTAAAGCAGTATTCACTCCATACTCAAACCTTAAATGAAAATCTCAATTTAATAATTTTTTTTCAAAAAAAAAAATTGTTCTTTATTTCAATCTTAAAAATCTTCCAAATTATTTCCTTAAGCCTCTTTTTAGGATTTGTCTGTTTGTTTAGATGGCTGAAGACCAAAATATTATTGAGAAATTCTCATTCAAAATCAAATAAAACAAGTCCAAAGCTGGGGAAATTTCCTGCAGAACCAAAGAATTGGTTCAACAAAGCTTGAAAATGAGAAGCTTCTAAGTTTTCATCAAAAAATGATGGAAAATATGATATTCAAGAATCAGAAGATTAACCATACATCTTAAAAACCAAACTGAATCATTATTCCTGAATTATGGAGTATTTTCAAAAAAAAAATCAAGGTGAATATCCCAATAAGAAGTGTTTTTAACATTCAAACAATTGTATTTTTGGGTTACAAGGATACTAAAAAACCTTTAATTTAAAAAAACTTCAAAAATAAATTAAATTAATAATCCACAGGTGAGTCAGCCACTGATATGTTGTTTCCAGTGAGTTTGGTTGGGTGATCAACTGCTGCTTGTCCTACAACAAGCCATAGTCAAAGGCCTGAAAAAATTGGTTGATGGGGCAAAATCCAAGGGAGCGTTATTGTGTCTGTTAATTAATTTAAGTTCTTTTTCATCAAACCACGGTAAAAAGAAGGGATTTTGATGCTTTTTCAACCCTCATGACCATAATAACCAACAGGATGGCCTCCATTCAATGCCAAACTCTTGGAATATTCAGTCACAAAACACCATGGATCAGTTTATGGAACACCCCCATTTGTTGAAAACCTGAAAGGTGGTGTTTGACTAACTGCCACCCAGCTTTGAGTACCCACCAATTTTGGTTTAACAAAAAAAACTCAGTTTAAAACCCAACTAAACTTTTTTTGACAAACATATTTATACTTATGAATCAGAAATTAACTACATAACTCAATTAAATTTTCTGTTTCCTTGATAATGAGTATGAAAGGCAAATAAAAAACCAAGCAATAAGTAATATTCTCAAGGATTTTTATATCACCCAGAAGCAGGTTACCAAATCTTTTGAATCACAGGATCAACCCACTGTTCTGGGGCCACACAAAAAATCTCTCAACAATTGTATCATTTTTTTAAGATTTTTTTTGTTCATGTTCATAAAGCTGGGTTTGACTTTAAACCAAGAATTTTCAATGGCTATTTACCCTCAGGGTGAGATTCATTGAGTAATTAATTTTTCTGGTCTTTTCTTTTGAGTCAATTTCTTATTTTATTTTTATATTTATAGGGTATGCCTTTGGTCTTGAAACTAGCTCTAAAGGAAAAGCAGATTAACTTGATAGGTGCACTTTCAGAAGAGGGTTATTCTTATCATGCAATCCTCAATGCGGATGGTGCAAGTTCCAAGGAGGCAGTTAGTAGTAGAATCACCTTTCTCTAGCATCCTTGCACCACAAATTCCTCAATATTCAATCATTATAATGGGTATTGCACCACTTCATTTTGGGAATCAATTTGATGAATTTAAACCAAATATAAGCAGATGAAAATAAATCAAAATTATATTTCTTTTACCCTATTTTATTTTCCTCAAAACCAATGTGATACTCTTTCCATCCACTCAATTACTATTTTCAAGGAGAGGATCCAAAAAAACAAGCTGAAATTTTTTAGAAAATGAAGGGTTGGATCAATTAGGAAGTAACTGAAGAAAAAGGTCCAAAAACTTTCTTTCAGGTGAATTTTTTCCACAGAAAATGCCATTGAAATGCAGCGTATTATAGATCCTCTCTTGGCAAATTCTTAATTTTCATTTCTTTGTTTCACCACAGAAATCTGCATGTCACTTGCTAGCAAGTGCCATCAAGGAGCTCTATCATACCTCATACAACTGTGAACCAATTGAGAGGCAAGGCCTTACCATAAGGCTATGAGACTGGCTAAAAGACCAGTCCATTTGCAGCTGTTGTGGTGTCACATACCCCTGTTTGACAGTACCCCTGGTTTTAAGGGCACTTTTTCCCAAAGTGTGTATGGCTGGTGGCACAAACCCATGCCTCTGCAAAAATGGAGCCATATTCAGACACACTCCTGAATGCCATAAGGAGCCGCCAAGACTTAGGAATCTTGCTGTTGAAAGGCAGAAAGCCCAACAATGGGCACAGAACAAGCCCCTAGCATAGCTTGTCCTGATTGCAAATTGAAACCGCAACAGGTTCAGCCAGTCAACTGTCATACCTTGCACAGCTGCAAACCAATTGAGAGGCAAGGCCTTACCAAAAGGCTATGAGACTGGCTGAAAGACCAGTCCATTTGCTGTTGTTATGGTGTCACATACCACCATGTGACAAGCTCATGCCCAATGTATGACCAAGCTCAGGTCAAGCTCTGGCCCGGCTCAGGTCAAGATTTATCCAAGCTCCAATGCACAGTGACTGTGCACCAAAAACTTGTTAGAGCATGAACATACCTTCAACTAGATATTGGAGAGAGCTTTGACCAGAGCTTCCTTGATGGCACTTGCTAGCCAATGCCATCACTTCTTTTGTGGTGTTTTATTTTGATTTTTTTTAAAAAAGAAGGAAAGCCTTTCATTTCTCCAGATTATGTACACAGATTCAAAATAAAAACTGAATAATAAGGAAATGGATCTTTAATGATCTCTCAACTTGAAATTCTAACAAAAAAAATGCTGTGAATGGGTGGGTCAGTGTGACTAGTTTTGAACGGCGGCCAGGCGCAGTTTGCCAAGCGCCTGGGTCATTTGGCTGTGCGCCAAGTCGCGCTTCACAAGGCGTCAAGTTCACTTTTCGAGCGCGATGCCCGTTTTACAAAAAAAAAACCTTGGGTCGCCGCCCAACCGGGCTTGATAGATCATACATATATATGTGAATACATACATAACAGGCGCCTGCTGATGGGACGATTCGCGTTTTCCACGAGCAAAAGCACGCGATCGCAGTCCTTCCCTAAATCCTGCCCCCCAACCATGTGACGATCCGGTCATCTATTTTGACTCCCATTCTACAAAACCTGAGCCCACAAGGTGCATCGGGTAGATAAACTACGTCGTCAGGATTTCAAAAACCATGCCAGTTGTCCTGAGCTTCGACGGGTTAAGCATGAAAATATCTTTTATATTTAGTTAAATACATGTTGCATACGTTTGATCTCTGGTCGAGCCAAAGGTGAAACTGCAGAGCATGAAGATTCGCATAGGGGGCAGCATCCGAATCTAGGAACTGGATGATGTGCCTCGGTTGAAGATACTGCTGAGGCATGTCTTCAAAACCAGGCATCCAAATACTGCCAGATCATGCAAGCTCACAGGTGATGTGCGCCTGGGTTGATAAGCCCTTCATCGAGCCCTAATCATATGAAGTGACGCATGGTCATCATTGACTTGGTCCTTCGCGAAGTCAATAAAATCCAAAAATTGGGGCAGAATACTTGACCTGTTCAGCTTCCGTTTAGTGATCGAGAAAATTATTATGTGGCTACAAGCCTGGCCCTTGGTGGCGCGTTGCCCCCGTCTTATCGTATTCGTTTGTTCTGTTTCTTTTAGTCTTGCACGAGGAGGATCTTACGCACCCCAAAGTACGACTTGTCCCTCCGCCCCGATCATCCGTTCAGCAGGCACTGTCGCTTTCGGAGACCAAGCTCTGGGACCCAAGGAGACATTTTACATTTCTCAGCGGCGCGTGAAGGCTCTGCCCGGGGCATATCGTGACTACTCCAATAGCGTCCAGTCATTCTCGCGGCGCCAGCGAGTCCGTCTTCCAGATTATGTTAGAAGTATCATGCTTGGTCCTTCTTATCAGCTCCCGAGGGTTTCTGGTGCGATCTCTGGTGGTGGTTTGCGCGCGAGTTTTGTGGGAGCAGGTTTCTTAAACGCGTTTGATGCGCGGAATACTTCTTCTGCTCGCAAGGGTACCGGGGGTCTCCTTCAAGCAATGGATTACATAACCGGCCTCAGCGGTGGGGCTTGCTTGGTGATGGTAAGAATGAGTTGTATTTTGCGTTTTCTTGTGCTAGCGCTGGCGAGCCCAATTTTTAACTATGCGGATCTGGGTACTATTCGTCACAGTCCATGAGTCAGGCAAATTTTGCTCCCGTCTATGACCTTGCGGTAGGTTTCACGCCGAAAGTTTCTCCCGGCAAAAGCAAAACAACTTCCAATACCTCAACTGAAGGCTGGCTTGCCGATATGAATTTTATAGCCGTAAGACTGTTATTACTTTCAAAAATTCAAGATTACCTCGTATCCCGGTGTTTCTTCACCAGCAGAGGGGGAACTGACAAACATCGTCGGTAACACTAGCCCGCAGGCTTAAGCAGGCTTCTGGAAAACCCAATTTTACTTAACCTCAAATGGTGGACAGCAGTGGCCTTTCAAGTAACGCAGAAGGCTCGAGCTGGTTTTGATGTTTCATTAGGCGATGTTTATGCACGCATTTTGGCGTACCACTTTGTCAATGGTACCACACGGGAGAATTTCTTTGACTCTGACGCCGATCATGGTAAAGATGAAACGATGTCTAGCCTAGCTAGTGTGTAAGTTGGCCGAAGTTCACTTTACCTATTCCATGTAATCAAGCTTTGAGATATCAAACTTTGGATCGTCCTAGAAAAACCATACAAAGCTACAACCAGCCGTTTCCCATCATTACTTCCGTTCCCCAGTCGGCAGGCCAAGGCAAAAATCTTCAGGAGGGCGATGCGGTTCCACTCACAAACAACCAATACGAATTCAATATTTATGAATCGGGATCATGGGATCCAAATCTAGCAACCTTCGTTGATACTTCTTATCTTGGATCCACCCTAATCAATGGAAATCCATCTGATACGAAAAAATGCATGAAGAATTTCGACAATCTGGGATTCCTGATAGCTACTTCTTCGAACATATTTCGAAAATATGATTCTTTTGCATCGCTTTTCTTACCTCAACTTTACCGCCCCGTGCTTCCAGCACTCAAAGGTGTCCTTTCTTTGATCCCGAACCCCTTCTACGGTGAGCAATATGCGATGTAAACCGTGAGTAGTTGGCGCGACTGATGATAGGTTCATTTTTGATAAAAAAGGTTTAGGAAAAAATGATTATCTTGATCGAGGAAGCCAAAGCCTTGAACTGATGGATGGCTCTTTTGGGGGTGGTAAGTTGACGACTAGGGATTATCCTTTCTTTGGTTGCCTTGTTTGAAATTTCATTTTTCTTTCAAGAAAACATACCATTCGCTCCTCTGCTGGTCCCGGCCCGAAGAGTGGATGTTATTTTAGCATTTGATGCTGTGGGTCTTCTTTTTCTTTTTCTCCTTTCTTTCCTTATCCTCTCTTTTTTTTCTCCTCCGCCCTTTTTCCCTGCCTTCCTTTCCCTGCAATGCGAGACTGACGTTTACTAAAAAAAACTTGAAAATTATTAAAACAAGAGCGATGACCAAAACGGGTGGGCTGATGGGACGAGCCTTAAACGCACATCAACTCGTTCAAAGCTTATGCCTAACAACTCTTACCCTTTCCCGCATATCCCTGAAAATGTTTCGCAAATAGATGCCTCACGTCCCACATTATTCGGGTGTGAAGAGTCGGGGGTACCATTGGTAATCTACTTTCCAAACTCCCAATCAAATGATCCAACAGCTCCAGCAACAAACTTGCCGACCTTTTCTATCGAAGTGAATATGTTTTTGCTTTTGCCTCTTAAAAATTTATTGGTTGCAATGATTAACAAATAGAAAGCGTCCTATTGTAGGTATCTCAGAGACAGGCAGTATCACTTCTAGAGGGCGGTACCAACCTTGCGACTCGTGGATTTCCTAACGATCCACTATGGCCTGCTTGCCTCGCGTGTGCGGTGGTCGACAGAAGTAGGCGAAAAAGTTCACGGCAACGTGAAGGTTTGTGTGTCGATTGCTTCAGGCGTTACTGTTTCCGTGAAAAAGTATGAAATCTCCTTTGTGAGTAACATAACTCTAAAGCATACCTGTCCTTGCAAGACTGGTTCCCTGGTTATGGTTCCGATTATATCTTGTCCTTATTATCTCGAGCTACGGATGAGTATATGTTGGCTGCTTGTATCTCATCCCCGGATTTATCATCCAACGGATATGTTTGCTTTCTGAGAATCCACGCTACTACAACCCTCTTGCCTCTTCATATTCTTGTATGTAGAGACAAGAAGCCTTCATGTCCTTTTTGTCTTATAATGCGGCCCCTTGACATTTGGTGATCATTGCAGCGTGGACCTGTAAACAATAAACCTGATCCAAACGGCCCAAATTAGGCCGGCCAGACCCCTGTTGGGTGTGTACGAGGTTCGATATTTCGCAGGATTCAAGTGCGGAAATTGATTTGAAGCATGGCAACATGAATGAATTCGATGAAGATTTTTTTTTTCAGAGAAATAAAAATATGAGACCAGCATTGAAAAAAAAAAAACTTGCTACACCGCATAACAATAAAAGATATTTTAGAGAAGGATTTATTTTGATACATGAGAATTTTTCTGAAGGACTGAAAATGACAGTATAACAATGATAGAAGAAAATTTAAAAATCCCAAAAAGTACAAGATCTTAGGGAGTAACTCAAATACAATGAAAAATTTGGGTAAAAGCTTGTTAGGGCATATTACAGATAGGAAAGCACTATTTTTTTTAGGAAAAAACCACAATTCAAAAGAGAAGGCTTCAAAAACACTTACAACCAACCAATTTATCTCAAAATGGTGGGTTTCAATCATCAAATCTACCATTTATACATCATCATACAGTCTGTAAAGCCTGTTTGGGAAGCACATAAATTTATTGAAAAAGTTTGTAAAGTGCACATGACACCCATCAAATCTACCTTGCTGCCTAGCCAAGTTTTTGGAAACCTTTTCAAGCACTGCTTGGCACATGGAAAAATAAACTTGGTGGTTAATCAAGTGAACCTGGGCGCACCAATCAAAGCTGGTTGCAATGTCCAATGAACCTTTTTTTCAATTTCACACTATAGATTCTCAGAAGATACATATTTATTTCTATTTTTTTGATTAAAAGATGTGAACAGGATTTTAATGAATAAATTTGTTCCTTTGGAAATTGTAGGACTCCAAATGATTTTGAGCCACAGGCAGTTCTGTGGAGGGGAAAGGTGCTTTTTAGGCTGCCCTCCTGAGCATTACAGAAATATTTAAATGTAACCAGAATCAGGATCCCAAACCTTGTAAATAAGGAATCAAAGAGAAGGGATGATTTTGATAGTATTTGGTAGCAATGGAACAACACTATCTGAGGCAAGATGGTGCGGAAAAAGAGTTGAACAGAATAAGTTAAAGTTTTTTCAGAGTTCAATAGAACAAGGGAGTTGTGAGTAACAACACCCACAAGCTAATAACTCTGGTTGTCAGCAGAAGCTTAGGAAAGATCAACTCAATCGCAAACAACCTCCAGGTTCTCAATGAACCTTCCTAACTCTCTGCAATCAATCGCTTGAAGGGTGCCAGATAGCTGTGGGTGGCTGTGCAAAACAAAGCAATTTGTTTTATGAAGCTCTAGAAGCAACACAGTAACAAGTTCAAGCAAGAATAACCCAACACTTCTCAAGGGACTCAAGAATAGTGTGGCAGAATTCAACTTTAAAGAATTAAGGGAGGTTTAAAACTCCAGGCTTCAAGCTTAAAGAAACCTCTCAGTCAAACATGAATGGTTCCAGAAGGATGATCAAAAAGAATGATCAGACCAGTATGGTCAAAAAAGGGATCAAAGAGTGGTATAATACACTCAAGAATTCAATCAAATGAATTCTTCTTCAACCAGAAAGGCTATTGGTTGGTGATAACGGATAAGTTCACAGAGGACGGATCAAAGATTTGAGTATTGAGTCTCAAGAATCAAGGGGCAATCAAAAGATATACCCAGGATAAGGATGCTCAGAAAGGGGAAGGGCCCCATGGATTGATTACTTAGATGATGATGAAAATTCAATTATTGATCATCAGATGGATTATTAGATTATGGGACAAAAAAAGAGCAAACAAGAGCCCCTCCTTTTATGGGTATCAGGCCCTGTTGAATATTTACAATTGATAACCACAAATGAAAGCAGAATATATATATATATATATAAATAAATATATATATATATAAATATATATATATATAAATATATATATATATAAATATATATATATATATAAATATATATATATATATAAATATATATATATATATAAATATATATATATATATATAAATATATATATATATATATTTGGAATGATGCAGAACAGGTGAAGCAAGATGGAAAGAGAGACCAGCCTGCATCACTGATGACAGCAGGCAGCGGATGGACACCTGTGAGTTGACAGATGAGCAGTAGCAGGGGATGATGAACATCTGTGAAAGCGGTCACAGGGCCGCGACAGCGGTCATGGATGATGGATGGCAACTATTGCCTGATTGGGTGGAGAAGGATGAACCAAAGGGGATGATGGATCAGGTGCTTGTAACAACTCCAACGGCTGCAAGCAACCACCCGTGGGTCCCTTGGATGAAGAGGTTGATGGGTGGATGACGGGAGATGGTTGATGCAGGCAACCACTCGTGGGCCCATAAAATGTTGAGGAAAAAACGGGTGGTGCTGCGGGTGATCAGTAGCAATGAAGGATTGGAGTTGCAAGGATTGCAAGAACAATGCAGGGTGCGGGAGTTTCAAAGTTTCCAACAGCTGCAAGCAAAAGCTTGCGGGCGTCAGAAGGGGATTGGATGTTGATGGTTTGAGTTTGAGTCATCATTGGGGTACCATAAGTAGGTTGAAAAATCTTGAGCCAAGTGCAACTTTCAGCTTGGAAGACACTTCCATTATGAAATTGAGGACAGATCCTGGCGTGGCCATCACCTCTGGAAGGTTTGATTTTGGTAGGGCAACTTTAACAAGGGTGGGTGATGGAGACTGAGGTCTTCTTCTTTTTCTTAGGATTGAGTGAGATGGAAGATGACTCAAGGTTGTGTGTCATGGCAATTGATAGGAGATGGGGGACGTGCGCATGGGTGTTTGGTCAAAAGAGTCAGGCAGCAGGCACAGCAAGAAGGAATTGAACAAAGTATCAGGGGGGGTTTAGTGCATGGAAAGGCACCCCTAGACCGCTAGGACAGGGAAGAGAGGGGAGGAAGAATGGAGGAAGAGTACCCATAGAAAATTTTCTTTTTCTTTTTTTTAGCTGAGCTAAGAACTAGAAAAAGAAAAATTAAAATTTTGCCCTTTTCTTGAGGTGCACCAAATTGGTCACTACATCTCTCCCCAACTTACAGACTGTCCCTAGTCTGCATCTCAAATTTGAAGATATTAAGAAAAAAGGAGGAATACAAATAAATTGAGACAGAAGAATGGCCATTTCTTGATCTTGAGAGTGATTGAAAAGTTGAAAAAAAGATATATCTTGATCCACCCAAAAGAGCCCTAGCAGTGGCAGAGATAAAACAAAGAGGGCCTACCAGGTGCTCACGTATGTGGAATAAAGTAGAGTTTAACAACAAAAATGCAGCAAATGACCCTGGTGTTGCACAATTGGGAGGACTTACTTTGACCCAAAATTTCCCCCACAACAATAAAACCTCTTGACTTGATCTGCAGAGAACCCTCTGGCCAACTGAGTACTATCCAGTTCTTCCAAAATGTAAGATAAACCTCTGAATTGACAAACCACATGATAAGGACCATTCCAAAAATTTAAAAAGAGCTTTCCGCACTGAGTCTCCAAGAATTTATTGTTAGCCAAAAATAGATCACCATGATTTAAGGGATCCCTGATTCAATTTGCATGCTTATCTTCCAAATACTGAACTGATTTTTCTCTTGATTCCATCATCTTCTGATATGCTTCATAACAAATGCCTTCAATTTGCTCCAGTTGCTTGGATCAGGCAACTAATAGATCAGTAGTTGAGGAAACCTGCTCTCATGAGATACCCAGGAAAGATTCCATTTCAAGATCAAGAGGAAGGACCCCCCTTTGACTAAAAATGATTTTGTAAGGTGAGTATACAGTGGTCTGTTTAGTTGAGATTTTATCAGAGAAGAGAACCAGGGGAAGAAATTTGCAACCATTCTTTCCATTCTCAACATCTGGTTTGACAAGAGCAGCCTTCAAAGGAGCATGGCCTTTTTCCACCATGCCTTGGCCTTCTGGATAATAAGGAGTAGTAACCCAATATTGTACAGGAAGTGATTGGATCATTCCAGCAAGTTTTCCACCAAATTCAAAGCCACTATCAGTAGAATAAGATCAAGCCAAGACATAAAACATTGTCCAGTTCTTATAAAGGAAATCTGCGACTGATTCAGAGCTGAGATTCTTAAGTAATTTTGCTTCAACCCATCCAGAAAAATTGTCTCTAGCCACAATGAGATACTTAGCACCACCTGCCTTAATATGAACCACATCAATAGAAATCCTTCCAAAGACAGTCAACTTCCCAGAAGCATAAGAAATTTTGGCTGGGCGCCTAAGATCATGTGTCTGGCAAAATTCACAACTCTGAAACCATTGAGAGACAGATTTCTTAAGAGATGGCCACCAGAATCATTCAGATACGTGTCAATAAGTTTTTGTTTCCCCATGATGACCAAGACATTCATGGAGACTTTCAAGGACCAAATCTTGCTCAGAAGGGATAGTAACAACAACAAGGGCACAAGGATTTCCTTTTTTAATAAGCCTAGAACCTTGGAAAAAGAAATTAGAGGAATTTCTTTTAAGGGATCAAAATTCTTTGGCAGAGAGATCAGATGGTCTTTGGAGAGTTGAAAGGTACTTCTCTAATTTAAGCCAGAAACCCTTCTGAAAACCAGAATAATCTTGAGAGGAGAAAGAGAAGACAGGCCAACAGGTTACTCTTCATCAAAATCCACTCCATAATCCAATTCTTCATCTCCCCAAGGACATTGAAATAAACCATCAGGCATGGTGAAAGATTTTCCACGCCTGTGAACAATATCAAAAGAGAAAAAATGAATAAAAGCCACCTGTCAAGTCATAGGAGCATTTGGAAGGCTGGGAGAATTGATTGTTTCAATGATGGATCAAGCGTCTACTTGTAATTTGAAATGTTGAGCCCAGAGGACTGTATGAAGTTTCTTCACCATTTGAGCCACGCCACAGAGTTCCATTTTTGGTTGAGAGTATCTGGATTCCACATCTGAAAATAAAAAGGATTAATAAAGAGCAGGACGGTCCCAACCATTTTCATCTTCCTGAGTAAGAACAGCCCCAAAAGATTGATAACTACAATAAACAGCAAGCTTGATCTTGCCAGCTCCAGACCCATAAGAGATCTTGTTCAAGACTATGTATTTACCAACAATCCTTTTAAGCAACTGAAAATAATGTTCACAACATTGGGTCAAAATCCATTCAGCTTCTTTCCTGGTTAGACAACACAAAGGGGAATAGATTTTGGATAAAGATGGAATGAAGATGTGAAAATAGGTGAAAACACCTAGGAAGCCTCTTACTTCAGTGGGATTGATTGGAGTGGGCCACAAGATGAACTTGTTGAATTTGTATGGGGCCATCCTCCTTCATTCCTTGCAGACCACATGACCAAAAATTTCCAGAGCAGGGACACAAGCAGCCAATTTGGATCCAGAAAAAGTCAGTCCTGATTCCTTGATCCAAAACAGAATCCTTTCCAAAGTAGTAGCTTATTCCCAAACAAATTGAAAAATCCCTGGATTCCATGATAAGAACTCATTATCATAATCAGACTCTGGACCTTCAATTCCGCCATCTTCAATAAAGATACCAGAATGATTGGGAATTTCATCCTGGAGGATCCATATGATCTGAGCCTGATAGAATGCAATGAATTTGGTAGCACCTTGAGGTAAATGAGTAGGCTGGAATTGACCAAGAGGAGTATCAAAAGTAGTGAGAGGAAAAGAGATAGGATTTAGAGATTTTTTGTCATAGCCACCCATAATGTCCCCCAGACCATAGCAAGATCTCCCATAGAAAGATTCCACAAATTCTTTAGTAGCAGGAGGAACACCAGAGTCTTTAATTGCAACTTTCTTGAGAAGTTGGAGATTGCAAACTACTCTAAGTTTACCATTAATTTTAAGGACACAGAAAACAGGGCTGGCATAACTCAAAGTTGACTGTTCATATAGACCAGTAAGGACTTGTTTGCGGATCAACTTGATAAATTTATTGATTTTAGAAGCAGGGATTGGAATCTTTTTCTTTTTCCAAGGATTGTGCTTGAATACAGGGATGATGTAACGGAGACCATAGGATTCATTCAAGAGACCTCTCTCTTCTTCACAGAAGGCAATAGATTTTCCCCTTAGAGATAAGAAATTTTTGATCAAATACAACTCATCAGGAAGAATCCATCCATCTGGACCAAATTTTACAACTTTCAGATGTTCTTCAGTGAAACAACCACAAGGCACAAAGCAACCAGTAATAGATTAAGATAAACCACAGTAAGGATTGCAGGATAAGGGAGGGAGCATGAGAGGCATGGGCTGGTTGACTTGTTGGACCTTTTTTGCAACTGGTTTATACTTGGTGGCAAAAGAGAGAAGTTCCTGCTTCCTCCAAGCATTGAACGGAGAGACCTGACTGCAAAGACCTAGGCCAAGTTACAACATTTTCCATGTCCTATGTTCTGAAATGCACTTGAAGGGTGCCTTTTCAATAAGAGAAGAACCAAGGGATAATACGTTGCTCACAGGTGTGGAACAAGGTAGAGTTTTTAAAATGATGGTAGAAGAAGGCCCTGGAAGTGCAAAATTGGAAGGACTTACTCTGACCCCCAAGTGCCTCCACTGAAGTCCATATTTCTCCATACCAAAAACATTAACAAGAGGATAAAGATCAGTAGCTAGTTTATACTCATTTCAGAGATCCGCACCAGATTTAAAGGAAGATTGAACAGGATTAAGAGAAAAAGGAAAAGAAGAGACCACATATCCAGAAAGAGAGGGAACTTTTTTGGGGATTTTTAATTTTGACATGTTTTTGATTTTTAATACTTTCCAGATCAGAAGAAATTAATGAGAAAAAGGTGAAATAAGCCTCTGGGATGAGAGTTGATACTTGAGTTGAATTTTGAGGCTGGGAAGGACTACAAATATCAGTAGAATCAACTACTCCTCTAAAAATGAGAGGAATTAGAATTATCCTTCTGCTTCCCCTTGAAAATTGATTTGGGAGTGTGACCAGGAAAATCTCTTTCCCAAAAACCAGAATCCAAAGATCAGAGAGGAACTTCAATCTTTCTACCATCAGCATCAGGCAGAAGAATTCTCTACCCAACTTGATTCAAACACATCAAGGTAGCACTAAAGTCCATTAAAAACAGTTGATTCAAGATCATAGGTCCTTCCAAACAAGTAATCCAAAAATGACAGGTTCCAACAATATTTTGACCAATTCAAACGCAAAAATATTCAGCAATACCAACTAACTCACAAGACTGATTAGCTATTCCATACACTTCAGAATTGAAGCTAACCCTAGGACTGAGCTTGAGTTTGCAGGCCATAGAATCCAAGATCAGGTTAAGTTGGGAACCAGAATCAACCAGGAGAGAAACTGTTCTATCCAATTTGCCAAGACAACAGGGAAGAAAGCCAAGTGGACAAGAGTACAGGATGGAATCTGAGGAGGGATCAGTTCTGCCGGAGTCCTCAAGCAATGTTCCAATGTTCCAGAGGAAACCTTTGATTTTTCAGAGACAATTTCCACACATCAACAAGAGACCCATTTATTCATCCCTTCAGCAACAGAGGGAAAAATTGAAAGGAGATCAGCAACAGATAAATTAGGAATTTTAAGATCAGAGATTTTCTTTAATACCCCTTCCACAGCATTGGGGTGGTCCTTAGACATTCCCCTCTCAAACCAAGCTTGGGGCTGGGTGGAGGGAGGATAATCAGGTGAAGCAGTGATTATGACAGGGTCAGTAGGGTGAGGTGTTGCAACAGGAGAAGGATCCGCGTAATTTTAAAGCCTCTTCATCAGAGGTTCTGCTTCTTTTTCCATATCTTCCACCACAGAGGAAGGAGGTTCAGGAGAGGATTGATGTTTGACCAGTTTACCAAGGATAGCAGATGGAATGGGAGGAGCTTTGAAAGTTTTGGGTTACTCATGTTGTTTCCTAGGTTGATCAGATTGCTAAGCTCCAGAGAAGCTAGAGGAAGAAATAGCAGGAGGATACCATGGTTGAAGAGTACCACAGGAAGATCAAAAATCCCAAGAGGCCAGAGATGCTTGCTTGGGAGGAGATAGCTGGAAAGAAGCCATCACATGAAGGATAGGACGTGATGAATCAAAAGGGATCAGAGCACCATAAGGAAGAAAAAAAATATTTCCCTTCTGTTCCACCAATTTTTCCTCCTTGTCCTTCTGGAGTTCCGGGCATTTTCCAGTTCCATGACCTTCCCTATGACAATAATAGCACACCAGAGTGGATCTAAGAATGGAATTAGAAGGTTTAGAAGCAGCAAGAGTAGAAATATCTTGATAAATCTTGTTTTCAAAGGCTCAGAGATGCTTGGTGATTTCATTGATAGTTGCCATTTCTTTTCTGGCCTGAGGATTTGATTTAGGACAATGGCTGGCCTCCATTTTACTAATAATTTTTTTGGACTCAGAAAATGGGGGAGCAGGAACAGGTTCAGTGGTACGGGGTTTCTCAAAGGTTAGGGAAGTTTGACCTTTCATGACTTTGTCCATTGCACCCCCAAGGAAAAGAAAAGTAGGAAGCTTGAAGGGGTTATCCCTAGTTGTGATCATAGATCCAGAATTAACTAATTTGTCCCTGATTTGCTCCTGGACTCCTAGCAAAAAAGATTGAAAGACTTGGACTCAAATTTTGTTCAAGGTGTCAATGTGGTCATTTTTGAGAAGATAAGATTGGATAGGATCCCACAATTTCCTAAAAGATTGGTACTCACAGGCTGAAGAAATACAACCCTTTGAGATCCACTGAGAAACAAGATATTCCAATTCCTGCAACATAAAACGGGCAATCTTTATCTTTCCCCAGTACGCCAGCATTTCTTCCTTCAGAAGCTTCCAGTTATGAGATTCAAATCCATCAAAAGACTCAATTAATTCCATAATTTTTCAGAGGAAATGAAGAATTGCAATTGGTAGGCCATTTTGTTTTTGCTAGCTCCATCCACTTCTGCAGCCATTTTGTACAAATCCAGGAATTGTTCAACATTCTTCCAATTTAAACCCAAGTTCTTATTTGGAGGTTTGATCTTGACCATCTTAGCACAAACAGAGGAGGAGGAGGTACCAATAGATTCAATCTTGACAGAGTTTCTAGAGGATCCAAAAAGCAGATTTCCAAAGTGACTCACGAGTGTGGCAAGAGTAGGGTTTCACAACAACAAGAATATTGCCCAAGCGGTGCACAATTGGGAGGACTTACTTTTGAGATAAGTTGCCTCCACGGATCAGATGTGAGAAAAAGAGAAACAGAAAGAAAAGAAAAGGGGATCAGATTTTGAAGTTGATTCCAAGGGTGATTGGGACTGTAAATCCCAAGGTTTCTGGTTTGATCCCGGCCTGGGGGACCAAATGTAAGACTCCAAACGGTGCTGAGCCGGAGGCAGTTTTGTGGAGGGGAAAGGGGCTGTTTAGGCTGCCCTCGTAAGAGTTACAAAAATATTTAAATGTAACCAGAATTGAGATCCAGTGACTTGTAAATAAGGAATCAATGGAAGGGATGAGTTTGGAATTTTTTTGTAGAAATGCATAACAACACTATCTGAGGCAAGATGGTGCAGTAAAAGAATTTGAAAAATAAGTTTAAGTTTGTTCAGAGTTCAATAGAACAAGGCAGTTGTAAATAACAACACCCACAAGCTAATAACTCTGGTTGTCAGCAGAAGATTAGGAAAGATCAACTCCATTGAAACCAACCTCCAGATTCTTGATGAAACCTCCCAAATCTCTGCAATGAAGCGCTTGAGGGGCACCAGATAAATGTGGGTGGCTGTACAAAACAAAGCAATTTGTTTTATGAAGCTCTAGAAGCAAAACAGTAACAGATTCAAGCAAGAATAACCCAGCACTTCTGAAGGGACTCAAGAATAGCGTGGGAGGATTTGAATTTGTAGAAATAGTAGGAGGTTTTGCACTCCAGGTTCCAAGCTTAAAGAAAACCCTCATTCAAACGTGGCTGGTTCCAGAAAGAAAATCAAGTGAATGATCAGGACCAAAGAAGTCAAAGAAAGGGATCAACGGAGTGGCTTAACACACTCAAGAATTCAATCCAATGAATTTTTATTCAACCAGAAAGGCTATTGGTTGGCAATAAGGATCAGGTCATAGAGGACGGATCAAAGGATTTGAGTATGGAGGCTCAAAGTATCAAGGGGCAATCAAAAGATATACCAAGGATAAGGATTCTCAGAAAGGGGAAGGGCCCCACAGCTTGATTAATTAGATGATGATGACAATTCAATTATTGATCATCAGATGGATGATTAGATTATGGGACAAAAAAAAGAAGGGGAGATGCCCTCCTTTTATGGGCATCAGGCCCCGCTGACTATTTACAAGTGATAACCAAAAATGAAAGTGGAATATATATATATATATATTTCAAATGATGCAGCACAGGTGAATCAAGATGAACGGAGAGACCAGCCTGCATCACTGATGAAAGCAGGCAGTGGATGGACACCCGTGAGTTGACAGATGAGTGGCAGCGGGGAATGATGAACATCCGTGACAGCGTTCACGGTGCGGCAACAGCAGTCACAGGGCCGCAAGAGAGGTCATGGATGATGGATGGCAAAAGTTGGGTGATTGGGTGGAGAAGGATGAAACGGAGGGGATGATGGATCAGGTGCTTGCAACAACTCCAACGGCCGCAAGCAATCAACCGTGGGTTGGTTGGATGATGGGAGATTATTGATGCGGGAAACCACTTGCGGGCCTTTCAAATGTCAAGGAAACAACGGGTGGTGCCGCGGGTGATCAGTAGCAATGAAGGATTGGAGTTGCAAGGATTGCAAGAACAATCAAGGGTGCGGGAGTTTCAAATTTTCCAACAGCTGCAAGCAAAAGCTTGCGGGTGTCAGAAGGGGATTGGATGTTGATGGTTTGAGTTTGAGTCATCATTGGGGAACTGTAAGTAAGTTGAAAAATATTGAGCTAAGTGTGACTTTCAGCTTGGAAGATGCATTATGAAATTGAGGACAGATCCTGGCGTGGCCATCACCTCAAGAAGGGTTGATTTTGGTAGGGCAACTCCAACAAGGGCGGGTGATGGAGAATGAGTTCTTTTTCTTTTTCTTAGGATTGAGTGAGATGATAGATGACTCAAGGTCATGTATCATGGCAATTGATTGGAGATGGGGGACGTCCGCATGGGCGTTTTTTCAAAACAGTCAGGCAGAAGGCGCAGCAAGAAGGAATTGAAAAAAGGATCAGGGGGGGGGGGTTGAGTGCCTGGAGAGGCACAGCTAGACCGCTAGGACAGGGAAGAGAGGGGAGGAAGAATGGAGGAAGAGTACCCATAGAAACAATTTTTTTTTAGCTGAGCTAAGAACTAGAAAAAGAAAAATGAAAATTTTGCCCTTTTCTTGAGGTGCACCAAATTGGTCACCACAGCGGTTGGATGAGTCAATTTTGGGAGGAAATGATACTGGAAATGAGGATAAGGATGAGGGTGAAGCTGGCAGGGATGACTGGTGGGAAAGATTGCAGGAAGGGTTTATGATGGACGTCATTAGGTTGTCAGACAACCATTTGCAATGGATGATCAACAAGCAACAGAAAACGGAGCCATCATTGGTGATTTTCCCATTGAATGGGGCGGTTGGAGATCAAGAGCAAGGGTGGCAATGGCCTTGCCTGACTGATGTGGGATATCAGGTGATAGGGATTGTACCAATGGCTTTGAGCAACCGCTTGCTGGTCTGTTGGGTGATCAAACCAAGGGTGAAAAGGTGACAGGGATTGGGATGGTGGTTGGTGGGACAGTAGTTTCAAGTTTTTGGGGGTCTCTTGATGATGACCAACTGCAGTGTTCTCCGTTTTCATTGATGGGCTGGATCAATGGCCAATCAAAAGCTGGAGAATGGAATGAGGATGATGTGGATGATGAGGATGGCAATTTATTGCACACGCTTGGCCACAAATCTGGGCCACAAGCACAAGAAGGAGGAATTGAACAAGGGATGTGGGGATTTGAAGGCCCTGAAGAGCCCTTCATATTCTGCTAGGAAAAGAAAAAGTTGGGAGAAGGGAAAGAGGAAGAGTACCCATAGTGACACAGGGATATATATATATATATATATTGTGATAGTCAGATGGAAGATTATATGTAAAAAAATTTGAAAAATTTCCCTTTTCCTGAGGTGTCCCAAATTTGCCACCACATCTCTCCCCAACTTACAGACTTCCCCTAGTCTGCATCTGGATTTTGAAGATATTGAGAAAAGGAAGAATACAAAAAATTGAAACAGAAGAATGTCCATTTCTTGATCTTGAGAGTGATTGAAGAATTGAATTGAAAAATATGTTGATCCATCCAAAAGAGTCCTAGAAGCGGCAGAGATAAAACAAAGAGGGCATCCCAGGTGCTCATTTATGTGGCATAAAGTAGAGTTTTACAACAAAAACCCAGCAAATGACCCTGGTAGTGCATAATTTGGAGGACTTGCTTCTGAGATAAGTTGCCCCCACAACAATGAAACTTCTTAACTTGATCAGCAGAGAACCTTCTGGCGAACTGAGTACCATCCAGCTCTTTAGAAACATAAGATCCAAATCTAAATTGGAAAACCACCCAATAAGGACCATTCCAGAAATTTGAAAAAAGCTTTCCCCACTGGGTTTCTAAGGATCAATTATAAGCTAAACCTAGATCACAAGGATTTAAGGGATCCAATTATGAACCAATTTTTATCTTGGTTCCATCATCTTCTGGTAAGCTTCATCCCAGACATCTTCACTTTGCTCCAGTTGCTTTGATCTGGAAACCAATAGATCAGTAGTTGAGGATACCTGCCCCCAAGAGATACCCAAGAAAGATTCCATTTCCAGATCCAAAGGAACAACTGCTCTTTGACCAAAGATGATTTAATAAGGTGAGTAGCCAGTGGTCTGTTTATTTGAGAATCAATCAGAAAAGAGAACAAAAGGGAGGAATTTTCCACAATTCTTGCCACTTTCAACTCCAGTTTAACGAGTTTAGCCTTCAAAGGAGAATGGCCTTTTTCCACCATGCCTTGGCCTTCAGGATAATAAGGAGTAGTAAATTTATGTTTTCCAGGAAGAGATTGAATAATTTCAGCAAGCTGGTCACCAAATTCAGAGCCACCATCAGTAGAGTAAGATCAAGCCAAGCCATAACGCATTTTCCAAGTCTCATAGAGGAAGGCTGCCACTGATTCAGAGCTAAGATTATTAAGAAATTTAGCTTCAAAACATCCGGAAAAATCATCTCTAGCCAAAATGAGGTACTTAGAACCACCTGGCTTAATATGAACCACATCCATAGCAATCCTTCAAAAGACAGTGGACTCCCCAGTAGGATAACAGATTTCAGCTGGACGCCTAAGATCATGTTTTTGAAAAAATTGAAAACTCTTTCATCATTGAGAGATGGATTTCTTCAGAGATGGCCACCAGAATTGTTTGTATAATCATTGATAATTTTCTGTTTCCCCACAATGAACAAGACCTTCATGGAGACTTTCAAGGATAAAACCTTGTTAAGAAGGAATAGTAACAACAATAAGATCACAAGGGTTTTCTCTTTTCATAGGCCTAAAGCCTGTACAAAGAAATTAGAGGACTTACATTTAAGGGATTGAAATTCTTTAGCAGAAAGATAAGGGGATTTTTGAAGAGTGGAAAGGTACTGCTATAATTTAAGCCAGAAAAATTGTTGAAATCCAGAATAATCTTGAGAGGAGAACAAGAAGACAGGTTGTATTAAAGGTTATTCTTCATCAAAATCCATTCAAACATCAGATTCATCATCTCCAACAGGACTTTGGGATAAACCATCAGGCATGATGAAAGATTTTCCATGCATTTGAACAATATCAAAAGAGAAAAGATGGATAAAGGCCACCCAACTAGTCATAAGAGCATTAAAGAGGCTGGGAGCATTGATCATTTCAATGATGGATCAAGCATTGACTTTTAATTCAAAATTTTGACCCCAGAGGACGTTTTGGAGCTTCTTCATCATTTGAGCCACACCACAGAGTTCCAGTTTTGGTTGAGAATATCTGGATTCTACATCTGAAAATAACAAATATTCATAAAGAGAAGGACGGTCCCAACCATTTTAATCTTCCTGAGTAAGAACAGCTCCAAAATATTGATAACTAGAATTGAAAGCCAGCTTGATTTTTCCAGCTCCAGGTCCATAAGAGATCTTTTTCAAAACTATGTCTTTACCAACAATCATTTTGAGCAACTGAAACAAATTTTTGCAATCTTGGGTCCAAATCCATTCGGTATCTTTCCTGGTTAGACAATGCAAGGGTGCACAGATTTTGGATAAAGATGGGATAAAGATTTGAAAATAATTCACAAAACCTAGAAAAACTCTAAATTCAGTAGGATTGATTGGAGTGGGCCAAGAGATGATTTTGTTAACTTTGGCTGGTGCAATCCTTCTTCTTTCCTTGCAGAACACATGACCAAAAATTTCCAGAGCAGGGAAACAAGAAGCCAATTTGGATCCAGAGACAGTAAGGCCAGACTCCTTGATTCAAAACAGAATCCTTTCCAAAGTAGTAGAATATTCCCAGATGAATTGACAAGTTCCTTAATGACAAGGTAAGAGCTCATTATCATAGTCAGAAACTGGAAATTTAGTTCAACCATTGTCAATAAAGATACCAGCATGATCAGGGATTTCATCCTGGAAGATCCACATTATCTGAGCCGGATAGACTTCAACCAAATTAGTGGCACCTTGAGGCAATTGAGTAAGTTAGAGTTGACCAAGAGGAGTATTGAAAGTAGTGGGAGGGAAAGAGATAGGATTTAAGGATTGTTTTTAATAACCACCAATAATGATCCCTAGACCATAGAAAGCCCTCTTAGAGAAAGATTCAATAAATTCTTCAGTGGCAGGAGGAATACCAGAGTCTTTAATAGTAACTTTGTTAAGATGGTGAAAATCATGAACTATTCTAAGTAAACATTAATCTTGAGGACACAGAATACAGGGATAGAATAACTAGAAGTTGACTGTTCCTATAGACCAGTAAAAACTTGTTTTCTGACCAACTTGAAAAATTCATCAACTTTAGCAACAGGGATAAGAATCTTTATCTTTTGCCAAGGATCATGTTCAACTATGGGCATGATATAAGGGAGGCCATAGGATTCTTTCAAGAGAACTCTCTATTCTTCACAGAAAGCAATATATTTTTCCCTTAGAGATAGAAGATTTTTTATTGAATTCAGCTCATCATGAAGAAGCCATCCGTCTGCACCAAATTGACCACTTTCAGAAATTTGTCAGTGACACAACCATTAGGCAAAAAGAGACCAGTAAGAGATTCAGATAAACAAAAGTGAAGATCATGAGATAAGGGATGACACATGAGAGGGGGATTGAGATTGAGAGGCATAGGCTGGTTGACTGGTTGGAACTTTTTGGAAACTGGCTTATACTTGGTAGAAAAAGAGAGAAGTTCTTGTTTCCTCCAAGAGTTGACCAGTGAGACTTGACTACAAAAACTGAGACCAAGTTCCAACTTTTTCCATTTTTGATGTTCCACAACGTTGTGGTAGGCCAAACCTGCCTGATAGCCATCAGACTCAATTATTTAGCAGAAGTATTACACCAATAATAAAAAAAACCTCAGAAATGTATTCTGAACCAAAAATAACTCATAGTCACTCGGCCAAAGCACCTCTCTATCTATCATGGTTTAGAAGATAAAGCCCAGCAAACCTCCAACTGTTGCAAACTCATAACCTAGCAGCTGGTGCTGTCCTGATGCATGAAGAAAAGAAAGTAAAACCAAGACCAGTCTACTATGAATAAGTGGGTTTCTCAAAAACAGAAAAGAAGTACTCTCGGTCAAAACTGGAAATCTGTGGAGTAGTCAAGATACTTAAGAAACTCCAGGAAACCCTGTGGGAAAAGCACTTTGAATTACAAGTAGATGCAAAAGCCCTTGTTGAAATGATCAACACCCCCAGCTGACCTAGTGCGCCAATGACCAGATGGGTGGCCTTTATTCAACTATTTTCCTTTGACTTTGTCCATAAGCCAGGAAAGACATTCACAATGCCTGAAAGCCTATCAAGAATACCAGAAGACCCAGAAGACTCAGAAGACACCAATCAAGATTTTGATGATGAAGAAGAATGGATCAGTCCACATCCTGGCCTGGGATTAAAAATCAACTCTATTGAATATCAACAACCACCCACACCTCCAGCAGGATTCTGGGGGAGAATGCAGGAATATCTATTGACCATGGAGAAGCCCACAGGGTTCTCTGACAAGGAATTCCAGAAGATCAAAAGGAGGTCACCCAAATTCTATTTAGAAGGAGGAATACTGAAAAGGAGGGGGATATGGGGCCCTCAACTGGTCCTGACAACTAAAGAAGAAGTGGAAAGAGTAATGAAGAGCCTGCATGAGGAATTAGGGAACAGAGGGAGTGGGGAGACATACAGAAGTATCAAGCTTAGGTTCTGGTGGGAAGGAATGAAGAAGATGACTAGGAAATGGGTCCAAACTTGTGAACCTTTTCAGAAGAGAAGAAAACTCCAGTAGAAAGAAGAGAGGAAAGCAACTGTTGCTAACACCATTATTCAGAGGGTAGCAATTGATGCAGTACATGTCAAGGCAGGAAGGTGGAAGTACTTAGTGATAGCTAGGGATTATTTTTCAGGGTGGGCAGAAACAGTGGGCCTGAATAGTATCACTTCAAGAAAAATAGCCACTTGGTTTCTATCTGAACAAATCTACAGGTATGGAATCCCCAAGGAAGTAACAGTATATGGAGGAGGAGATTTCAAGAGGGAGCTCCAGTCAGCCATGAAGATGGTTGGAAAAAAACTCAGAATGGTCACCCCTTATTACCCAGAGGCCCAGGGAATGATAGAAAGGGGCCAAAAGGAAATAAAAGATGCACAAATTAAGCTATGTGGGGAAAATGGCAGTAAATGGAAGGAATATGTTCCCCTAGTAACCTTTGAAAATAGGATCTCTACAAAAAGGACAACAGGGTTCTCCCCATTTGAATTACAGTTTGGACAGCCAGAAGTCCTACCAATTGAGTTAGGAATTGAAACATACCTAGGAATTGACTGGGGGCAGGTAATCACAACCTCAGACCTCCTGGAAGCAAGAGAAGCACAATTGTGCCAGAAGAAAGAAAAAACTGAGGAGGCAGCCCAGAAGATCAAGGAAGCAAGAGAACTTTCAATAAAGTATTGGGACAGGAGATTAGCCTATAGAATAAGTAAACCACTGAAGAAGGGGGACCTGGTATTAGTATAAAATAGAACACTGGAATCTCAATGGGGACTACTCTTCAAAAACAGATCGAATGGGCCTTATAGGGTGGTAAAACAACCAACAAAAGGGCCCTATGTTCTAGAAGAATTGGATGGAACAGTACTTGGGAGAAGGTTTGCATCAAGCCAGATCAAGAAGTTTTAAAACAAAGGAGCCCACTAGATGAGGAAGAGGAAGGGCCTGAAAAAGATGGGGAAGAAGAAGAACCAGTAGAAAGGAGGGGGGGGGTGGAGCAACAGAAGAAGGAGAAGGGGAAGAAGCAAGCTCCTAAGAAAGAGCCTAAACTACTAACCAAAAAAAATACTTGTTTCATGAAGAGTAAATATGTTAGTCAATACTCAGGAAGAAAATGGATTCTAGGAAGGAAAGAAGGACCCAAAGACATAAAGATTGGCTTAGCTACAAAATGGACCCAACTCAAGATTTCAAGATTGTTTCAAAGTAGCAAGTAACAAGGGATGATTGATCTTCAGACAGGATATTCATAATGAAGAGGTTATAGTGGGTATAAAATTGGAAAAGTTATCTATCAAGTTTGAATAGATGCAAACAAGGTATAAATGATTAAAAGGTTGATGACTTAGGAAGGATTTAGGAAAAATAGGAAAATCAGAGGGATCTGTCTTTGTCCAGGAGGGACCATATCATAGAAGTATATGGAGAAGGGAAAAGAAGATGAAAGGTTGAATCAAAAAGGGGAACCAGAGAAGAACAATACAAGACCTGTCTTTATCCAAGGAGAACCCAGCTATAAATCAACAATCTAGAATAATGGAAGGATAAACTAGAATTTGAATTGCTACATAAAGGATCAAGAAGGAAGGAAGAAGAGAAGAGTTGAAGTTAAATCATCAAGATAGTCACAGAGCCAAATGGAACACCTTGGATTCTTTGGACCTCTGGGTTTACCTTTCATTATTATTACTATTTTACTATTTTAGTTTTTTTATATCAAATAAGGACAGGAATAAGGGGTAAAGAGAGAAGAAGAGAAAGAGTCTGATGTCTATAGGAAGGGAATGCTATGGACAGAATTAAGTCTGGGGGATGTAGTAGGCCAAACCTGCCTGATAGCTATCAGACTTGATTATTTAGCAGGAGTATTACTCCAATCATAAAAAAAACCTCAGAAATGGATTCTACAACCAACATAACTCATATCCACTCAGCCAAAGCACCTCTCTATCTATCATGGTTTAGAAGATAAAGCCCAGAAAACCTCCAACTGTTGCAAAATCATACCCAAACAGGTGTCATGGCTCTGTGGAAGGCATTAAGACATACCTTGGAAACCCTCAAGTACATACCAGTAACAGCTTACCCTCAACACCAGGATCATACAAAAACCCTGTCACCTCAGCCAGAATACAGCAATACAGATACAGGAGGCAGTGCAGCCAGTTCAGATCCTATAACCTCACCAAAAAATCAGGCAAATGTACATACAGAAGGATGTGCAGAATTATACACAAAAAGTGCAAGAAGGAGGAAGTGAAACCATTCTTAACCAGAACCAAACATATAAGCAAATATACATACAAGAGGCTGTGTAGAAGCATACAGGAACAGTATAGGCAGGAGAAAGTGGAACCAGTCTCAACCAGCACCAAACAAACCACCATTACAAGTACCACAGGGCTACCCAGAAAAATACGCAGGCAGCCAGAACCATGAAGCACCCAACAAACCACCTGTACCAACCACAAGACTACACAGAAACATATGCAGGCAGTCAGGGACATGCAGTAACAAATTAACCATCAGCAAACAAGAGGACCAAACAAACTACCAGTACAAGTCCCCTCTACCACTTCACAGCAATACATGCAGGAAGAACAATCAGTACCAAATAAGCAACCAGCATCAGACCAACCTTATCAGCACCTCACAGCAATTTATGAAAGGCTGTGCAGGCATGAAAACCCTGTAAAATCTTTTCCCAACCAGCAGAATTGCCTCAGTTTCATGCAATGTCTTTTGTCAAACAATCAGAATTGCCTCAGTTTCATGCAGTGTCTTTTTCCAACCAGCTAAAATGTCTCATGCACCTGTATCCCACTGTTACAGGGGAAGCCCCAGGGCACCCTCAGGGCACCCTCAGGGGCAGCCCTGAGCATCCCCTGAGGACCCAATTTTCTATTTAAGGAGGGCCTCTCTGCCCTATCCAGGTTGTATCAGCATTCCAACCAGCTCTCCCCATCAACCCATCAGTGGTCATCTGTGGTGCCTACCCAGAAAAATATTATCATTGAACCAGTTATAAAAGGAAACAAGAAATCAGAAACCAAGTTATTACTCATATTTAAACAAATTATACCAGCCCATCAGGTGCCAGAATGAGGGTTCTTCTGTGACCTAAATATTTAGTACCAAATTAAAGAAGGACAACCCATAAATCAACAAATGCCCTTATAAAGAAAGAGGGAACAACAAAAGCATCTACCAACATTTCCTCTACCCAGCCCCATGCGGGTAACCCATCCTTTGGTCCTCTCCTGATCATCCCCTTAATAAACCCTTGAAACCTTTAAAGTTGGGATATTGGTCAAGATAAAATATATCTGATCAATCATTGACCAATACCCCTAACACATCTGGCCCACTCTTCAGCAAATCCTAGAAACCCACAGCTGATAATTAATCATAGGTTTGATCTGAGGCCTATATTAATTCTAAAACAAAAAAAGCCACCAATAAAAAAATATTGGAAGAGTTACTATAGTTTAGAAGGGCAGGAACTTCAAAACCACCTCAGTTTACCAATACTCTAAAGGAGTAAAAGTAATACTGAATTCCCCTTCAAATACTGCCAGCAAGCTATTTTCTAAATTTAACCTTATCCCATTAGGAGTCTCACAACATCCTCAAAGGTTGCCTTTTCCTTAAAAGAAGAACCAGAAGATAATACTTTGCTCACATGTGTGGAACAAGGTAGGTTTTTTAAAATGAAAGTAGAAGATTGCCCTAGTGGTGCATAATTGGGAGGACTTACTTGTACCCCAATTTGCCTCCAATGAAGCCCACATTGCTCCACACCAAAGCCACCAAAAATAGAATTGAGATCAGGATCTAGTTTTTCCTCATTTCAGAGATTCAAACCAGAACTGAGAAGATATTTATCAGGCCTAAGAGTACAAGGAAAAGAAGACACAATGGATCCAGAGAGAGAAGAAATATTTTTGGAATTTTCTATTTTAAAATGTTTTTGATTTTTAGTATTTTCCAGTTTAGAAGAAAATGATGAGGAAAATGAAAAATAAGCATCAGGGATGATAGTTGACCCTTGCCTTGAAGACCAAGGCTGAGAAGAACTAAAAATGTCAGCAGGACCAACTATATCAATAAAAAATTAACAGAATTAGAATTATCCTTCTGCTTCCCCTTTAAAGACAATTTAGGAAGAATTCTCCCCCCAACTTGATCAGAAAACATCAGGGTAGCACCAAAATCAATTAAGAACCATTGACCCAAGATCATAGGACCTTCCAAACAAGTGATCCAAAAGTGACAAGTTCCAACAACATTTTGACAAATCCTAACTGGGAAATTTTCAGCAATACCAAAAAATTCACAAAATTGTTTTGCTATCCCATAGACTGCAGAATTGAAGCTGGCCCTAGGACTAAGCTTGAGTTGACAGGCCATAACATCTGAAATTAAGTTGAGCTGAGAACCAGAGTCAAAAAGGAGTGAAACATTTTTAGCTTAATCACCAAGATAACTAGTGAGAAAACCAAGAGTACAGCATCAAAGGTTGGAATCTGAAGAGGGACATTTTCCACCAGAGTCCTCCATCATAGTGCCAGAGGAGACCTTTAATTTTTCAGGACCAATCTCCACACGTTGGCAAGAGACCCATTTCTTCATTCATTCATAAACAGATGGAGAGATTGACAGTAGCTCATCCACAGATAGATCAGGAATTGTATTTAATAACCCTTCCACAGCATTGGGGTGGTGCTTTGAAATTCCCCTCTCAAAGTAAACTATGGGCTGGGTGGAGGTAGGAAGTTCAGGCAAAGCAGGAACAGGATCAGAAAATTTAGGCAATTTAGATGAAGGAGGAGGATCAGAGTGATATTGAAACCTTTCCATGAGTGTTTCCTTTTCCACCTCCATGTCTTCCACATCAGAGGGAGGAGGCTCAGGTGAAGATCAAGTTTTAACTGTTTTTCAAAGAATTGAAGTTGGCAAGGGAAGATATTTATGAGGTTTGGGTTCCTCATATTGTTTCCTGGCTGGATCAGATTGATAAGCCCCAGCAAGACTGGAGTAGGAGATGGCTGGAGGGTACCAAGGTTGAAGGGTACCACAGCAAGATTGGAACCCAGAAGAAGCCAAAGATGCCTTCATAGGAGGTGGTGGTTGATAAGAGGCCACTGCATGAAAAATAGGGCAAGATGGATCAAAATGGATAAAAAAACCATTAGGAAGAAAGAAATTGCTCCCCTTCTGCTCCACCAACTTTTCCTTATTATCCTTCTGTAGTTCAAGACACCAAAAGGTTCCATGAACTTCCCTACGACAGTAGAAGCAGACTAGATTGGATTTTGGAAAAGAGATAGAGGTTTTAGGAGTAGCAAGGGAAGAAATCTTTTGATCAATTTTTTTCTCAAAAGCTTGGAGTATTTTGGTGATTTTGTCTATAGTAGAAGATTCCTGGTTTTACTGGGGATTTGGTTTACGGCTGAAATCTGCCTCCATCTTAATCATAATTTTGTTGGATTCTTTGAAACAAGGAGCATGGACTGGTTCAGTGGTTCTAGGTTTTTCAAAATTTATAGCAGTTTGAACTTTCATAACTTCATCCACAGTACCCCTAAGGACAAGGAAAATGGGGAGGTTGAATCGGTTATCCCAGGTGGTGATCATTGATTCAGACTTGACAAATTCATCCCTAATCCTTTCCTGAACTGCTAGCAAAAAAGATTGGAAAAATTGCACTCAAAATTTGTCCACTGTATTTATGTGATTTTTTTTGAGTAGATAATTTTTGATTGGGTCCCATGACTTCCTAAAAGACTGATAGTCAGAGGCTGAAGAGAAACCAACATTTGAGATCCATTGAGAGACAAGAGCATCTGATTCCTACAAAGTAAATTGAGCTATGTATATTTTTTCCCAATATTGAAACATTGCTTCCCTCAGAAGCATCCAGTTATGGGAATCAAATCCATCAAAAAACTTGATTAATTCCATGACATCATCAGAGGAGATAAAGAATTGTAACTGATAGGCCATATTGTATTCCGTTGCCCCATCCACTTCAGCAGAAATCTTGTAAGAGTCCAAGAACCATTCAACATTGACCCCATTGAAGACTAACTTCTTGTTCTGTGTTTTGATCTTGACCATCTTAGGTCAAAAATAGTTGGTGGGAGTACCAGAAGATGCAATTTTCAATAACAGAGTTCCTAGCGGATCCAAAGAGCAGAATTTCAAAGTGGCTCATGAGTGTGGCAAGAGTAGGGTTTCGCAAAAAACAACAAGAATCTTGCCCAAGCGGTGCACAATTGGGAGGACTTACTTCTAGGATAATTTGCCTCCACAGATCAGATCTAAGAAAAGGGAAACAGAGAAAATGTCAGCTCTCTGATACCAGGAACCTTGCAGTCCTTTAGCTACAGAGAGTGATAAAAATACTGGAATAATAATAATAATAATAATAATTCCAAAAATAAACGCTTAGAGGCTCAAATAAATAATTTAATAAGAGCAGTTGCAAGGTTTAATTGGTTTGTTAATAAAAGGTTTTCAATATGTATATAAAAGAGGGGCCACAGTATTATACTACTGGGGGTCTTTACAGACAAAGCAACCTCTCTTCAAGGGGCCTCCTTAGGCAGTTTAAGAAACTTTGAATGAAGATGGGTGTCTTAGAAAGGGCTTATTCCACTAATAGCCAGGCGTAACAGCACAATGGCCAAGACAGGAAGGGAAACACTTACTCTGAGCACTTTTCCACAAAAATCCTGAAATAATAGGAAGGGTTTCAGAGAAGATGGGGTGGATTTCTTGACTAAACTTCAAGGGTTGATTGGTTAATAAGAATAAATAATACTACTACAGACTAAGTCATAAATCACTTGCTTATCTTCATATAAGCACTTGATCAACAATGACACAGTTTCTGATTGATAATAATAATACCCTGGTAAACTGATTAACTGATTCTGGAATAATGGATCCAAAGAGGTCTGTATAAATACCTTTTTTTGGGGTGATTTTGAGCTTCTCAGGGAACATAGAGAGGTTTCTGCTTGTGGGCTGAGGCTGGCAGGCCAGTCAGGGCAAGATTGGCACGTCCACTTGGTGCTGTAAATCAGCTGACCTTAGATCTGCTGGATTTCTGTACTATTTTAGCCACAGGATCTGTTATCTGCTGATCACATAGATAATTTGTAATAATTTTTATGAACACTCCTTGTAGTGTTTTGTGGTCTTCAAAGATCAGGGTCAGTGATTTACATGATAATCCTTGATCTTTGATTTATTATTAAAAAATGTTCTAAACTTAATTTTCATTAATTTTATTTAAGTTTTGATCTTTTTAGACTATTATTAATGCATATGTCAACTTTTACATATGCTAAGCAACTCTAACTAGGTTGTAGCTCTTCTGAGCGGTACCTGGTTGTCAGATTAGTAACAACAGATCCAGACGCAGGGATCAGTCAGTACAGATGCGCCCGGGGTAGGATCCGCTGCGTGCGTGGCAGAATTAGCTGCGCGCGGGTCTCTGGTATGCCGGAATCTGCTACTACAAGTACGTAGGGATATGTAATGATGCGGGGCTGCGCGCGGGAATTGTGACATAACACATTTCCGCGCGTAACTCCTAAAATATACACAACACCTCAATTCTGAGTAAATTTTAGGTGTAAACCCTATAGGTGACAACACGTGTGAAATGTTAGAATGGCAAAAAGGTGCCATACTGGTGTTGTAATTTTTAGTACTTTTCTTTTTAATTATTTTAAAAATGTAAGGACTTGGAATTCTAGGGTGGGGTCAGGGAGTGACCCTACCTAATTTTGGGTGAGGAATGCTTTTCTTCAATAATATTTATGGATTGCTCACTCCTTCTTTTTTTAATTGAGATATTCTTATTTTTCATAGTTTTGTGTTGCTATTGACAGGTTGCTCTGTACATAGTAGCAAGCTGACATTCCCCCACTCCAAGATATGTCTATATCTGAAAAAAATTTTTGGGTTAATGCCTTCTGCTGTCTCTGTAGTTCCTTAGGTGTATGGGTCTGTCAGGGATATTATGTTCAGGAAACCATTCATCTTTATCAGCTGATTCTCCCTTGTATCTAACTAGGTAGAGTCTGACGTCTTTTCCATTGATCCTGTCTTTTTTATCTTTAAGGATCTTGCTAATTTTTCCTTTTTCCTTTTCAGGCTCTTCTGTAACAGGTATTTCAAGTGAAGGAGTATGTTCTCCATTCCTTGGGTGGTAGTGTTTGATGAGACTTACTGGGAAGACTGGATGTTTTCTAGAAAGCTCATCACTAAGGATTGCTTCCACAGCATTTTTACCATGAAGCTTATTAATGGTGAAAGGTCCAAAAAAAGCTGGTCTAAGCTTTCTATTTCCAGCTAAGTTGGTAACATTGGTGGTAGAGATCAAGACTTTATCACCAATCTGGAAATCAGGTTCCTTATGGGTTTTATCCCACCTTTGCTGGTTATACTCCACAGCATCCTGGACACACTTAACAGCATGTTTGTTAGCTACATCTATCATGTTTTTTAAATCAAGTGATGTAGGGTGAATATTTGTTAGCTGGTGTTTAAGGTTATCCTTGGGTAATTTAGGAATCCATCCTCTTTCCAGTATGTAGGGTGCTTCCTTAGTAGTAGAGTGCTTGCTACTGTTGTAGGCCATCTCCAGTGCAGGCAAAAGGCTAACCCAATCATGGCAAAAACAATCAGAATTATTTTATTCTAGTCCAAAGCCACAGAATCTCCTGAGCATGTCTTCCAGGGTCTGAATCATTTTTTCAGCTAAGCCATCCATCTGAGGGTGATAAGCCGTAGAGAAAGCTAAGGTGGTTCCAAGCATATCATGAAGATTTCTCCAGAACTCAGAGGTGAATTTAGGATCTCTGTCACTTATAATAATTTTGGGAAATTCAAAATCAGCAATGAGTCTGTTCCAAAATAATAGAGCAACTTCCATAGCAGTGTCTTCCTTGTGATTAGGTAGAAACTTTGCTTTCTTGGAGAACCTATCCACAATGACTAAGACTGAGTTGTAGGAATAGGCTCCCCCTGGTGGTAGTCCAGTTACAAAGTCCATGTTGATGATCTCCCATCTTTTCTTGGGTTCAGAAATCTTTTGAAGTAGACCAAACCTTTTCCCAGTGGTAATGTTGGACTTCTGACAAGTTTCACATATGGTAACATACCGGATAGTGGAGTCTAATAGAAAATTGAAATTGATTGAGCTAGAAACTGGAAAATCAGGCTTTGAGGATCTTGACCTCAGTGGACATGAGGATTAGAGAAGCATTGGGAAAATATAGTGAGATGAGACTGAGAAATGAAGAGCTCTTATAAGTTGAGGTCACAATCAAGACATATTGCAAGAATAGATTAATCAGGAATCTCACTGGGCATACGGATCATGGATGAGGAATCAAAGATGGAGATGATGAGAGAAGATGACAGAATGAAGGAAAGGAGAGAAAAGAATAAAGGCAGGAGTTGATGGATGGTTCTGATTGATGAGGGAGGGAGTCGTCTTGATTGTTGTCTGGTCAGGTTCTGAGATTATGAGATCTTGTGGTGCTGATAATTTCTATTGTGCGCAGAACTTGAGAGGAAGACTACTCAGTTATGTTTTTATACTCTTGAATTGGAGTGTCCACATCCTCTTGATTTTGTCCCTGCGTGGACACTGCTATTACTCTGCTCTGTCATTAAATGCTTAACACTCCTCCATGCCTGATGAGATGACAGAATTATTTAGTAGGATTAAGAAAAGAAAAGAAATGAGACAGTAAAGCTATACTTTGAGCAGAGGCGGACTTAGTCATTGAGTCAGCACTCATTGCCAAGGATTTCACTAGCGTCAGCTTTATATTTTTGGCTTTAAGTTCCTCTCTCATCCCTTTTGTTTTTAGATCTAGGTTCCTAGTCTTTGAGTTTGAGCCAAAATTTCTGATTTTGTCTTCTAAACTGCTATTGTCAATATTCATTGAGATGGTTTTGATGGGTTTAGTAAATATATCATATAGGAGAGCCTTTCTCCAGGTAGCTTTGTGGTACAATCAAACTAGAGCGTTGAGCTCTGCGTCTGTGGATGACCAGGTTATGTTTTTTTGTTTGCAGCTATTCCATGAGACAAGACTACCAAATACAATTCATAGATATCTCGTTTGCAATTTATGTGTGTCCTGATTGTCTTCCCATGATGCGTCCAATTATACTTGTAGAGGATTGGATTCTGGTTGACAGGCAACTTTCAGGCAACAATTTCTGGTATTCTTCAGATACTTCCATGTTCTCTTTAGTTCATTCCAATGGGTAAGTCCTGGCTTGATGTTGAATCTTGCTAGACTTGATTCTGCAAAGCTGATATCTGGTCGCGTGTAGCATGCTATGTGGTTTAGCATCCCAATTTCCAATCAATATTTTATATTTAGAGCCTTAAAAGCTTCATGTTCTTTGTTGGTTGCAGGTTTAAGTTGCAAATTCTGAGTAAGGGGTGTGGTTGTATCTCTACAGTCGCATAGTCCCAGTTCTTCAAGCACTTGTTGGATATGATTGGGTTGACTTAGTAAAATTCTATCTTCCTCTACTTGTATTCTCATGCCTAGAAGCATATTGGGGTTTCTGCTTTCAGACCCATCAAACTTGCTAAGGAATTTCTGTTCAAAGTCCTTTCCATCTCCGACAAGGATCAAGTCGTCCACATGGAAGAAGAGTCTTGATTGGCTGTCTTCCAATAGGTAGAGACATGGATCACATGTTGATTTGTGGAATCCAATCTCCTTGAACCACGTTGTGAGAGTCTCATACCAGTTCTTGGGGGCTTGTTTCAAGCCATACAGCAATTTCTTGAGTTTGAGGAAACAAGATCTGCGATTTGAGCCTTTTGGATTTCAAATTATCACTTCTTCATCTATTCTTGAATGTAGAAATGCACTCTTAACGTCAAATTGTCAAACTTTTTGTTTTGATTTTAACGCATATACCAGTAGCATACAAAAAGAAGAAGGTTTCCCCATTGGAGCAAAGGTCTCGAAATAGTCTAAACCTTCTATTTGATTAAAGCCTTGTACACATAGCCTAGCCTTATACTTGATTGGATTTCCGTGGCAGTTCTCTTTGAGTTTGTACGTCCAGAATGTCCATAGAGCATTCTTTGGCTCTGGTCCATCATAGTCTTCCCAGACTTCTAATGATTTGATTGAACCAAGTTCCGTGTCCATGGCTTTGATCCATCTTTCTCCTTCCTTGCACGTTGTAGCATCCCCGTAGCTTCTTGATTCATAGTAGTGGAAGAATTCATACCTTTGTGGAGGCCGTAGGGATGAACGGTCCCAAAGGGCCCTTGGAGGTTGGGTTGGTTCTATTGTTTTTGTTCAAGAAGATTGATTTTGATGATCTGATCCCTCTGTCTGATGGCTTTCAGACCAGTGTCTTGACTGAGAGTAAGGATTGCCGTACTCCGACGGCACCAAATCAGAGTTGGAGTTGTCCTTGGACTCTGCTGAGGATGATTCATCAACTGGATCTCTATATTCCATGTATGCTGGCGTATTTGTGACGGGAGCGGGATCTGGAGATCAATTGGTGTGCGCGTTCTTGTTTTCCTCTTCATTGTTGTTCTCTGATACCTTGTCCTTGGAGAGAAGAAGATTTTGGTGTTGAGGATTTGCCATCTTGAGAAATTTGACGTGCTTGGTGAGGATGATAGAATTGGATTTAGTCAGAATTCTGTATGACCGGAGGAGAGGGTTGAAGCCTACAAGGATTCCTTCTGCCCCTCTTTCCTTAAACTTTTGACCTTTCTCTTGCCTTGACAAGAGATAGACACAAGGATTCCCAATTGGTTTCAAGAAGCCCGGAGGTAATTTGTACCCGTGAATTCTCCCCCAAGGTGATTGGTGGTGTCTGTCCCTGTGGATTTGATTCAGCATAAGAGAACTTGCCTTAATCAACTTGTGCCATAAGTTCCCAGGAAGGTGGTCATCCTTAAGCATAGTTCTGGTATATTTGATTAAGGTCCTGTTGGCCCTTTCTGCTTTTCCATTATTTTCCGGGTGATAAGGTTCTGATATGATTTGGCGTATGTGTTTACTGTTGTAGAACCGCTTGAGTTTTTGATTGACAAATTCCAACCCTCCATCTGAACACACTTTTGTTGGATAGTAACCTCTTCTTCTATGTTCTTTTTCTATCACGTCTATTAAGATGTCTGGCATCTTGTCCTTTGATCCCATTGGAAAGGCGCCAATGTAACCTGAGGCATTATCTACTAGAGTTAAGATGTAGCTGTGTCCACCCCTTGATTGTGGCTTGAGGGGTCCCATGAGGTCTAGGTGGATTCTTTCAAAGACTTTTTTCACTGGTTGGGAGGATTCTTTAAAGGATGCTTTTGTGATTTTACCTTTGATGCAGTGAATGAATTCAAGTCTCTTTTTGACTTCCATTGGGGTATGTTTGGTGACTCCCTTGAGCCGGAAGATTGCGGTGTGTTCATGTTTTTGGTGGATCTCCATCAAGTTGTCCTTGTGAGAGTAGGCCAGGTTTTCAGAGTTTGCATTGAGTTGAGAGAATTTTGGGGTTTCTAGCATATAGAGGTTGCTGACTATTTTTCCACCAAACAGATGTTTTTCATCCTTCATCACCTGAAAGTTTCCTTTCTTGCCCTTTAATACGCATCCCGCATTGTTTAGTGCACCCGCGTAGACTTGGTACATAGTATACATTTGACAGTTCCAACATGAAGTGGCCCCATATAAAGACAGCTGTACCTTTTCCTTTAATCTCCAGCTTGGCTCCTTTCTTTCCGGTCTTGATACTGTCTTCTTTGCAGGGGGACATTTCCTTGAAATATCTGCTATTTTTGACCATGTGCAATGATGCTCCACTGTTGAGTATGAAATTGGATTTGGGATCTCCGTGGTCAATCCACGTTGTGAGCAGTGCCAGGTAGTGTTCTGAAGCGGTTGCTTTGTTTCTTTGAGCTTTCCATTTTGTTTGATCTTCTCTCCACCAATCTGGGGCCAAATAGGGATGAAGATGCCAGAAATCGTTGGCTGTGTGTAGTTTATCTTGTTTAGGGTTGTGCCACCCCTCTGTGCATCTTTGTCTCTCTCCATTGTGGGTATTTCTGGCCGAAGATTTGGTTTTTGTCAGAGCTATCTCAGATTGGTTGTTTGGTCTGTCTTGTGAGCCTTGAGCTTTTGATTTGTTGTTTACTTGCGTGAGATGGTTGAGCACGTATCTGACCAAGAGCTCCTTGTCTGTGTGCATGATTTGTCTCTTGAAATTCTTCATATTTTTGGGAAATTTAAAAAGAATCAGATAGGCCAGAATGTTGTTTGGGAGTGTGATTCCTACTTCCAACATTTTCTTTAAGCATACTTTGATCTTTGTTATGAATTCTTCAATTTTGTCTGGTTTAAATTTTATATAAAGGAAATCTTTAAATATTCTTGGCCTGTTTGATGCTTGAGATGATGCGTATTTCTCTATGATAGCCTTCCATAGTAGTTTAGCCAAGTTCTTGTTAGATGGTGTTACAATATTGTCATGAGTTGATGGTTCTAGTCGGGAGATGAGAAGAAGTTTGATCTCATTGTTCACGTCTCCATCTAGAGTTGAGACTTCATCATTTAAGGCCTTTGCACATCCTCTTACGTCCAGTATAGCGTCCATCTTGTCTTTCCAGACGCCGTAGTTGTCCTTGCTTAGCCTTGGAATAGTATCCAGCGCAGTTTTCAGCATAGCTTGTCAAAATCCTTCTGAGCCCGCCATTTTCCAGTTTCCTTGATTGGATTGGTTTTAGAGTTGATAGAGCCTTCTTTTTGGCTTTTAACCGTAATAGAAAATTGAAATTGATTGAGCTAGAAACTGGAAAATCAGGCTTTGAGGATCTTGACCTCAGTGGACATGAGGATTAGAGAAGCATTGGGAAAATATAGTGAGATGAGACTGAGAAATGAGGAGCTCTTATAAGTTGAGGTCACAATCAAGACAGATTTCAAGAATAGATTAATCAGGAATCTCACTGGGCATACGGATCATGGATGAGGAATTGAAGATGGAGATGATGAGAGAAGATGACAGAATGAAGGAAAGTAGAGAAAAGAATAAAGGCAGGAGTTGATGGATGGTTCTGATTGATGAGGGAGGGAGTTGTCGTGATTGTTGTCTGGTCGATTTCTGAGATTATGAGATCTTGTGGTGCTGATAATTTCTATTGTGCGCGGAACTTGAGAGGAAGACTACTCAGTTATGTTTTCATACTCTTGAATTGGAGTATCCACATCCTCTTGATTTTGTCCCTGCGTGGACACTGCTATTACTCTGCTCTGTCATTAAATGCTGAATAGAGTCTCTCCAATTAATCCACCAAGCAGTTTTTTTAACTTTATCTAAGGTTCTATCAGCAGATAAATGACCAGATGAGCAGTTATCATGGCACTCAGCCAAGACATGTTTGATATGGTCATCCTTAGTTAAGACTATAAAACTTGAATGTTGATGCCTATATTATACTAGTCCATCCCATATGGTGAACCTTCTGGCTTTGTATGGTTTCAAAAGAGGTTCAGGTAGGCTATTGATAAATTCAGATGGTGGAGGAGTACTTTCCATAATAGTGATCAGAGTTTTCATGCCAGAATTGTAAGATTCTTTGATTGAGTTGAACAAGGATTCATTCAATTCACAAATGTGGATTCCCATTATAGGAGCTTCAATGTTCAACCTGTTAATGTTAAGGATAGGGAAGATATCATTATCCTCTGGATCATAAGCAGGGTTACTTGGCTCATTGGGTAACGCATTTGTGCTCAAACTATCAGAATTCTGGTGTTTAGTCCCAGCTTGGTGAACTATGGTCATCTGACCTCTGTACTGTTGTATGGCTATCTGCCACCTTAACATGTGCCTACTAGGGGTCTTCATATTCATCAATTTTCTGACAGCATTTCATTCAGTAATCGCAGTGAAAATGGTGCCTTCCAAGTAATAATGGAGTTTCTCTAGAGCCCATACTAAGGCAAGACATTCCATTTGACTAGCACCGTACCTTTTCTCAGTGTCTTTAATTTGTCTGGATATGAAGAGTATAGGTTTTTCCACTGGTTTGTCATCCTCTATGACTTCTTGGTGTAAAGAAGCTCCTAGCCCATCCATGCTGGCATCTATGTAGAGCTTGAAAGGTTTAGAATAATCTGGCTGGATCAGTACTGGAGCTGAGGTCATTGCCATTTTGAGTTCCTCATGGTTCTTGACTCTGTCATGAGTCATTTCAAACATGGTGGTGTTGTTGCAGATCTCATACAGACACTTGGTTAGAAGAGCAAAATTTGGTAAGTACTTCCTATAGTAGCTGCAGAAGCTAATAAAAGATAGGAGTGCAGTTTTATTCTGAGGCATAGGCCTATTCATTACTGCTGCTATCTTGTTTTGGTCAGCAGCTAAAGTTAGTCCAGAGACAATGTGCCCTAAGGCCTTGGGTTCCCCGTAGCCAAAATTTCACTTTTTCATTGATACTTATAATCCTACTGCAGAGATGGTTTTGAGGACTAGCCTTAATACCTCCATGTGAGTATCCCAATTATCAGAGTAAATTATAACATCATCAATGTATACCATCATCCATCCTTGTCTGATGAATAATCCTAGGACAATATCCATCATCCTTTGAAAATGAGAAGGAGCATTTTTTATTCCAAAAGGCATCCTAAGATACTCATAAACTCCCAAATGACAGATAATTCTCATGAATTTCCGGCGGTCAGGGCTGACAGGTATTTGGTAAAAACCTTTCAGCATGTCCATGGTAGTGATGTACTTATCTTTTGACAGGTTATGCAGAGCATGGTCAATCCTTGGAATTGGATAATAATCAGCTTGGGTGTAGTTGTTCAGCATTCTGAAGTCTCCAACCATTCTTGACTTATCATTATGCCAAGCTATAATTACTGGAGTAGTGATATCCACTTGTTCATTGTGTCCTACTTTCCTTAAGACTTGTAAGTCAACCAACTCTTGAATATGAGTTTCCAGAGCAGCTCTAGATTTTGGACTAGAAGGGTAGGCAGATCTCCTGAGGTTAGGTGGGTAAGGAGGCTTAATGGTCAGAGTTAGGATCATATCATGTCCTTTGATGTCACCAATGGGGTGATCCTTGGTACAGAAAGCATTCTGATTTTCAAAGCATACTTGTAGGATGTCCTTTCTTTGTTCTTCATTGAGCAGGGAATTCAAAGCAGCTTGAGAGAAGTATTCCTGATTGAAACTCTCTAAGTGTTTTTCATAAGTTGAATCAGTAGTTTGAGCATTGAAATGGCATATTTGGAACTTCTTATTCCAGTCTCCACCTATAGTGAAGTATCTACCCTTGCTTTGGAATACATCTATACCATATAAGCAAAGAGAATTGTTTCCAAGTATAAAGTAATCACATACTCTGTTTTGGAGCACTACAAATTCAATGTTCAGTTTGAGTGATCCTTTAGAGTGAGGGAGTATGATATCAGAAGACCATACTCCAACAGCATTGAGAGCAGAATTACATCTGCTGAACTTAGCCTGAGGTACTGGTAGTAAGTTCAGTTTCCAGTTTGGGTATTGTTTCTCCAGATAAGTTGAACCAACACAAGAGCAAAAGACTCCACTGTCTAGAGGTAACTTAACAGGGGAACCTTGGATTAAACCAGTAGCATAGCATTTTTTGCCTGAAGTGTAACTTTTACCGGAGGAAGGTTTTAGAGTCAAGGCCTTAGCCTCAGAGATGTGGTGAATTTTCATGTTGGGATTCCATTTTTTGAGGTAAGTTAGAATCCTCATTGACGGAATTTATGTCCAGAGAAGACTCAATACTTCATTCAATAACATTGATGGGGTTAGTGATCATTAAATCCCAATCAGAAAGTGATCCATCAGTATCATCTAGGTGAGGGTCAGGATTGTCATAATCTTCTCCTTCAATAAGATTAATCTTTTTCCTAGGTAGAGGACAATCAGGTTTTACGTGTCCTGTTTGGTTACAGTTCCAACATACTTTTTCCTTTGATTCTGGATTCTTGTTGACTTCCAAGGTAGTTGGATTAGTAGCAGGGGATTCCTTAGTTTTGGCAGTATACTCTTTGCTGTTCCTAGTATTCTGTTCCCTGGGAATCTGTTGACTCTTTTATCAAGACCATTCATATCAATAGTCTCTTCCAACACACCTATTAAGGTAGAAAGATCAGAATCCATAGGCATCCTGCACCTTACACTGTGGTTGATTTGTCCAGGACATAAGTTGAGGAGTCTTTCATTGACTTCTTCTCTATCAGCATCTGGGTAGAAACAGTCTAACCTCTTTTTCTGATCTAAGCACCACCTATGAGGTTTATCCTTGGATGGATCAAACTGGGAGGTTTCAAAAGTTTTCATCATCTTTCTTTTCCAAATCCTAGTACCAAATTGTACTTTGATCAATTCTTTCCAAGAACTCCAGGATAAAGATCCAACTTTTTCTCTTTTATTGATAAACAAATCAAGAGCTACTCCTTCAAATAGTCTGGGAAATCTTACCACAGCCATTGTATCAGGGAGTTCATAAGAAGCAATAGTATAGTCAATAAATTTAATGAAACTGACATGGTTTTATTCTCCTTCTCCAGAGAATTTAGGCCATTCAGTAATGGGAGGAAGTAAATTCAAAGCCTGTTCCACTTCAGGAGTAGGAATGGGTCTGAAAGACTCATTCCTAGTTATCCTGGTTCTGGGAGGAACACTAGGAGTACCGGTGAACCTTGCAGGTCTAGTTTCTTCTAGGTCAATGACCGGAGAGTTAGTAGAATTGACCTTAAGATCTCTGAGATCATTCTTAATCATACCTAATTCCAAATCAAGTTTATTGTTTAATAAGTCAATTTTGTTAATCAGATGAGCTGAAGGAGTAGGACTAGTTTTCTTAACTTCTTCCTTAAGCTGGTCCATGGTTGCAAGAATATCTTCCTGAAGAATTGATTGGTTATCATTAATATGTTTCATCAGGTCCAACTTACTAGATTTTATACTATCCTTGATTTGCTGTATTTCCAACTCATCAATTCTCATAGTCTGAGACTGGGCATCAATAACTCTGAAAATACTCAGACTCAATTTGTCCAATTGTTGATAAACTTTGTCAAAGCACTGACTAATAATACTAAAATTGTGAGACACATTTACAGAAAGGCTATTAAGAGCTTCTACATCTGATTGTGGTACATCTTTTTCCACTTCTGTGCTGGGGATATTATGCTGTCCCAATCATTTGGTTTCCTTAACTTCTGATGGGCTGAGGACCTCTTCTTTTTGGGTTCCTTTCCCTTTAAGGAAGCTAACTGATCCCAGGGATTCCAGTTCTGCACGTAGCCTTCAACTTCTTTCTTTGGGATCAACCTTTGCAGAGAAATCTGAGATTTCTTTGCCAGAGAAATAGCTTTTCTCATACCTGGTTGATCCTCCTGGGTCTGAGCCGACTTGGATTGTTCCCAATAGCTCACTTGCTCTTTCACTAACACTTTGACTCTTTCCTCCTTGGTTGAGTCCAGCTGGGGTGGCATAGGAGGACCTGTATCCTCCTGGGATAACCTGTTGGGCAACGGGTGGTTCTCCAACAGTCTGTTGGTTGAGTTGGCAGCCGCGTTTGTTGCCGTTGTTGTCCCGTGTGACACTATGGTCACGGGTTCAAGCCCCCTCATTGTGCTCGCGACTGGAGTCCTTGGGCGTACGGGTTCCTCCGGGAAGAGATCGATATGATGGGGCTCTACCTGTTGCGCGGGTGTTGCGCCTATTTTGATACATAGCACCAAAAAAAAATGAGTAAGTCTTTTGTCAAAACTTTTGAAAAAAGACTTAAGAATATAAAAAATAATATTTTTTGTGTGTTTATATTTTTAATAATTTTTTATATATTTTAACTCACTTAAAGTTAAATTCAAGGGTACCAACACTTGGTTGGGATCACAACTGTCCTTGGGGGGTATTCCAATGGGGTCTGAGTGAGTTCCAATCAGATCCTGGGATAAATCCAAGGGTAAGTCCAAGGGTACACTGTCTGGGACATCCTCTAGGAGGTCCTGGTCAATGAGATCACCAAAAACAAAATCTACTGAGATGGATAAAAACAAAAAATATAAGTTTAATATTTTTTGTATTTTTACGTGTTAAGATGATATTTTTAGAAAAATTAATCACTTTTATTAATTTTGGATTTTTCTTTATCTTCAGGATTATTTAGTTTATAAATATAAAGCTTCCTTTGATAAATTTTCAACTCCTTATTTTGCCTTAATAAAGAATTAAAATTGATAATTCTTTCAAGCTCAAGTTCCTTGTCTTTTATAACTTGCTGTTTATGATAAAGCAATTTCTCCTGTTGTTGCTCAGGAGTTATAATAACAGGGACAAAGTTATTTTGTTTTTCTTCTTTTTTCTTTTTAAGAAGTTTCACATAATAATTGATCAATTCTCCATTGGTTTTAAGATCCACTAGAGAAATAAATGGTCAAAAATATATGTTATGAGTATGTTAACTTATTTTTTAAAAAAAATAAATAGACTGGTCCAAGGAATAAATAATTAAAGATTAATTGTTTAAGGATATTTCCCAGCCAGACCCCCAGTTGTCAGCTCTCTGATACCAGGAACCTTGCAGTCCTTTAGCTACAGAGAGTGATAAAAATACTGGAATAATAATTATTATTATTATTCCAAAAATAAATGCTTAGAGGCTCAAATAAATAATTTAATAAGAGCAGTTGCAAGGTTTCATTGGTTTGTTAATAAAAGGTTTTCAATATGTATATAAAAGAGGGGCCACAGTATTATACTACTGGGGGTCTTTACAGACAAAGCAACCTCTCTTCAAGGGGCCTCCTTAGGCAGTTTAAGAACCTTGGAATGAAGATGGGTGCCTTAGAAAGGGCTTATTCCACTAATGGCCGGGCGTAACAGCACAATGGCCAAGAAAGGAAGGGAAAAACTCACTCTGAGAACTTTACCACGAAAATCCTGAAATAATAGGAAGGGTTTCAGAGCAGATGGGGTGGATTGCTTGACTAAACTTCAAGGGTTTATTGGTTAATAAGAATAAATAATACTACTACAGACTGAGTCATAAATCACTTGCTTATCTTCTTATAAGCACTTGATCAACAATGAAACAGTGTCTGATTGATAATAATGATTCCTGGTAAACTGATTAAATGATTCTGGAATAATGGATCCAAAGAGGTCTGTATAAATACCTTTTTTTGGGGTGATTTTGAGCTTCTCAGGGAACGTAGAGAGGGTTCTGCTTGTGGGCTGAGGCTGGCAGGCCAGTCAGGGAACGATTGGCACGTCCACTTGGTGCTGTCAATCAGCCAACCTTAGATCTTCTGGATTTCTGTACTATTTTAGCCACAGGATCTGTTAATCTGTTATGGCGTAAATTTGATCATTATGTACTCATCCTTAATTCATAATATTGGTATTGCTTTAAAGCGGGCAGATGTGGATGTTTACTACTTTTTCATTATCTGCTGATCACGTAGATAATTTTCATAATTTTTATGAACACTCCTTGTAGTGTTTTGTGGTCTTCAAAGATCAGGGTCAGTGATTTACGTGGTAATCCTTGATCTTTGATTTATTATTAAAAAATGTTCTAAACTCAATTTTCATTAATTTTATTTAAGTTTTTATCTTTTTAGAATATTATCAATGAATATGTCAACTTTTACATATGCTAAGCAACTCTAACTAGGTTGTAGCTCTTCTGAGTGGTACCTGGTTGTCAGATTAGTCACGATGGATCCAGATGCGGGGATCAGTCAGTACAGATGCGCGCGGGGTAGGATCTGCTGCATGCGTGGCAGAATTAGCTGCGCGCGGGTCTCTAGTACGCAGGAATATGCTACTACGAGTACATAGGGATATGTAATGATGTGGGGCTGCGCGCGGGAATTGTGACATAACACATTTCCGCGCGTAACTCCTAAAATATACACAACACCTCAATTCTGAGTAAATTTTAGGTGTAAACCCTATACGTGACAACATGTGTGAAATGTCAGAATGGCAAAAAGGTGCCATACTGGTGTTGTAATTTTTAGTACTTTTCTTTTTAATTATTTTAAAAATGTAAGGACTTGGAATTCAAGGGTGGGGTCATTGAGTGACCCTACCTAATTTTGGGTGAGGAATCGATTTCTTTAATAATATTTTTGGATTTCTCACTCCTTCTTTTGTTAATTGAGATATTCTTATTTTTCATAGTTTTGTGTTGCTATTGACAGGTTGCTCTGTACATAGTAGCAAGCTGACAGAAAAAAAAGGATTGGATTTTTAAGTTGATTCCAAACATTATGGGACTGTAAATCCCAAGGTTGCTGGTTTGATCCCGCCACAGGGGACAAAAAATGTAGCACTCCAAAGGGTGCTGAGATGCAGGAAGTTTTGTGGAGGGGAAAGGTGCTTTTTAGGCTTCCCTCCTGAGAGTTACAAAAATATTTGAATGTAACCAGAATCAAGATCCAGAACCCTTTAAGTAAGGAATCAAAGAGAAGGAATGAGTTTGATAGTATTTGGTAGCAATGGAACAACACTATCTGAGGCAATATGTTGGGGGAAAAGACTTGAACAGAGTAAGTTAAAATTTATTCAGATTTCAATAGAAAAAGGAAGTTGTGAGTAACAATGCCAACAAGCTAATAACCCTGGTTGTCAGCAGAAGCTTAGGAAAGATTAAGTCAATCCCAACCAACCCCCACATTCTAAATGAACCTTCCCAACTCTCTGCAATCAAGCGCTTGAAAGGTGCCAGATAACTGTGGGTGGCTGTAAAAAACAAAGCAATTTCTTTTATGAAGCTCTAGAAGCAATGCAGTAACAAGTTCAAACAAGAATAAACCAACACTTCTCAAGGGACTCAAGAATAGTGTGGCTTAATTCAACTTTAAAGAAATTAAGGCAGTTTTAAAACTCCAGTTTTTAATTTTGAAGAAACCTCTCAGTAAAAAGTGACTGTTTCCAGAAGGATTCTCAAAAAAAATGATTAGACCAGTATGGTTGAATAAGGGATCAAAGAGTGGTATAACACACTCAAGAATTCAATAAAATGAATTCTTCTTCAACCAGCAAGGCTATTGGTTGGTGATAATGGATAAGGTCACAGAGGACAGATCAAATATTTGAGTATGGAGGCTCAAGGATCAAGGGGCAATTAAAAGATATACCCAGGATAAGGATGCTCAGATAAAGGGGAAGGGCCCCACAGATTTATTGATTGAATATAATGGATGATTCATGGATGATAGCTTGTGGGATAAGGCAGGGGAGAGCCCCTCCTTTTATGGGCAAGAGTCCCTGTGCACTATTTACAAGGAGATGACACAAATGAGCGTGAATTTTGTTTTTGATGATAATAGTAATGACAATAACAAACAATTATGGAAACAGGAAAATCATGACATTTGAATAAAAAGATGAGGGGAAAAAAATCCCTGCGTCATCCTTAAAGCAGGCAGAGGATGAAAGTCTATGGATTTTTTTATGAAAGGTTGCAACGGGCAACAGCAATTGATCAATGGAAGCGGTTGGATGGGTCAATGTTGGGAGGAAATGAGGATGAGGGTGAAGCTGGAGGGGATGAATGGTGGGAAAGATTGTCGGAAGGGTTGATGATGGACATCAGAAGGTTGGCCAACAACCGTTTGCAACAGATGAATGACAAGTGACAGCAAATGGAGCCGTTATTGGTGATTTGCCCGTCAAATGGGGAGGTTGGATGATGTTGGCATTGGAGATCAAGAGCAAGGGTGGCAATGACCTTGCGTGACTGATGCGGGATTTCAGGTGATAGGGATTTTACTGATGGTTGAAAGCAACTGCTTGCTGATCCGTATGGTGATCAAACCAAGGGTGACAAGGTGACAGGGATTGGGATGGTGATTGATGGGATGGTGATGTTGACTGTTTGGAGGTCTCTTTATGATGACTGATGGCGGCATTCTCCGTCATCATTGATGGGCTGGATCAATGGCCAATCAAAAGTTGAAGAAGGGATTTAGGATGATGTGGATGATGAGGATGGCAATGGATGGTGCATGCTTTGCCAAAAATCCAGGCCGCAAGCGCAACAAAGAGGAATTGAACAGGGTATCTGGGCATTTTAACACCCTGAATAGCCCTTCCTAGTCCTCTAGGACAGGTAGAAGTTGGGAGAAGGCAAAGAGGAAGAGTACCCATAGTGACACAGGGATATATATATATATATATATTGTGATAGTCAGATGAAAGATTATATCTAAAAAAATTTAGAAAAATCTATTTTTCTGATGTGTCCCAAATTGGTCACCACAACATTCAAATAAACCCCCCCAAAAAATAAAATAAAATAAATAATAATAAATAAATAAATAAAATGAAAATTAAAATGAGATAAGTAAAAACATTATACAAGATAAGAATAAAAATTGAAAAAAACATACTTAGAATTCCAGAAAAATGAAGTGTGGTGATGAAGTGGGATTTTATGGAGTATTGGAATATGGTTGTTTGAATGCAACCAGATTTGATTGGAAGCAAGAGGAGCTTGGTTGGGAACCAAGTTTTTACCCTTGCAAGACTGATCAGATCAAGTTCTTTGGGCTCCAATCCAAATCAAAATTGAAAATTCTATGAGATTCAACTCAAAACCCATACAAAAATATTTTAAAATCCTCATCCAGAAGGGGAATTTTAACCAACACAACCAATTACCCTCATTCAAATCTGGGTCATTGACCAAACCTTAAAGGATAAAAAAACCACAAATTTCAATTCATTATTTCATCATCCAGTTATCTGAATTAATCATACACGGATATTCTTCAGTTTTCCTATTACCCTCAGAAAATTTTAATTCATCCTATATCCATCCTTATATCCATGAATAAATCTTCATATTCCTTACTATGAAGCCTATAGCCTGTCTTTTTCAATGTATTGTTGAGTTTTTTTCTTGAATTATTCATGAAAGATTACTTCTCTATAATTATCTCTAATTCTTCATAATTTATCTGCTTTACTTAGTTGTGTTATTCCAAAATAAAATAATTTTAAATAAATTACTTACCCTTGAGTAACATTAACACAAACAGGATTTATCTTCCTAATTTTTTGAATCTTACCCCAAAATTCAGTCTTCTATATCCCCCCATTTATTATTTAATTTTCTACCCTGTTCATTCATTTTTTACGGCAACATTTTTCTCACTCCCTGAATTTTTCAACTCATGTGGTTTTTATGATTAATGGAAATAATCTACTCACAACCAAGCCCTTAAAAACATGTAGTTTTTAAATAATTGGATGGGTGATGTTAAATTCACGACTCCAGTTGTGTGGGAGTTGTGTAGGGCCCTACACAGCTCAAATGATCCATGGGGGCCCATAGACGACTACAAAGGGCCATTCCAAACACGCGCAACCCCTGGGGGTTGTATGGGAGCCGTGTTTGTGGGTGCGCAACCCCCTGGAAGTTGTGCCAGAATTTTGGGCACCCCCTGGAACACACTTGGGTTCCGTCAACCCAAATTTGGGATCAACACATACTTTGTGGGACTGTTTTTCCACACCCAGTGATTCCAAAGTTAATTTAAAGTGAAATAAAGTGAAATTAAATTGAAAATTGAAATCATATAAAAACCTGCAAACAATTCTTTCTCAACTCAAAAGTGAGAAAACTTTTTTTTTTTTCAATTGAAATTTGAATTGAATACTGAAGTATACCATTGCATTTTTTTGCATGGGAACAGTGGCAAGCCCTCCTTCTTCTGAAATGGCTGCGTGGAAGTTCTACATTGATAGTGCCATCAACAAGGCTTTGGAAAAAGAAAAAAAAGGATTTTGCTAATGAAACATTGGAAGCCCCAATTGCATCCTCATCAAGGGTGAAAATTGAGGAAAAAAATGTTTCACAGTGGGATTCAACCTATGGTTGTGAGTAACATTTTATGTTACTGAGGCCTATGATTGATTTAATTTTACTGAAACTAATGGGTGCATGTAACTGAAACTATGAATTCACCAATGAATGTTTACTAGATCCACTTGACCCACCTCCTCTGAGAACGTTTCCTACTATTGAAGAGGCCCAAAACTATTGTCAAACATGGGCTATGAAGCATGGTTAGGATCTGACAGCTTTTAACTCAAAGAAATATAAATATGTGGCCTTGGCCTGTGATTGCCATGGTTCCTATTCAGGACAATTTCTTACCAAAAAGTCTAGAAAAACTCACACAAGGAAGGTTTGGTGCAAATTTGTAATCCATGCAATTTGAACAAAGGCAGACCCCTTGTGGCAAATCTCCTACAAAGAAACCCAACATAACTATCAACCATCTGAACATCCCTCTGTGCATCCTCAACTGAGTAGAATCTTGGGGGTGGCCTTAGAAAATCTAATAAAAGTCATCAACAATGGGATCAACACGTTGCAACTTAAGAAGAAATTGAGAAAAGATTGATGGCAGCAATTATGTTGATGACCAAATGATCTATAACAGTAAGCGGAAGGTAACGCTTGCAGAACTAAAGGGGAAAATTTTTATGGAGGTACTCTATGAACAGCTTGAAGAAACAAGTTGGATTCACCGGTCAAAGCTCAGTGGAGAGGGTCACTTGGAGGCCCTGTACTTAGCACATCCTGAGGAAGTGAATCTTTCAAAACAATTCCATCATATTTCTATGTTGGGTTGTACTTGTCACACAAATAAGTACAAACCCCTGCTATTGCATGTTGTAGGAATGAAAGCCAATCAGAAAACTTTCAAAAAAGCTCTCTTTTTAATAAAAAAAAAATTTTGAGTTCTACAGTTTGTCTGTAAACGCATTAAAGGAGTTGGCTTATGATTCTGAGATACTTCCAAAAGTCTTTGTGACGGACAGTGAAGAAGCTATGATTTGTGCTATTGAATCTAGCTTCCCTGAGTCATCAAGACAATGTTGCAGTTGGCCCTTGTCTAAAAAAAATACTTGCAAACTGTAAAGCGCGCTTTGTTAATGACTTTGAAGGATGGAAAATCTTTACAACTTTGTGGGAAAAGTATTGGGCATCAAAGACCAAGCAGGAGGCAGAGTTCAATGATGAAGAACTCAGAGTAGGTCCAAATCACTGCTTCTTATTCTTCCTAGTTTTGGTTTCTGACCTTTTGACTTGTATAGTGTTTCTTGAAAGACTATGAGGATGTGCTTGAGTATATGGAAAATAAAATTTTCTCTATCAAAGAGACGTTTTTAATTGTGTGGACTTGTAAAAACCCAGATGTTGGAAACAAAACAACTTCTTGGGTTGAAGGAGCCCATGCCACTCTCAAACAATTCCTTGCAAACTCTTTGGGAAAAATGTTGGATGTTTGGAAAAACCTGACAGAACAGTTTTGAATCAAATCAAATTGGTTCATGCCTCACTTTATAGCTCTTGAATTAAGTTAGGGACAGTTCTTCCACCTGAAATGCTACCATTGGGTTACAAATTGTCTTTAGAGGAAATTCAGCTTATTAGGGAAAAATTCAAGAAATTCAAACATGATCATGATGGCAAAGTGTGCACCAAGTCATATTTCAAGACTATGGGTTTGCCCTGTTCCCACCAAATAGGTGACTGTCTAGAATTCAGAAGATCCATGGTACCCAAAGATGTTCATCCTCAGTGGAGGTTGGACTATGAAACTTGCATTTCTAGTTCTGTAAGTTGGCTTAATTTGGATTGTTCAAATGACTATGTGATCAATTCTTTTTGATTAATGATTCCTAATTCACTAATGGTTGGTCCTTTTGAATTTTTCAACTGCAATGTTGATGAAATTCTAAGCATTCCTCAGTTACATGAAAAATTGAATGCAATGATCTTGGAATCTCCAGATCATGAGAAAAGCGGCCTATTGAAGTATATCATTCAGAAGATTACAAAATATCAATTGAAGCCAAGACTTGAACCTAAAGTCTTACAATCAAGTAGGGGCAGGCCAAAATTGACAGATACGCGGCAAGAACCATCTTGGTTTTAGCATGTTGAAAAGCAAATCAAGGGGGGGAAAAGGACTAGAAGGGCTTGAAATAAGAAAAGAAAAATAATTGTAAGTATTTTTGTTTGGGATATGTTCATTTTTTTGGTTTGATGAACTTAGTTACTAACTAATGATGAATTCTCAGTCAAATTTGGCAGGATCAGAATATGAATTTCATAGTTCAGAGGAAGAGACTGAAAGTGAATTGGAATCACTTAATTTTGAATCAGAATCCTCTTCAGAGGAAGAGAACGTGCAGAAAAGCTCAACCAGAAGCTCATCTTTGGTTAGTATTCATTTAATTGATCTTATTAAAGAAATGAATACTCAGTTAGTTTTCATGATAGGAAACAAACGTGAAATACATCAATCAAATACTAAATAAATTCCATAATTTCTTGGGTGAGGTTTGGGATCCAATTGGAGATGGTAATTGCGGATTTAGAGTCATTGCTAAATCTCTTGGTTATGAAGAACATGGTTGGCTTAAAGTTATGAAGGAAATGATTGAAACATGAGAGAAACATAAAGCATGCTACATTAAGATGCTTGGTGGTGCAAAGGCGGTTGAAAATATTAAACAAAGACTTGATGTTGAAAACATCAATGAAAAGATTCCCTCCTCAAAATGGCTTGATAAATTAGATATGGGTTAAGTCATAGCAGAAACATATTCCAGACCTATATGTTTCATTTCATGGAAGTCATGTGATACTTATACTCCAATGAAAAATGGTTTTACTGATCAATCAGATCCGATTTTAATTTCCTTTGTAAACAATAACCACTGGGTTCTATTAGTACTTGAGGGAGAAATTATTCCCATCCCGCCCATTGTAGCAAAATTGTGTTCCTTGATTTCTAAGAAAGCCTCTGGTTGGGTTGATCATCTCAAAGATCAACTGAAAATGTATTCTAGATTATAGAGATTATAGACTTTTACTTCATTTCATCATTTGGTTTCATATAAATTGTCATTCTAATGCAGCTAACTTTTCTATTAATATAAAGGGCTATCACATTTTGAACATTATTATGTTGAGTGTTTTGAGTTAACATCATTATATTGAGTGTTTTGAATGAGATTTTAATTGTAAGTCAGTTCAAATTTTGTTGTGTTAAGCTGATCCCATCCCAAGCTATAAGTTAAGCTTGTGATGGAATTGTCCCAACACAATTTGAACTGACTTACAATTGAACTCTCATCCAAAAAAATCAATATAGTGATTTTAACTCAAAACACTCAAGATAATGATGTTAAAAATGTGATAACCCTTTATATTAATAAAAAAACAAGTTCAACTTGTGTTAAGCTGATCCCATCCCAAGCTTAAAATAGGTTAAGCTTGTGATGGAATTGGCCCATGTTGAACTTGTTTTTTTTTGATATTTTTACTTTAGGGCTGGTCAAAAGACTTTTATTTTTTTGGCACTTTTACTTTAGGGCTGGTCAAATAACTTCTTATATTTTTTACCTGGTCAAAAGACTGGTATTTTTTTGGCACTCTTACGTTAGGGCTGGTCAAAAGACTTCTTTAATTTTTGGGCCATTTTACTTCATGGCTAGTCAAGTTGAACTTACTTTGGGGCTTGTCAAGTTACTTGTATTTTTTTGGTGTTTTTAATTTAGGGATTGTCATTTTAGTTTTCTTTTTTTTGGTGTTTTTACTTTAGGGCTTTTCAAGTTACTTGTCTTTTTTTTGTTGTTTTTACTTTAGGGCTTGTCAAGTTACTGGTCTTTTTTTTGGTGCTTTTAGTTTAGTGCTAGTCCAGTTACTTGTGTTTTTTTGGGTCTTTTTACTTTAGGGCTAGTCCATTGGATAGTCCTAGTTTTCTTTGTTTTTTGTTTTTTTTTTTTTTATTTTTTTTTGTTTTTTTTTTAACCAAAAAATCAACATTTTTTGATTTCTTTGATTTTTTGGTTGATTCCTGTTTTTTGGAAGGTTTATTTGATTCATGGGTTATGTTAGTTCCCTTTCATTCCTTTTTTTTTGGCTCACTGCGGTCCGGTGGCGTGTTGAATGCCACACAGCTACATTTGAGCGGTGTACAACTCCACACAGCTTGAATGTAGTCGTGTGGAATCCAACACGCCTTTGGTCCAGGCTGGGTGGGCCGCCCGACTCTTTGAGCTGTGGGGGGTTGTACATGGCTTTGATTGG